>JALDNG010000107.1:0-600000 GCA_024349245.1 Neodontobutis hainanensis | reverse complement strand
CTACACTGTTCCTCTATTGGTTTAACTCAATTCAAAATTGAGTGTGGACAAATACAAATGGATTTATTTCCTACAAACAAGCCAGATTTATCTTGTGTTATTTTTTCTCTCAGCTCTGACGCACACTAAATCCTCATTTATACGATTGCCTCGAGCACATTTGCAGACGCTATTAACACTCTGTCATTGAAGATCACACGCCCACAAACTGAATGAGCTAGTTTTAAAGCTGCTCTTGCACTTTATTACCTGTTATTGGAGCTCAGGAGTTGTCTAATGGGCCACGGTTGTCTCATTTGGATGGACATAAATACAGTCTTTGACACAGACTCATAAGATTAGTGCATGGATGATATATAAAGTATGTATGACACAATTAAAATGTGGCTCTTAAGTTTTTGTAAATGGTGCTTTAAAACAATTTTACTGTGGACAAGGCACATTAGCTTGTCCCAAATGTGTACAAAAATACAAAGTGACACAAAGTTGGCTCTTTAATTGTCTCATGACTGCTGTCCTTTAAGTTTGTCTGTTTATCGCAGGTGCAGTCTAAGCACAAACCACTCTTAGCTTTTTTATAAGTCTGAGAGCTGCGCTAACATCTGTTTTAGATTCACTGCACGGCAACCAGCCTCAAAAAGCCCTTCTGTACGTGAACAAATAAGATGCTTGTGGTTTGGAAATCACCATTTTAAAAGACTGGTTAGTGCCTGTGAGCAGTGAGGCTAAGGTTTCTGAGACACAAATATGAGCAGTATGTATGAACCTCAAAACACGTCAGACGTAAGGTCAGGAAATACAACAGAGGGGGGTTTATAATTAAGAACAAAACAAGACTGGGACATGAAAGATATCACATATACTATTCTTTAAATAAATCTGCTGGTGTTAGTAAGGTCCCAGTAATTTTACTTCTATCATTAGTCAGATTTCTGTTAATTTAAGTTTGATTTTAAGGATACACTAACAACGGACACAGAATAAACTGCTTCTGAACACATTTATTTTTTTAATAAACAAAGTCAATAAAAGAAACAAAACATCAGAAAAAAGGTTTTGATTTCTTAAAAGTGAAAGTGGCTGTGAAGGGAAGGGATTCCAGACCCATTTTGCGGAGGCAAGACAAAGAGTAGGTTTTGTTGGCAGACTACCAATAGCTCCACCCCCCGATTTTCTTTTGGTCGTCCCCTTTCTCTTATCAAAAACAAAAAACAAAACTGGAACCTTTTTTTTCTCCACAAAATACTAATATTACTGATTGAATTGCCAATATTTTTCCTGGTTTCACGTTGCCTCCCTTTTTTCTGATGATGCTTATTTTCTTGAGCTGTTTTGGAGTGTTAAAACACAGATCCAGCGCCTTTTCTGTTTTTTTTGGCATTCTTTAAACCTTCAATTGACAAATGGGAGTGCTTCTTTTTCCAGATGCAAGCTGTTCAAAGCCCTCCGAATGATTTCTTTTACAATATACTATTTGGGGTTAATACCATTTTCCCAAATTAGAAGAAAAAAAACAAACCAATCTGTTTGTAGGATTTAAAAAAATAAATGGCAGATGCTGAGATTTGGAGGCTGGTCAGTAACAATACATTACAGTGAAAGAAAAAAAAGGGCAAATTATTGAACAAAATGTTTTAGTATCTAATTTGAAATTGCTATAAGATTTCTCCATGAGTTTGAAATAAATTTTTTTTTTTTTTTTTTTTTTTTACTATGGTCCACTCATTATCTCTTTCTAATCTAAAGCTACACAATCATCAAACCGTCCACTTCAGTCAATAATTGCATATTACAGTCAGTAAACACAGTTTGTTCTCCCAGTATTCAGTCAACACGTTTGTCAAAGTGAGAGAAGAGAACACACAAATGTGAAAAATGTGCTCTGAAGGTGTGCCCCTGATCACTGCTGGCCCATGAAAAGAGCTGCGTCCTGCAGAACAGCTCCACACGTTCACCGAAGCACAATGGGCTTGGGTTAGAGCTTTGACAACAGTGAATAGACGCACGCTCAGAGGCCTGCAGTGGGCTTTAGAGAGGCCCCCGGTTTATCACAGACACAGAGCAGAACCACACTGTCAACAGCCCAATGTCCAGCGGCCTCTGTTAGTTCATTCTGTATTTTCATTTTAGAAATGACACTGTTTAAAAGACCTATGTCCTATGTTTTACAAGTTTTGTCTGTGGCATTTGTTCATGGATAAAAGAAGGATGATTGTGCCTTTTTGATGGCTTCATAAACTAGTCTGAATTAAACATGGCCAACAACAGTCCTATGGGAACAAGTGAGTTAAAGGTACAATATGTAAGATTTTATTGAGTATTCAAACAATAGAAATCCTTTCTATTCCTTTCCACTCCTATTGGCTTTAATTACTATGTAGAGGTGAATGGATCTGAAAAATGAACTGCCCTCTTTCTGTATTTGACCATTTTCCTTTTTTGTTTAAGTTAAAGGTTACGTGAGTAGCTCCCAGTTTACAAAGAAATGGACAGGTAACTTATTCAAAGCTAACCTGGACTTTTACTAATGAAGACCTATAAAGAGGTTGGTGAATGGAGCCAGATTTGATTAGAAACAGTCACCAGCAAATCTATAAAACCTTTATAATGCCTTTTACCAAAACAAACAAACAAAAAAAAACCTCTTCAGTTTCTCTGTTATGAGGTTTTCTTCTTCTGCGTCTTCTTTCTTTCATCTTTATTGTTTCCTGATTTGTATTGTTTTTTTTGGTAGCCTTTAACTTAAATAAGCTTGATATTTTAAAAAACTACAATGGTAATAATACAGAACAGACTTACACTGAACGACTCGTTTGTGACAGGCTCCATCCACTCGTTGGGTTCGGCCTGACACGTGTGCTTGTTCTGGTTCTCAAACTCTTTCAGCTGCAAGAAAAAGAATTGTTAGTGCATTATATGTAACCAAATATAGTACTTCCCTTTTATTTGGGTTTTAGTCAGGCTTATATCTGGTCAAATGTAAGTTTGTATACCCGAGCCAGAGCTTCCTCGATGGAGATCATGTTCTCCTTCACCATCATCATCAGCTGGATCCGTTCTTCGTCGCCCATTGTTATCTCACTGGCCACAAAACCCACGTCATCCCCTGGAGAAGCAAAATAAATCTCAAAACTGCACGTCCATATTGCCCACAAACTCATTTTCAAGCAAAAGCACAAGAGAAGAATAACCTACACAGTAACCCATCATATTAGCTTAATGTCATTCCTTTGGCCATAATATAGAACATATATTTTCTATTAAACATACCTTTTGAGATCTGACGCAGGGTTCCCTTCTGTGATTTACGGAAGCTCTGCCAAAAAGACTTGCTTCTCCTTTTACCGTCCTGTTTACCTGAAGAAGTGGCATGGTATACTCTATCCATTATTGGCACATTATATAAAATAGACCAGATAGGTTTAAATAGATGAAGCTATAGCATTAACATTAAATAGAAAATAGTAGAATCTGTCTTATCTGTTAGTGGCCTATAATGGAAACTGCTATGCCCAAAACTGTCCCCAAAAGGAATGTGTAAATAATGTGTCTTACCTCTTGATCCATCGTCAGAGCTGGATTTGTGCACAGGGAACCTAAAAACAAACAAAGCAACTGGTTTATTCCTAATCCCAACTGTAAAGAAAACATCCAGAACAGATTAACACCTGTTTTCCAAAGTTAGTCTCTTCATTTTGACTCTATGCCACCATCTTCTTTCACATGTCTCTCTCTGCCTTCACAACTCGTGTAACAAACTAAATAAATCAAAGTGGATCACAAAAGCGGCCTGTTCCTCATGGCTTCAGCGTCAGTCAGAGCAAATAAAGTCGTCAAAACAGAAGAGAACGCTGGCTGCTGTCGAGCGGTGGATAGAGGTCAGAGATCTACAGCCATCGCTTCAACAATGGAGCCTTTCTGGGGTTTGGGCTTTGAATCAGCAGCAGCACGGCCATGGTCTCTGCATTCCCCGTCTCTAACCCTCTGTGTCCTACCCTCTGTGTATGTGTCCTACCCTCTGTGTCCTACCCTCTGTCTCTAACCCTCTGTCTCTAACCCTCTGTGTCCAACCCTCTGTGTCCTACCCTCTGTGTCTAACCCTCTGTGTCTAACCCTCTGTGTCCTACCCTCTGTGTCTAACCCTCTGTGTCCTACCCTCTGTGTCCTACCCTCTGTGTCTAACCCTCTGTGTCCTACCCTCTGTGTCCTACCCTCTGTGTCCAACCCTCTGTGTCTAACCCTCTGTCTTTAACCCATTGTGTCCTACCCTCTGTGTCCTACCCTCTGTGTCCTACCCTCTGTGTATGTGTCCTACCCTCTGTGTCTACCCCTCTGTGTCTAACCCTCTGTGTCCTACCCTCTGTGTCTAACCCTCTGTGTCCTACCCTCTGTGTCTAACCCTCTGTGTCTAACCCTCTGTGTCCAACCCTCTGTGTCCAACCCTCTGTGTCCAACCCTCTGTGTCCAACCCTCTGTGTCCAACCCTCTGTGTCTAACCCTCTGTCTTAACCCATTGTGTCCTACCCTCTGTGTCCTACCCTCTGTGTATGTGTCCTACCCTCTGTGTCTACCCCTCTGTGTCCAACCCTCTGTGTCTAACCCTCTGTGTCCTACCCTCTGTGTCTAACCCTCTGTGTCCTACCCTCTGTGTCTAACCCTCTGTGTCCTACCCTCTGTGTCTAACCCTCTGTGTCCTACCCTCTGTCTTTAAGCCTCTGTATCCTACCCTCTGTATCCTACCCTCTGTGTCCTACCCTCTGTGTCCTACCCTCTGTGTCCTACCCTCTGTGTCCTACCCTCTGTGTCCTACCCTCTGTGACCTACCCTCTGTGTCTAACCCTCTGTGTCTAACCCTCTGTGTCCAACCCTCTGTGTCCAACCCTCTGTGTCTAACCCTCTGTGTCCAACCCTCTGTGTCCAACCCTCTGTGTCCAACCCTCTGTGTCCAACCCTCTGTGTCTAACCCTCTGTGTCTAACCCTCTGTGTCTAACCCTCTGTGTCCAACCCTCTGTGTCTAACCCTCTGTGTCCAACCCTCTGTGTCCAACCCTCTGTGTCCAACCCTCTGTGTCTAACCCTCTGTGTCTAACCCTCTGTGTCCAACCCTCTGTGTCCAACCCTCTGTGTCCAACCCTCTGTGTCCAACCCTCTGTGTCTAACCCTCTGTGTCTAACCCTCTGTGTCTAACCCTCTGTGTCCAACCCTCTGTGTCTAACCCTCTGTGTCTAACCCTCTGTGTCTAACCCTCTGTGTCTAACCCTCTGTGTCCAACCCTCTGTGTCCTACCCTCTGTGTCCTACCCTCTGTCTTTAAGCCTCTGTGTCCTACCCTCTGTGTCCTACCCTCTGTGTCCAACCCTCTGTGTCCAACCCTCTGTGTCTAACCCTCTGTGTCCTACCCTCTGTGTCTAACCCTCTGTGTCTAACGGGGCGGCAGTAGCTCAGTGGGTAGAGCAGTTGTCTTTCAACCGGAAGGTAGGCGGTTTAAGTGTCTTGCCCAGGGACACAACGACAGTATGAACTGTGGGGAGAGTGAGTGGATTTGCTGGAACTTGGTGAAAAAGCATATCTGATAAAATATTATCATTTTATAATTGTGCCAAACAAAACTAATTGGAACAACAGATTTAGATAAATATGTATCTAAAAAAAATAAATAAAGGATATTGCTATTTCCGCATGTTTTTACAGACAAATGAAAAAAAAAAAAGAGCACGTTTGGCTCCAGTCAAATGCTCAGTGGCACGCCAGCTTTGTTTGTAATTCTAACTTCCTTAAATCCAAGGTGGTAAGTAAGAAGTAATGTAACTGAACTTCTCCAAAAGGACGCTGATTGGATTAGTTATTTACAAACTGGCTAAAGAGGAATTTATATGTTAAATGGCATGCATTTATACAGCGCTTTTTTACTACCATCAGCAGCTACAGAGCCACCAACGTCTGCTGAGGGACAAAACCTGTCTGTTTTACTGTGGGAAAAAAATTACTCCACTATATGGTATAAAGAAGTGCTGCCATGTTTTCTTTGGTGGGACAAAACACAAAGGATTAGAGTAGAGCACTCATTTCTCAGTCGTGTCTCTCTCGAGATTTTCTGGCCATATTTTAAAATGATAAATTAGTACATTTTCTAAATATATGCATATTCTGGTTTGCAGTTGTGGCTTTCACTGAGTCTTCTGTGTCAAAACAAAAACTAATTTCTCTAATAGTCAGTGAATTTGAAGTAATTTAAAACTGAACCTATAATTAATAACTGTGGTCCCACTTTGCATTAAGAGACTGGAGATACATTATTTAATCAACAATCAAATAAAAATAAATTGATTTGTGATGCTTTCCTGAATTATAATTTCTGTTTCTGCCACTAGGGGGCAACACACTCTTGCTGCTGCCAAACACGTGCTGAATAATAATTGAAACAGGATATTATTCATGATGATAACATGATTCCTGCTGAGAACCTTAGGCTCTAAACCAAAACTTAATCGGATAAATATGTGCCTGCTGTGATGTCAGTGGTCATCAAAGGGGCTTTAATGTGACTCAGAGATAATCAATTATAAGAGTCCAATCCCTCAAAAGGAAACAAAGAAGGGTAGGAAGGAAGTTGAGAGGTCACGAGGAGCTTCCTCCTCGTCACATTATTTAATAAATGTGACAGCGGGAAGAGGGGAAACACAGGGATCAGGCACGGACGAGTCAGCGTCCAGAACATGACTCATCAGAAATGATTAGTGTCATCTGTGAGGCTTTAGTAACACGCCACAAGTTTATGATTAAGAAGGATTATAGATTTTTCAAGGAAAAGACGTGTTGTTGTTGTATCAGGGGAAAGTGGAAAATGGAAAGGAACAATGATTTTTTTTGATAAAGGCCCAGAACAAACCAATATTTGTCCAATATTTTACAGTCAGAAGACGATATATTCTTGGCCAAATAGTCCGGATAAATTTAGATTTTATTTACTACTACAAAATTTATTTAGCTTTCAGATGTCGGCATGAACAGTCTTTTGCCAGGTGTTCTGTCATACACACGTGTTCAATTATTCACCCCATTTTACTTTATCTCATCACTAGCTGGTCTTTAAAGTAATGACCATTCTTGGAGGTTCTTGGAAGTGTCCACGCAGAAGTGGGTTTATCTGAACACTTTGTGGTTTCTGTGTGTTTTAAGGGGGTATTCTCACAAGCAAACTGAGTTTAAGCTCAAAGAAATCACCCTTCTTCTGCCTTTTTGATAACTCCAGCCAAGGAGAAGACCTTCAACACGCCATGACCTCTCAGCTCATTTACACATGCTCATTGTTGTTTTCTATAAGTAACATGCGGCTATCCATGGTAACATAAACAATATTGGCAATCTCTGTACCAGCTTTTTTAAAGTTGGTAAAGTATACCTTATAGTTTTCATCACTGTGTTGTAAGATAATGCTAATAACTAAACCCCAAGTCGGTCCGCACAAACTAACTTACAACTTTACTTATTGTTTATCGTCAGTGGTCTGGAGGACAGCATTTTCTCACCATATCATTTACAACAGACCCAGTTTTGTTCACCTAAAGCCAGATGGGTTTTAAAGTAAATGCACAGGGTAAGCGGGTCATTTTTATTACACGTGGGAACTCTGATTGTGTGGATCTTGACTTGTACACCATAACTACATTTGGACGAGGCAGAGAATTGAAAAACAAGCTTGTCTTTTACCTTCTCTCTAACTCTGGAGTGGACGTGTTACTGCTGAGTCCCAGGGATTCCTAATGTGTCAAAGCAAAAATATTAGATTAAACACATTCATCTGTAATTCAATAATAACAAACAGAAATATGTCAAGTATTTGTTTGGTAAGACCAACTGTAGCACAAGGGCAGCTACAAGGCCATTCTGAAGCTCTATAAGTCTCATTCTCAGACATTTCTACTGAGTTTTTGGTTGTAACAATCATGACAGTGCAATTCCTGCGCTCATATCACCCGTCGGCTGACGCACAGAGCAGGAAGAGGTCTCTCTCCTTCAGCTGGACACTCACCTGGATCTGAGAGCGGAGCTGCAGGGACGTGGCCAGTGACTCAACCTTTCCCTGAAGCACACAGGAAACAGACCATAATTACAGAGTCATCACAAAACAGAAATAGAAGTAATATTTAGCTCTAAGCTGCTTTATGGGAAACATTAGGATCATGTCATAGTCTGAGAAAAGGGTTTATACACTAACCCTAAGGAAAAGTGTTGTTCAATGCTAAAAAAGCTTCTCAGAATTTCAAAAGTATTAAATATGGTGTTCTCTGATGTAGCTGTGAATAGTAAGTCAATGTCCTAAAGATATCTGTCAGTGTAGCTTTTGTTTGAAGAGGCAAACAATTGATGGGAAATCTGAAGTTTTCATTTTTGCCTCAAGGACAGGCCTGTTTTTGTGGAAGCTGTTAGGACTGTTTTTGCAAGATAAATTTGTAAAATCGAGTAAAATGCCTCAATCTCATCACAATATAATTACGACCCCATTGTGTGATATTTATTGATGCTGTAGGAATATAACAATGTAAAAGATTTCACTTTTTACAATTGAAGTGATATTGACAATATTGTTACAATCCTTGTACATTATGATTTTAGAGGCATTTATATTGTTAGAAAATTGATTTCGATAATAAACCTAAACAGATTAAAAGTGAAAGCCACAGTGATAAACTAAATAAAGTCTTCACCATCTCTGTGTCCTGCAGAACTTTGCGTTTGCGTAGCTCTTCCATCCTGTCACACACGTCGCTGAGGGAGGTGCCGTAATACTGAGAGTACTCCTGCACCAGGTCATCCAGGTTTCCCACTGAGCCATCCTAAAACAGACATCCACAAGATACTTTATCATCCCTATAGGAGAATAAACATGTTTCATTTGCTTCATCGAAAACCTATAGAAAACAGCTCAAAGGCATTAAAGTGGGAGCTCAAGGCTTGATTAATTTCCTCTACTTTGTTAATAGTTCTGAATCTGTATATGTCACATGTTAAGATTTTTTTATTTTGCATATTTCCCACATTTTAACACAAAAGTGTTATTTTTGGAATTTCTAGCACAAAGTTAAGCTCCTTCTTTTATTAGGGGGCATTAAGTATTTGGCTGTTAACATCAAATGAGACCATCTTTTAGAAGAAAGTTTTAGGCAGCATCCAGAGGTAAAATTGTAGACTGCAGGTCCACACCTCACCTTGCCACGCACCTACAATCACAGTGGACCTACAAGTTTGACTGTGTTTCGTACTTTATACTACAAAACTGAACACAATGCACCTTTAGGTCTTTCTTAGCTGCTTTATTGTTTATTTTTTAATGACTTTACTTTGTCTTTCCAGAGGACAGTCACAGACACACAGTCCCAGATATAACCACACCCCGCTGAGGCCTATCAGAACTCCAAACAGCAGGTAAACACTGTAAACAGTCGTGATGAGCCATTGTTTAAGCCTGGTCCTCAAAAAAAAAAACCAAAAAAACACAAAGCACCAGGAAGCGAAGAGATAAAGATGGGGTCGTGAAGTCAGCTGGGACATCCCTCTGTGACAGTCTTCGCTGACTTGTCCCCTTCCTGCCTGCTGACCCCCGTCACCTCTGGGACCCTCTAAGACGTGACCCAGAGGCTTTAGGAAGTGCCGCGTGACGCACCTCGAAGCCCCTCGAGAAGTCACAGGAGCTGACGAGACGAGAGGCCACGCTCCGTCTACCGTAAATCTCAAAGAGCCACTCGGTCAGTGGAGGATTTGTCCCGACACAGTGCACATTCCCTCAGAGTTTTAGTTTCCTACCATTGTACTCTGTTAAATGATGTGTCATTTTCATGGGACATCAGTTCAGAACATATTCACTGAGCTCTGACACAGTAAACCTTTAGATTGAAATCAGCACAAGGCTGTTTCCTGTAAAAGGCCACTTGCATTGACAAAAACCTGTAAATAATAACCCAATTACTGTTGTTTTCATATATAAATATAATTAAATATTACCAAAATGTCATTTAATTTAGCACTACCAACCACTAGATGGAGTCAAGAGCTACTGCTGTTTGGCTACAAATTTAAAGTATCCAAGGAAATGAGCAGCATGGGACAATATTTAACGTTTTCTTTTTCTCTGAAGTTAACAGCTAGCCCCAGAGTCATTAAAACAGACTGACAATCTGTAATATTTGTGTTTGAGGATGAACACTGTTCTATTTTTCCTTAATAAATACTCTTATGATAATAATTGTAGTGATAAACAATAATCCGGTAAGTTTGTATACAGTGCTGTCTCACACAACATATTAGATCACTTTGTTCCCAAGCAATTCAGCAATGCTCTGTCCACTTCTCACCACCCTGATAAAAATGTTTTTTGTTGAGGCTGCTTCACACTGAAAGGAAACAATACAAAAAGTGCAACACAGCTAGATTTTTAAACTTTTCTCAAACAGACTGAATTTATTATTACAGATGAATTAACATGGATTTACTGCAATAAAAAATTCACATTTTATGCATTGAGCAAAGAGAACCTTTATATATCGATTCTTTTGGGGACTCTCTGCTCACTACTCCCCCTGCTGACTGCAGATGAAGTCTGATACAAACCAGAGATAAGTTAAAAAGAAACAAGTACCACTGCTTTACAAAATGAAACCTAAATTTAAAAAACAGTTTCCCTCTAGAAGGACAAATAACACCTGAAGTGAGCAGTTATACTAAGGGCTCACCTGAACCTTAACGACTCTCACATCAGGAGACACACTGCCTTTCAAGAAAACAACTATGAGACCAGAGCAGCCTAGTCTCATCAGAGTTACTTTTTTAATTGAAAACTAAGTCCAGATGCCTTTGCTTCAAATTTTTCTTCGATGCATATGACTGTTGCAAATATAAGTAATCAATTTATCTGCGTGTATGTGTGTATGAATGACAAAAAGTCTAATTGGTCACAGTAAATAATCAGCATAATGCTTTATAAAACAAAGTCACATGAGACCAGTAAAGCAACAACTGTTGTTCTTTAGTAATTGTCTGTAACTGAATGAATACACAAAACTAAGTGTTAGAGGCTGAACACAACAGACTAGAGCAGAGTCTACTCGTCTTGAGTAAGAGCCACCCAGTCGGTCTGTAATCTGCTTTACACATTATTATTATTATTGTGCATCCTCATGCCTTCCCCTGCAGCTATGCAAATGTACTGCTCTTTTATGAAAAGTAATACTGTGGGCTCACTTGTCTCGTGGCATGATGGACTGTGACTGGCTCAACTGTCCAGAAGAGAGGGCCATTCATTTGGTGACATGCCCCTGGGTCCGCCGCGATTTGAAAATCTGGCTGCTTTTCATAGAGTCATACAAGAAACTGAGAAGTCGAGCCCTGTGCCGGTCTGCGGCCGCTCTTCTGCCTCCGACCGACACTGAGCCACATAAACAGCCCATTGTGGCTCCAGCACATGACACTGCACTGCCTTGAGAGTGAATTAGACACAGTGCTGGTATAGGACCCTGTGAATGTAAACAAGGCTTACAAGAAACTACATTTACATTTATTCATTTAGCAGACGCATGTGACTTAATGCATTAAGTCACATGACAAAAGCTTCATTTAGTCAAATAGACTGTTCAAAATTCATTCATTTTCTACCGCTTAGTCCTGTTAGGGGTCATGGGGGACTGGAGCCTATCCCAGCAGCTTTGGGCCTTAGCCGGGCTACACCCAGGAAAATGGCCAGTTAGTCGCAGGGCTAACATTTAGAGACAGACAGTGACAGACAACCAGTCACTCTCACATTCATTCTCTAGGGACACTTTAGATTTGCCAGTTAACCTGTACATGCATGAGTTTGGACGGTGGGAGGAAGCTGGAGTACCCGGAGAGAACCCTCAGTAACACGTGGTGGACATGCTTCTCACAGAAAGACTGGAGTCGGCAGAGGATGTTTGAGTCAGCCGGGTTTTAGACCTCACAATCTTCTTGCTGTGAGGCAGAAGTGCTAACCACTCTTCCACGTGCACCCAATACAAAACTGTTAAACAAACTGTTCTAAATGTGATGTTTAAATGTAGGAAATGAGTAACTATATTCAGTTATCCCCAACTTAGTTCTTAAACATGCAGCATGTGACTTGAGTAATAGTTTTTATATTAAAAGGTGCCGTGCTGTGTACCCTGCCACTTCTTTCTCACCTGGTGTTTTCTCCCTTTTTGGAGCACAAAAAACACAGTATATTGCCATTGTGCATGTCATGGTGCATGTTCTACACGTAGTCTTTCTGAGATTCTTCTGTTACGTCATTGTTTACACAGAGGCTGGCGTTTTCAGCGTTTAACCGACAACAGAGCAGATGTGGCAAAAAAGAAGGTTAATGTTTTTGTGGAGCTTGTGTAAATGAAGAAAATGTTATTTCTAAAGTAAACCCTCTTTGTTGAAAAATGTCCAGAAGCCTGCCTCGAAAACTACTTTGTTACTCAATAATGTAGCGGACTACTTTTACTTCTCCTCGACCCATTATTATTTTAAAGTACTAGTGTTTAGGCACATTTGGGCCACCTACCTGCCTCTGTGTTTGTTTACCTCTGTCTCCTAATTAACGGCGTCTGTGCGGAGTGAGACATCCACCCACAGACGCTTGAAAAGGAAGAGTGTGGTGTCACATTTCTCAGTCTCTCAGACAAAAGACCCACGTGCCCCGGGGCTCTTCAAAGAGTCTAATGAATGTTTTTACAGATTCTCGACCATTTTGTGAGCTGCATCTGTGTCACACCGTCTCAAAAGCACTGGTTAAGCTTCTGACACAGTGGCTTTAAAAGTCATCCAAGTGAAAAAAGATAATTGTCTCGCAGTCAAGCTTTTTAACAGTAGCTCATTCGACTATATATCCATAGCAACAGAGATTTGAATTCTAATGTTACAGAGAAGTTAATGCACTAACTTAGTGGCATATAATTTTTTTTTCCACAGGTCCCATGTTTCAAAAGACAAAGATTCATGTCTCAATTTCCCAGGTCTGTTTTTGCATCATTTGTTTTGCTTCCTTTCCATCACTTTTTATTTCACTTTTATGATTCTTAGGTTGGTAGATTCTATGATTCTCAGTTTCTTTGCTCTGTTTTTAGTTTCATGTACCATTTTCTGACCATTATTCATTTCCATAAGTAGCTATTCTTTTATTAATGGAGTTTTTTGGGGACCTACATAAAATCTCAACCCATTGTTTGGGCACCACAGGGCTGGACTAACCATAAAAAAAATAAAAAAAACACTACTGATTTGAACTGCAAATTACAGAAACCCTAATATTTATCATTACATTAAAATAGGGAAGGCTTTTTCTTTTGCAATGTAAGTAAATCAGACTTTCAGCTTACTGTATTCTCCATATAGCCTACTTTAAAAAGACTATCACGTGCCATGAGACAGCGTCATCCACAACATTTTCTTTCAAATTTTGCCACCTACAGCAGAAGAATCAATAAAAAGAGCAAGAATTTGGCTCAAATATAGCACAACTTCTAAAATGTGTATTTGGACTCTGATGATGTCTGTTAAGGAACTTTGAAGTGCTTGCATTGTGTTGCTAATCGTAAACTTGTAATCTGCTGTAACATCTGAAAAAAGTGAAAAAATTCAATACACCTTAATGAGCATTTAGTTGTCAGATAAACTTGGTTCAGCTGAATTTAGGACTTTGATTTGTCATGTTAAAGCATCACTGTCAGGGTCACATGTTACTGAAAGACATAAAAGAAAAAGCTCTAATTTAACAGTTCTTACAAAGTACTTTTAAACAAAAGTCTCATGTGAAAAACAAAATGCATAAGTTAGTTGTCCTTTGAAACAACAAGACTTTTTATAATCCTGAGTGACTCTACAGAAAACTCCAGCCCAAGGGTGCACATACCAGCTCAAAACATAAAAACACACTCACCACAAACAGGCGTCTGGTGCCAACAGTAGCCGCCCCAGCAGCACCGGTCTGCGCTCGCTTTAGTCCTACACTGCTGTCTGAATGAAATCCTCAAACAAAGTTAACTCAGGTTTTGTGAGTAGAGAGAGGACAATACATCCTGCTGTGAGGCGGAGGGGAGGGGTGTGACAGTCGTAAATCACTGGGATGATTGGTGAGGGGAGACTATTGAGGGGGGGGGGGCATGTGACGCTGGAGGTTTTGGGTGGGGCTCCTGTCTGTCCAGCTGCAGCTTCAAATAAACCAACAACACACTCCCGTCCCAGTCATGAGAGAAAGAGACTGTCTCCCTCTGCTGAGAGCAATGTGCCTCTCTAATGCCTTCCTCTGTTTTTGTCAACGTGCTTTAACTGCCCCTTTAACTGCCCCTTTAACTGCCCCTGTGTAAATCAGGGCTGTCCAAACATTCTGCAGAGCATTTGATGAAATTATGATTTCTTCTGATTTTATTCTTATTCTACAAGTACAGGTTTTAGTTGGATTTGAACAGGTTTTAGTTGGATTTGAACAAAAAAAAAATGGTCCTCCAGCTGTTCCTTATATGTACATTTAACTTTTTTGGGCTCTTATTGCTACCTGTCCCAACATTTTTGGAATGTGTAGCTCTAATGAAATATTTGGCATGACATTTCAAAATGTCTCACTTTAAAGATTTGATGTTATCTATGTTGTATTCTAAATAAAATATTAAAATTTGAAACTTATTGTCATTGCATTCTGTTTTTTTCACTATTTATACAGCGTCCCAACTTTATTGGAATTGGGTTTGCACATATACATTCTGGCTGCTTGGGTGGACAGATTTTCTGATAAATTGGAAGTTCAAGTTAAGCTTAGAATCAAGGTAAATGCTAAAATTCTTCACCTATTAGTAATTTTTCCCCTGACACCATAATGTCTGGATTAGCTGCAGAATTGTGGGTTTAGGTAAAAACATTCCAAAAGATTTTTACAAGTTATAGATGGATTTGAACCCGTTTGTATAAAGTTGATGCTGATGAGGGCCATAAACAATACATTTTATTACAGACGCTGAGGGCAACATAAATCCCACCTTCTCCGTTCACATTTTAACTTTACATTAGCTCACTTTAAAGTAACAGATAATTCCTGACTCATTCATCTTCATTCTGTATTTCTTATGTATACACTGCATTTTTAGAGTATATATATCAATCACATGTTTGCTAAATCAGTTTATTGTATTGTATAAATTTTTACTTATCTGATCACATCTTTTTTCTTTACATGTTTAATTAAATTTTACTAGTTTTAAACAATATTTTATTTTTCAATCCTCTGAAGATTGAGTCTTGTCTCAGTCTTATTTTGTGTTTAGCTTTCACAGTTTAACCAAAAGAGACAAAAGTCTGTTGTCTATGATGTCAATGTATCTAGTTTATTCAAAACCATAAATTAAATACAGTATTATTCAAAATGGCTACTTTTAGTTTTGCAGCAGTAGCCCAGGACTCCATCTAGTGGTAAAACTTCTCATCACCGGAATAACATCCATCATAAAACATTGAAATTACTTTTTTCCCCAAGATCTTATCCTTTAGGACACTTTAAAATAAAATGGTCTACCATGTCTCATGTTACTAGTTTCTAATCACAACATTTGAGACAAAACAATTTATGCTTGACGCAAAAGTAAATTAAAAATCAAACATTTTATGGCTTTTACTTTACAATTTGAACCTGTTTTTGTAAAGATTATAATAAACACTTATGAATCCTCATTTTCAACAGTGACACTGAACTGGTTTTTAACCGTTCTAATTGTCCTGCTCATTTAGTTGACGCGTAAAAACGTGTTTTCTAAATACAAGTGTTAAAGATTTAAGTGTAACCTTTATGGCTTAAAGTTAAACCCTTTGACAAATCCGTTCCAAATACATATATTTACGTCTCATTTTTCAACAATGTTAACTCTAATTTACATAATATAGATGAACATTTCAGTTAAATTCTTTTAGATATTATTTTCTTTTTGTAGTCTGCTGCAGTTTATTTCATACTTAAATGTCTATAAAGGTCTAATTAACTGAACATGTTTAACAGGTCAAAATGTCACTTATGACAACTAACCAGCAGGTGGCAGCATACAGTAACTGTTAGTGTTCATGTTCTAAATGATAAAGCACTGTTGGGGGGGGAAAAAGTCCAGAGAAAACAAAGAGGAAAGGACCTATTTTAGAGAAAAGGTTAAATCCAAATTGAATAGTAACAAATTTAGTGATGTTAGAGAATTTCTTGCAGGACATAGGTCACCAGAATCTGGTCAACTCTGTCTGGATTTGATTAAACTAAGATTTAACAAAGAGATCTTTACGTTTCCTTGGAGCAATAAGGCTCATGGTTTGACCTGGTTTGCAGCTGATGGTATTAAGACAGTTGGATTAAGAGTGAAAAGAGGCCCGGTGACCCCCCGACTCTCTAATCTCTGTCTCTGTGAAGGACCACGGCTTTGAGCGTCAGCAGGAGGTAACACTAACGCTGTGGGTCTCTGCAGCAGGAGGTTGGATTACGCTCGACTGCAGATGGAGGCGGCAGATCGAGAGGGGTCTGGACTGATGAGTCGGAGCCAAAAGAAGCCGGGCCAACTGTGGCAGAAAGGGCGGTTTTCTGCGTGGCTTTCACAGCGGCTGCCCATCACCTCAGACCAGACTGAGAGACGGACGCCGGCTCCTCTCTGATCACAGTCCAGTTTCCAGGATCAGTTTGGACTGTTCACCACCTGTAAAATCTGAGCTGTGAGCCACATTGTGTCCTAGTTTCTTTATTGTCTAGATCCATATATACAGTACCTGGACACAATCAGAACAGAAAATGTAGCATATGGCCAAAAAGTGTGTGTGTGTGTGTGTGTGTGGCTAGTTAAGCACAACTAATAAATTAATATTCACTTGTGATTTTCTTATTTTGCCCTCTTTTCTATCCCTCACCTACAATTTCATTCAACCACAAACAAATGCAAGAAAAAGATAAAAAAGTAATTCCAACACCAATAGTACTTTACTTTATCTGTCCATTCTCGGAGTGCACTAATAAAATATTTACAACCACACAGCCCAGTCCACTTTGTTTGAACATTTTATTTTAAATTATTGGTGGACGTTCAAATTCAAAATGGGTTCCCACTCTTTTAAATAAATATTTTTCAAGACTTTGATTCAATTCAGCATTTTCTTGTGAACAGTCATATGATTTAGGACAGTAAAAAAAACTTTGGAGGGTAAAAACTCAAACTACAGAATCCTCATTGGGCCAAAACTAAAATGAACACCTGACTGTTTACTGAAGTACGCGGTTAACATAAAAGCTCCTGCATTAATCCTACCATGAGATATTTGCCTAAACTGCAGAAAGTTGTGTGTAAAAGGTATAGTTCTTTTTATAAATCACTAAAACTCATAACATTTTAACTATTCAATTCAAACATCACAAAGTAATAATCCTAATAAATCTGAGCTGAGCGTGACTGTAAAGACATGCAACAGATCTGTGCCTGAATTACCATGAGCGTACCCAGGGGCCCCGTTAGAGACAGACAGCTGTGGGGCACCACCCAAGGAGGAGCTGGGAGTCACTGGAGCTTAACCGTTCATGGCTCAGTAAGTGGATTTTGACAAGTCCCCAATGAGAGTTTGACACGAGAGGTCACGCTGCGGCATGCTCCCTGTCACTCAGCCTTCGAACAGGGGCCCGGACTCAGAGAGAGGCGTTAGATTTGCCATTTACAGAGAAGATTTTCAATCAAATGGTGATAAATACATACAGTAATGATTGTAGCTTTAACACTTGAGCCTGAGCATTGAGAATGACCTCGACCGTTCTTTGGTCTTTATTACCGATCGACTAATCTGGACTTGTGTCAAAACTTCAGCAACAAAAGTGCCTCTTGATTAGTCTTTTCTTGTTTCTTTGAGTTTGTTAACATTCAGTTCCTGTCCAGTATGTTTTGTTAAGTTATATTTGGATTGACATTTTTGCTAATAAATAAATGGCAAAAATATTCAAATTAATTTAGCACCTTTGTCTCTAACTATGTCAATAAACAAAGTCATAAGGTTATTACACTTTACACACAATCCCCGTATTTTCAGTCATTTTCCAGGAGAACTGTCCTCTCTGGATTTTACTTGGCAACATTTTACTAACAACTTAAATTGCCTTTCCCTAATTTTATTTGTTTATTTACATGGATCCCTATTAGTTGAACAACTACGCTACTTCAGCACAGTATGACAAGTGGACAGTGATTTTGTTGCATGTTCTAATGTATCTTTCTGAACATAATAGATAATAAAACAAATGGTTTTTCAACATGATGCTGACATTTATTTTTACCAGTCTCCAGATACACCATGTTTGATTTGTTCCTGTCATTCAAGAAAGCTAAATCAATGAATACATTTACATGCACTTATTAGCCTTATCCCAGTTATGACCACATCTGGAATAAGATGCTTACATGAGCTCTGACAAAGCCGATTCTTACTCTTACTCTCGCAAACTGCTGCAAGCTCTGTTGTCGGCCATGTCGTTTCCAAACATGGCTTATTTACCACATTTTCAGCAACAGAGAGAATAGTCAATGAAACATGTCTTAGCTTTGACTGGAGTCAGTGGCCACTGTCAAAGCTAAACGAGGAGCAATAGGTGGAGAATAAATAAAACTTTAGGAGGGATACAGTTACCTTGCTCCTGGCTGTTGTTAGCTAGACCAGAACCAGAAGCAATAGAGACTTTTAATTTCCCAGTCCCATGGCAATAAACAAGCTGAAAACCATTTTCTTTAATATGTTCGGAGTCTGTATTACCTTAATGCTAAAGGCTTCGTTCAAGATTACTGAGCCTTGACCGGGTCCTTCCTCCAAAGAACAAATAAAAAATCAGTAAAAACAAACACTGTGGGCACTAACAGTAAACAGAAAGAGCTTAGATTAAATGCTGTGAGTGAAACTCTAAAGCAGATTAAAAGGACAGACAGGAGGCACAGGGCCAGCGGTCGTCTAAACCTCCCAAATCTGGAGGGGATTTTAAACATTAGCTACAATTGCATTGCAAAAATATATTATTTTTAATCTGGGAGAGAAAAAATGCTGGGCAGTGGGGTTTATGCGTTACACTACATCACTAAAGAGGACTTCTTTTTTGTGATAACTGCTTAAAACATGGATTATTGGCAAGATCAAACTGTGCTTGTAATTGTGTTTTGTTGTTGTGTCTGTAGGTCCACTTCTTTATTTAGATATTAAAATATAAGTGTAGTAAGGTATATAGCTGCACAAACTCTGGGGAAAAAGTATTTTTTAAGAAAACCTACAGCCGAGACAGTTTAAGACACGATTAAGCAAAATACTTCAAACTGTCTTTTCACCATAGCGACTGTAAACAAACCTAAAGGCTGTAGGAGGCATATCGTTCACACCATGACAAGTTATCAGGTGCAGGATTTAGTCCATGCTCATGTTTGGATTAGCATGAAGCACATGAGCTGAAGAGGACTAGGAGCAACCAGTAATTATTACCTATAGGAAATTTTAAATAATTAAACACTCCACGTTTGGACTTTCTCTGAAGGCCTCCATTTGTGGGTCAGTCGAATATAGGGCATGTTTAATTTAGTAGAGCTGAAATTAAACTGACTGCTTCCCCATAAAACTCACCACTGTCCAAAGTGCCCGTGTTTACTCATTGAAAAGCCCTTGTTTGCACTAAGACTGCCTTGGATTGTTCACACTCCTTGGACCATGTTTAATTCAGGCGTGCTGAAATGATTTTGTGAGCCTCTCGTCCTCTCACTCGGGTAATTATCCTTGTGTGACTCAGTGGACGTCCCGTGGGAAACGGATTGTAGCCTGTAGTAGAGTCTCTCCTCACACAACCCCAAAGTTCAATGATCCGCCTTTGAGACACAGTGCTCTAAAGAATAAGGCACTGCTGTCAATCAAAGATCACAGGGCCCTAAAAACGAGGCTTTTGTTGGTGTGAAAAACTTTAGCATCGATCCAATCAGGAAAGACCACGCCCCCATGAGCATGTCTCTTTGAAAAAGCTCCATGGGAATAGGACTGGGGAAGCAGCAGAGAGTGTTTTATTCATCTTTAAAGCACAGCATGGGGCTCACAAACAGAATCAAGAGAGGGAAATGTAAACATGTCAAAAATTAAACACGTTTGCCCGATGAAAGTTTCAGCTGTGCAGCAGCAACATTCTAAGTCATGTTTATATTGATCACTTTTGCATGAGATTCATTTTGAAGCAAGTGTAATATTTAGGTTTGTCTTACTCAACGTAAAATGAGAAACAACAGCCACACGCTTAGCCCACAGAAATCAAAGATGGACACTATAAATGGAAAATATAGTAAAGTTTTGACTGATATTCTTGATAAAGTGTCTGGATCCTGGTTTATTTCCTTCTACTACGGCACTCAGAAAAAGTTACCATGTACTTTCTGCTTAGTTTTTGTTTCATTGGCCGGCCACATTAATCCTAAACTTGCGTGAAGAAAATTCAGGGTGCAACTCCAGTTATTTCTATAATATAATCAATTAATAATCTGATAGTGAAGAGCGTGTGAATGCATGAGGACCTGGTGGACTAACAAAGATAACTGGTCAGTGGTTTTATTGTTCCTGCTTAAAACTAATAAAAAAAATAAAATAAAAATAAATTCTGATTTTTACTAAATCGGGACAAGACGAAGGTAAAAGTGTGCCACAGGACGTGTAGACAGAGCATATACACACATAAAGATGTATTTTCATCAAAAAACAAAATGTACATCTCTTTCACTGTTGCTGTGGATTTGCTGCTTTGTCGTCGCAATAAAACCCTCTGCTCTCAGCAGGAGTATATAATTTAATAATTGATTATAATCAATCCGATTAGCTGTCGTAGCCCTAAAGAAAATCCATCTTGAAGCACTGTTTCTCGTCTGAACTGTAATGTGGGGGCACTGTTTTAGGTCTGAAGATGTAGAGGCCGCTTTATCGTTAGGAACCTCAACAACACTGCGCTGCTCTGATTGGATAAAACTGTGGATGATAAATCCAATCACCGACCAGGTATTCATTAAAGTACCTGCAGTACCTGTAAACACTTTCAACAGGAGCCCTACAGATGGTTCAATAGAGCAGTTCTACCTACCGTCAAGAGTCAAATTAACATAAACCTACTTAGTCTAATGGGCTCATAGGTGCTTTTTATGGACTAGATGATTTAATAAAAACACTACATTTAAAATACACTATAATAGAATTCTTTAGAATTGACAAAAAGACTGAAAATGCAGTCAGTGAGGATCCACAGTAACTCTGAATGAACCACCTTGAACAAACTGGATGGAAATAGGTCAGACGATGAGTAGGATTATGGTAACTTGTGTGATTAAAAATGTCCCAGGCTTTTATTGAGCGTTGTCTTTTTCTCCCAAAGCCAGGAAAATGCAGAGTTCTTTTTATGCATTTCCTTTGGATTGACCGTATGCTACAGAATCAAACAAACAAAGGGGCATTTATCTTATCTGTACTGCTGTTGATGCTAAACTAAAAAAAAGTCCCCCAATTACAGTTTGGTCAATGGGAAATATACTTGCATTAAATTTGAATTGAAATATATAATTTATGCTGATATGTATGCCACTTTACATCTCCTTGTTGCTGCCTAGCCTCTGTTATTCAATGCATTGAATCACATTTAATCACATTTAATCATGTGCTTAATGAGGTAATGGTTAAATCGATTGCCTGCCCCAGCTCCAATCAGAGTAAACCCTTTACTTGTGCCAGAATTGACTGTAGAAGCCAGAGATGCCAATGTGTTATTCCACAGACAGTAAACAGTGAAATAAAATCTGATGTGGAGCTGTTGAGGGACAAACGAAGCTGTTGTGCTCAATGTGAATGTGTTACAAGTTTCTGACAACACTCTCATGGGCTGCCGTCTTCTCATTCCTCTCGGAGCTCCTTTTCTCACATAACTGCGTCTATACACTGCAGTGAAACCGCCAGTGTTTAGAAGACAGCGCTCGATGATTGCACATGGTCCTTTTGAGAACCTCAAAGCTGACAACATGTCTGTCCGACTGCATTTAGATTGTCTCTGAGCTCTCACGTGTTCAGTCTCCTTTTCATTTTCAAAGACTTCCAGCTTTAGACATTGCTCCATTAATGGACGCTCACCGCAGCCAGCCAGCCGTGCGCTCACATCATTACAGCTGCATGTGAGCGTGAACCAAGAAACAGACGACAGGAAACTTTCACCAAACATAATGTAGGTTTGAAAAATTTGATACAGTATTTCAGTTTAAAGTTATACAACAACATTTTCCACTTTATAATCCCACACCTCAGGGCTTCTTTCTCGCCAAAACCCTATCCTTATTCAGAACTTTTGTAATTTATATTTTCTGCTTCATTTTCTCTTCTTTGTTTGCTGCTTTATTTAAAAAAAATAGTGTTTCAGAGACAGCGGCGTTGCCTCAATGAGTCTAATTTATTTGTCCAAATGAAAACTGCGACAGCTTAATGACAGCGCTTTTACCGAAAAAAACTCATCACCAAGTGAACTTATAAGACGTCATACAAACTTAATAATGCAAAATGCTTAAACATTTTTTATTCAAGCATAAGTAAACCATGAATAAAGGATTTAATCGTTAAGTTCATGCATTAGGCATTTCCCTGGAGTGGGCTTTAACGTTCATGGACTGCAGTCATTACACAGACGACACTGGAAATGTACAATATGTTCTTGATATATAGACTAATCAGTTAATATTACATGTCATAAAAGCTTCCTCTAAACATAAACCTGAGCACACTCTTAATGCCTCAACATTTCACAAATCAGTTTAGGCAAGAAATACTTACACACTCTGTTTCAAGACATAACCACTATGTTCAACTAATTCTCATCAACAGTGCGCTTTATGCTTTAACTTTACACATCCCCAACCCCCTCCACAAAAGATCAGAAATCCTTTGGAAAAAGAAATTACAAAATGCACATGAAATTGCAAATATTTTAAAATGTATGTCAATGTATCTGGGATTTATTCATATTTAATAGCTGGGGGCCAAAATGTATAACCTTGTGATTAGCTAATAAGCAAAATAGTCTTGCTACAAACCATCTTCTTCATTTCCTGAGAAATAAAGGCTGAAAAATCCCTATAAGAATCACTGAATACTTGACATAATATTTCACTTGACAGCTTTATTGTTTATTGTTATGGAACCATGAGATTTTTGCCTCGGTGAATCTTCTTTCTCACCAAAAAGCCTTTCCTTACTCACAGCTATGCTATTTTATCTTTTTGCTCCACTTTCCCTTTTGCTTTGTTTCCCGCTCTATCCTTTTGCTGCTGCTGTATTCTGTGGTATTATGACACTATCCCCCTCACACTTTGGTCTAATCCTCCACTTGCTCTTTGATGCATAAAAAGAGGCATTATACGGCATTAAAACCCTCTCTTTGCACATCTAAATTAAGAATGCTTTTTGATATGAAATATGGGCCATGATGTAACAGAGCGGATACATATTATAGTGTTTCGAGAGGGCTTTTTGTATCCTGGGGTAAAATATAGTCTATGACAAAGTGATAAGATGAGACAAGGCTGTAAAAATGCGATAAAAGAGAAGTGTGGATGAAGCCTTAAATGGTCACAAAAGAAAGCAGTAGTGCAGCAAAAATCTCATTTAGAAAGCAGAACCCAAAGAAAGATTACGCCTGTGAAAAAACTCACAAGTAAAGGCCAAATTTAAGCACATTCAAGGTCAGTAACAAGGGGTTGAAAGAACAAATGGGCAATAGCCTCCAAAATGGTAAAATCTGCATAAACAACATGATTCTGGTAAAAGGTAATCGACTTTGTGTGCTGTTAGTGAGTGGGTAGAGAACATAAGTGGCACTATATTTAGTTGCACTATACAGTAAGTGAACAAACAGTGATGCTACACCAGCAAAAAGCTAAAAGTCACTGCATTTTTTAGCTTAGCTTGCTCAGAACTATGTCATGTGTACTTGTTCAGAACAGCAAAAAACATGACATGGAGGAGCAAGAATTATACATCACCCAATGAGCTCTGCCTGGCACCATAATACACCGCAAAACCTACATTAAATGTGCATAAAGATCACAGACATAGACATTATACAAGTACATATTTGGCCTGAGGATTGTGCTAAAATATGTGACTTTCATTCATTCATTTTCTTCCACTTTGTCCTGTTAGGGGTCCTAAGGTGGGGTACACCCTGGACAATGGGGTTGACACTTAGACACTAACAGAGAACCATTCACTCTCACATTCATTCACTAGGGCAGGGGTATGGGCAGACCGCGGTCCGGATCAGGCCCCATACACAATACAATTTGGACCAAAGCCAAAATCAACATTATAATTTAGTTATGATCCAAGCGAGTTTTTGGTGTGTGATTTCTTATATTGTTATTCCTACTAGATGTGGTTTATCCATCTAGTCGGCCCCAAAGATCCAAACAGGCGCTGTAATAACTGTAATCCCCATGACAAAGCACTCACTTAACTCAGGTTTTGTGTGTGTGTGTGTGTGTGTGTGTGTGTGTGCGTCATTCGCAACAACGCAGGCGCTAATCCATCTGCTAACGGTAACGTTACCCGTTTTACTTGCTAGCGAAAATCATGGCGTGCTCAAAACCTGACAAAAAAAGAAATCTCAATTCTGAAAATCGCAAATTTAACAGTTATGCACTTGTGCTGCCGGTGAGGAGCACAAAACCAATGTGTTTAATTTGCAACGAGACGTTGCTGTTGTCAAAAGTGGTAACGTGAAACGTCATTATGAGTCAAAACAAGGACACTTTGACCACAATTACCCCCAAAAATCTGAGGGAAGGGCCAAAAAAAAAATCAAACAACAGTGTAATAGTTAGATCAGCCACCCAACAAGAGCGTGCAACTGAAGCCTCATTGAGGGTGGCATGGGTCTTAGGTAAGCACAAGAAACCCTTCTCTAACTTGGAAATTGTAAAAGAATGCATGATTGAAATAGCAATTGCCATGTTTGAGGGAACTCAAAAATAAAACAGGCAATAAAACAGGCTAAATGCATTTCATTGGCTTTGAATGAATCCACAGACAACACAGACAACTTCTGGTGTTTGTCAGATTTTTTGATGAAGAGAAGGGAGAATTCTGTGAAGATATGTTAGGCCTCACAGACCTCCATGGACACACAAGAATAGATGATATTTATGAAGCACTGATGCAGATGTTGAGGGACAGAGAGATAGACCTGAAGCATGTTATTTCCATTGCTACTGATGGAGCTCCATGTATGGATTAGTGTCAGGTTTGAGAGCTCATCACCCTGACCTCATAGCATATCTTTGCATAATTCATCAGATGGTTTTGTTTGCCAGCCAGTCTTGAAGAAAAGTATGCAGAGGTCATGACAACAGTAATGAGACTTGTGAACTTTTTGAGGGCATCATCTGCTCTGCCGCATCGCTTGTTGCGCTCATTCCTAACGGAGGTGAATGCAGAATTTGATGATTTGCTCCTCCACAACAATGTTCGGTGGCTTAGTAAAGGCAAGGTACTGGAGCGCTTTTGGACATCACGGAGTTGGAAACCTTTCTGTTGGATCAGAAGAGTGCAAAAGCCAAACAATTTGTGGAATTTATGCAGAATGAAGAAAAAAATGGAAATTGTTGCATTTCTATCTGACATTACCTCCCATCTCAATTATAATAATAATAATAATCTTTATTTTTATATAGTGCTTTTCCACCTACTGTAGTAGGCACTCAAAGCGCTTTACATACATTAAACTAATACCAGTGTTACAGAACTTCACTGGAGGCAATGTAGGTTAAGTGTCTTGCCCAAGGACACAACGACAGTATGCGGGGGAGAGGGGGATGTTATGATCTCAACTTGAAATAAAAGGGCAAAAATAACATAGTATTTAACCTCACATCAGCTGTCTGTGCTTTTCAGAAGAAACTGGAGCTGTTCAAGTGAGACTTACAACAGGACATGCTTTACTTCCCAAAGCTTTTGAATCAAACAGCAGGAACATATCATCACAATCATGCTGAATTCCTGGACAAGCTGATTGAAATTTTTCAAACTTGCTTTGGGGATGTCCCTCTGGCAAAACAAGCTGCTTCTCTTCAATCAGAGCTAATTGAGCTTCAGGAAAACCTTGCACTGCAGGAGGTTCTCTGTGACCCTACCACCTTCTGGACCAAGATGGTCCCTGCAGCAGGTCTCCATTTCTTGCAGATGATGGCCCTTCAAATTCTCACCATGTTTCCCTCAACATACTGTTGTGAGTCAGCCTTTTCAACCATGAATATGGTGAAAAACAAATACAGGAGCACCCTCAGTAATGAACACTTACATCAGTGCCTCCGCTTGGCCCTCACACCTTTTATGCCCAAGTTTAAAGAACTGGTGGCACAAAAAGGTGCCCCTTTAACACTAATAAGGCCAGACCACATCACCTTTTGTACATAGTTTGAACGTTTTTTGGGGATTTACCACTTTTGTTGTTGGCGTTCTTTTTTTTGGATTTTGACCATCACTGTTCCGGACCCTGGACGTTAGGAAAATTTGGTGGTTGGACCTTTGAGATTTCTAATTGAGTACCCCTGCACTAGGCCCAATGTACAGTTACCAATTTACCTAAACAAGCCCGAGTACCGCAGCCACATACTCGATTCTGATAGTACTGACAAATATACATGTTCATAAAATGATTGGAAAAGACTGGTGTTTTACTTGTGTGTTGTTTTGATGTCGCTTGAAATACTCTTCATATGGGGTCACATTTTTCCTTTTAAAAAGCCGTAAGCTAGATATCTATAAGATGTAAAAGAAAGCACTGACATTATTAAAGAATCTTCAAGAACTTCATTCAAAATCCATTAAGGCTGAGGCATAAGGACTTCAATTCCAGCACTTATTGGATTATGCAATGCTACATCTAAAAAGGACTGTGTGTATAAATCAAATCAAGGACTATACAGTGACTCGTGAAACAAAACAGGCTGTTCACTGTCATTTACGAAGCCTAACTTTATCTTAAGCCAAACACTTTTTCTAGTTTTAAATGTTTAACTCAAACAAAGCTAAATGCAGTTATTCAAAGCCTGCTATAAACCTCTGTGATCCTCTGAGCGGCTTTGACAGTGTAATTGTGTGAGAAGAGCTCTTTTTGGGTTTTTTGTTTACAGCTAAAACTGGCCTTTCACTTACTGCAAATAAATCAAGCTGTCACACTCCCAAATCCGCAACACAATCCATCTTCTGAACTGAGCTCCCAACACAGAGAGATTTAGCTGCGACAGTAGGATCAAAATAAGAGTTACTTGAAACAAAATAAATAACTACTGAACCATTGTTAATCACTTGGAACAGATAAAAGGTCATGTGGAAAACCCAGTGCTCCAGATACGATACCTGCCAGGCACTTTCCTGTTGTTCATCCCTGTTCAACCGCTCCGTCTGCACTTCAGTGTGACCTCCTTATCCCGACTATCATCAGGAAACACACGCTGACTTTTAACAATCACACTGAGCTACAGTTTAGAAAATACCTGCCTGAAACAGTGACAGATGCAGATTGCAATGGTGTCAATAGTGCATGGGTTCGTTTTGCTGAGAGGCTCTTACAATGAGTCTTATGTTTTGACTGTCTAGTGCTCAAAGTGGAACATCTTTTTGGTATGTTTTTTCCAGAATCCATACATAAACCCATTGCCTCAAGTGCTGATATACACCATTTATGTCCATGTCCTCTTTCTGCTCGTTCACCCGTTAAATCTCACTCCAGCAGCTGGGGCCATGTGAACAGAGCTAATTATCGGCCAAAACACAGACACAATCTAGAAATGATTAAACTGTCCGAAGAATAAGTGACAACACAGACCAGACCTTTACAAAGGCCGAGGTGAATATTGCAACATTATTTTACAAAATACAAATCAAATGTCATTTCCCATATATAAATATTCACTCTCTATACAGTCTGGGGCAATGTCTCCCCTGTTTATTATGTCATACATACTGAGGGCATGCTGTAATATGTGTATGCTGTGGTGTTTCCTAAACCAAAAAAGAAGCAGTGAGTTTCTAGACAGGTCTCTAGAAAGTTGATCATTGTTAGATGCTTAAAATGTTGGTTCTAGGTTTATTTTTAACCATAATGCTTGTTCAATATAGTGTGTCTTTACCACTTTTCGTGCAATTCTTCTCTTCCGGCTTTATAAGCGCTATTACAGTGAATACCCGCTACTTATTTCCAACCGTCTCGTTCAGCAAGGTCACAATTTCAAATCACAGGCACAAGTGACAAGCATGAGTCAGAAATGCATAGGGAAAACAAATGATAAACAGCAGCATTTTATAGTTTGTGTTCAACATAAAAAGGTGAGCGCAGATGCTGCTATATTTACAGTGATTTTTTTTTAACAGTTGACCTGTCAGTGTGCGTCGCAAAGGGACTGCTTCATGAGCTGCATACAGCAACATTTAAAGAAGAAAACAACCAAATGACACATGCCAAAGCCACAATGAAGTATGAACTTAGCAGGAGGTCATCCATTAAAGAAGTGTTCATTTTGTGAAATAGTACAAACAATGTCTTTTGGGAAAAATGGGAAAAGAAGCCAAAATTATGAGGCGGTCTGGTGATCATGAACTGGAACAGCTGGGATCTCTGCATTATTACTGCTCAGGTGAACAGAGACAAGCTCGTGGAGACAGATCAGGTTGAGAGGGTTTGTCTGAGAATAAACAAACCAGAAACAGAGCAGTGTCATGTCGCCCAAATAGTCTTGAGATGCATCGTTAAGATAAACAAAGAGCCAAAACCCACAGGAGCTCACAGAGACATTTCAGACAATTTCTCCAGATAGTCACCGAATCTACAGAAGCACAAGCCTCCAGGTGCAATCCCAGGAAAAGAGGACAAGTAAAGAGACAGCTCCAACTTTACAAAAAAAAACAAAAACATTTAAAGCTACACAATGTAGTTCAGTGCCAAGTGACAAAGTTTTTTTTAAATATTTTGATAAACAACCTGAGTTCAACAAAGCTTCCCAGATTTAGAATTCAAAGAGCTTCCTGAGAGCAACAACATGTTTTCTCTGAGGATTTCTGTGTAATATAATACCTGCTGTCTTTTCATGTACTGACAGTAGGAAACATTATTTCTACAAGAAGCAGCATTTTTCTCTCTAGAGGCTCCAACATTGCCTCCGACAGCCATGTTTTTATTGATGTCTCATGCGTTATGTACCTTATTTGTTGTCTCATGTCTCTGTTTAATTTGTTGATGATGTCTGCGATGTTTTTGAACGGCTTGACATTAATATTCAACTGTGCCTCTAAAGTGTCTCCCAAACTTTTTTTCCGGGGATCCAAATTTCAAAATGCAAATGGAATCACGACCCAGTTTCACAAAGTAAACTTGGAACTTGTTAGCTTACTTTTGTTCCCTTAAGCCATGTTTCATCCGATTTCTGCGGTACAGCTTGGTTCAAGTAACTCCCACCTGTGGCCAGTATTCATGTGCTTCACGTCAAAATAACTGTCCAATCAAAGCCTGAGGTCAAACTATGATGCGACCAAATATAAAAGTGGGATCAGTGTTGCCAGAGGAAGTCCAGAGCCTTGCATTTCTTGCAGCTTAGATATAAACTCATCTTACAGTAAATAGTGTTACATAGAATTGACAAAATCATTGGATGGGGAACATTTTTGATATAGTTTTCTGTTTCAAACCCATGTCTAGGTGCCTTTGTTTTAACACGTTAGTGTATAATGACCTGGATAACTGAGAACATCCACAAAAATGTATTTTTTTTTAGGATTGTGTTTTTTTTTCTTAAAATTGTATTGTGAACCCCTAAAGAGGCATTTCCTTCTAATTTCCTTCTGAAATTACTGTAACAGTAGAAGAAGATCATATCTGGTTTATTCACAGTTCCTAAAGAATTTTATGTGAAGGATTTTAATAATAGAACGACTCAATAAAAGAAATTTAATCACAGCACTGCACAGCTATTTAATTCCAAAATGTGGCCAAAAATAAACTGAAATACCATTGCCTAGAAATGAGATAATAAACAACTCCACATTTAAAAAAAGATAGTGATAACAAAAACTATTTGTTTTAGTGAGCAGCATTCTAAAATGTGAGAAACATTTTAGAGACTTGTTATTTCATCTTAGCAGTTCTGCACCAACTATGACAATCACAAATAGCAGCTGTGAAAAAACGCTGGCTTTTCTTCAAGTAATACAATTGTTACAAAAAGAAAACATGCTTCAGAAATTGCCAGATCATTGACTCCATTATTGCCACTGTTATGAGCTCTTAGTTCAAAATGCATTGTTTTAAATAATTTCTTTACATTTATCTTTGCTCAAAGTGGAGCCCTACCTGTTTTATTATAACAGACGCAGTGTTACAGATCTAATATGACTAAGGGTGTAACGATATTCAAACCGAACCGAAAAACCGCGAACCCACAGCCACAGTTCGAACCGCGATACTCGCATGTCGAACCGAACGCGCCCCGCCCCCTGCTGCACCGGCCCAACGTTCATTTTATTTTGTCACAGGTGTGCTAACTGCTCTAAAGAAAACGTGAAGGCAATGTATAAAGTTAAGTAAATAAAGATAAAGTTAATAAGATAAATTATTGTTGTTGTTTTTATTAAGTTAAAGTGAATCTAGTGTTATTATTGCTGGTGCCCTGCAATGAACCCTGCCCCCACAGCAAACAGAACCGAACCGTGACTCCAAAACCGTGATCTGAACCGAACCGTGGCATTGGTGTATCGTTACACCCCTAAATATGACGATACAAATTATAGCATTGCCTAGGCTTTTCAGATTATGCCTGATGAAAAATTAAACACTAAGATGCATGGTGTAATCCTCAGTAAAATAAATGAAACACATGGACAACATGAGATTAATTGAAGTTGCTAAAGGTTTTCATCATCCCCAGAGGCACAAGGGAAGTATCAGAATAAGAACAGACACCTAGAGATATATTAGGGTTCAAATATGCAAAGGGAAAAGCTATACGTCATCTCGCAGAAATAATGAGGCCACGCGTTAACACAGTCACGCTTCCCATCGAGTGCTGGGAACAAGATAAGGAGGCGAAATTGAAAAATTGCCTCGACATAACGAATGAAGTCTTACTAGATGGAGAAATGAGAATTGAAATCTTGTCATACGCATGCATTGAAGTGAATGTGCATGTAATAAAAATGTATATCTAATAAATGTTTAAGGGTAATACATTGTAGTGGCTTTATTGTAGAAGCTGAAAGATTAAAAGTAAATCTATTTAAAGCCCCAATGCCCTCATTTTGAAAGTAACCAGTTAGACTTGGCCCTGTGTAATACCCAAGATGCAATAATCTTCCATGCCACAAATATTTCTGTTGCAGAGTCTTACCTTTTCTTTTTTTTGTCCTCTATTTTTGCATTTGTTTTTAGTTAATGCCTGAAGTCCGACCTCAATAACCTTTTCTCAAATCCTCTTCCACACAGTCCACATGTTTCTGCTAAAACAAAAAAGTTCATCTTTCATCTAAACCCAAGCAAGACAACAATAAGACTATTCGCATTTGTCGATGCTCAAAAAATAGAGAATAGAAGTTTCTATATAAAGCATTCATGGACCGTGTGGAAGGGAATGTCCATAAATGAAAAAAAAAAAAAAAGAAAAACTTGAAAAACTGGAAATTGTTTTTGCTTTACAAATTAAATATTCAGATATTTCCACTGGTTTTGTTCTTAGATGCAGCACAGAGACAGACCGTAGCGGATAAAATTCTCTAAAAAGGAGCACTGTAAAATGTGGAGTTCCAGTCAGCAAATTGGCCAAAAACACCACACAATTTTTGGCGTTTTTGCTTATATTCGATTGAGACAGTAGATCAACAGGTCCCAAGATGAGAGAGAAAGGAATGATATCGGGCACAAGCCAGAATCAAACCCGGGTTCCTCAAGTGGTCTGCACTTTCAAGGTGTGTCACAAAGCAACCTGACAGCTGACTTTCAATAAGAAAAAAAATAATCTGTTGTAAAATCCAGTTGTTAAAAGCCAAAACAGTGAGCTATCCTTTACTTTAGTTGTACCGAGTACAAATTCACTTCCACGCTTGAACCTGTGCCAGTCGGTCTGTGTCTCTTGTCATTACGGTAAAATGCCTTGCACTTTAAATCAATTTTTCTGCAAGGATGACTGCGAAGGGGAACTTTAGGAAGCTGAAAGCTAAATGTCAGCGGCTATGACCTCTCTCTTGTTTACTTCACTTTGAATGCTCACAAAGATGATTCATGGACTTTTCAGCAAAATACATCCACGTCAAAGGCTCAAATTGTCCAGATCTGTCCACAGTCTGCAGTAAATATGTTTAAGTACATTCAAATTAAAGTAAAAGTCATGTTGTAAATATTCAAATCACAAATAGATGCCAGACGCTGGAGGCAAGTGCTGGCTCATGAAGAACAAACTGATTTCTTTGAGGACTTGTGTCATACAATGTATTTGAAGGATCAGTAAGAACAATAGACAGTGAAAATAGAAGACAATGACACTGTCACACAAAGAAATTGAAGTCTGGCGTTGGGTTTATGAAAATCCAAGAATTTTCCGTATTTGGAGAAAGATCAGAGTTGAGGAGACGCCAGTAGGACAGAGTTTAACAGATGGATTCACGTCACCAGAGGCTATGGCAGTACAGAGCCATAAAGTAAAAAATGTGCCCAATTAAAATGTTATGTCACCAGCATAAATAGGTCATCTGTAGCTGATACTAATAAATTGTAGCTCTAGTCATGTCAATTTGAGGCATGTCGATCAAATTTCTGAATGCAAAAATGGGTCTATAGTAGAAATAGAAAAGATAAGCATTTGGAAAGCACACAGGTTATGCACAGACTAGAGATGCACCAATACCACTTTCCAATACATTTGGAGAGAAGTCAACAAGGCCTGCTGTGAAACATGGAGGGGAATCTCTGATGTTTTGGAGATGTGTGAGCTACAAAGGAACAGAATGTGCATCATGTTATCAGAAAATAATGGAGGAAGTTTTGCACTCATCAGCCCGAAGCTGCACATGGAACGTACTGGGCGGCAGTAGCTCAGTGGGTAGAGTGGCCGTCCTTCGATCGGCGGGTGGGCGGTTCGAGCCCCGCTCTAGACATCCCACTCTCCCCCACATACTGGTGTTGTGTCCTTGGGCAAGACACTTAACCCCCCTTGCCTCCAGTGGTCAGCTGTAACACCGGTAAATCGTTCACTAGGTGAAAAAGCGCTATATAAATAACAAAAAAAAAAGTTTGAGTTGCAGGAGCTAAAACTTGCTGGCTGTCACAGAGAAGGATGTCTGCCCCAGGAGTGAATTTGTGTGAATGGGGTGAGTGGAAGGATGATGTAAAGCGCTTTGAATGCCCGAGAAGGGTGCAGGAAAGCGCTATATAAATGCATGTAATTTACCAAAGATATTACCAAGTGTTATGCTGATCCGTAACCATCGTTGGCGTCTACAGTATTTCTTGGAGAGCTGTAGTTGAGACAACATAATTTTTGTGTCAAGAACATATAATTATAAATTAAGTAGATTAGCACCATGTATTAGCCCCACTGGCAGCACAGTCACAGCAAGAAAGTCTGGGGCTCAAACCCCGCACAGGGCCGTACCTTCTGTGTGAGTTTGTTCTTCCGTACTCGGGCGGGTTTCCTCCGAGTACTCCAGTTTTTACAACCAACATCAAAACATGCTGGGCACCTCCTGGTGGTGGCTGACAACAGTGAATTTCCCCACGGTGATAGTAAAGTGATAAATAAAACAAGATTTGAAAGTCACAGGCACTTGAACAAGCTATCTATATGTCTATCTAAATTATTACCAGGTAAATTATAGTATTTTGTGACGTTTTTATCTCTGCTTTCACTTCAGTAAAAACTTCCAACAGTTGCTCATATTGCATTTTTTGGACACAGGTATAATGAGTCAATGTCTTATTCAGGACCTAATATTTTGATTTGCACTGACTCTTCCCTCCACTCCAGGCTAGTGGATAATAAGAAAAAGAAGAAGATGAAGAAGTAACTTTGAGCCGTTTCCCAAAACATACTCTTTTAAATGGCTTAAATACAACAGTGTTAAATTAGTCTAATGTTTTCAGTTAAAATGCTTAATATACATGTGTTTCCATTAAATTAAGCAAATTAACTTTGTGTGACATCATTCTAGGCTTTAAATAGATTTTGCAGATGCTTGAATATAAAATATAAATATTTAGGAGATTTGTGTGGGTGACTATGGTTTGCGTTTTCTATTTTTTGATGACAAACAAAGACAGTATGCTCTATAATTTTAAAAATGTAAATAAAATTATAATCAGGCAGTGTGGGTCATACTACTGTGCTACTTTAAAAAGGAGCACCACAAAACCTTTTGCCCCAAAATATATTTTCTCAATATTATTAATGTTTTTTAGTTTGTTTTTTTGGCTGTTGTTGTGGCCCTACTTCAGTCAAACTGTTCAATCTTTTGTTATATTATGTTGAGCAGGAAAACACAATATACCTGAGCTTAATCACTACTGAATGTTTCAATGTCACTTCAAAACCTTTGCCTTGAACTCAAAATTTCAATGCCAATCAAAAACTTGCCATAGTTCAAACCCAGTATTTGACATTTAGGAGTTTCTCTCCTAGACCTAGATGTCATCTTCTATAATATTTTAAAGACAAAGTGCATGCCAGCAGAGGATAACTGAGACTTGAATGACTCAGATCTCTTTCCAAATGTGCATTTTTAATATTCATTAGATGGATGGCTAGAGGCAGCACCACTCTGACGGTGCATCACTCGAACAAGGACCCACCAGACACAGGGCAGCCGCGGGTCGTGCTGCTGCAGTGCTGCTATGGCCTCATTGTGCCATATTGAATTTTGTTTAGCTCTTCTGTGCTAATCCCGGTAAAATATGAGAGTACGGCAGCGGACAAGTGAATTTCCCAAAACCTGCTAATGTAAAAGGTGAACCGCGGGCTTCGAAGTCTAACAGCTGTCACATCTGTGTGGATGTGTGCAGTGACTACGATGGCTAATGGGCGTCCTGTCAGTCTGCCAAAAATCTTGGTCCATAAAGTACATAACCAACACTCACCCACTCCTCCCTGAGGGTGTTATTGAGCTAATGATGACTCAAACTGCCTGCTCAAACTGTGGCTGCATGTGAAAAGAGGAAACACAGAAACAAGACCAAACAGAATGAACACAATAATGAGAGGCTCAGTGGTAGAGCGGTCGTCCTTCAGGTAGGCGGTTCGATTCCCCACAGTTCATACTGTCGTTGTGTCCTTGGGCAAGACACTTGCCTACAGTGGTGTTCCAGCTGTGACACTGGTGAATGGAACCTTAATGTAAGTCGCTCTGAATGAAAGTGTCAACTAAAAATCTAAATGTAACACTGGTGATTGGAAGCTTCATGTTGGATAAAACATTGGATATCGCGTTGGATAAAAGCGTCTGCTAAATAACTAAATGTAAATTTCAAAGCTGATCTAAATATAGCTATGTGACTCCCAATAACCCACAGCAGTCATTAAAATCTGCATATACTCATTTCAGTCATACAGTCTTTTCAATGATCTCATGAATATACACAGTTTTTATGTGTTTTTCAAAGACAAGCCGGGAGATTACGACAAACCTCCACATCTAAGTAGCATTACACAGCAAAAAGAAAAAACTAACGCATACACACAATTATTCTAGCTATGTGAATGAAAAATAAAGAGTGAGATTAAAGTGCACATTTTCAAAAATATGATGGGGAGTGCTTTGTGGAAACTTGGGTGGGTAAGTGTTAAGAAAATAAAACCAGGTGCTCTTTGGAAAACAGGAGACAGATTAAACCTAAAGTCACGTGACAGATGTCTACTGAGGTTAAAAATAAAAAAAGGGAAATCAGCATGTAATGGCAGATAATTGGCAGCAGATTAGTTGGATAAAGTTAACAACAAACATACTACACCAACAGGCCTTTTCAGGATGTACAAGCACATATTTATCCAAAAAAAAACACATTTCTCGAGATGTCACAAATTATTGCAAAAAGACTTTGATCAGCAGTACAGGCAGTTTCACTTTTTTCTACATGAATTAAAAAGTTCTCTTAATATTTTCACAGAACGTTATGTATTACAGGTTTATAGTTTAACAAACAGCCATGTCTAAGAATTTCCAGAGAACCATGTAAAATGCCTCCCACTACAGTAATGTAAATATACCATATCATTAGAAATTTCACAAAACTGATTGTATTTGATCACATACTGTATAACCTCTTTCTTACCGTAGACTGAAGAAGGTCTACAAGGCTGCTCGCTGCTACTGCGGACAAACTGTGGTAATCTCAAGGGACATGCTGCTGTCTATGAACCCAGTCAGATGATGAGCTTCTTATAATTAGTCATAATACGAGACAGAGTATTTTATAATGCATGCTCTCTCTGCTGTATTTGCTCTGTAGCAGTCGGGGAACAGGGATTTACAGGAGCTCATCATGTCTGACACACTGTTGAAGCTCACCACAGAGGGTCAGACCTTCCATAATACGTCTCATTTAATGTTTTACTAAGCCCCTTGGCAGGGACGCCGGAGGATGTTTAGTACGGGCAGTGCAGCTTTTTGGACTCAGTGCTTGGCTGCTGCTGCTGCTCAGTATTTAAACACGTCTTGGACATAGAGCTGTGAGGTTACACTGGGGGAGGGTTTGACCTGTGAGAGATAGCCGGAATTGGCAACTCAAATGGAAAGTGATATCAGTGAAAACATTAGTCTTCTAGTCAAATCTAGCTCACATTACAAGATACTGGGGATGATTTGAGCCAAATTATTTCTGTAAGGTCAAAGAGTAGACCTCCAAGATCTCCTGCAGACCTGTCGGGACTGGGGACTGTACCAATCTCTTTCAAACCTGTGGGATTTTCTTGAGATTATCTTGACAAAAGCATCACTAAAGAGAGGTGGGAAAGTGGGACTTACACAATGATCCCAAAGACACAGAGACCTTTTCTGGAGAGATCAAAAGCAGTGGATTTGGGTCCAAACATTATCTTGTCTACTCAGTGATTCTGGTCGTTAAAACAGAAGAGGCAGGGAGTAAATATTTACAGAACCTTCCAAATTTTAAACAATAATATGGTCTGTCTAAAAGTCCTACACTAAGCAGCTCTAAAACTTACACCAGTGTTCCTAATCTAATCCTAATGTTCTCAGTCAGCCAAAGAGTCTGTGCAATGAAACAGACAATGAGGAAAAAAACCTAGCAGTGATAATTCGCTCTTGCCTTCTGCTTCGCCATGACACTGCCAACTCTCATTCCTGATGTCTAGTTTGCAATTCTGGCACAAACCTCTCACTGGGGTGTTTTTTTTGGGGGACTGCCTGTCTCCTGGTTGGATAATGACTTTCTGAGTGACAACAACAGCTACATCTGTGGAGACGAGCTGTCCCCGAGCAGGGACGTGTGGATGTAAGAAGGCGAAGCATTGACAGAGACAGCAGGCAAACACACTTTACCAAAACAATGGGATATTTGAGTAAAAGTGCTTTTATATTCCACAGACACTGGAAAAAAATGAGAATACAAGTAAAACCTGGACAGCAGGACATATTTGCTCCATCCTGGACATAACTGTGTGGGATAAATGAAATTTAAAATGTGGAACAGTCATTTTTGTTATTCGTTTTTGTTACTTCCACCCCTTAGTCATTATTGGTCAATACATTAGGACTTTGGCTCGCCTCCTGGATGTATCAAGAGTTAAACTGACCTTATTAACTATCCCAACGTTAATCTTTTACATAGCTTTGACACACACAAACACAGGCGACAGATTAAAGATGTAGCATTTGGACAGCCGGGTCCCAACTCCAAGCCATCCCAACAAAAACTAAACAGTGAGATGCAAGAATGTAAGCAGAGAGTGTAGCGCTAAAGTTAAATAACCCATGTCTCTGCTGCGGCTGCACAATTACACGGCCAACAAGAAGAAGAGTTCAGTTCAAAGACAAGCACAAAAATCAGACGAGAATGTAGTCAGGACTTGGAATAAAAAAGTGTAAAAGCTCATCTTTTCCTATAAATGTCAGTGGTGTCCATTAACAAAGCTTCCTCATATCATTATCACAAAATGTATTCCCAAACACAGCAGATTTAACTTTTACACCAGCGTTTGTCTCTTTCAGCTGTTACAGCAAAAAGACGAGCCACTGTCCAAGAAAAAGAAATAAACAACCTGAGAAGAGCGCTGTGTGTATGGGCTGATATTTGTGCCACTAGAAACATGTTGTATATGTTGTTGAATGAAGGTTTTTTTAAAAGTTTGAGCACTTCAGATTCAAACAACATATTCAGTTTCTCGTGGCACAAATATCAGCTCATATTTACGTATGTAAAATCAAAACCGAGAAGCACATGGATAAATTGTATTGAACATGGCTTTCTTTGGACATTTGCAATACGTACAGCTAATAATTTAACATTTTTATGTAAAGCTGAGGTGTCTTTTTTGTTAAAGACAGAGGAATTTGATCCTCCGTACTGGTATGGAATTTTTTAGGATGAGGCTAGATGAAAGATGGGAATAACTCAGAATGAAAAGTAGCAGAAACACATAATTATAAACTACTTAGTTGCTCTTACCAAATATAGTTAGAGACAAAAAATAACTGATGCCATTAATTCATACTGAGTCATCAATGAGAAAATGCCAGATCTTTGAATCACCCTTGAACAAAGCCGTTTGGAGCAAAACTAAAGTCAAACTAAACTGGAGCAGCAATTTGAACTAAACATGAAAACTGCCAATCAATATTTCACCGCAGGCAGGGCTTCAAAAGCAGAAACATACTGTAGTAAAGTGAGAGCACCAGTGTTGTTCGACCTGGTTCTTTCAGTCGATGGCACAACACAGTTTCTAATGTTTTCAGAGCCCAATGAAAGAGCCCCTATTATTTTCTCTACGCTTCCCATTCACCTTTGGGACACGTCACAGCCGTACACTACACATGAACTATTACACCCAAGATCCACGCTCGCTGCCATCTAGTTTCCCCCAGAGGCACGACCCACTCCTCTGAAGCCGTTTCTTCTTCTCTGGTGCTGAAGCAAGAAATGCACCTCTATGTATTATTCAGACAGCCTATATGTCCGGATAACATTGGCGTTTGATCAGAGCCATGGCGGATGAGAAGTTCTCTAAAGAAGTGAAACCTATTAGGAGATAGTCCGGTATTATGTACTTTTTAACTACAGAGGATTCAAGTAAACATATTAGCAGTTTGGAGAAGCAGATGAGGAACAGAGAGACTAAGAACCGGTGAAAATACACTTAACATTTACTCCATAAAGAATATAAAAGTAACATAAGTTCAGGGGTCGTCCACAAGAGGAACCTAATGAAACGATCTGATTAAAGAAATGCATGTAAACAGTGTCTATGTAACACAGAGTGGCACTAATTGTGGTTTATAGTATAATATCATACAGTACTTTATAAAGGATGTCAGAAAAGTACGGTTTAAGCGAATAAAAAGCTGGCCAATATAGCTTAGTCAATGAGGCAGTCTGTGAGACATGGGTTTAACATCCCACAAACCCTTTCAGCAAAACTCATAGCAGCCAACAGGCGTGGTTATACAAAGAAGCAAAAACTAAGACTGCATTTTTAAAATTCTGTATTCTGCAGAGCCTTATTGTCTGGTGCAGCCTTTGTCCTTTTGTTTTCAATCCGGCTCTGGAGCTAATCACACATACTTCCCTCCCTTCAACACGTCACAGCATAAGTGGTAGAAAAAGATTACATTAATAAAATATAAACTAGAATGTAGAGTTCAGACTAAACTGGGTCTTATGTAAAAATAGCTTTTCCCATATAATTCTCCAAACCATAAAACATGCACATATATAGATGGTAATTATGCGTCGTTTTAAATATATTGACATTTCTGGGAAAGTCAGATACATTTCATTTCGGTGATTGAGTTCCAGTTACATCCATGCCTGGCTTTAATTCATTCCACTTTTCATAAAACCGTATTCACAAACCCATTGAGACCATAATAATCCACTGAGACCGTAAAAAATGAGGCTAATGCGTGAACCTGAGCAAAAACATACACACTGTAGCTGCTCCATTTCACCCGCATTTCTTGGAGTGAATACATTATAGATGCTGACAGAGTGACATTTTACGCATTAAATATTCCCAGGAAGCCAAACGGGGGATAATGGGGATAAATTGAGGCATCATCTCCACCTAATTTCACACGGACACCGATACGAGAAGTGTCATCTGCAATGCAAATACATCGGCAGGGAAGCAGCTCGGTTTACAGACTGTTGTGGTTGAACTGATGCAATAGTGTCACTTGTCATTTGTAATTCATAAGGGAGGATGGTCTTAGCTGCGGCTGGAAAAGATGGAGGTTAAAAAAAGTGGGTCACGGTCTGGAGATACAAGATTCAGGGCGCTGCAGGAGCGTGACCCTTTCCTTGGACTTATATCGATGCCTATGGCCTTCCTCAAAAGGTCAGGTGTGATGTTGGTTTTACGCGGTGAGAGCTTATGTACACGAGAAGAACACGCTCGGATCTGTCACACAGCTGGGTTAGGACGTGAACTCCTGCTCAGAGGCAGTACACGGGCTCATTCAAAGGGCTTTACACAAATTTAAACTACATAGACATGTTTTAGAATAAGAAACATAAGTAAAATGCAAAATAAAAATGTAAAAATTAAAAGACAGAGTGCAGATAAAAAACACTTTCAGTTGTCTTTACTGAATGTAGGTGGAGCTGAAGAGGAAGGTTTTTAACCTCGTCTTGAACATTGTTAAGGTTGAGGCTGTTCCAGATTTTTGCTGCATTAAACTTAAACACTGCTTCACTAGGTTTAGTTCTAACTCTGGGCACGAGAAGGCCTGTCCCAGAGTCCGAGAAAGGTTCATAAGGAACTAGCAAGTTAGAAAAACTGTATATTTTCAATGCTCTACTGTCAAATAACTCAGAATAGAGTAACCCCAGCCTTCATCATTAGTAAAGAGAGAACAGAACTAAGGAGAGTAAGCCATTTGAACTCACATATTTACATTGCACTATTGTTTTATAAACCTTGAGTCTGGGAGCCAGGTGGGTGCTGTAAAAACTGAAGCTGAGATTCCTCTGTCAGATGAAAACATTACTGAATAATCAAACTCATTGAATTTCAAAGCATCCTCCCTTCGCTCCGTCACCTCCCATCACATCAAGCCGAGTCAAAGTGGGCCGACTCAGCCATGTTGGATTTGAGGTGAGACACATTTGGGATTGTTGACAATAAAATATGCATTGTCTCTGCCTCATAGAGAATATTCGGTTGTAAGCTCTGTGTAGACTATAGTAGGTGCCCATCAGTAGGCACTAAGTAAAAGGTCAACAGCAAACAGATGTAGGTCAGGGATTAAGTTGTTCATCCATTCAGTTCAAGCCTCTGCAGTAATAATTGATCTGATTTAAAAAAGCAATAACTTCCATTTTGGTTTTCTGCGTTACTATCAATGTCTAAATTAAACACCATGTTAGTGATATTCCAGTAAGAATAAAATTAAACATGTTCATAATGTGCTGATCCTTTTGTAAAGCATTAATGCATTCAGCCACAATGAGTTAGATTATTCATATGTGCCATGAGGAGACATTAATGCAGTGGAGTCGAGGCATGTCAAAAAAAAAAGAATCATACGTGAGCTACAATCACAACAAATACACACCATTTATTATATCCATCCAGATGCACGAACAAAGCACAGAGCATAGAGTTATATGGAAATGTCCGCGTCTTGCATCATCCTTTTATCAAAGAACTTTGTGTTAGACCACATCTGTCGTTTGGTTTATAACTGTACTTATGGCTCTGCATATGCAACAAAATCCATGCATAAAACTAAAAAGCTAATTTTCCAGATTTACAAACATGTCTTGCCTACAAGCACATTCAGCTTCAAAATTGTAAGATATTACGTGAACCAAAAACACTTTACACTCGTGGCAGGTACACTGAGGCAACCAAGATTTCTCTTTCGATTTGTCAAATATGTGTGGGCTTGGAACTAAAGCTTGTAATTAGGACTAATAATACCAATACTCACTATTAACCAGTATCACGTTTGGGTGGACCCTCTTGTATTCTCTTGACGTACACAAATATGGCCAAACAAGTATTATATTCACTTCAGATTCTGTTACCCTTTTCTCTACATAGCACTGTTTGGAAATATTGCACTCAAAATGATAATAAAATGATAAAAGTAAACTGTAGTGCTCCTTTTCAAATCTAGAGGTTAAAACACGGTTGCAGTCTGAGCAGAGAGAGTGGTGATAATATTACACACACAAACATAATATAAAAAAAAAATAAATAAAATAAAGGGGGTGTGGAAACTTGTTTGTTATGTGGTTATGTTTTTTAATCTTGAGTTCTTGACACTAATGCGTCAAACATAAAGCGTCATCATCAAGTTATTCCTACAAAGAATAGGGCACAGTGAAAACAAAACCTAAGAGTCCCGCCTTTAATTACGTAGGTCAGGTGTTTGATCCGCGTAATCAATGACCATACTTCTGTATAAGAAGCAGAAACTTCCTTATAAGAAGCAGAAACTTTTATTTGAAGGACAGCAGAAACCTCTGAAGACCTGCAATGGAAACTCATGTGTAAGTGACTAATTTTTATTATAGTAAAAATAATAGCAGGTTACTTTATATAATGAATGTGTATAATAATAAAAAAATTAACTGAAAAAATAAATAAATTCTTTAGCGAAATAAACAAAATGTTTCTAATTTCAGTTTAAGAGCTCTCGTAGGGCGTGAGGGGGTTGTTGGGTGTTTGTGCACTGCAGCAAAGTTAATTATTTCAAGTAACAGTTTCCTGGCTGTTGCGGGTGTCTTAGCCATAGTAAGTAATGTTTTTGTTACTTTGTTTTTGGAACTATGTTTCACATACCATGTATTATGTGTAATTTTCTGATAAAATATTTTCTCCGTTATTTTTTAGGGAACTGTTGTTGTTGGCTGGAAGAAGATTTTTGACCACAAACCGACAGCACAAGGATCCCCACATGATCCAAGAGGTTATATGGAATAAAAAGCATTTCTCAGGTATGTGTGGCGAGTTTAATTTCTAATTCTAATAGCACAGGTCGCCTATACCTTATACAACGCGGTAAAACCCATTTTATAACTAAAGTATACTGTCTGACTTAGGGAGGTCATTGTTATTATCAAAAGGCATAGGCTATTTGTTCCAGAATCAAGCCTAGTCCAAACCTGTGGTCTTTAGAATGTGTTAATTATGGTCACTATTTTTAATAAAAATATTTGCTTAATCAAAAGAATATCTTGACTTCAATCATTAAAATCAACTAGATTGACTGCAGTAACTAGTTAAAACTTACTAACTAACTTACTAGTTAAAAAAAGTTTGATTTTAATAAAAAAAAGAAGAAAAGGCTGTGTAAAGGGTCCATCTTACACTCAGTGAAAATGAGTACAGAACAGGACAGGACAGGACAGAAAAGAACAGGACAGGACAGGTCAGGACAGGACAATACAGAACAGAACAGGACAAAACAGGACAGGAAAGGACAAAACAGCACAGGACAGAACAGGACAAAACAGCACAGGACAAAACAGGACAGGACAGGACAAAACAGCACAGGACAAAACAGAACAGAACAGGACAGGACAGAACAGGACAGGACAGGTCAGGTCAGGTCAGGACAGGACAATACAGAACAGAACAGGACAAAACAGGACAGGACAGGACAAAACAGCACAGGACAGAACAGGACAAAACAGCACAGGACAGGTCAGGACAGAACAGAACAAGACAGGACAGGTCAGGACAGGACAATACAGAACAGGACAGGACAGGACAGATCAGGACAGGACAAAACAGCACAGGACAGGACAGAACAGGACAGGACAGAACAGGACAGGACAGGACAGAACAGGACAGGACAGGACAGAACAGGACAGGACAGGACAAAACAGGACAGGACAGGACAAAACAGGACAGGACAAAACAGGACAGGACAAAACAGGACAGGACAAAACAGGACAGGACAAAACAGGACAGGACAGAACAGGACAGAACAGAACAGAACAGAACAGGGCTGTTTTTTTTTTTTTTTTTTTTCATTTCTGTGATTGTGTCAAGAAATGAAAAAAAGTCTGCTTTTAAGTCAAGAACAAAAAAGGTAAAGAATTACACCTTGATTACTGCCGCTATAAAAAGTGAAACTACAAACTGTGTTGCTGTCTCTATGACAAGCTTTTGAGACTTTGGAAAATGTAAATTGTTGTTACTGAAATAAATTGGGGTTATGACAACTTCTCTAGACATAGTTTTTAAGGTTGTAAACATTTTCTCTTTTATTTGAGGAAATTTCACAGATGCAAACTTCAAAACTATTTTAGGAACAATTGGATTAACTAATCATTGTGGGCAATTACACAGGAATGAAAAACAGGCTCATAAAGGCAGCACATTGAAAAGGGTGTGACTTGTATTAATAAGACTTTAATCCTTTAGACCGGTCTTAATGTTCCAAAGAGCAGGAGTTGACTTTCAATATCATTTATTGAGTTACTTCTTTCTAAAAGTGGGTTTATAAAGACCCTGATACCATTTTAATTCATAAATTAGAGCCATAAGGATTAAATAAATAAATTACATCTTCGTCAAAAGCATCATTATCCAATGACATTAGCCCATTTCCCCTCACAGGAATTTTATTAGGATTTTAAAAACCTCAGTGTATTTCCACCAAAATTAACAAAAAAAATAAAACTTGCCCCCAATCACAAATTTTACCTGTAAAAAGTACCTAGAAGAGCAATAAGACTTTTCAGACTCCTTGAGGAATTATTTCACCTAGGTAAATTAATTTCTGGAAATAAAAGCTCCTGGGATTGTTGTAGATTTAAGGAGGACTGGAGTTCTAGAGGACTAGGTTATTTCTCTCTCTGTTGCTATAAAAATGGTCCCGGCACAAGACTTTTGTCGAGTAGTGGGATATAAACATAGAGGATGCTCACCAGCTCTAGAACCGGCCTTCAAAATTCCAAGCATAGTCTGATCTCCTTTTACACTTCTGTGATTTAAGGGCCTTTTTGCATGTGTTTGCCACCAAGCCCCAGAAGGTTTCTCAATAACACAGTGATTAAAATTCAGGGAGCGCCACAGCATTTCAAAGGCCTGATTAGCCTTGTTAAAGAAAGAGACCACGCTGAGGTAAGGTCTGCCGAATAACAAGTGTGAATTTATAGGCTTCCTGGAGCTTAGACACAGTTCGTTAAAACCAAAATAAAGTCGCAAATAGGAACAAATGGACTTTGTGTAATGTACAAACTAATCTACGAGACGCACTGCTGCTGGTTAACAACCGGCTCGTTCTGAATGTGCTCCCGTAAATGTATTAATACTTCAAAAGGCTTGTCACTTGTAGCAAACAGTCGACATAAATCCAATGAGGTCATTCTTTACCTTGAGCACAGAGCTTGAGAAATGCACATAGACAAATGTGGCCATATTTCCAAATCATGCTGTTAATTATGAGACTACTTTAACTGCCATTTAGTCATTTCAGATAGAGATGTCTTTGAGGCCTTAATGTATACTGACCAAACACACACTGAAATCGAAGATCTAAGACTTCTTCTGTGTACACAAAGGCCTATTTCTCACAACTTTGTCCAAATCTGAGCTAATCCCTCCACCCGACAGGTGTGACATGGATATTTAACCATGAAGTTCAGTGACAGATCAGTTAAGGCTAGATTACTTTGAACTTGATCTTTAATGATTTAATGAGTGATTAAGTGTGTTGCGTTTGGAGTCAGTGGAACTTAGCACCAGCAACTAACTCTACTAACGATCAAACATCTGGCATTGTGTGCATTCATTTATTTTACCATTGTGTTTCCTGCAGGTTTCATCAGTAAAACTACGGCATGGATATAAAAGATGTGCAGCCCTTCATCACATTGGCAATTCTAAACAAATAACCATGATTTAATAAAGGCTTTTACATCATTTTACATTTTTCAGTGTCTCTGCGTTTTGCTTTTTATTTGTTTGGAATACATCATTGTAGTTATGTTGAGTAGGCCTGTAGTCATCGATACTAGGCATAATGAAGCTTCTTGTACTCATTAGATATTGATACTCCATTGATACTGTCATACGAGTACTTTACTGCACTGCGGATTTCTGTTTTTTTATTCTCTATTAACTGTTTGATCATCATCAGTAACAGTAAAATATTTCCTCAGCAACTACTCGTATCTGTCTCTATCAATGAGCACTTGAATAAAGACACCCCTAACTTTGAGAGCATGGAAGGAGTGTAAACTAGTTTAATAAATATATTGCATAAATTGTCAAAATGTTACAAAACACAAGGGGCTGACTTGTATTTTAACATTGTACAGTAGAGCTGCATTACTGTGTACACTAGTACAAGTACATTTCTTGTCAGCCCTGGACAAACCCCCAGAGGAAACGGATTAGATAATTCAATTAATATAAATGTGATAACTCGTTGAGTCTAAAGTGTTCCAGGGCAGCCTCATTTTTACAGAAAACTACAGTCAGTCAAAGCTAAAAGCCGCTATTACTGTAACCCTCCCCAATATGCTGACTTATTAATCCTAAATTCATAAATATAGGTCACAGAGTTGCCCTGCTTAACTCAGGGTTTACATTATACATAGCACCGAATTCCCTCTGCAGCCAACATATGCATCTCAAAACCCCGACATGAAGTAATGCCGACAGTTAGAATAGTCCTGGTGCAATGACAGCTGTCCTTGTACACTCCTGCTTTTAAAACATCGTCCGCAGCATCAGAAGAACATGAGCAAATATCCGCGGCAAGAATTTACTGCAACTGTAAGCGACAAGCATGTTCATGGCATGTTAAGCTTTTGAGTGCTCTGTACTCTGTCCCCTTTGTGCCCCCCTCGGCATAAGTTCTGGAAGTCTATCTATATGTTCTGTACAGCTGCAGATAGAGGATAATCCATAGCCACTGTTGCCAGATGGAGTTTTGAAAAATCACTGTGACAAGTGTCTCTCCCCACCCCCACCCACCCATGTGCCCAGACGTGAGCTGTATCTTAAAGCATTGGATTAAATGTAACTGTGACCTTTAAGATTGTGTCAAACATTTTTAAATGTAAAATTAAGATCTGAATTATTAAGATCAAAAATCAGATTTACAAAAATCTCTGGCTGGCCTGGGAAAGCGGGAGGAAGTGTCTGGGGAGCAGGGAAGTCTCGGCATCTCTGCTGAGACTTCTGCTCCTGCGACCTGTCCCCAGATCAGAGGAAAAATGTGCAGACTGGATTTCAAAATAGGTTCAAAATTTCAATGAAAAATAGTTCATAAAAAATAGATAAAAAATAATCTCGATTTACAACACAATGATCTCTGACTGACAAAAGTCTCTCTTACTTCATTATTAATCTTTACACAAATGACATCCTTTTATTCCACTGCTACAGACCACTAGATAAATACACACTCTCTTTAATTTCTTCTTTATAATATTCATCGTTCTTTACGCAATCTAAAAAAGTATCATTAACAAAATGTTTAGACCAAACAAAATAAAACAAAAGCCTAATCAACAAGAAGTAACATAATCAAACTAGCACCAACTTTCGATCATCTACAGCCAGAAGAGGAGATGGATAAATCTTGACAGCAATGCAAAGTAACCCACAGTTACTCTGATAAGTTTGAGAGAGATTTAGCAAAATAATTTACCTTATTGTCTTTAGCTGTCTGTATGCACCAGCATAAAGACCTGTTATTATATAAAAGTGACTACTTTATGGGTATTCGAGGAGTACGCTCAGTGCTTTTGCTACATTTGTAAAACATGGGGCTGTTTACCAACAATTTTTTGCTTATTGTGTCCTTGGTTCTGTTCAATGGTACCTATCCTTTCAGTCTGTCTTTAATCGAGACAAAAGCTCATGCAGCTGTCGGCGGCTCTAGAGCTTGTACTTTGCCCGGTCCCATTCAAACGGGCTTTTTATGTCCAAAGGGGCCTGCTGCCGTTTCCTCTGATCGTTTGGCAGAGTAACACAGGGAAATCTCTGAACAACTCTGATTTGCTCTTTGTTTTGAGGATGTTTTTTTAGGCCAGGCACAGCTCTGAGACCTTCGGGGTATAGTTAAAGCTATTGTGGAGACAGCTGTAAAAGCTCCCATTAGACTGTGTGTGACAGAAGGACTGCTACCTTTTTATCTACAATGGCAAAAGCATGGGTTTTAAATGGTTTGTTTAAAGACAGTTTTTTTTTCAACTAGAGGCAAGGTGGGTTAAGTGTTTTGCCCAAGGACACAACGACAATATGTGGGGAGAGTGGGATGTCATGATGTTTTTGGTGAGGATCGAACCGCCCACCGGTCGAAGGACGGTCGCTCTACCAATGAGCTACTGCCGCCCCCCGTTTTGTCTAATGCTTTATTTTACTAAGGCAAAGCAAAATAACATTTTCTTTTGCAGAACCTCAACATTGGGAAAAAATAAGTTTTGTAAATATTTCAAAATACAAATAAGCAAATTCTAGGTTTGGTCTTAGTTTAGTTCTGTTTATTTCTTGTCCTGGATTAAATATGGTTTTATTCCTGCTTTACACTATGTCCACATACACACCGTTATTTTTTTAAAATAAATAAAAGCAATGTTTTCATCCTTTTGTCCTGGTTTGACTAGCTTTATAATCCTGGTTTTAGTCCAGGTAGCATTCTCGTGTGATGCTCGAGTCATTTCTTGTAAATTTCAGTGTTTAGTCTTGTTTTAATCCTGGTTTTGGAGAAAAGAGAGTCCCATCTATTTGTGATTTTGTTGCTACCTTGGGGTGTTGTTCACAAGCGAGGGAAGGAGGGAGCGTGAGATTGACAGACGGATTGGTGCAGCTTTTGCAGTGATGCGGTCAATGTACCGGTCTGTCGTGGTAATGAAGGCTCAATTTACCGGTCAATCTACGTTCCTACTCTCACCTATGGTCATAAGCTTTGGGTCATGACCGAAAGAACAAGATCCCGGATACAAGCGGCCGAAATGAGCTTTCCCCGCAGGGTGGCTTGGCGCTCCTTTACAGATAGGGTGAGGAACTTGGTCACTCGGGAGGAGCTTAAAGTTACGCCGCTGCTCCTCCACATCAAAAGGGGCCTCCTGGAAGCCTCCCTAGGGAGGTGTTTCGGGCATGTAGATCATTTTGACTGTGTCATTTTATAAGTAGCTTGCATGCTGAAATAGTGTGAGCACCCCTGCTCTAAACGATTCCTGGTGATTTTGATTCGTCTGAGCTCTATGCAGTCCTAACTTGAACAAGATTTATGAAGTCTTAGGTAGTTCTTATACCTATCATCACATCATGCCTTCATTAAACTAAGTTAAAGTAACACTATGTAACTTTTTAACTCTTGAGAGTATGGACCCAGAATATCATTAGAAGTATAAAGATACAAACCAGGTGTGTCCAAACCTTTAGCATTGAGGGCCACATTTGAGGCCACATGAGAGGAAAATTTCCAAGGGCAAACAAAAGTCTCTCCTGATTTGATTCAAATTTGACAAGTACAGGTTCTAGTTGGATTTTAACAGGTTTTAGTTGGATAAAATCTGTTTGTATAAAAAGGTGCTGCTGTTGGGGCCATAAACAATTTTATCTCTGAATTGAGGAGCACACAAAAATCACCTTGTGCTGTGATTTGCCCTCAGGCCGGAATTTGGACATCTTCTGATACAAACCAAAACAAAAGAATTCATTATCAAAAAACCTCTAATTGTAACAGGAATTTGGGTTCACATCCTTCAGCCCTATAAACTCACTCTATTGTGCACTAAGCTGCTCTGAAGACTCAATTTTCTGCTATTTTAGTCACTATTGGTCACCGGTCTGTCAGGGGGAAAAGCCTGGCACGCTTTTAGGGAAGAGTTGCTGATGGTGCCAAAGCAGACTTGCCCTAGAGCAGTTGTTTTTCTATTCCTGGTGAGAATATGGACACTGGCCTACATACCTGCAGCCTACCACTGTTTAACGGGACTAAATCTGATCAACCTGAAAGACCGCCCTGTGCCAAAATACAGCAGGGACAAATCGGTCTGACCTGGTTGTTGTAGCCCCTTCGTTGATGAAATGCCCTAAATTTAGCTGGTGGTTCATATTCAGCGTTGGAAATTAATGAAATGATAATCATCCAGTTGCTGCTTTTATAAGCCTTGACTAAATGCTTCAAATAAAATGAGCTATATGCACTTGTGGGCTTGAAATAAATGACTTGTAAAAAGGATTTAACGGTGGCCTTTAGGCAAGAACTGCACCTGGTTATGGTTAGAAATGAAGATAAAAGATGTGTGATATAAAAGAAGTCTGCAAATTAGAATTAATGAATAATAAAACCACATTATGCAACCTTTTACGTGTTTTGTTGTATATAGTTGAATAAAGGGACTTGGGTCAGAACTGTTTAATAGTATATAATTGCCCAAAAGATAAAAACATTTTTTTTTATTCATAAAACATTTAAAGCTCCACAGAAGCAGTCAAAGAACTAGTCCTGCCTAGAATGGACAGACTGAGCACTGCTTAAGGAAAAGCGCAGTTGTGTTTTTGTTGATCACACAATCCTGCAAAAAACTTAGGACATTTATGAACTAAAATAATTTTGTTTATACATTTTATTTTCCGTGAATTCAACATCTGACCTATTTCCAATGAGTTTGTTTATAGACAACAGCATGTCCCTGCAGGGCTACTGTAGCTCCACAGGCTCTGAAAACGAAGTATGATGTGGAGCCCGGCAAAAAAGGCTATTCTTTTACATCTCAATAATAAAAACATTAAATGAAGACAGAAAGACTCAGGTGTAATGTGAAATGTCACAGGATACTTTTTAAATAGAGCTCTATTTTTAGTGCCTTTATAAATCAACTGGAGCAGTCCCAGCTGCCGTCTCCACTCCTACATTTAACAGACTCACCTCTGAAAGAACTCAAACTGGAAAAAGCACTGGCTTTTATTCAAGTCAAATGAATTTCATAAACTTTGCTGAATGTTGCAACCATTACAACTAAACCTTAAAAGGTAAAAAGGTTAACGTTGAGCCCCTCGCTACTTAAGAGTTTGTATCTGATTAATGTTTCATGAACCGTACACAGTGAAACTGCTCAAAGCCTACTGTAAATAGTTTAGCTCTGGTGAAAAGCAAAGATAGTTTTGTTTTCTGGAAATGATCATAAAGGAAATTGGTCAAGAATATGATATTAGGGACAAATAAATAATGCAAAAAGGCAAAGCATTTAAGCACTGCATGGGTTTTATGGAGGTTTCCTTTAACTCTGGTAGCTCCAATAACAAGTGCCAGAGACCGTATTGTACCATATTGTACAGCATTGTACATTGTGATTGAAGTAAGGGATAGAGTCTTACTCAAAACCACACTGACGAGAGGTTAGGACAGAGACCTGAGTGTACTGAGACCAAGACAGGACTTATCTATGACGCACTGTAAGAAATCTCAGAGTATAACACTTATAAAATCAAAACACCACAAGCTGCATTCATTAAGAGGTTACTGCTAGGTAAAGGAGGCAGAGGGATTTTTAAAAAATTAGATGGAGGTTTTCACCCAAACACAGGAACAATGTGGACAAAAATGCAAAAATATATCCCTTGTATAAATTGAGAATTGTAATTATTTAGACTGAATTTAGAGTCCTCCTTATCTGCTTCAGCTTGGTGATTGTATTATGGGATGTTTCTGGGAGGATGATGAAAAGCTACATTAGTAAAGCAGGTCAGATGTGGAGTATCAAAGAGTACAGCTGCACCTGGCTCTCCCCTCACAGACCACACTCATTTATTGTTGATGAGCAGCCTTTTTTAAAAACCGTTTCTGCCCAAGAAAAGCAAGAAACCAAGAAGCACTGGTTCTACTTGGTGTTGCTGCTATACATTCAAAAAAGCTTTCTACCCTTCTTAAAAAAGTGTAAACAACAAGAGCATTGAACAGCTAGATTAAAGGGCATTAGCCACCAAAAATAAAAAAGACCTACAGAAACAAGGTGATTTTGGTGTATGGCACTTGAACATTTCATCTCATCATCTCTTCTACCTGTGCACATATGGACTAAACCCTCGACCCTCGACAGCACACAGCAACACAAACAACATCTGACCATGACCATGAGCTCTGTTGAAAAGCCAAATGTGCCACTTGGCTGAAGGCCATGAGTTTTACATAAGCAATAACATTAACTAACAATGTCAAAGGTCACAGTCTGGACAGTGCTCAGAGGTTCACTAAAACGCCATGCCTCGGTCAGAATCCACTGAGTGGGAAAACACTGCTGTGATTATCAAGGATTGATCTACTGACCCCGTGACATCTGTCTTTTGTGGTCAAAGGGTTTCAAACATGACGAGTGTGAACAGATCCAGATCCGACACCAGCTACAGATTATAGCATAGATACGTAAAGATTATATAATGTGCCTGGTCATCGCAGCTCCCAGTCTCTTCCTGACCATCCCTGAAATCACAGACGTCATAGAACTTCTGCCCAGTGAAAGAAAAATTATTCCCACCAAAGATTTAACAAGACCACTAGGGAGGAAAGTTAAGGGTATAAACATTATTCTCCCTTTTTTGTCAGCATTACTCATTTTTAAACCAAACAAGGAAAATAGAAACTGCTCTCTATAGGACAACAAAAGCAAAAAAGTAACAGACTGAAAATGACTGCTGTACCAAACCAAGGGGATATCTTTGCTTTTCTCGTGGTCAAACTCAAAAGGACATAAAGATTAGCTGTTTAATTATTCATTATTTGTGAATTTCTAGTTTGAATGGTGTCTCTGTTAAAACTTAAAGCAGAGCCGAGGCATATATTTGGAGCAAGACTGATGGGAAGTCAGCCATCAAACAAATTCGCCACACTTCTCTCAACCCACGAAACCAAGAGCATGTATTAAATGTGATAAGACAGCACTTCAAAGAGCTGCCATTGACTTATTCAAAGAGACTCAGGGCCTACCTTGTGGGTGTAAGGTGCTTCTCCAAGATCAATCCCATCTTTTGAGAGTTTATCCCTGATCAGAACCTTGAGTTTTAGTTTCGGATATGTCACAAAGTCATTACAATCGGTGAATCTGAGGTTATGGTTCCCGGGACAAGAGGCCTGGTGTCTCCGTGTAGTCTGTGACCTGAAGTTGTCATCATCTCGGTTTGTGTGGTGACAAGTGGAAGGGACCAATGGCTCCAAAGTGAAGTAGTAACCCAGGGATTTCCGTGTTTCGTCCTGTTTGAGTCGCCGTACGGCTGTCAGAAGCCGGTGTCTGTGGTACTGGATCCGGACTCCTATGGCGTCCAAGTCCGGCTCTCCGATCTGTTTACAGACTTCCAGATCGTCATAGCCGTTGTCAATGAATGCCTCCACGTACTGGGCTAGACGGAGTTTGGACAGCCACTCCAGGACGAGGTTTGGTCCTTGGGTCATTTTAGGACAGAGATACTTTATCTAAAGAGGGTATTTGAGGGATTTTTAAATTAACTCCAACCATCGGCAGCAGGGGGCGTAAAGAGAGTGAAGAGTATCCCCAAAAAACCATCACTTTAGATTTAAAATGGGTCTTTCGTTTTGGATTAAGCTCTATTAAAAGGGTTGTTCTCATATTTCCAGACAGAACCTACTTTCTGTTCTGACACATACTAAAGCTAATGTTGTTAACGCTGCTGCTGCTGTGATTTGGGAAATGCCACTCAGGTCACAATTTTTTTGGGGGGGGCAAATTGAAACTTATTTGAGACATCTAAGTTAGTTTTGTCTGGTTTAATACATCAGGGCTCTGTCTAAAAAAAAAAGGTAATATGTGATATGAAAGGCTTTAGAGCTGAACCGTTAGCATTATACAACAAATTCATCTTTCTATATTTTAATTCCTATTCATATTTTAGCACATTATATTTAAATAGTCCCTTTAAGCCCAGATTCTTTTGGTTCTCATTCAACACCTTGGCTGTGTTGATGTAACTCTGCATTGTGTCCTCTTCACAGACAAACAGAGACAGACTGAACCTCGTTTTCCAAACCAGGCACACCGGAGTAAACCCTGCTGCAGTGAAAACGCCCGTTCAGCCTCATGTTTCCAAACCAAGCTGTCCTCCGTCTCCAGACCTGCTCAGGCTCTGTGGGTGAAATGACCTTTGACATCTCAGGAAAGACGTGTAGCTGCTCCAAAACTAAAAGAGACACAAGTGTTTCTAAAAGGGAAAAAAGCCCAACAACAAACGCGTTTAACTTGTTAAGCGGACAACACACATGGTCACACTGACGAAGTGAGACCCAGACTTGACATTTCACTCGACTTGACTCAACGAGATGATAAAGTTGAGGCTGGCTCGTTGGAAAAGGACGAAACGGGACCCAGACGTGAAATTGTGGAGTTATAATCCTGTTTCTGAAATTAGACAAAGCCACGCTGTAGCGCAAACAGTTGGCGTCTTCAGTCTGCGTTCATCCCCTTTGTCTCATTCATCCGCAGCGAAGAAGAAGAAGACGCTTACAATCATCAAACATTTATCCGCGCGTAAAAAAAAACCGCGAGCTGGTAAAACGTTCACGGCAATGACTAGCGCAGTGCAAACTTACACACAGTTCAATCCTAGAGAAGGTGCACTTGATGTGGCTCACTCTGTCTCCGGGGGTCGCGTAATCAACTTTCTCCCGCTTCATCCGCGCGAGAGAGCCGCGTGAGAGGGATGCGGTTGTGCCATTGGACAAGTGTTCACAAGGCAGCTGGCGCCACCTGCAGGAGCTAGGGAGAAATACAGGAGCCACCAAAAGAAAATAAATGAGTTTACTAAAGTAACTCAGCAGTATTTTAACAGGGCAGGGTCACGTGTGCAAAGAGCCAGAATTTATTTTCCAGATTAAGTCCTAGTAACACTTGAGGCCGCTGAAGGCTGTGGTGTGAATGAAAGTAGGAGCCAAAATAGAGGCCTACAGTGAACTGCGTGAGACTGCTACGGACCCAGAGGATGCTGTCATCTGCGTACATGGGGAGGGACAGATTTGCAAATGACTGTAGAATGTACTTTACCAACAGAAAAACAAACTCAAAAGAAAAAGGAGAGAAGGAAACTTATAAAAATATATATATATATAAATTCTTAACCAACTGGCCTACATTCTAATCAACTGTGCCAAAAGCAGTCGCACTAACATTGTGTCAACCTGTTTGTATTATCATGTGGAAGAGACACACACCAATCGCTTTAAACACTTTGACAGTTTTTTGACAACCATTGCCAGCTTTACTCAGAAATGTTGCAATGTCTCCTTTAAAAATGAGTACATACACTGGTTGTTATAAAGACGTTTTTTTAGGAAAATAAGATGTTTGAATAGGTCCCAAATCTGAAATGTTTATTTATTTATACATTTTTTGTTTTGTGTTGAACGTGTACTAACATGCTTTTGAAGAAGCATTGTTATTACATTAAACCAGATGTAAAAAATACAATATTCATTCATGGTCTCAGATAACTAGTGTGTAAGTAATTGTATTTGAACAGCTGCATCTTAAACTCAGGTAGATTGTAGTTCAAATGCATTTGGCCTACTGAGTATTCTCTGTTGTCCATTTAATATTAGAATAGTCTGTGTCGCTGCGTCTAACATACACAGTTACTCACAAAGGAACATTCTGAAATCAACCTAAACAAGAGCATAGTTTAAGGTTACTTTTAGCCAATTATGTTTTTTTCAGGGTTTGCTAATGCTGTTATTTTAGCATGTAATTAACTCATTTGAAGTATTGCCTTAACACAAATATAGAACTTGATTGTAATAAGGTTTGCCTGTAAACAGTGACAGTAACATGAATAGATAAATATTACACCTAAAAACATAAGATGTGAGCTAAGGTTTGAAAAAAAACTTTAAGCAGAGTTTCAGCAGAGAGCGCAACATACAAGGAAACAGAAAACACAGGACAAACTGTAATGATTGGTTTTACATTTATTTTCCATTGCACAATAATATCTATATCTATATCTATATATATAGATATTGATATATGTATACTGTTATCTACAGTCTAAATTGTTTCTGGCAGCAGATTAAATCAGACATCCATGTGAAAGTTATTTAATAAAACTGTACAAAAATTGTTTAATATGAGAAAAATACTCCACAGATATTCATCCCAGAAGACAGATGGAAGGAGGAATGGCAACTGAGCAACCCTTGTCCAAACCCCGTCAACTGCTTTAAGCTCGACACACACGGGCCGGACCGAGTTATACGAAGCGAGACAGTGACATACAGTATGTACCCATAATCGTAAAAATAATCTCTCAACACATACACGAGTGACATGTTCGGACGCAAATGGGACTGATGTCATTTTGTTCAAAGTGGTGGTGTTAAATACAAATAGACAATCTCTAAGAAGGATAATACATGGTCGTTTCAAGTTTGTAAACACTTTTTCATCATCACAATTTCATGCATCCTTCAATGTGCAGTAGGAGACCATTCAGGACACCGATGATGCAAATGAAGCACTTGAAAAGTTGAGGCCACTTTGTAGAAAGACCAGCCCAGGATAAGAATGACCCTCCCGCGATAGCAAAGCTCGAATGTGACAATATATAACCGTAAAACATTTATTATCATGTTTGGACGATGGATAATTATGCACAACTATTTTTTAGAACATCCCAAAATTACATTTTAATAGTGAAATTAAAAGTATATAGATATCTGTCTTCAAATATATAAATATATTATAGTATTATTGACATCGAAAACGAATTAAAGAGTGTAGCAATCAGCATTAATTGGCAAATGACATAAATAAGCATAGTTTCTGTCATGTTTTGGTCCTTTCAAAAACAAAACAGAGAAACGCGACAATAACTCAAAATAAAATTAGACCAATGAAAATAATTTGTACAAAAAAATAGTGCAAAACCCACATAACTGTTCTTCTAATCGGGTTTATGTCAGCAGTACACAGCAAGTTAGATTAAAGTCAGCTAAAAGGGAAGGGTTTTATTCCAAAAAGCTGCATATTCATAATAATGTAATATAATGGCCTACATAAGCTTAAACTAAGAAACTTATTTCAACTTTTTGGAATAAAAAACTTCAGATTTACCTTTCTTTTGAACAAACAGCAGTCAGGAATGGTAATGTAAGGGGCGTGGCTGCAATAGTGAAAATCTAAAGCCTATCCTTATTCCTCCACAGACTTCTGGAGTGCCATCAAAGGCGTCTGGACTCATTTTTTGGGGGAAAGAATAATCCAAAACTGTGTGAAATGAAGCTCTTTGGTGTCAGAAAATAACATGGCCACAACCAATACAGTCTGTGACATTGCCTGAAACTTTGCATTGTCAACAACTGTCCCATTATTTAAAACATTTGGCCGCAAACTGGACTGACATTGTCTCTTTTCAAAATAAAAGACCCGGAAATATGATAAAGCTCTTACATTGACACAAATAGCAGCGTATCCTTTCACCACATAAAAAAAAAAAAAAAAAAAAAAAAAAAAGTAGTCTAGAGAATGACATTGAAAAACCTTGTCAAGCCAAAACAAAATCCTTCTCCTGTTTTCTTGTAACACACCGTTTCAATGCTGTAGGATAAATATGGCGTTAGCATCTATGTGTCATGAGGCAACGGCAGAAGGGTTTAAGGGAATGGTTCAGAGAGACGTGACTACACTCACTTGGTCATTCCTACTGGCAGCTATGAATAATACAAAATCTGCATTACCATTCCCATTGTGCTGTACGGGACGCATGCTTTTGCTCTGCACGTCGACGGACGAGACACAACTTTAGCTGCTGGAGAAAATTAAACAAACCAAAATATACACAATTGACACAACTAATTGTATTAAGGGCAATCTTGTGATTTAATAATAGATCCTTGACTTTGCTACAGCCCTGTGAAAGTCTAAATGATATGAGACCTTCGAGAATTTCCAGTGTATCCATTCTTAGATTTTTTTCCTAATGTAAACTCGTCAACAGGGTAAACATTTTCTGCACAGTATGTGCCTTTAAATCATAAAAAGAAATGCCCAAAATACTTCATTTACACCTTATTTAATATATTACTCCAATAAATAGCCTAATGTAGTAAAATCAAACATCAACCCTCTAAAACACTAAATGTCTTTCTTGCATAAAACAACTGGAAAATGCTTTGAAAGGTAAGTCGGTGATGAACTAGTGCACTACCAGCCCTTATTCTGTGAGAGGCAAAAGTTTTCTTTCTGCCTGTCTGTCGTCTTAAGTGCTAAAAAAAAAGGCCCTTTTGGAGAAATTAACAAACCACACAAACAGAACTCAAAGTTTAAAATAAAAACAAGGAAAACTAAACACAGCATCCATCATCAATCTGATAATTACTCCCAAATATTAATATTAAACAGACATTTTCTTCAAGGACTGCAGATCATCAGACTTTTCTCCTCATTTGAGTCCATTGCTGTTTGGCGGACACCGTAAAGGGCAGAGAAAGGAAAAGAACAATTGCAATCAGGCCACCACAAGTACATTTTTGCAGAATTGTCTTTCCACTTTCAGAGTAAAACAGCAGAGTGCATATATATATATAAATATTTATATATATATGAGAAATATATGAGTGCATGACGAATGGTTTGTGAAAGGTCCAGTTTCTCTTTTGCATGAACATTTTTGCTCGTTGTTGAATTGAAAGAGATACGTGAGAGCTTCAGTTTCCATTCTCTTGCGTCTGGTCGGCCAGTGTCTACTCCGCTGTAGTCCTCTGGTGACTGAGGTAATGCAGAGTGTATGGTATTGTGCTGAGAATAAAAGCATGAACCCCGTGTGGAGTGAACCGGAGGAGCTCCTCGGTGAAAGTGGTGTGCGTCCACGGCTCTCCATGCTGCCATCAGAGCTGGTACCACTTCTTATCTTTGTACTTCACCATCATCTGTGAACACGAACACAACATTATTAAGTCAGATATGTGGCTTTAACATTAAGATAAAGTGAATATACCCATACCAAGGTTATAATAGTCATCAGCAGTGGAGAATTCAACAATTAAGGACCACATTTCCTCATTGACAAAACATGATTTAATATTATAACGTTCAGAAAACATGATCTGAATCTGAACACAACAAATATCAGATAAAGGGAGTCCTACTGTTTTTATCCACTTTTAACCTTTTGCAGCAGCACATTTCTCTGGCAACAGATCAATATTTTTCCTGAGGACTTATCCAGGGCTTCTTCTGTGAAGGAACAGGACTGTGTGACACTGACAGTGAAACAGGCCTACCTTGTTTTTTTTGTGGAAAATGCTCTAAATTCTCTATTCTATATTTTTTTTTTATAGCGCATTAAAGCATAATGATGATTTTGCAGATATTTTATTTGTTTTATGGGTAATTTTAATTGCTCTTATTTTTAATTTCTATTTTTATTTGACTTTTACTATACAGCATTTTAATGTGGAAAGCAAAGTAGGAATTTCGTTGTGCAGGGAAACATGTTTTCTGTCTGTGCACATGACAAAAACACTTTTGAACCTTTGATTAAATGAACAATTCAACAAAAACAACTGAAACCCCTTAAATGTCTTAAATAAGTGTTCTAATCATTTTGGCCACAACTGTATATTATACTGTAATACTGCAATATTTATATTATTTTTAGGACATTTGAATCTATTCCCAGACTATGATTGGAAATCTCCTCCTCATCTTTTCAAGACATGTGGAAACTTTGCTTATCAAACGTTACATAATTAAAAATGTTTAGAAAAGCTTATGTAATAAATATTTTATGTAAAATTGTACTGAACAGTGTTTGTAATAAATTTTATATTTAATTAATAATTAAATTAATAAACACTTTTTAATCTGTATTTGGTGCTCCAAAATTACATCATCACATTGTTTTCTTTTTGAACACCCAAGTATGTTCGTTGTATGTACTGAAAATGTTTTCGTCTGGACATAGCCTGTATTTGATGCATCAGTTTTGTAATGATAAATGATAAATATAAGAATTACTTACGTCATGAGCATGCTTTGAGAATGAATCTGCGCTAGCCATCATGGCCGCCGTCCTCTCATCCAGCTCTCCCAGTTTCTGTCCTCTCTCGTCCAGTGCGATTCGGGCTCGGGCCAGATCTCCCACTACCCCAGATGCTGCCCCCTTCATGCCCTCCATGCTGCCCGGGCCGGGGATGTGCTGTGCCAGGCTACGGGACGCCTTTCCAGCAGCCGTTTCACCAACTACAGACAAGAACATTATGAGTATAAAAGCCAATGATCTTTATTTATTACACCTGAGTGGTGTTTGTTACTCACAGAGATCCTCCCTGTCCAGAGACTGAGCTCCTCCTCCAAAAAGACCTTTAAAGAAACCTCTGTTGGGAGCTTCTGGCGTTTCCACCGGAGTGAACAACTCACTGAGCATCTCCTACAGAACAAGACCGTCAACATTTCAAGTAATACATTTAATACAACCAAACCTGGTACAAATCACAACATAAAATCCTGTCTTAGAATGTCACAGCTATTTGTGCGTTTAATATTCTTCCCACTGTAGCACGTTCAGTCAGTGACTCACTAAATCTACTTCATGAGGTTGTGAAGGCAAGTGCTAAGCCAGATAAATTGTTGGTTGAACTTAAGCATGTTAATGTGCTTGTTACTTCACAAAAACAGGGGTTATTGATGTATCTGATCAGATATTTATTACTGTCAGACCTGCAGGTTGTCGCAGGTCTCTTGGCTGTACGTGATTCTCTGGACCTCTGTCGGAGAAGTGAGGTACAGAGCCTGACCCAGGTTGGAGAAGCAGAACGTCCGAGCTATTCGCATGTCTGTGAGCGGCAGGTAGTTCACATCCAGCAGAGGCCTTAGACTGGGCAAACTGTTAAAACAAAAAGAAAAAAAAGATGAAACATCCTTAAAGCAACACAAAACCACTAAATGAATGTGTGATATATTTTGTCGGAAATATATATATTTTTATATTTAGCTTCGAAATTAAATTGTAGAGCATAACAAGTAGGTACAAAGTTTACCTTACCTTAGAGCCATGATGTGTCCGTTGGCGCAGAAGCACATAATGCAGTTGGTCCCTGCCATCTGCACAACATCAGCTCTCAACACGAAAGACGCCTCTGTGATGTTGTGTTTGTAGATGCGGGTTTGTGAGGGCATAGCCACCACTTTGGCCTGTTTCTCTGAACACAACACGGCAAACTGACAGTCCTGTCCCTCCTGTGACGAAGGAGGAGAGGCGGGTCTGCGTCTCCGGACCTTCTCTTTCTCTTCCTCTGAAGCGTTGGGGTCGTACCACTGCTCATAGGCAGGGGGCAGCAGCGTCCCATTAGCGTCCAACAGGGCCATTGTTGTGACGCCTCCTTTGAGACTGGATATAGTACCTGATAAAAAAACAAGGCAGAATTTACTTCCTCATTATTTTTTTACAGTTCCTTCTTTTCATTATATTAATCTGATACAATTTTATAGTCACCTTTCACCTTGAACCTAAGAAATAAGTCAAAAAGATACCCATAGGAACAACATGACATTTAAGGGTGTTTAAAGACTTATGAGAAATGAAGTGTGGCCTGTGTCAGCGCAGAAAATACTTGTCTAAACACAGCAGCAGAAAGAAGGGCCTGGGCCTCAAATGTTTAATTAGTGCTCATGTACTAATTGAAATCAACAATTTATATTTACAGTACACAGTGATGCCATTATCCCATTTTCAACACAACACTTGAATGTTGTGTCTGAAATCATGAACCCCTCTATATTTCTTCTTTATACTTTATGCTTTACAACCTCTTTGATGTAATATAAGCCTTAAATGTCTAGTCCTAGTAAAAGCATGCTCTTCCTTTAAATGGTCTCCACTTTATTGCATTAACTACAACAAGAACCATGTAGACCTTAAGTGGGACTGGGGCAGACTGGAAGCAAAGGGTCGCCTCACTTTTAGTATCTACTATGTCAACAGTCAGTCCAAGAGCTACTTCTGGTCTTACACACGCTCCTAAAAATGGAAGAATTATTTACAAATCAAGAACTGAATCATTGAATACATATAGAATATATATAAAAGGGCTGCTGTGTCAATTTGTGTGTATTCTTGTGTATTTATTTCCCTTTCTTTGCCTTGCTCTAAACTCACCTCAAACTCAACTCTAGTCAAATCTAGTCCAAGGTGCTTTCCCATTTTCAGACCCACATCCAGTGATTAACATGAAATCCAGTTTGTGTGCTTACCGCAGCAGGAAATGCCAACGGGCTCCTGCAGTCTCTGTTCGGGAGCAGAGGGCAGGCTGAGGGCCACCATCATCACTAAACCCTGTGTGGTTCCTACCAGCAGGCAGGGGCTGACCGCGCTGTCCGTCTTCCTGGGGAAACCTTCACAGAAGTGGAAAGAGGAGATGGCCTCTCGAGACTCCCTGTCTATGCTGGCTACACTTGAACTACGCGAGCGGCTGAATGAGTTATCCTTGGCATCTGCACAGCACCAGTAAAAAGAAAAAGGAAATGATTCAGTGAAAGGATGTGAAGAATACGTTAGGTGTCACCCCGCAGCAAGCAATTCAAAAACAGCCAGAGTGTCAGCTTATAATCACAATGCATGTTAGAAATATATGCTGCACATTTTTATTGCAACAGAAAAGTACAAAATAAGCACACCTTCTTTATAGGTTAAAGTGGTAGTTCAGGCTTGTGAAGTGGGGTTATATGAGGAACCTGTTCATAGAGCCTGACAGAAGCCCTACCAGAGTGCTAGGTTAACTATTTTGCTGACGCAGGATTTAATGAAAATGCTGGCTTTACAAACAGCTGCCTCATTTACCATCATTTTAAATTTAAATGAAGTAGTACCTCATAAAATCCCACTCACAAAAACCTAAACCTTTACTTTCAATGTTTAATATTGAGAATTACAGAAAAGTAATCTGACCATCTAAGGCACATTTACAATGAGCTGTACAGCGAGACTTTGGTATGACCCTGAAGAGGCTTGTGTTTCCACCGTCTCTGTGACAAAGAGCAGTGTCTGCTACATAAATGTAAATGTTAAATCTACTGCTGCAATTGTTTCCCATTTACTATGCGTTTACTATTTACTCCCAGCTTTTTAAATGAAAAGTTTCCACCATTTAAAGGATTTATTTTATGAAACCATTTTGTGTCTTACTATTTGAAAGTCTATGTGACATTTAGCAGTTTTTGATAATTACTGTTCATCACAAAAGAAGACCAGCCTCATTTGAGAAAACATTGCGCTTTTGTGTTTCTTTTAATTGTTATTGGTGATGCAGTGCACTAATGTCCAGTACAAGCTGCAGTGTTAAGCTCCACCTTTAAGTAATCACACAGAACTGTTGGAACCAAAACTCAAGGGCTTCGATTACACATGGCCCCATGTCTTTGTAATTTCTTTGTACTCCTTTTGTCAATGGAAACACCTCTAAAAGCCTGACCCAAGCCATTCTGTACTGCTCCAGTGGAAATGTGCCTCCAGAGTCAGTTTTTCAGAGTAATTTAATTTAACAACTTGAAAACTATGATAGGGATGTAATATCCCACCCACTCTTACGATATCTCTGGTATTTAAAGCCCCATTACTGTGACAGCACCAGACTGAGAGGAGACACACAAACTCGGTCGTATGTGCATTTATAGAAAACAAAAGTAAACATGAAAAGCAAGCTTTGTGACATTAAATGCAGTAAAGCCAGTGGAGGTTCCCTTAAAAAGAAGGATAGGGTTAATGTGTGAGGATTAGTGGCATTTTTTTATTCCATTGAGACCAAGCCCCAGCAGAAGTGGGGGTTAGTACCAGTTATTCCACTTCAGCCCAAGTCAGACCACAGCTGGTCCACTCACGAGTGTCGTGGGCTGAAGTAGTTCTACACAAAACTCTTCCCTGGGGCGTCCACGCCGGTCTTTTCATTGATAAAAACCTCTTCCTAGTTTTGGCTGCAGCGGAGGTAGAAGGTTTGTCACTTAACCGCTGTCTCATATTAAAATTGACATAAAAGTAATAATAAAAGCTGCAAACACCTGTGGGAATAGTGCATTCATTTAAAAAGGAAAACATAAAGTCAGTAGTTTCTTACCCTGGTCATGCTTATGTTCACTAGAGGAACTAATTTTCCGTGACATCTTGGCTGCAAGAGAAACAAATATCCCTGTTTTATGTCTAATAAAAATACTAAGAATTATCTGACAACAGACAGATCATGTGAGTGTAAATGTGAACGAATCGGTAATAGGATGTGATTGTGAGGAGAGGTTAAGAGTGGTTATATACAGGACAACTGTTTAGGGCTTATATTATATCAAGGTGAGCCACATTCAAATATATATATCAATGTACTAGAAATTATTTTATTTATTTATTTTAAATTTAAATTCAAAAGTTACAAGCCATGTCATCATTGAAATATTGATTTTGTAATATTTCTTTTTTTCAGTGCATCATGTAAATGTTATAAATCATTTTTAGTGGTGCATAATCACCTTAAAAATATTCTTTGCATTTGCACATTTTGTAAACTAACCCATTATTCTATAACATTGAGTTCTTAATCTTGAACAGCTCAAATGTGTAAAATGTGCAAACTTTAGAAGGCGAAGGCTGTACCAAAAAAAACGCTGCCTGATCGAGTCTATAACCACTCTTAAAGAAAGCCTGAGAATATAAATTGAGATGCTTCACAGACCAAAGGGCCTGTAATGTCAAATAAAGTAAGAAGCAGTCAGGAAACAGTGTAATTACAATTCAGTGAACACAGTTATGCAAAAGGAGTAGGAGGAGGAAAGAGAAATCAGTGGGTAGCCAAACAGTTAAAGCTGAACTGAAGCCCTGGAATTAAACACAGCAAAGACAAGCAGCAAGTGTCTGCCATCGAGGAAAGGTTTTTACCTAGAGATTTAAGCTTTGTGGGTTAGACATTTAACAGAAGAAAGATGGTTTTCAATGCATTACAAAAACATTAAATCATTGATCCCTTTTAGCCATGTGCTTTATGGTTTAAATTTCACCTGTTTTCTTTCCCCATTGTAAAAAGAGCTTCTGGGGCATGTACATAAGAACGCCCAACTAATGAATGGTCTTCTTTTTTATGAAACGCCAGGATGCAGCATAAAAGGGGACAGTTTTAATTTGTGAGAAAATGCATTGAAAACCTGAGCCCTGATAATTAGAAGATGCCCTTTCATGCAGTAGATAATGAGTTGAAATTACTTCAATCGATCAACTTCTACTCCATAACATGTGATTAGTGAAAACACATTAGTTTTATTGGCACAGGAAGTAGGCACAGTGTGGTTAGAAGCTGTCATTCAGAGAGAGAGACAAAACATGGAGGTTATACAGTACCAAAGTCATTGGCAACTGTCCTGGAGAAACGCCTGCTTTTGACCTTCACTGGAAATAATTTTAAAGACAACCAACAATCAGATCATACTAGTCACGTAAAAGCTTGATTTTTAAGAAGAAATTAAACTCTAAACAAGAAAGTACCCATGTTAATGAACTTCTGTTTTCGCTCATCATCTGAATTGCCGGGTGAGGTAGAGCCTACATGGGAAATGATTTCATAAAAAAAAAAAAAAAAAAATAGAAATAAAAACATATTTTAAAATTTCTACAGTGGTTAGTTTTGTTGGAGAAGATTCTAATTAACGCTGCCTACCTGAAGTAGGAGACTTGCAGCGCTCTTCTGAGGCATTGGACCCATCGTTCGAATCACAAAGTGCTGCAAGAATAAGCATGATGTCAGCTTTAGCAACTATATACACAAGTATTTTTTTGTCAGGAAGATTGAAAGGACTGCTAAAAACAAAGGTAAAGGGTAAAATTAAAAAGGAGAAGAAAGTGACTGTGGCTAAATATTTATCAGTTTTTGCAGCAGTTTATAAATTTGACCTTGCTTGGCAAACCATTCAGAGCCATTCACTGACTTTGTGACCTGAATGGGTCTGGTATCCCTTCCCTTCACAGCAATTCCAACTCAAAACATGGAAAAAAATCTAACTCTAAAATAGGGCAGTTTTATCCTTTATTTTTCTTGCAATTTATTGTGAGGCAGTTTAGTAGGCTTCCATTTGTTATAGGCTACCCTCTAAAACAATTCTGCTCAAATTAACACACCCATTCTTGAAATAAAATACATTACAAAATACATTTAACCAGTAATTACAGCAGTAATGGAGCGCAAACTCTTATTCAACTAAATTTTACATTCAATAATGTGATAATGATCAACCACTGACCAAAAACCTAACCGTGTGAGCTAACTAACATCCATTTGACAGCTGTTGGGTCAAGGTGACTCTCTTCTGATAATATAAAAGGGGCAACCATGTTATTGACCCCACACTCTTTAACAGTGATATACATTTGAATATACAGTTATTGAACGCTTACTTACGCTAACTACTAATGTAGAGAGTGAGCCACCTTTTCTAAAATAAGAGGGGATTTAGGGATGGGCTCAAAACCAGGGACTGGACTTTTATGAGAAAAAGGGGAAAGCTTAGGATGAAAGTTATACTCCGGACAAACAGACTCAGTGACAGAGCATGACTTACGGAAGTGAGACGAGCGCAGTTTTTTCACAGATTCAGTGTACAAGTTAGAAAGGCTGGACATGCAAGACGTAGCAGGAATGTCTTAACCGGACAACAGAGAGACGCCAACAGCAGCAGTCAGAGAAAAAAAGGATGAAAATGAAAAGAAATCAAGCGCAAAAGATAACAAACGTACGGCCGCAGCTTCCAGTATAGTTAGAATATTCATTAAAATATGCCAATTAAAATAATACATTAATTTATTTGTAGCCTTTTATATTCAAGCAAAGCAATGGCATGTATAATGGGGTAATAACATGATAATAAAGAGCTAATGCAATAGTAATTATGGCAAAATTCACATGCAATTTTTTTTTAAATTACCAATGACTGTATTGTACTTTATTATTAGCATAATATAATTTTAAGTAAACATGCTCTTACTGAGCTGGGATTCAAAATGTTACATGTAATGTTACAAATTCCTTATTTAATCTTGAGTTCATCCAAAAAAAAAAGACTTTTGTATGTAGCAGCAGGCCACTGAGGCTCAAAATAATAACCAGAATGAAATGGATTTAAAGCATAAAGACAAAGTGACATGACAGAAACAGGAAGTAAAAACAAAAGAGATAAGAAAGCTTAAATCTGTTTTTCAAAAGGTCATTTCTACTGCAGCTTCCGCCCCAACTGTGAAGATCATTTCAAATACTACTCCACTGTCTGTGCTCTGTCCAAGTGAACAGATGGACAATCTGTGAGCGACACCCCCTGCTGAGGCAGGGAGGCTACTGCAGGGGGTGGTGATTGTGGGGCGGAGTCAAGGTAGCTGCCAAGTTTCCACCCTGCCCCGACGCAAACAACCACAACAAATACAGTCCGCTTTGTAGGCCAAGAAACAGTTACTACATTAACATTCAAAGAGACTAACGGTCACTTTTTAATAAGACACACTCAGGCTGGGCAGTATGGGAAAAAGTATCGTCACTAGCCACCTGCAGACAGCTGTCGTGTTTTGCGTGGGGAACAAGGCTGGCGCTGGAAGGGTTCAGACGGGCTGTACAGCTCTGATGTGCCCATGTTGAGGAGCAGGGTTTTCTGGAGGTAGTCCACCACACATAGACCGTTACTGTTCCCAAAGACCACACTGAAACAGGACAGAGGCTAAAGTCAGGAATGGTCCACCAAATTATTTCAAACAGGGATCATTTTACCAGAGCGAGTATGTAGGCCCACTGTTTTTGGTGGATATAATGCACAAAGAGAGCCAAACCTAAAAAATATCATGTAGAATTATTGAAACATACAGTACATACATCTATACATGCAGATAAAGTGTCCCGTTTCATTTCTTTGTGACATGAAGATAAAGGCATTTATTATGTTTTAAATACCGTAGGACTTTTAAGATTAATTAATACATTTCTAGATTTGTTACCACGTCTGCTTCTACTAAACACTGACTTTCTTTCTCTAATGGATTACAGTGATAAAGATAAAGATACCTCGATTATTTTCCATTTTAAAACCCGAGGGACTGAAATTTGTGTTTCTGAGCCAAAGCCACGGAAAAACACATTTCCGTGGCATTGGCACCTATCAGACAGGGAAAAAACACCTCCGCCAGGACATGTGTAGGCTCATCACAGAGACTTACAGGCCGTAGGAGGAGTTGATAGCCAGGCTGGTGATCTGCTGAGGTGGCTCCCCGCTCACCCACACCAGCTGGATGACAAGCTCCACCTGGTAGCCCGGAGACTGCTTCAGCGGGGAGGTCCTCACTCTGCAACACGGAAACAGCGGGATGAACACAGCGGTAGACTGAAGAATTAATTCTAACCTTTAGATCTTGCTGGAGGAACTGAGAAATGATCACTGTCAGTCCTTTACCATCTCCGTTGGACATAAAAGGGTTACATCCTGATCAAATGACAAGTGTGACTCAGACATTTTGGATAATTGGTTGTTTTTTTGCAGTTAGCATTTGATTTTATCATTAACCAATTAAGTAATAAATATTTTATTCAAAGTATATACAAATACATCAAATGTTGACAAAAACCTAACCTAATGAACAAACAAACTATATCCATATGACAACTATAGAACAACAAACAACTCAGATGCTGCTAAATGTGATCATCTCCACCTTTTTTTCTCCCTCCTGATTGGTTAAAAGGGGACAAGACACTGGAAAATGTAACCTCTGGTTGCTGGGATGTTACTGAATTCCCTCTCTGGAAACAATAATGTCTCTTTTATCCTGATACTATTTAACCTGTATTTATTAAACAAGCATCACTTACTTTGCTCTTACATTACATAGGTTGCCTTTCTGACACGTACACTCTCAGTATTGTTACGAAATGTAATTGTTTTGTCACTGAAAGTAGAAAAGCAGCTGTTGTCCATACTGTAGAAATGGCATATTGTCCCGTGGGCCATCGCAGGAGTTGCTGCCTGTGGAGAGCTGCGTGGGAGGCTCGGTTTCTTGTGGACTGGAGGTGGAAGCTCCAGGGGTCGGCAGGGTGGGTGTCTGCTGTCCCCCCGGGTCTGGAGAGTCCACGCCGGTAAACTCACACTGCATCTGCACTTCTAGAAGCTAAACAGCACAGAGTTAGCACACTGTTAATTTTCCATTCATATTAGTTTACACACTAACCAGGCTAAACAGATGACTGACTGTTTAAAGTTGCTTTATGTTTTGCAGAGCAGAGTTAAAGAAACACTTGATGCACAGAAACAACCACTGCTCTCACATTGAACTTCCCTTTGAACAAAGATGTTTCCTGCTTGACATTTTTACTTCTAGAAAAAATGAGAGAATGTCTGCAAAGACATGTGCCGACAGATTGATAGACACAATCACCAAAAAGTGTCCAAACAAAGCTTTAAATCAAACTCTAGTGCATCCAAATGAAACAGTCCTGGTTTAGACCTGGTCCATTCCTACATTTAGTCCTGATTTAGACCCGTTTAATCCTGGTTTAGTCCTAGTATAATCTTTGATTTGCAATATTTCAGCCAAAGAGAAGAAAAGATGGCTCTGGGTATTAGCTAATGTAGTTTCTGCCTGCTAGACTAAGATACACTAAATATACATAATACATACACACAATGGACTATGGTTTTATTAAAGCTAACTCAGACAACAACAGCTCTATTTATCCACTTTTTCTTCTCTTTTCACTAGGATGTATAGATGAGAGGCTTTTGAAAACGTGTCTTGTTGGTGGTTCACTAAGCACAACATTTTGGATATACAACATTTTACAGAAGACCAAAATTACGTCTGACAAATCACAAAAAACAGAAGAGTGAAACCTTGAGTTGATGATGCACTGTGCCTTCATACAGAGTTTTGTTGCACACAGAAGTTTTTCTATACTTTCTTTTTAATCTTTCCCTTTTCTGTGCCTCTCAAGTCCCGTAAATAATCAATAATTCAAACTGTAGATACTGCTTAGTAACCATATTTAATTAGGAAGTTGTTATAAAAATTACTTTCCCCAAAGTTTTGTTTCTGTTTTCAAACTGTGACCAAAGTTATTGATTCACCTGCACGACTTCAGTGGTGACTTCTTGTTTGCTGAACCTATAGACGATGATGTGGGCGGACACTCCAGCCACACACAGCATCCTGCTCTCAGGGCACCAGAACAGAGTCTGGATGGCAAAGGGGTCCTCTTCCACGATATCTGCATTGGCCTTGTCTTCTTTACCACGCGGCCTCTCGAACACCTTGGCAGTTTTCAACTTGTACAGCAGTTGTAGCATTACTTTAACAAAGATAGTGGATTACAGTTAGAGAAATACATGAGAAAAAAGGAGAAAATATTAATTTATCAGAACTGTATTTGGATTGCTTACATCCCGAAGCATCCCAAAATTTGATAGAGCCATCAGCATGTCTGGTTCGGTGAACAAGCAGAAAACACAGACTTAATTTAATCTTTAAGAACAAGCTGGTGACAACACTAAATGCACAAACAATGCCTTACCCAGTGATTATGATCTCCGGGTAGCTCTGGGAGCCTTGGCCCCAGTTGCCTCCACTGATGGGCCACTCCTGTGTAAAAAATAAAATAAATAAAAATAAACCATACACAAAATGGCTTCCAAAGAAGTATTGTTTTTTTAATAAACACACAATGAGCTACCTTTTTACTATAACCTTGCCTCTTCTGCCGACTGCCGACCGAGTAAAGTGCAGGGATGAGTTCAGAGGGGCAGTCTGCAAAATACTCACAGCAGGTCACTGGTGACTCATGGACAGTGAACGGATACGGATTCTCAAAGGCTGGGTACCTGCAAAAACAAATGACATGAAATCTAGCACAAGTCATTGAAAACCCAAATAAATATATTAGAACTAATGAATTAATAACTTATCAGTATAGGTTATGTTTTTTTCATTTTAATGTTATCTTCATCTGTCATATTGATTCTCCCTACAGTAAAGACCTCAGATTATTTTGCACAAGTGACATCATCAAAAAGATACAAGCCCACAGCAGCAACAAGAGCAATGGTATTTACCATTAATTAAAGAGTCAATAATGTCAACAAGTATTTTACCCTAATGTAGGGTTTTTCAGGCTTTAGCAATGTTGTCTTTGTTGAGGAAGCACAAGTCCTGAAACAACTCTGGAGTGTCTCTGGGGTTATTTGGTGTCTATGCATTAAAACTGTAATATGTCAACCATTTAAATAATAATTTGTTTTCTAACAATAACGGAGAAAATGGCAGATATTATGCATTACAGTACTGTTGATGACATAATGGTAAAGAGGTAGATGTCAGATCAAATTGAAAGCAAGTCTTAGGTTACTGTAACAGCTCTTTTGTGTGTTTATAAGCGTTCATTATTTCAGGCCTATTTATGGAGCGTTACAGAATAATTTTCCTGCACTACAGCCATTAAAATTCATTTGAATTGCAAATTTCCTCTCCAGCAAACTAAACAATCAATACGCCTCGTCTGATGCTGACTCATCCTGTACATAACACTTGACTGTCTAGTGAATCTGCACAACATGATATTTTTTATATTGACCACATTTAGAAAGATGAATATTCACCCAATCTGTCCGAGGTCTATTACAACTAGATCCTTCTCCAAGAGGACCACCACAGCATAGGGTTCCTGAAAATCTAGGAAGAAAAGAGGACACAATTAATATTTTAAGGCTGAAATGAAATGTAACTGTACAGATTAAGACAATAAACTACTACCATTTGGATATGGAGTTTCACACAGCGTTAGGAAATCTACAATGGGATTGTCCATCTCCAGGACAGTAGTGCTCTTCCCATGCATCACAGTCAAACAGGCTCTTCTTCTTCCCACAGTTTCATAGGACAGACCTCCAGACAGGACCATGAAGGGGTCTCTGGGGTCAGATAACACAGGTGGGTTATTAATAGGTTTATACCAAACAAACAACACAATAGAATTTTAATACTAGAGGTGTTTGAGGTTGAACTGTTGAAGACAACGGTCAAGTCCAAAGGTTAACTTTACCGGTTTAATGTGTTACATGCAATAGCTATTTCTTGTTGTGTTTAGATTAAATGTTTAAAAGGTGCATTGTCTGTGAAGGTCCTCGATCATCCAGTTCATCTCGAAGAAAACTCCAGATCTTTTGCTTTAAACTTCTCTCTAAAAAGGTGCATTGTGTAAAACATTAGTGAAAACTGCATTTCTAATGAAAAATAATATAGGATATAATTGAGATTACTATCGAAACGAAAACATCCATTAGAATAGTTTCTTTTATTTCTGTTGCTACTTCTAAGAGTGGACAAGCTAAGCCCAAAATGCACATTGTTTAGGCTTTGAAAACTTATGAACCTTTATTTTTTTCAGTGAACCCATTATCTGACCTTTTTCCACTAAGTTAGTTCAGAAACAACATGTCCCTGCAGGGCTACCATAGGTGCTCACAGGCTACAGAAAATAGGCGCGTGAGGTTTGCCATTGCAATATAACATTTCACTATTAATTTACTCTGAGGGAGATCCATATTTGCAACGATGCTCACTTTTTCTGTTAGCTGATGAATAATGTTAAACTTATGTCTAATGACAATAACAATATCTTTGATTACCATCTCCAAAACCAAATCCCTTTGTAAGAATAATAAACATCCCTATAATTTACATGCACCAACAGGACTGACATGTTAAATACTACATGCTACTGTGATACAAAAACAGGAAGCACCACTTTGAGTACAGGATAGAGACACAGGAAGGGTGGAGTTAACCATTACACTTACCCAGCTCTTGTCGTTTTGTATTCCACCTTCAGGATCGGTCTGCATGGCTCTGGCTTTTTTCCATCTTTAGGCTGCTTTCCTATAAGATAACATATGCAAAATAAGTCTACATACTGTATCCAAATGTTGCCAGGGAGCACGTTTTAAATCTGCAATGTGCTTTTTAAGAAACACAGGTGGCTGTATTTTAATTTGGCGCATCTATAAACAACATGGCAGCTCGTACCATGTGGCGTGATGATCTGCTGTGGCTTGGCTGGAACTCGTATGTTCCATGTGGTCAGAGAGCCATCGGAGTGACTGCATACGAACTGCTTACCCTCGTGGTGCCAGGCCACAGAGTGGATCGCCTGCAATATACAAAAACATAGAGGTGTAATCTGTGTAAAATATTGTTGAATATACAGTTGAAGTTGACTTAACACTCTTTGTATTTGACTAGCTAACAAAGTCATGGTAGCTTATGTAATCATATATTTCCGCCAAAATCAAATTTAATGCACTTTAGTGAAAGAAACAGCACAGCATGATGAATATACTTGAACTAACATAATCAAACGTACTGCTCAGACAAACCGTAACAAAGAATTTTTTTGTAACTGGGCCCGTCACAGGTATTGAGTTTAGAGAAAATAAAATGCCGTACCTCATCATAACTGTAGCGGTAGTCAGCTTTTTTGCACTTCAAATCCCATAGCACCACTATTCCACATTCAAATCCAATCAGCAGCTGCAACAACACGAGACAAAACACCAGACATATAATCACTGTATTTCAAATGCTTTTTACTGATTTAATCACATATTGGCTTGCTTTAACCATGATATTTCAATGGATGAACATAATTTGGGCTCAAAAGGTCCCCAAGACAGTCCTGTGAGTTTGGGCTTTTTACTGTTAATTTATACTCCTACCTTCAATGTAAGTTCAACGGCTGTCTTTACACTGCATATACTTTACAAGAGGCATTTGGAACAGAGGATTTTTACCTTTCCTTCATCCATGGGGTTGTCACTGATGTGTACGACAGGCCCTGGGTGCGTCTTGGTTGATCTGTACAAGAAAAGAAAACATAAAGTTAAACCATTGTTTCTCAGACATTTTTCATAATCCATATAGAAAAAATATAAAAAGCACAATTAAAGACACATTTTAACCATTCCTTTTACTTTTAGGGGCGTTCCTTTCATTTTAAATTTACATTACATTACAAAAAATAACTTAATGCTTTGTCATTTTTGCCTCCATTATTTTACATGAATGTTCCCTTTTCAGAGCAAGGCAACAATTCCACATTTAATTTAAAGCAGAGCCAGTTTTATTTCTCTATTTTAATCACACAAGGTTAATGTGTAGTATTATTCTGACTTCACTGTACAATAAGGTCCCTTCTTGCTGGTCATAAACAAATCGGCTCTGAACAAATAAACCTGCTCTGAGTCTGTTTTATTAAAAATGTGGAAGAGAAACATTATGGAAGAATGGGTATTGTGTTACAGAGACAAACCGCAGAGACAGAGAGACAGACACAAAAAATAGGGTCACATAAGGGTCCGTGAAAGATTACTGCATGTGGAAACGGCGTCACCGTGGCAACAGAGCAAAAGGGGCAGGCAGGAAGTGAAGGTCTGGATTAAAGAAAGTGTTGCTGCCTCTGAGTGTGGTCTGGCTCTTGGCGACTAATGATCTCATTGCTGCTGATGAGTCGATACAGTCAGAGATGGAGCAGTGAATAAAGGCAGGCGTGTATCACAAGAAGAGTAACTACATTAGTTTAAGTCTTTTCTTTTTTTTTTTTTAAATAAATACACTCTACAATACAGCTCTACACTGCATCTCTGAGATTTTCACAATAAAATAACTTCAAGAATCCAGGAAAATGGCTTTCTGTGGTAATCAGGAGCGAGTGGGAAATACAGGATACGTCACAAGGGTTAATGAAGTAGGCCCTTCCTGACACAGCTGTTCTGTTGAACCAGGCGGCAGACCAACGAGATCTGGCACTGGACACGCTCTCCACCTCCAGATCGCCCTCACAGTGAGCAGAGCTACTGTTTCCTCAGATTAGAAGACAAAGTGTATCTGTAAGCACTGGCCTTTACGGTCGATTGAACAGTGCTGCTACACATTTTTTACATTCCACTTTTTTTCTCAAGTCAAGATTTCAGACTTCCACCAGACACCATACAATCCCAGTGTCTCGGGGTCATTGCAATAAGCTGGTTTGGGTAAATCTTTATGTTTAAATCTAAGAATTACATTTACATTACATTTCATTGAGAACAATGTTATAAAAATGTCCACTAAATAAACATATCTATAATATCAAGCATTATATTACTTTAATTATATTAAAACTACTGTATTACTAAACTCTTGACAGAATAAAGTAAATCCTTGAATCTCAAAAACAATAAGCCCTGGAAGAGGATTTGAGTATGACTAGTTTTACTTAGTATTTAGTATTGTTACTGTGTTCAATATTTAAATTTTACATTTACATTACATTTTTACATCTATTTACTATTCTTCATATGTGTATATTTAATTACCATGAATATTCTTAGTTTTACTTTTTACTGTGTATAAGGATCCAAATGGTTATTGTTCAAAATAAATCATATATTATTGTTATATTATTATTATTATTATTATTATTACTAATACTATTGTATACTTTATTTTTTCTGTTTATTTGTATCATATGTATAATTTTTATACTTTATGCACTTATTATATAATAAGAATACATGGTCACAGATTTCTATTTATTTTTGTTTAGCCCTGGTGCAGTCTGTTAAAGGTCTTAACAGACTGCACCAGACAACATCATCTGTCCTTAGACTCTCCATCAGGGTCAGGAAAAACTAGAAACACAGCCGGGAAACAGAGAAACCTTAAGAAAGAACCACGGAAGAGATCCACTCCCAGGACGAGCAGGCCGTGCTTTATTAAAGCATGCAGTAATGTTGGTTTGTAGGATGTGCATCATTGAAATAAAAATGCATTGTATTATAAAATACACAGTATATTGATTGATAATAGATAATAAAATACATAAATAACAGTTATATTGTGCTCGTTCTAGATGTTTATGGCTTAAGCAAAAGCCTTAAGAGTTAAAATTCAGTACAACAAATTTGCTTTTGGTTGACAACCTTACATTTTTTCCTGTTTTCTTGAATATTCTTAATACTATTCTGATATTATTTCTTCATCACATCTGCTGTTGCCCTCCAGAGCTTTGTGGCCTGATGTTAATGACCAAACACACGAGGGTTTAAGAGGCTGCTGAGATAACGGCACTCACAGTTCGATGGCTTTGTTCCACATGATGACGTAGCCTGAGAGAGTGAAGGACTCCACATTGACGATGTGGATGTTTCCTCTTTCGGTGCCGATGTAAAGCCATTTGCTCTGAAAGGGCAGGTGGCAGTAGGTGATTCTGCAGAAGGAGGAGATGGAGAAGGAGGAGGCATTTTATTATCTCGTGACTCAATCCCAGCCGTAATCACGCTGGTCCAACTGGAAGGAGCAACCACTTCATTTGATTTAATTACAGAGGCTTTGCTCTTTGTCACACTAATGAAGCCGGACTATATATAGATCAGTGCGAGAAAAACAGCAGAGTAAATACCACTTCTTTTCTGGGCTGAGAGAGAATTGCCTGGTGAACACCTCATTTATAAAAACTAAACGGAGAGCAATGATTGTTACTGCTTTATTGTGTCTGCACAGTTTATCAGACATCCCTCTTTTTAAAAAAACTATTTTCCAGGATATTTTTTGGACAATTCAGGACTGTATTTACTCATTATTGGTCACAACCACTGTACGTATATTTAAAAAAATATATAGTTTTTATGTTGCCATTATTTTGAATATTCTTCTAATTTATTACATATGAATGGCTTTGCAAGTCTCTCACACACACAAAAATAAATAATAAAGAATAAAGTTAAGCTGACACAAGGATCTCTAATAGTTTTGACAAGATAACTAAATGAATGTCCCTTAACCCCCCAAGAGCACATCAAAAGCATTGCCTTTCACTTTAATCCAATGAGATAAAAAGAAAAAAGCTCAAACTGTCATAAAAATATATATTTGTCAATAATGTGTGTCATATGCTCAGTAGGTGGAAATCACATGATGCTTTTGTGGACTTTTAAACTTCCTGTTTTGGCCTCTTTAGGGAAGAAATTGTCAGTGGGTGAAGTACCTCATTGAACTAAATGATAGGGTTTGGATTACTGTATCTATCAGTAATAACAGGTCTTCGCTTCAGAGAGACAGATGACGGGGTAAAAAGCCAAAAGATTCACTGTACCTCTCCCTGCTGAACTTGAGCGAATGCAGGATCGCTGGGATTTTTTGCCTCAGGTTCCATAGATGGAGGCTGTCATCAGCTAAGGCACTCACCAGCGCCCCCTGTGGCCAAGAAACGGTTAACTTGAAAAAACTTGTGGCTTTTTAAGGAGAGGTGTAATTTGTCATGGCCACAAAAATATGAGTAGTTATAGAGAAAAATGCCAACAGTCAAAGAGGAGTGACTACTTAAACCAGTAAAATGGCAGAGAAAGTTGAAAAACAGAGAAAAAAGTTGAACAGAGACAGACAACAGACCTCGTTGATCAGGAATTGGAGCTGGATGACAGCCGCACCACTCTCATGCTGACAGTAGCACTCCACTCCGGCTCGACCGAAGCTGAAAGACAACTCAGTCAAGGAAATTCAGGGAACAATGTTTTTTATTCGTTAGCAGCCCAATTTAATGTGCATTGTGTAACATTGTGTAACATTGTGTAACAGCTTTTGCAGAAATGTATTTTTGCAAAAACCTAAGAAAGCTCTGGAACATTTGCAAACAGACAAGCTGGCCACAAGAAAAAGCTGTCTCTATCTTAAACTGAACAAAAGCCCTACAGTCAGGGTTATTTGAGTCCACCAAGCGCTGACACGGCATAAAACTCTGACCAGGATTAAGAAGACTGCGGTAAAACAATCTCCCAGTGCCTTAAACAAACTAAGGTGGGGTTAAACTGGAGTCGATTTCAGGACAGGTTTGACAGTGGGCATCTTTTTTTGCAGAGGGATGAGTTTAGAAGCAAGGACAGACTTTCGCAGACTCCAGCTGGCGCCAGTCGACCACTGAACTCACATTCACCCCTGACCTTTCCCTCTGCAGTTGTAGCTCCTGGCCGGGCAAGGGCTGTAAAACATTTGTTACAATTATAAATGCATGTCATGCCTGCACTCTACCCTCTACGGCAGAGAAGGGCACAGTGTTACGTCTATGTCTTTGCCTTTAAATTAATAAGAATAAGCCGAAAGCGCATGAGGCTTAATATTACGGCAGCAGGATATTAGAAAAACACGTAGTATTTTTGGTTATGATATCATGGCCTGAGTAAATTCTATTTCCTGATTGGACATATAGCTTTATCAATTTCCATTACTATTAGACCACCGTCTAAATGGTTTTCAGTTTTTCCCGAGACACATGGGAATCTTTCCAGGTTTTTATTGTCAGGATGACAATATCTTTAAGTTATGTACTCTAATAGGGTTGACTGATTATGGAAAATTATTTTTAATCACAATTATTTTGGCCATTATTAAAATCTCAATTATTTTACACAAATACTAATTGACTCATTGATATATGTAGAACTTATTAAACAAAACAGTGCATTCACCTTAAAATAAATATATTATAATTTATGAATAAATAGCTTAAATAAGAAAAAGAAATAATAATTTAGATAAAGAATTTTCGTGATCCTTTAATCTGAAATTAAAATTGAAAATTTGATTATTTGCACAGCTTTAACTCATAATATGTTAGAATATATTAATTTAACATTGATGGCAAATAACCATGGTATAAAAAGGTAATAACTTGGATGTGTGTGTTTTATGGTTACAATAGCACTACAATGTAATGAAAGTCTGTCATTTAGGGTCAAGTCTGAAATAATAGAGCTAAGTTTACTGCCATGCACACTCTGTCACAAGGAAATACCGTAACATTATACCAGGTAAACTAATGCGATGCATAAAACCCTTATGTTGATATTGCAATGATAATAAACTTGAAGTATATTGCATTGTCCTAGTTTAGATGCAGAGCAGAGTGTATCCACCATTGAGAGTGTGGCTTTATGACTGTTGATACAAGGCACTGTTACAGCCACTCTTTTGTGCACCAAACCCATAGTGTACATAACTCGACTGAAGTGGCCTGATGCAATGTTGGTTACAACAGCTGCTAAACACAGTTATTTTCTAGGCTAGCAGGAAATTACAAATATAAACCACGAGACAAGATTTTATCACCGTGGAGCAAAAGGAAAGCCCGCTGTTAGCACATCCTTTCATGCTGAGTAGAGTAACCATGATCAAAAATCCACAGCAGACAAAGTTACAAAGTCAGACTTGTTTGCTTTTAAAGACAAATGTCCTAGGCAGCCCTGTTAGTAAAGCACAGACTTCTAGGATTATGTGAGCACAGCAGGCGCGTTGGACTGTGACAAAGACATGCAGCAAAAACAAGAAAAAGCAATAATAAGTGTTCTCATTTAACAGACCATATTGCTCAAGGCTGCTGCCCAAAGAAAACAATACTAATTTAAAATGTCTATTTATATGTTCTAAATCTGGCGCTCCCCTTTTTATCATGTATTGATATGGCAGAGCATCATGTCGTCAGGACGCGTCATAGGCATTTTTTACACATACAGGTATTGTAATATTTGTTTATAGAAAAAATCTCTTTGCGAATATATTTTTTTGTATGTGTGCAAAAAGCGACTAAACATAAAACTGCAAGCATGTAATAGTTTTCATTTTAGACAAATTAAATTAAAATGGGGGAGCACGTGGCAGAGTGGTTAGCACTCCTGCCTTACAGCAAGAAGGTCGTGAGTTGAAAACCCGGCCGACTCAAATATTCTCGGCCGTCTCCGGTCTTTCTGTGAGGAGTCTGCATGTCCTCCACGTGTTACCGTGGGTTCTCTCCGGGTACTCCGGCTTCCTCCCACCGTCCAAAGACATGTATGTACAGGTTAATCTGCAACTCTAAAGTGTCCCTAGTGAATGAATGTGAGAGTGAATGGTTGTCTGTCAATGTTTGTCTCTATATGTCAGCCCTGCGACTAACTGGCCACTGTCCAGGGTGTACCCTCAATCAGGCCCAAAGCTGCTGGGATAGGCTCCAGTCACCCGCGACCCCTAACGGGACAAAGCGGTAGAAAAAAAAAATAAATTAATAAATTAAAATGACACAGGAAAGAACAATCTTTTGTCTTTTGTCAGACTTTTGTCTTTCCACTGCAGTTTCAAAGACATTATGATGTATCGTCTGCTAAATATCTCATAATATCGGAGATTAATGTGAGTGCTGACAGTGTGTCTAATGCCCACCTTTAAAAGTAAGTGCAAACAAATCAAACAAATGTGAAACGACTGACCGTTCTAACTGAACCATGTCAAAGTTGTTCATAAGAAGTAGGACATAGTTAGGCTCAGGACACTTTCAGCTCACAGGCTTCCTCGGTTTTGTTTCTTTCTTTTCAGAAATGACGTCTACAAACTACTTCTGCTTAAGCAGTGACACATACAAAAGTTACTTTCTTGTGCCCCGCTATTTTTTAAGTCTCAATCCTGGCCTCTAATTTGAAAAAAAGCAGCGTAGCTCTGAAAATAAGCATAAATTATGAGATAAATAATGACTTTACTGAATAAAAAGGTTACTTTTAAAAACATTCTTCTGACAAGACTATGAAGCGTCACGTCCTCCTTTGGTAAACCAACATGGTTTACCGCAGCGTTTTATAATCAGCACATTTTCACAAGAAGTCGACTGACAGTCATCTCCAAAGGAAGTAGTACAACACAAAATGTTAAAACAAAAAACACACATCAGTCTTTAGAGATGTACCGTCTCAGACTTAATAAATGAAGAGGAAGCAAACAAACTATTAAAAAAGTACAAGAACATGATCCAACTTATGAAATAGAACGTGACCAGTCAGCTGTGTGGGTAATGTTGAAAAATGAATCACACTCTCAGTTTTAAAAGTTATACATTATATTAAAACATCGACATATTTCTGACTCAATGTGGTTTTCAACATAAGCAGTGCCAAGACTAAAAGAGGACAATAAAAATGATATATATATGATTTAAAATAATTAAATGAAATCAGCACTAATCAAGGTCTAAACTGAGACAAAACCAGAACTAAACCAAAGGCTTGAAACATTTCAAACTAAAACCAGGGCCTTAATAGAGACTAAACTTATACTTAGTTGCAAACATGAATGAATGATGTTGTACAAGGAATAAACCTGGATGAAATCAAGACTAAACCAGGATCAAACCAGGGCAAAAGTGAAACCTAACCAAGACTGAAACAGACTTAATTGTAATGAAATTGAAACTTATGCAGGACTAAACTGATTCCCAGCACTAAAAATTAAATAAACCAGCGCCAAAACCAGACCTGAACCCAGGACAGAAAGGGGATCAAATTATAAGAGCTAAACCAAGACTAAAACCAAGTTAAAAGGGACCATATTGAGACTAAACCACTAATCTCAGGCTAAACCAACAACAAGGACTAAATTTGATCAAACTAAGACTAAACCAGGGGTTACACTGAGACAAAACCAGAACTAAACCAGGGACTAAACCAAGATATGATAGATGATAAGGTAGTGGCAGAATTAGGAGATGCTGCACTGTCACACGCTGCTGATTAAAACACTGGTAGTCAGTAATCTTGTAAAAGCAGACATTTATTGCTTGTAGACACCTCATTGAGCTTTCGTGTTCTGGGCTGTGGAAGAGTTTTTAAACTCTAGGGACAATGAGCTGGATCAATACGGCCTGTCTTTTGATATATGGACCAATTGCCTGTACGAAAGTAATCCCCCCCGGCTTCACCTCGCACATTAGGACGACATGGAAGCGCCGTGTGTACTCTCCAGGAGTTGCCTTGTAAACATAATGCTCTCTTAATCTGCAGAGTGGATAAAGAGCAGGATAAAGTCCCCTCTAATAAAAGTCTAAGTGAAGCAGAGAGGACCTAAGCACTTGAGATTTGAGTTTGTAGTACAACAGGGGCTCAAATGTTGGTATTCATCTGGAAAAACCCTAATGACACGTGTATACAAGAATAAATAGTACAACCATTGTGAGAAATTTGTGAAAAAGGACTACATTATAAAATTGTAAACAAGGACTAAACTAGAATTAAAGCAGGATTTTACCTTTTACTAAATCTTTGACATGATTGTTGACAAGAACAGGATCAAAGTGACTAGACTAAACCAGAACTAAGTGAGGGATAAATTGATAATTCTGGACTAAAAGAGAACCAATCAGAACAAGACCAAGACTTAAACCAGGACAAAGCCAGTACTGCCTTTAGACCTTTTGCAGTCACAGCTGAAGACCGCTGCTATACACTAATAAAGCAGCATGAAAATGTGTTCTGAAGCACCACCTGAACCAGACAGTCCTCAGGGGTTTTGAAACCTCGAGGCCAGTTTTGTTGCAGGTTAAAACCCGAAAACAAAATTATATCCACAAATACAAACACAGCTGACACCCCACAGCCCGAGGCCCAGCACTGAACTGTGGCAGCTTGATCTTCCACGTGTTGTTGCGATGTTTACGGGAACATATGAAAAGGGCGTCCTGGCACCGAGCGGGCAGCACAGTTGATGAGGTCGGCTCAGCGGCATATGGCTGAGGAACTATTCACGCTACTGCAGAGATACTCCTAATGAGGCTGGGACTTCACAGAAACACATCCAGGCTACTGTAGTCTACCACTCTGCACGCTGCTGCCCTCACTGTTTGGACCGTTCTTTTTTTCAGTGTTGAGAAGACAAACGAGTCAAAAGAGGTAACGTACTGTATGAATTCCCTTGACGCTGAAGGGCTGCCTGGTCAAATGTTGTTTACAGAAACTAGTCAGAACTGCTACACACAGGAGAGGGATTAAACTTGGTGAAAATTTATATTGATTGCAAGGAATATTTCCCAATCTCGCAAATTTATGTAATTACACTTAATTCATTGCTCTCATTGTTAGTTGTTGGTTGACAGAGCTCTAACAGTTGTAAATTTAAGTTGGGAACAATGACAGCTCTTTGTACTCAACAACCACCATCTTGACTATGCAAAAGAAGAGAAAGTGAAAAAAAATAAAAACATGTTTGCCAAAGCAGAGAGACTGGTAGACAGAGAGACAGCTAAAACTGAGGCGTGGATTTTCATTTAATTTACAATAAATGGGGATATAACATGCAATATTTCAGTTCCCCATTCAAATACTAAAATTTGAGTAAAAAAAAACATATAAAGTAATGGATACTAACTTCCATTTGTCACATCTTTGACTGGGTAAAAGTCCAGGCTGTGATAGTTCCCTTCAGTGTCTTGCTTTAAATTCAAAGACAAGCAGTTAAATACTATATGGTAATCAATAAATGGTACCAATTAACAGTGGTTAAAGAAGTGCAGAGACCAGAGGATGTGAACTGAGCATAATGTTGAATCACACAGTATAAAAGGAACACAATTACTTATTCCTTTAAGGTCATGAAGTCTGAGCCAGCTGTGCTACATTTGTTAAACGCAGGGAGCACATTGACATGTTGCAGCAGTATTAGGCACTTGACCCAATTCTTACCTTTTTCTAACCTTCGAAAAACAACATGTCAAGTCAAGAATGTTTTGGAAGCCCAACACATCACGATACAATATCACCAGAACACCAAGGCCTTACCAAACTTTGATTCATCCTCGCTTTAATTTCCAACCATTTTGATTTTCCCATGATGCAAAGGATACAGCCTGAGGGCTCCGGTCTGAGTCCCGACAGCCAGGATTTTCTGCACAGGGTCAAAAGCCATCGAGGCGGGTTGATTTGGGAAACCATGACGCACAGTCTGCAGGAGAGAGCAGAATATATATTAAAACCTCAGTACAGCTGATCAATCATCTGCACAGTCACGGAAACTTCTAACACATCAATACCGAATCACTTGCCTTCATATTAAATAGCATTAGAGCAAAAGGGGATGGAGTATTTCTTCTTTTATTGACCTGCTGATGACGGTCGACTAAAGCCTGTAATACACAGGTAATAAATCTATTTCATTCTGCTCCAGGCTCACATTTACAGACTCAGAACACACTTTTTTTCCAGCAAGCATCAACAAAGTACCCCACACCATCAAAATGTTATCCTCAGGCATCTATAACTCAATTGCTTTGAGCTGGAAAGCCTGCCCAGTTACCGATGTGTTTTGTGCAGCTTACAGTAGGATTATGTAACAGGTAAAGCCCTTCAACCCCATCATCTGACCTTGTTTTGATCCCTGCCACGGCAGAGCTGGGGGGCTGGGCTCAAAACATGCAGCAAAGCCAGTTAAACACTACCTCCAGGGATTGGACTATATTAAAAAGTGTATAGCTTCAAATTGCTTGAGGTTAAATTATGTGGAGAAAAATGGTCTCTCCTACGGAGTCTTATCTGCAGAAAGAGATAAAATGACATATACTATTACTCTACAGGCGAATTTAAACTAGAATATAGGTGCTTTACTGGACTCTATAAATAAATACCAACACAATAAGAAGCAAGGCACCGGGGGTGGATGAGATACGCCCCGAGTACCTCAAGTCTCTGGATGTTGTGGGGCTGTCTTGGCTGACATGCCTCTGCAACATTGTGTGGCGTTTGGGGACAGTATCTCTGGACTATATGTAACCTGGCCAGCCATACCCATTGAGTCTGCAATCTCTTCCCTTTACGGTCACTACCACTCAGAAGAAATCTTGTCAGACCAACCATAACTGCATATCTAAAATGGAGAGGGCTTTTGCGATGCTTCACTTCTCTGATCAGTCACATGATTCAGAGTCAGTTTATTTAGTGTCCATTGGTCCACAAAAATCTAATCTATGTAAAAAAGACCTAGAGTTTTTTTTATTTTTATATTTGATATATTTCAAATTATTGTGAGACTTGTACTTGTACAGTCTTATTACAGTCGGACAGAAGGAGTTCTTTGGGCGTTTTATCCTCTGTTCTTCAGAAGCCGAATGCAAGGAATGGTCTTGTTTAGGAAACACTGATCAGATGAAGAGGGCATCAGGTGCTGGGTCTGTTCCTGGAAACATTTCCGTTGTTGGTGTCACAGGCAGTGTCTAGTACAGTTCGAGATTGAAAATAAACTGTAACCACGATGACATGACTCTCTTGGTATGCAACAGGTCTCAGTCTCACTGCCACAGCTCCACATCCTGACACAATTCTTCTCTTTAACTGTAACATGCCCTCAGTAGCACCATCAGCTGCTCACACACAAGGCAAGCCCTCCTCCCTGACTCCTCCCACTTCAGGCACCTCTATCTGTACTGTAACAAGTCTCAATGATCAAATATGGGAGATATTTTATGATTAAAGTGTGAATAATTTTGTCTTTATTGGGCTGAATTGGGTTATTGTTTGGTTAATTGTTAAGCCGTGTCTGAGCTAACAACATTAAAATCCTAATATAACCATTCACCAAAGGGGATTAAATCAAGAGAGCATCAAGCTTTAGAATGTTTTATAGTTCAAATACAGTTAGGGTGAAAATAGTGGCTTAAGGCAAAGATTCAGAGCAATGCAAACAACCATACCGCCATGACAGTTTAAACACGTCCCTCTTATTTGCCTTTAGCTACATCATTTGACTAGTAACACTTCTACTGGTTGAGGGATTAAGGTTTTAGCTTGGAGAAAAATACTTGACAAGAATTTATTAAAGACAATTTCCAGGAAAGGTGAGTTGTCAAGCAGAAGGACTTGGCAGAGGTAAAGGAGGTTATTTGGGAATTATTGGGATGAGTACGAGCACTGGACAGCTGCGTTATAAAACTGTAATCAATCCTCCAAACTTCTTCAATTAGCACACACACACACAAATGTAAGTTGTCAGAACTTTAGTGACAAATGTTTCAGGCTTCCTTTTTTTCAAAATTGAGCAAAGAGAGAAATGTATATACATTATTTCTTTGCTCCCTTTTGTAAGCTGTAGTATTTCCTATTCTATAAACCTCGTGCTTTGTCAGTGCTCTCAGTGTGACTCATTTTTGTGCGTTTTTACTATAAAATTCTTTCACAAAGACAGGTGGCTCAGCTTAATCCAATTTTCATCAACTTCAAGCGTCACATAATGAACTAAAATGATACATTTCCATAATAATGAATCTTAATTCTGTGTTATACCCTTCTCGTCCTTCTTCAGCCACCACAGACCCAGAGTAAACCTGGAGAATAAACCTGGAAAAGCTAGGGCTTTGCAAAAAAAAACACATTCTGCCAACAAAGGGCCCTTAATCTAGTAAAAGGGTACACAAATTGTGACATTTATTTTATGGGTACCTTCAGTTGATAATTTAAGATTTGTCAGAAGCTGGAGAAAATGAGTTAAAGGTAAAGTTCATACAATTGAAATGCACTTTATTCCACATTTAGGGACTTTAAACCAGCTTCTTTCTGCGTGTACATTATCATAATGCTCTTTTGTTTAGATAGGAGGGATGTTTTTGGGAGTGTCACTATCAGCCAATTAAACTTCCAAGAATCCAGTCAGACTATAGTACATTTATAAATATATGGCTGCCTTTAGTTCATTTAAAAGCCACAGTAAACCTGACTATTGCACTAAAAAGAGGAATGGAGCATGGTGATGGTTTGTTTGATAATATTTCCCTGAAAATCCTGGTTCATACTCACCACAGTTTTATGTGCAGTAACATTTAGCTTATGTTAAAATCAGGCAATGCATCTGAGAGGAATAAGTGTTTAAATGACTTAAATCTGTTATTAGAAAACTATAATTGGTTATTTCTAGCATGAGATTATTTCAATAAAGAGAAACAATACTTGCAGAGCTCCTAACAGTGTCTAGGATCGACCAGCATGTAATACAAATGACAGTATAAACCCCTTTTCTCCTACAGAGATAAACCGCTTAGACTGCTGAACACCCCCAGTTTGTAAATCCAGGTAAATGTTGACTGATAATGTGCTTGAAAAGTCCTAATGAGCAGCACATTCAGATAAAAACACCGCCAGTGTTTGGTCACGCCGCTGTCATCTGACTTTGAGCCGCTGTTAACCCACCTTACAAAGCTGAAAATACTCGGATTGGAGAGTCTCTTGGACCACATCGTTTTCTTTGGAAGAACCCGAGTGAGCGGTGGCGGAGGAGGAGGAAGAGGAGGACGCCGCTGTCAAGCCGTCCAGCACCTTCCTGATGTTGAACTTCTTCATTTTCCTCACACACACGAAGATTTAAATCGGGAGAAGGGATCAAGCAGCGAGCGACCATAAACCGGACCGGGGGGTAGCTGCTAGCGCGTTAGCTCAAATTACGCACAGTTAATATGTTTCTGTGCACATCTCACATGTTATGGAGGGTGTTGCCATCGCACTCTCCCAAAGCATCCGGGTCACAAACATTGAAAAAGCAGTCCGTTTCGTTTTCAGCGTTAATCCTCCATTTATGTGTCCAGCTTTGGCGTTATTCGATCGGGATCAATGATTTGTGCGAGCTGTTTCCCCAGCCAGGGCTCAGCGGGTAGCAGACGGCTACGGAAACGCAGTGAACTGCAGCGGGGACTGGGCATGCGCACTGCGGTCACCCGGATGCGAGGACAGTGTAGTAGCTTATTCTGTAACCTATTAAATGTTCTGATAAAGCGTGAGTTTTTTTTTTTCTTTCTACAATCAATTGTCTAAAACTTTGTACTTAGTTCTTAACACTTTCGAAGCATAAAAAGCAGGGCTTGCAATAAAAATATCTTATAAACAACGTGGTAGGAAGCTATATCATTTCGGAGAAAAGAAAATACATTGATGAAGTTTGTTTAAAACAGTTTAAAACAGTAAGTAAGCAGCAAATTCAATTCTACCTTGAAAATGATGCATTGTATGTGAGTTTGTGTGTAATTACTTGTCTTGACATTAACTTTGGCTCTTGGCAGATACCATCCACTTCCACATCATTTCCACCATGAATAGTTTAGTTGGAAAAATGTGTTCAAACCCAAATCAAGTCTTTGTTAAATGTATAGTATGTATCACTGTAGGACATTCTAATGTTAAAATGTTATTATTGTTATATTTCCATATGCTGATATTTATGAAAACACAATATCATACCAGAGACTAAAAAAAACATATGTTTGAAAGTATTAAATCTTATCTGCCAGTGGCTATTTTTCTTAAAATCTACCGACATTTGGCCAGTTGATAGTTCCCCCAGAGAGCTATTCTAGACTTTGCATGTCATACCTTTTCTATAATTGGTTTCCACAAGGGCTGACTTACTATCACTGGCCAAAGACAATATAACTGCAAATTGCAAATATAATAATGAATGAAAAACAATATCTTATAAATGTATAATTATCTACTGACAAATATTTAAATAGACATGTGTTTCTCTGGGAAACCTTACATTTTCTCCAACGAGAATGATACTGCAATTCTAGCTGGACTAAGACGTTTACATGTATCACGTAAAATGACCGGGGATAGTTTCTTCTAATGTCATGCTTCTGTGAATCAAGGAAAAAGCCCACAAGAGACAAGCCATTTCAGGTTTTTAGTCAAGCCCGGTCACTTCTGCCGTGTGCCTTTCCCTTTAAGTGAAGTGAAGATATTTATCTAAAGTAATTCGATAGGTGTGTTTGTTAAAGGTTACATTCCCAATTCAGGATCTGATCTTTTGTGTGCGCTTGGGAAATAGGTTATGTTTCCTTCTCTGGCTCCCACCGAGATTTACAAAACAAGAAAGTCTGGTGAAAAAAAACTGAAAAACCATTAACACCATTATTATCTGTGAGTTTAATGTAGCCTATATTTTACTGACACATGTCTTTAAATGAGATATAACCTTTGAAGGACACAGTTTGAGAAGAGGAGAAGTAATAGCTGAAGCAAGGAATTTTAAGAGCAATGCATTTACAAAACTTGTATGGTTAGTTATTAATTATACAGACATGAAATAGGGTATTATTTATAAAGAAAAAAAAACAAAAAGGTTAGAAAGTTCACTTTAATAGTGTACTAGTTATTATATGTCATGCACCAGGAAGGACTGATAAGCTTTTCCTACTAGTGTGGTGGAGAGCCATAAATCCTTGGTGTTGGCCAAACCGAAAAACCAAACTAAACCAAATCTCTTGATGAATGCATTAACTGAACTCGCCACATGTTCAGCAATAACGTTATACAGTAATATGTAAAGTATACTATGTATTTCTAATCTGTTGAGTGGTTCAATTCAAAAATCAGGCTGATAATCTGCACCTGCACATTTTGTCCACTAGAGGACCGTCTCTGATAACATCTCTGTGCACGCAGTGTTTGTTGGTCAGTCATGTTTATTCTGTTCCTGTCTGTGGACCATACTGTCGTCTTCTGCCGCATGCCTTTTTGTTTAGCGTTTGTCATGATTGATAAGTGTCTGATGAAATTTAAATAGGCATTTAAACTTTCCATAATGTGTCTGATGCATCTGTAACGATGACGAGTGAAGTACAGACAGACTCTATCAACTAGAGGAGCCGCTATGACTTCTATGTTGTTTTTTGTTTTTGTTTTTAAGCCATTCAGCACCAAGGACAGCTATGAGTCCTGTTGAATGTGCCTGTTTGTTTTTTTTTAACTGGAGATAAATGTTTTGTTTTTTAAAAATGACAACCAGTCCAAAGAGAACTAGATAATGAGGACAAAAAGATGAAATATATATAAACGATATACAGTGATGTGAAGCTGTGTTGTTTCAGGTCAGTGCAGAGCCTGGAGCTCAAATCTAAAGATAAAAATTATTCAGGTCACCAGTCACAACAGTGTGTGTATCTTATTGAGTAGACTGTTGTGAAGTTTAGAAAGTGAAGCAGTGCAATCAACAATCAGGACAAAATGTCACATGTAGGATGAAATGGAAATAAAGTCTGTAAATGTTTATTGTGGAAGTTGCAGTAGGCATTACTCTTTACCCTTTTGCACAAATGTGTACTACTACCTGACGTTTAAGATTCAAAGGTACTTTCCATTTAAAATATTTATTTGGTCTGGTCCGGACTGAGCAGAATGCAGCCACGTTCTGTGAAACACTGTGGTTGTAATTGAGCCACAGTCTTCTTGAATGTTTTAATTTGTTTCTAAGAGACTTGTGACCTAATCTATAAACACACTTTAAACAAACGTCTTTTTTAGCATCACTTAAATCCTTAACAATGTTAGAAGAACCTTAATCTCTGCCAAGTTAATCAAAGCTGGTTTAAATGTCTAACAGTATAATCAGGCTTTCCACGAGTTTACCTCATACGGCACCAGTTCACGGTTATTCTTACACCTCCACAGAGACATACGGACGCAGATCGGTGACCTACAAAGAGGAAACTTGAGTTTTCTTTATTTACCTGAGCACTAGAGCTAATTAACACTAAATGCCAAATATATTCACATCTTCACCATAAACTCACTTTGTTGTGGTCGTTATCCATGTGTCATCCGGAGATAATTAATCTGTGATTGGAGAAAAGAGAGATCATCTGTAAATCCTCTGTAACGATTGAATAATCCAAGTTCAATCTACTAACAACTTTGTCTTTAGATCCACACTTTGTTTCTTAATACAGATTAGCTCACAAAGGACTCCTCACTGAGGGAACCACTCAAAACACTCACAACTAATCCCTGGCAACCCACTGCAAAGCATTAAAAGACACTGTATTTTTTAGACAACAGTGACAGATTCAAGTGTTAGGTTCAAGTGATTTTATCTGAGAAACTTTAATCGCTCTCGTGTTTTCCTTTAGAGATTTGTGGCAAGTCACTAGCGATAATTTTCAAAGGGAATTGTTGGAATCAAATGTAGATTCAACTGATAAAAACAAGGTCTATGATCTGGTGTGTACTTGGATCTGGAGCAAAAGGCACTTAATCCAAAGTGTTTGATCCGGCTTCTCTCACAGCTCAACACCTTCATACATTTAGCTTCACTTCAACAAGAAGCCTGATAGTAATATTATTTTTAACGTAGAATCCTTTATATCATGACATACTGCACAAGTATTCCTTTGGTTCATTAACTAGAGACCCAACTAAGTTTTAAGCCAACATCATGAGGTAAAACTCATTTGCATTCTGCAGTTAATCTAAATAAACTGTTGTAGTTTATTATAAAATGCAAGGATCTATTTGTATAGTTTCAGTTTTTATACAAAAAATGTGAAAGTTGTGGGAAGTTGTTACTAAGTCTCTAACAACTGTTTTATTTGTTGAAGCTTCTTCAGTCTTTTGTTACTAAATCTGCTCTCTCCAGAAATGTTTTCTCTTTTATAAAGAAGGGATCCAAACCAGCAGCATTTTTTAGAGGTGAAATGATTACATGAAGAGCATAAATCAAAAAGATGTGCTACAACTAGAAAAGTGGTCAATAAATTAACACAAACACAAAATGTTAAATCTTTAAGTAATGCTTTGGAAACAAGAGTTCTAAATAACGTCCACAGCTGGTGTCCTGTGAGGAAACGGACTTGTCAAAAGCTGGATTAAATAATCAAACCATTAAACCAGCTTTGGATAATTTCTGTTGACCTTTAATCCCATTAGCGACAGAAAGGACTCTCGGAGTGTGCATGTGGCTGTCAGAGTTAAAACTCCCTCAAAAACAAATGAGACTGCAGCAGATATAAAGGGTTTATGCCTCCTGTTACTGTTTCCTGCTGCGTTCATGTGTGCACACTGAAATGATATACAGGCTATTGGATATAAATCATAACGATTGTGACGTGTCATGCAGTAGAGAGTTTTTAAACTGCTCAATCATCATTCAACAAAGTAGGATGGGGACCACGCACAGACATAAATTAATACAAGGAAGTATGCAACTAAAAATGTTTATATGTGTATAGTTTTTGCAATGAGCAGTTTTAATCCTGGTCAGAGGCCTTCTAACACTGCCCTTTGTGACTAAATGTTCAAGGTACATTTGGTTTCGAAGCACTGTAGACATTGGTAGTTATGTTGTGTTAAGGACACTAAGAATTAATTGTGTGCCTCGGTCAGTCCAGAGGAGAACTTAACTGATGCGGAGCTAGTGGTTTAATGATCTGGATTTTGACAAGTCTGTAACCATCACAGAACCTCACAGAAGCCTTTTATTTGAGTTAATGTATTAAGATTATAAATGTTCCTCATAATGTTGTTAACTTTTGCATTGTTTTTCTTCTTTTTTTATTTTAATTTTTTTACAGCATATTGGGACCTTCTTTTCAATTGTGAGAATCAGATTTAGAATATACACTTTATAATGTCAGACAGCTGTTTTATGTTGTCAGATGCTAAGAACTTGTTTTGGTTCTGTTCCATGGCTTAACCCTCTGCGTGATGTTGCTTCTGTGGCTGCTTTTTCATTTAGACAAAATGTTTCTGAGCTGCTGTGAACGCTGTAGCGTGTTGGCTTAGTCCAAAACCCCTCCACATCCACATTTATCTATAAGTCCGCTTTTACAGTTTGTGTATAACAGGCTGTTGTCTGAGTTGTTTGTCATCTAAGCTTTCAACCAGTTTCCATCAAGCCCGTTTAGTTAAAGCAGAATCACAAACCTGAAAAACTGCAACCTTTTGAATAATGCTTCATCTGGAAAAAAAAAAACATTGGCCAACTTAGAATCTTGACAGAAAAGGAACATAATGCCATGTTGAGTTCATGGAGCCAAAAGTTAAAATGGCCGGGCGGCATTAGCGATCGTCATGTGTACACCAGAGTCACAGTCTTCTGTTGTGTTCATTCATTGTTATAATAATTTTAATTCTTATGTTTAGAGTTACTGTGACTTATAGTTCTCCTCAGGTCATGTAAAATTCATGTCATGTCCTTCGCTCTAATCCAAGCAGGAAGTAGACATAACAGGACTGAGACATGGCTTGTCACGGGACTTCTGCTCCTGGACCATTGTGAACGCCTCTCACCAGGGACGTCACTGTGTTGTATATAATCTCATGTTATGTTTACATCTTTAAGCAAACCTTCCGCTGTAATATTGTGCTGCTTTACTTCTCCTTGCAAGGATTAAAACTTGGCCATTGCTTGTTAAATTATAATCGGTCTCCGTGTCTCTCTGGTTAAATATATGGATATAAAATATTCCTATAACATTCATCTAATATTTTCTGTCAAAAAAAAAAACTCAAACCAGCTCGCAGATGACATATCACCCAATGTTTTTCACATAAACCTCCAGTGAAAAGTTTGGAAGCACATAATATAATTCTAATGAGTCAAATGTCATATTGTCTTTTTTCCTGCAAATTCATGTGAGTTTAAGAAATACTTTTACAGTATATCTTTAAGATGTCATTTCCTTTGGTTCTATGCTAACATATTCTGGATCTCAGATCTTTGTAGAAAACCCTGTGTACTGTATGTCGCTGCACAGACACTGTTCAAATGGTTTAAACTGGTTTTGATTGGACTTGAAGGTTTTAATACTTTTAAACATAAAGACAAACCAAAGCAACCCATTAATCCATTAGTGTATGAGTGTAATGAGTACATTTGTGAAAGAAACAGATTCAGCTGTGTTTAAAAATCATCCTTTATTTGTCTTTTTGTTTGTTTTCTTTTTGCCAGAAGCTATATTTACGGATAAAAAATGTCATTAAACAAAGAATGTGCTTTTCTATTCCTTTTTTTTCTTTTCTTGTGCTGAAAACAATAAAACTGTACAACAATGAAAATCAGTGTCAGGAGTCGTCGAGCGTATGTCACGTGGAGATTTATGACGGAGCCACTGAGGAGACCTCTGTCTTTGGTGTTGACACTTTAGAGCCATCATCAGCTTCTTTGCCAAAGAGCTGCATGATGCATGAGCGGAACTGAAAGAGAAAAGACAAAAACGTTAGTGTTTTTTTGTAAAAGTGAGCATTTAGAGTCAACGTAGAGAGACGTGTACCTGTCTGTTCATGAAGACATAGATGATAGGGTTGTAGATGGTGGCGCTCTTGGCGAAGGAGGCAGGCGTGGCAGCAGCCAATGGGTGGAAGGCGTATCCAGGGTTAGCAGCAGCAAAGCAGCAGGCGAAGAACGTGTAAGGTCCCCAGCACACGATGAAGGCCAGGATCATGACCACCACCATCTTGGATTCTGACTCCTTCTGCTGCATGGCGACCTGTGGTGGACAAATACAGGGAGAGAATGAACTTAAGAAATGAATTTTAAGCATCACTATCACACTTTGCACTTATGTATTTATAACATCTCCCAATGTATTGCCATGTGACTTAATAACAAAAGGTTTTAAAAGAAAAAAAGAAGCAAAGAAGGAATAGGTTCATCTTGGTAAACTGGGAACCTGGGGCATTTTTATAAACCTTTTTTCATACTGTAATGCTAATGATTAGCATGAGGCACTAGTAGTTTTTCGATGCTTATCACAAGTCAGTTTCCAAGACAGAACCCCAGCTCATGGCTTTTAAAACCCCTCAGTGTGCGACCAAGACATTGGTTAAGACAGAATGCTGAGTGGCTTTGCTTTATGTTGTTAGAATTGTGCATCAAAGCTGACTTGGATAAAAGAAGAAGGCATTAAGCAACACAGTCTCACTGACAATTAATTTGGTCAATCACTAGACTTTGTGTTTCTTTGAGCACCCACAATAAACTGTTGTCAAAAAGTACTTCTGATGTATTTAAATAAATGTAATTCTGCGTTGATGTGACATGTTCTGGAAAGATATACGGTTTTATTTAGACAGTAGTGTATCCTGCCAATCAAAGTAACTCAGGACCAGCCACACTTTGTCTATTAAAGGTTGGTTAGTTCCCCTGTTTAATCTCAAGAAACAAATCAAAATAAAATCAAGGCCATTCTTTTAATCGCTCACAGACTTGATAAAGTGTTGCTTTGGGGATGTTACACTGGTTCACCGAGAGCACAGCATTGGGCTGACACTCTTATTTTAAACATTGTATTAGTGCATTATTAACATTAGAAACATAAGAGTGTAAAAGTGTACTTACAGAGTGAATGGCCACCAGACAGCAATGTAGCACAAGATGATGATAGACAAGGGAAGGAAGCAGCATGTGACCATAAGACGATCATGTAGGACTGTACACCGGGATCCTCACTTCCACTGAACACATCAGGTCCACAGGAAGTCTTCAGTCCATGGGGCCAGTATCTGAGGAGAAAAAAAAACAAACACTTAATTTTCCTGTCTTATAACTTTAAATGATATAATAGAAAAGTATTGGTGCAATACCTGCTCCATCCAAACATGGGGGGAGAGCACCACACAGCTTTCCAAAAGGTTTACAGACAACGACCCACCTTTCCCATGAGATGATAGTCAGTGACCACAGAGCAGCAATACCTGAACAAGAAGCACAAAAAACATTAGCCTTTGGAATAAATACAGAAACAAATCCACTTGAGAGGACTTTGAGGGACGACTGACCGCAGCCTGTCCCAGGATGAAGTAGCCAAAGAACTGGTTGCACACACTGATGGTGCTGGCGAAAACAGTCTCTCCCAAGATCCAGTTCAGAGGGTGAAGCAGCTTCTTGAACTTTGCTGTGGCCGCCAACACGAGGCCGATGGTGAAGACGGAGGCGACCACCACGACAAACATCCAGAGCGTGGCGATGTTGTAGACCCGTCGTGGGGCAATGTGGTAGTTAGGTCCCTCGAAAGGATCTGAACAAAAGACACATTTACAAAATGGTGTGCCACAAAGCACAGTTAGAGCCTTTTCTGTAAGTATACTTATACATTTTACTGTTGTAATTGGGTTGCTGAGAATTTGCACTTTCAAGTCTGCTTTTTAAGGCTCAGTTTAATCACCATCCGCAGAAAGCAGCCTTGCAGAAACCTTTATGTGAACACTTGTTGAGAGTATCAAGACTGTCTTTTCTCTTCAGATGTTAAGTTTTAAGGCAGTGGTTAACAAACATTATATTAAAAGTTATATAACATGTAATTTAATTTGATTTGAAAAAGCTGAATTTATCCTTTAAGACTCTAGGATGTCTCTCGGGGTGTCACTAATGTCAGCAGGAGAAATGGTCAGCTCTGTTAAAATATGTTAAACATTTCTATAAGAACTTGTGTAACGTGTATCAGATGAGGTGGGATAGTCTTATGGCAGTGGTTAAAACAATAATAATGTCATTCGTTTTGACTCCTGAACTTTCCCCTTTAGAATAAATACAGCCTAATCTGAATCCTCTCTTGATCAACGACAGAGCCTTACAGCAGTTATTAAAGAGGGTCAAGTCTCTCAAAACCTGTAAAAAGTCGGGCTACCGTACCTCTGGTGTTGTTGCTGTTCGTGTAGACGAAGGCAGAGAATCTTCATGATGCCGTCTGGCAGCAAAAACCTGTTTGCCCCATTCCTCTGCCATCTTGGTTTGCTGCTGGTGAGTTCCTTCAGGAGCTGGAGATCTGCAGCTTCACACTTTGGACACTTTAGCTTTTATACCTTAACCCATCTGATGCCTCTGAATGGAGTTGATCACAAAGTAATGCCAAAGTAATCTCATTCCGTGCTGTAATTACATCTCTTCCAATCAGCTCCACACACTAGATTACTCTAATTAGAAAGTGGATTTCCGTTTGCTTAGTTCACGGATGTGGATTACATACAGGAGCACCATTCTCATCATCCTCGTTAACCCTTTGAGCTTGGCACATTTGCATTAAGATGTTTACACATAGTGTCTATGTTACACTACAAAATACAACTTGTCATTTGGAAACACCGATTTAATTTCAAACTTTTTGGGAAATTGTACCCTTTTACCAGATTACTATGAGCTAGATAACCCTAACGCTGCGCAGGTCTACATTATTGTTTGCATTTGGAGTGTGGGCCCAGTGAGAAGGTGTACGTGACTGGCCTAATCTCTCCGGACTGAGACTCGACACTGAGCTGACCCTGCCGCAGATGGCTCGAAGCTCCTGAGGCAAAAGGACTGACACCAGCGTTAGTATATCTCATCAAGGGCTGGACCTTTTAAAGCCATGGAATAAGACCAAAATTAATTATGGGTTCATTAGCTTAGAATTAACTCAAAAACGCCAACACTAAAGGCACTTTCAACAGGACACTACAAAAAAAAAACACTAGCTGTGGATTAGATTGGGTGTAAGCATAAAAGTGCAGACATTAAGTAGGAGAGGTGTTTGTGGAGACTTTGACACACAATTAATATGAGGAACATCAAACATATTTACCATAAATGCATAAAGTGGTCATTTATGAGTGTTTAATCTACCTCATTTAGTAAAAGATGCAGGTTTACGTCATATTTGTTGTTGTTAATCTGTATGATTCATTATTAATGATTTGTTTACATCATTAAAACGCATTTGTAAGTTCGATAATCTGAGAAACCAGAGGCAGGTGTCTGTTTTTTCTTCACTGGAGCAACTCCTCTGGTCAGAAGGAAGGGGTCATAAAGAAGAAATAAAAGGCAAATATTGACCTTTTTTTTTGCCTCTAAAACATTCTTAATACTCATGAAGCTTTTACATGAGTCCTGCTGCATAAGGAGAAAAACTGCTAAAATACGGATCCAGGTCTAGAATGAGCTTTAAAACGGCTTAGTGTTCTTCTTAGCGGGTTATTTAAGCCCCCTCTGTGTAAGAAAGCCTTCCAGCAAAAAAAGAAAAAAAAAAGAAAGAAGATAAATAAAAGCTATGGAAACTTGACACCCAAGTGAGTAATCCAGACTAAACTAGTTAATCAGCCTCTTTAAAACGCTTACATACAAAATAACAAGTAGAAAACAATTATTAAGAGCACGAAAGCTCAAATTTAAAAAAAACAGAAACAGATAAATTTAACAAATCTAGTCTTTTTTCTCCGGGAAAAGTGGAGAAGCAAGTGCTGTGACTGAAGCACAAGAAGGAGCTTCAAGCATTGAGCGAACAGCAGAATGAATGTCCCCCTACTGGTCAAACTGAGAACTACACTGGCCTTTTGCATTAAAACAGCTGCTGTTGTTTGTCGTTAACATTTGCATTTATTTTCAGAACAGGGTCCTCATTTATTTTATTTAGTTATACCGTTAATGATCTTTGTAACCATAGAGTTTTACCAGTCCACTCATTGAATTCAAGCTCTAGGTTGTGTGCATATGTTTGCCATGGGACTTGATCAAGATTGTTTTATTTTTTTTCTGCATTTAATTCAACAAAAGGAGCTGGGATCTAAAGGTGTCTAATAAAAAGTCAATAACCATTCAGGTATGGTGTAATCCAAATCCTTTTATTTATTAATAACACACTTGATAAATGTCATACAGAAACATTGAGAAAACAATGGTTCCCAGGCCACACTGAGGAGCTTGAGCTGGCGAGCGCTTAGGAACAAAATCTTGTAAATTGTTCAATGCAAAGCTTCAGAAGCCTTGTTAACCGTTATAAAAGTATTTTTTTTTATCACATGAGCCATTAGCACCCATGCATAACACCCATGCCTGTGACATTGCTCCTGTCTGCTTTCCTAAACTGGGGCTGTGCTGACAATTACCGACTGGAAGAAATACGTCACGTTTACCAACTTTTTTTACTGACTCTCGTTTACAACTACTTGACTTTTCATGGCCAATCTTTAAATCTGATGTACATGCTTATTTTGTCCACTAGAGGACGCCGTCTGCCGTCATTAGCTGATCTTGTTTCTTCTTGAGTCGTGCCCATGTTTTTTGCAACAGGGCACGTTTTCTGGACAAAATTCAGCACCAAGGACAGCAGCCAATGCCTCTGAGAAAATATGGGTTTAAACCGATTGGCTCAGATTTTATATCAACCAACAGCTTGTGTAGTATTTACCACTAACCACCGTGTGATTAACTGATTCTGCTCAAACATCTCAGTTAGAAAGATGTTAAAACAACACAATAAAGCATATAGTTTGAAAAATATATTCAGAAGTTAGACCAAATTACATTTTTTATAGCATCATGAATATAAGATCGTTGCTTGAGGAGAAAATGCACACTGCGGGCAGATAAAACAGGCCGATATCAATAATGCACATTCAAACCGTCATATTTACAAACAACAAGTTGAGCTGCAGTGCTTTTGGGTCCGACGTTAACAAGTATCGGGGCCAGCATCCCGGTTTGACTCCTGAATTCAGGTCTCTATATCTGGGACATACATCCCTAATTAGAAGTTGTGTGTTACTTCTCCCTTTCTTTCGCCTCGGGCTCCAACTGCACGAGGTAAACTAGCTTTTGTCTGGCTTCTGACTCAATCAGCAAAGAGTAGAAATGCTAGTTTGACAAAGCATTGCTGTGGTTTTATATGTTCTCGGCTCAAATATTATTCCACAGTAACGGTATGAACAAGACGATGCTGGACACAGGCTGAATCTGGACAAAGGCTACTGTGTTAAAGTGTCCCGACGGCAGGATGTGGAGCAGTTCCCTCGGTGCACAGCAAGGACACTAAAAAGAAAAACCACAAGACACCAGACTGGTTTCCAAATATAACCTGTTTAATGCACAACATGTCACAGAAAAGGCTCCTTGATGATATAAAACACACTTCTGTCCTTACATAAGCCTCATTCAAGATTTTCTACCATCAACCAATCAGTCAGTTATTGTGTATTTGTTTACAACCAAAAAGAAACCAACATTTTCTACACTTAAAAACAAAAAAACTAAAACAAAACTTAGGTCAGGAGATATAAATACACATTCAAAAGATTAAAAGGCAATGCAGCCAAAGTAAAAAAGAAAAACTGGATGCGTCACAGTGCTACTAGTGTTAAAAGTCAAACTAAACTAGAACGTCTTTGGTGTCCAGTTTGGTCACAAATAGCACACTGTCCTCAGACTGAGACAAAACCAGATTCTCTTTTCGTTGGAAGATAAATTGATGCGACACTCTTTAGCTTATGTTACTCATTTACTTGTGTCTTGTGAACAGCTTCATCCCCAAAACTATTCACACACAATCAAAGGGCCATAGAATAAGACCAATATGAATCTCAATGGGATCATTAGTTCAGAAACACCCAAAAAAAGCCAGACACTTTCAGAATGCACTACGAAAACCACTTGCTGTGGATTAGTTTGAGCGTCTGTGTGAAAGAGCAGGCATTAAGCAGGAGATTTGTTAAGCAGGTGTTTGTGGAGACTTTGAGGGGCAGACACGCAGACTTCACACAGAAATGCCTTTTAGTCATTTTATCAATTCAACTAATCTCAGCTGTACACTACGTCATCGGGTGGAAAAGTTGCTCTACCACTTTGCTCAGTGAAGACTGTTTAGAAATCCATACAGACAATTATTTAAAAACACTCGGGTCATCCTGGCAAACTAAAAATTTCAATCATTGTCATTAGGTAGGAGAGGCGTTGGCTTTGCTTCTTTTTTTTCTGCACTCTCTTGACTAGTGTGTGCATCTTAACATAAGTTCATAAATCAGGACACATTCTTGTTTTCGGGGTTGTATTATATTAAAAAGTACAAAAGCAGTGCTTGTGCTCATTGTCAAGCTTGTGTTGCATGAACTTGTTACGTGCTAGCAGATAAATAGCTGATTTAATTGTTTCTTGTGTTTGCAGGTTTATTCCCTCATTAGAGCAGGTCAAACACCTGGGGTCGAGCAGGGGATGTGTTCTCTCAGCAGGACCTGTTTATTAGCAGCTGTATCAGAGGATTATCAGAGAAAGCACAACAGTCTTCTTTACCGATGTGTTCCTGAACAGCCCACACAAACCACAATTCACAAAGAAAACTAAAATATAACACACCAACTTGTTCAAATATCTCCTTACTGTTGTTTTTCTTCGGGTTTGCCTCCTCAGCAGCAAAACGACTGACTCGCTCCTGAAGCCTGCTCCACTCTGACGCAGTCCCCGCGGTGTTGTCCGTCGGAAAAGTCGGTGTTGCACAACATCATTTGTTTGACGAGGAAAGCCCCTGCTTCATCAATATTTATATTGTCCTATAAATAGTGAGGGGAAATATGATTTAGCACATTGTGTATGCATCTGTGGACTGTTGACGTGAAAGTCCTATGTGTTAATATTTTAACATGTTTTATGAGCTGCTTTTATCGACAGTGTTAATGTTCAACTGTAAAACCTCATGCATTTATAACGCAGGTAGCTTTAATTGTTAGTTTAGTGCAGAACTAAGGTAAACTGGTTGAATAATGGTGTGTTTGAAGCCACACATGCAGCCGTTCCAGCAAATTTCCAGCGTATTGCCAAAAAGAACAAAGACAGAACAGATTTCCCAGAAAACTTGCTCTGGCAAATTTACGAGATCAAGAGCTAGTCACGTTGTAGGTAATTTGTTCTGTAGGGTGTGTTGTGCATAAAAGCAGGAACATTAACCAGCGTTTACCTGATTTGCAATACTGGTGTATTTACACAATCATTTAATGCAACACTTTCTTTTGCCTCCATTTTTCACGAGTTGAACTTAAAGATCTAAGACTTTTTCTTGTTACTCAAAAGGCCTATTTCTCTCAAATTCTGTCCAAATCTGTGTTTGTGAGCACTTCTCCTTTGACGAGATAATCCACCCACCTCTCAGACCTTTGAGTTCAGCTCATGAAAAATGAGGGCAAAAACAAAAATGTTGCATTTACATTTTGGTTCATTCTATATGACAGCCCCCTGCAGACCGTTACACTCGTTTTCAGCGCTGCCACACGAGTGTGAACAGAGGAGGTAATGTTGTGGAAAATTGTCTGAAAAAGGGTTCAAACAATGTCACAGTAACATGGCTGGTTTAATCCCCTCTATTTTACAACAAACATTATAGTTTCTGAAATCGCATCCTCTTTTAACAAATCAGAGAGACTTTTAGCTACGTAACTGCCCCACAATTAAAACAATCCCTTAAATAAACAAAGCTGTATTTGACTCTTGATCATACATTGAGCATACATACTGTTGCTATGTATGACATATAATAGCTTTTACAAGAGAGATATCAAGAGAGTTCAGACCCATTTGTACATATATTTGTGGGTGGTATGGGAAATTAAATTACCAAAAGAACCTTATGCTAACACACAAATAACATGCAAACATCACATGGAAAAGATTGGGGACTGTCTTGATGTGTGGCAACAGTGCTAACAACCCAAAATATAATGCTATCAGCAAAAACTGATGAGAACTTTGTCAAAGGTTAATTTAGTTACTATCCACATAAATATATACAATTCAAACAGATAGGCCTATTGTTCTTTTAATTTTTCGTCATAAGACCAAATCAATCTGCTGTGCCTTTATGAACCCAATCTCCCATGTGACAGTAACAGCCCTAACTCTATAGTTTTATAGTGCTTTTATTAAACCCAAGAGCACTTTGGTTCAGATTAGGTCTATATATCTCTCAGCACACACCTTTGCAGACGTCTCAAACCAGCCCTGGAACTTGAAGTCTTTGCAGAAGTCATCCAAAAAGGACACCATGTTGTCTCTGTCTCTCTGGGCCATCATGTCACACTTATTGGCCAACAGTACAGCAGGAACAGGGTCCCCGCTGTCCTGGGACACTTTGCTGTCCAAGTCTTGTTTCCATTCAGAGGCGGCTTTTAACGTAGATCTGTTTGTGATGTCGAATACAACCAGAGCGCCCATGGCTTCTTTGTAATACACTCTGGACAGCTTCCTGAACCTCTCCTGGCCTCGAAAGGAGAAAGAGAACATGGTCAACATTTATTTATTCTGTGTTTTTCCTTTTAAGCAGTTTAGGCAGTGTCAGTCTGTTTATGTAACATTAAACATATTAACAGATAAATGCTTATTCATGATATGGGAAGAATTGATTTTCCAAGTTTCTATATTAAAAAACAAAAAGCTGTGAATGTGGGCTTGTTCAGATTTTTGGTCATTCTTTGGACTTTTGTTCTGGTTTGCATCAGTCCTAGTTTGGACATGGGTTCACTCAGGTTTAGGTACAGTCCTGTCTTGACGTCACTCCAGTGTTAAGTCCATTTTCTTATTTAGTCATGGGTATGGTAATGGGTTTAATCTGGATGTGAGTCTGGGTTTAGTCCTGGTTAAATTCATATTTGGTTCAGTCCTTGGTTTTGTCCTGATTTATCTCCAAATGTAGCCCTAAATTAGTTCTGCGTTTAGTAATGGTTTGGTCTTGGTTTTGACCCAAATTGTAGCAATGGGAATATGATATTGACATTCATTATAATACATTACCCTTTATATACCCTTTATGTAACTTTTAGCAAAGATTGTGAACCCTATCTTGAAACAAACACCAGGTTCAAGGGCCAAAATGATCCCAACTCACCTGCGATATCCCAGAACTGCAGTCTCACCACCGTCCTTGCGTCCCATTCAATAGTTTTCAATGCAAAGTCAACTCCAATTGAAGGTTTATAATTGTCACCAAAGCGTTTTTTCACATAACGTACGACAATGCTACTTTTTCCAACACCTACATCTCCAATCACTAAAACTTTGAAGAGCCGGTCTGTGCTTCCTGCCATGTTACTGCAGAAAATATAAGACATTGTAGGTTGAAACGGTCACAAAGGAAGAAGTAGAAGTTTGTACACTGCACGCTCTGCTGTTGCTCTCACTTCAGTTTTTCAGTTTTGCTTCCAATCTGAAACTTAGAAACCTTTGGACCGTGGTCAATGCTGACTCTTTAACCCTTAACACCCTCTTAAATAGATTAGAATATTGTCCGTGAATAACAGAAGACAAAAGGATAAAAAAGATTTAATTTACTTCAATGGACCAGGTGTCTTCTAAACTTGTTTTAAATGGCAGACCTAATTGATAATATACTGCATTTACCAGGCTGATTATAGCTTATTCAAAGTATTACATCTTAATATTAATGAAAAGTATTGCACACAATAAACAGTTACTGACGTCTTAATGCAAACAGAAGTATATCCTGACACACAACGGTTCATTTATCCTATCTGTCTTATAAACAGATATGAAAACACAAGTCTATTATAAAAAGATACAAATGTCAACACAGTAGAAATGAGAAATATACAAAAGCTATGGACAGAAAAGTTTTGGAACTATTTACAAATTTAGACTTGTTTGTGAAAAATGTGATTTTTAAATGCCTCCCTTTACAGACTTAGATTTTTCTCTCTGTGGACAGCTCAAAATGTTGAAACTACTCCCGACAAATCCGCTTTTGTTCAGTTTTCAACTTTTCCACTTCATATGCTTCAGCAGCTTTTGTTTTGGTAAAACAAAACGTCTATTGTTTAGAGAGTGTCAATTTGACTAATTAAGAAAAATGACCTCAAAATTTTGGATTTACAGTCAACTTTCTAGAGCTTTTTTCTCTCTGACACATCATTATTATTATTATTGATGTAAAGAAAATGTTAAAGGTTAAAGGTTAAAGGTTAGAGCAAAAGCTTTTGCTCTAACCTTTAACCTTTAACATTTTCTTATTCTTCTTGTTTGTGGCTAAAAAAAGAAATAGTGACACAGGAGGTCTCTCAGTGTACATTCAGGATCATATCATATCATGTATATATCATATACATACTGATCGTATCACTTTAACTGGATTATAATGTCTGGTCTGAAGGGGTCTATGCAACAGTTAATACCCATTTGTAAATAATGTTGACACAATATTTTCTCCATAAAAAGCAAATGGTAAGAAGATGGTGGCAATTTGCTACATTCGTGATACAGTCAGTAGTCAGGCAGTACTGTAACGATCAAAAATTTGTTTTTTTGCAACACATTTTCATGAATTCCCTCAGTTTTTTACCAGCACAAGACACACTATGTGAGGCTTTTTCTACAAACACTGCTGAACAGGTTAACATTACATACAAATGAGTCACCATTATTAAATCTAGTCTTACAATAGTCCAATACATAGTAGTTTATAGAGTTACATGTACAGACATATTAGCGGTTTTCTCATGTTATACCCAAAGCTCATATTGTAGGCAGTATGTATAATTATTTGAGGCTACATCTAAAATAAATATGATGTGATGCTTGTTTCTTGCCCTTATCATGTAACAGCTATCAGTAAAAATAAGTCCAGACACAGACAGAAGATGAATAACAGACTAATAAACAGTCATGTCAAGGGTGTAATCTTATAATGGGTCGTTAACACCACATGTTTTGGCAAAATGTCGATTTATGGCACTAGAAGTGAATTCCATATTTGGAGAAAATTGTAAATTTGAGAAGCCCAAAAGCATGACTCACAAAGTTAGTCAAACTTGTCCAAAGCAATTGTTTGTCGTAGTAAAAGTGCATCTTAATGTGAAAAACTAAGCTTTGAATTCTGAAAATGTGAAATAATGTGACACTTGAGTGGCCTTTTATTATTAGTATAAATAAATAAATAAATAAATAAATAAATAAATAAATAAATAAATAAATAAATAAATAAATAAATGAATAAATAAATAAATAGTTTTGTGTGTTTAAAATATATTGCAAAAAATAATATTACAAATTTTTGTCCATTGTAGTATGGTACATAAAGTGAGCAAAATACAATTAACAAAAAACTAAAATGGGTGGTCATTTTGAAAAAGGGTACACTCTCAAACAAATAAATATAACAAATATCATAATTTTACCTACTACCATTAAATTTGTTCATAGGCAACAGTATGTCCCTGCAGGGCTACCGTAGGTGCACAACAATTTTAGAAAGGAGGTGTGTGAGTTGTTAAATGGAAATTTTCAAATGTTCTGTTCATATTTAACAATGAACAGAACATTTGGGAGTTAGACATTTGGGTTAATTTTTCATCACAATTTTATCAAAGGGGTCAAAGGAAAACAAGCTTCTTGGTGCCGGCCCTCACTTCTTGATAAAGTCACTGTTTGATCAGTCCATTATTCATCTACTGTCTATGTTTCGACCTCGATATGACATTTTTTCTATTTACTCTTCTTATCAAATACAACGCAGGTGGTAACAGTACAACCTATAGCCCTCACAGCGTCGAGGAGCTATGCTTGTAGTCTCTAAAAATCACAGAGGCATAAGTCACATTTGGAGGAGTGCACAGAATAGACTCGGACATTGGCGAGTTGGGGAAGGGGCTTACTGGAGAACCAGCACAATCTCGAAAAGGAGAAGGGGGCATCAGAGGAATCAAGGACTCCTCGGCGGTAATTTTAACCCCAGTGAAGTCCTCCTCTTGGTGGATCTGGGCGTTGTTGTACAAGTAGCCTTGGAGAAACCCAAAATGCTCATTCTCCATCTCCTCGCCATCCTCTAGAGGAGAGGCGGGGATGTCGTCGAATGGGTCTAGCTGAACGGGCAGGATGGGATCGTGCTGGATGAGGTGGGTCTGGTGGTACACAGGCCTCCCACCGCTCACAGCTGCAGGCAGAGCAATCATATCTTTACCTTTAGGAATATCACTGTTGAAAATGGACAGATCCTGGTGGTCCACAATAACACACTGAGAAATAGTGCTGTTGTTATGTTGCTCAGGTGAATAGAACCCCATGTCCTGCACAGATTCTTTCCCAATTCCCGATGAAGGGATTTGTCCATGTGCCATCATCGGGGGAGTGTCGGGAGGGTTGTATCTGACCGGCTCGATCTCGTCCTCCTCCTCAGCCACATTGTACAGAGTCTTAGTGCTGAGGTCAGAAAACTCAAGGGCAGAGCCTTGGAAGGTGTTAGTTAAAGGTTTGATGACAGCCATCTGATTGGAGCCGGCCTCCTGTCTCTTCACATGCACTGACAGTCTGTGCCACATGTGATCCCCTTTGGGAGGATGTCTTGCACCTGGTTCAGACCATGACACAGACTTTCCATTAGAACTATGAACAAAATAAAGACGGCTGTTACTGTAAGGAACCCGTAATGTGCACATAAAATCAGCATATTCTGTATTGTAACATTTATAATAACTATGAACTATTAAGCGTTTATGAATATGAACTTTATAATTTAGTAATAAGTTTTTTTATATTTGTAGTATGAAATATATTTGATGGGAATTTTTGAGTATATAGAAACTGGAACATTATGCTTTCAATATTGTATAATTGCCTCCAGATAAGAATATTTTGGACACAACTCACCAAACAAACCACAAATTAAGTAAAAGCAAGGATACTATAAATGTTAATTGGCAGTAGAGAGGGGCTGTGGGTGAAGAATGGCATTTTAATCAACAATTCAACCACTAGAGACAACCCAAAACTACTTACTGCCAGTTGACCACACTAAATCCAACTCTGACCAACATTAGGACTGTGCTCCACTAATGCTTTAGCTGATTTGCCAATGATTTTAACATTCAAAAGTGTAAAAACTGAGGACACCTTTGCAAAAGCGATGATATTAAGTTTGTCAGTGTTACGATATACAATTTATTACATTATATTGTACATCCCTGACCAAGAGTTTAGAAAGAAAAAGCCAAGACCACAATCAGTGGAAGGAATATTATGAAGCGATACCAGTGCAGTAAAACTGTGTTAATGTTGATTTGAGTCATTTGCGTCAGAAGATGCTCAATAGTGTGTAGTTATTATAAAATGTTACCAGATTGCAATGACACATTATTGTCTTACGTGTATCTAATATGCTGTAATAGTGTATGTGTCGTCCCTGAGCACACAGAGATGCTTGTTTTAATTTAACAAAAGGCTCGTAGGTTAAAGCGGCTGTGTGAATTGGGTACTGACCTACATCCGTCTCTTACAACAGGTGCTCCTATAGGTGTGAATACAGTGAGAGGGAAGTGCAGAAAACCAGCATCCCTGCGGTGCCTCGGGAGCAGGACTCAGACTCAATTACTGAACCCACCTGCCGTTCCCAGCGTTCTTCTTCCTCTTGAACATGTTGAGCAGGCTGTTGCTTCGGCAGGCTATTTTACCGTCGCCGACGTGCATGCGGACCGCGTCAGATGTTGTGAACGCGCTTCGGACGTTTCGCTCTGGTTTGGCGATGATGATGTACATCTTTGGCGTGAACATACAGCCCAGAGCCACAGTCACACTCAGGCTCACGGAGAAGGACGTAGTGATGATTTTGTAGTTGCTGCCGAAGTATATGGGCACAAAGGCGAGCCAGATGATACAGGTGGTGTACATTGTGAAGGCGATGTACTTGGCCTCGTTGAAGTTTGCAGGAACATTACGGGTTTTGAAAGCATAGTAGGTGCAGCTCATGATTAGCAGACCATTGTAGCCGAGTGGTGCCACGACAACTAAGTTACTCGTGTTGCAGATTAGGAAGACCTCTCTGATGCTGGGGTAGGATTTGACGGGCTCGGGAGGCTCCATTACGATTAGAGTCACCTCCAAACTGAGCTGAAGGCTAACGAGGATGGAGGCGATCACCACTTGAGCCCAAGCACTCATAAAACGTGGCTTTCTGGTGCAAATCTTCTTCTTGCTTCCTGCTAGAATTCGTGCAATGCGATTGGTCTTGGTCACCAGAGCGGAGTAGCACATAGCAGCTGAGAGTCCCACCAAGATCCGCTGGAGGTAACAGGACACCACTGTAGGACGGGCGATGAGCGTAAACGGGCAGAGGTAGCCCAGGAAGATGCCGGCGAGGATGATGTAGCAGAGCTCGCGACTGGACGACTTGACCACAGGTGTGTCTCGGTACAAGACAAAGACCATGGCCACGAAGGATGTGACTAAAATGCCCAGGCAACTGAAGACCACCTGTATGATGGACTCTGGGTTGCTCCACTCCAGGTAACGCAGAGGGATTGGCTCACAGCCTGAAAACGGGGAGGGATGAGAATAAGCACACAATAATCCGGCAGCAGCTCATAAAAAATGCAAGCCCTCAGTGACAGCCTGGTTTTAAGTGTGTGGCTTGTATAATAATGTGGCTAAATAAAGACATTTTGTGCACAAAACATAAAGATTTTTAGACTTAATGGCTTCATAAAATGGACACATTGTAAATGAATCAAATACTGTATATCTTAGCCTGAAAAAAATACAGTGAGTCTCAAAGTAGGTTTTTAGCTCAACTATAAATAAACCCCTTTCTATTGAGCCATGGCCGGGCTGGGCTGCAGCCAGTGAAGGAGGGGGCAATGCAGCAGGACAAAGTAAGTCACTGCAATTTTCACGGATCTTAAAGAAAAAGATTATTTATTAGCTTTGTAAATTTTGCACTCTGCATCAGAACTGTTTAATTGTATGTAATGAGTAAGTTTACAGGAAAATAGATACAGATAATTGATAATCTGATCCTGTTCTTCGCAGAAGTGACAGTCGTGCATTGGCACAGAGGAGGGGGATACTATTAAGAAAGTGTTTGTCTTTGAAACAGCACCGAAGGCCTTTAAAAGTGGGCCAACGGAGCGGTAAGTGAAGAAGGAACTGGTGACGATGATGAATGGCTCTCAGGTGGCATGGGAAAGCAGTGAAAATAGGACGGAGCAGGTTCACGAAATAGTGCTGTGAGGATTTTAGCAGGACACAGAACAAACTTAAGATAGCATGCTCCCTGCTAACAGTTAATCTGACTTTGACCATAAAGTAAATAAAAAATTACCAATTGCTATACACTTAAATTAACATTAAAGTTTCCATGGCCTCTAGAGACAGGTCATACAGCAGGAATTTAGGACCAAAAAGTAAATGTTTGTTTGAACTACAGTAAGTGTTATATCTGTATTTTCAGATTTAATGATTTGATCAAGTTCAAAATGAATATTTTTGTAAAATGTATGTAAAGTTTCTCATTTAAATTTTTTTGATTTGTGTTCAACAGAAGGAATTTGGACTTCTTGCTATAAAAAAATGAAAATCCCTGCTTTTTATTCTGTATTCAAACTGTAGCTGTTTCCATAAACCATAAACTAAAAATGAAGTGTTTGCAAAAGGTAAATTGCAAAGTAGATGCATTTTCATGAACTCTAGGGAAAAGACCTTCTTCTAATAAACAGACAAGAGGAAGAAAACAGAGCCAAAACCTGCCGAAAGCTCAAAAAGCAAAATTGAGCTTTATATATTGCACTTACTCTTTTATGTCAGCTTTTTTTTGGCTGAGCTGAATGTAAAGACAATGCTTTCTACAAAGAAAGAGCCAAAAGGAAAACTAGTTCTTTAAAACATCTTTGATGTAAATGTAGCTTTGTGTTCAAAAAAGTAATAGTTTCTCATCTTTGGACTCTCTTTCAAAAATGACAAAAACAACCTTAAACACAATTTTATATGTAAAAAATGAAAGGGCCTTAGTTTCATCATAAACTAACACAGCGTGAAAAACCAAACAAGAAGATTAGTGTGGGGTTAATAAGCAGTGAGTAAAATGAAACGAGTACCTTCCAGTTCTTCGTTGGGCCACCAGCCGAGTTCACAGGCCTTACACGTGAACTCATCCTGTACAATCTCATTGTCCTTGCAGGGAGTACAGATCCAGCAGCAGCTCACCTCTCCCTTCCTGATCACCTACAAAGTGAAGAAGTGAAATGTAAGAGAAAGCTCATATTACCAGTCAAAACGGTTTTATTATTTTCAACACAGAAATAAAGTCTCTAGACTAGTTCTAACAAATAATAAGGTCAAAAACTATAATAATACCTTAAATGTCAGAGGTTTTGACTCTTTTAAGGTTATTTTCAGTGCCGTGTTGAGTTAAAATTGTATAAATATTACATATGAAAACATACAGGGCATGGGGTTATTTAAAAAACAATGCTTTAAAATTTTGTTTAAAAGCACTTCGCACTTCCCTTATGAAGTGCCTGAATTATTTAGCTCCACTGCCAGAGATTGCATATACAGTATTTAAATATCGCATGCTAAATGTGTGTGGGGTAACAATGTGGTGATGTGCTGCCGCCTCACTTTGATCTCTCCTTTGGAGCAGGGCTCACTGCAAACAGAGCGCACCAGCTCACTGCGGTTTATCTGCATCGTGTCATCATCCAGACTCAGGACACCCTCGTGCCACGAACCGATGTTGATGTAATCATACACGCCGGACTCCAAACGCTGGAAGTTCATTATCTCATACCTGAATGTTACATTGGAAATAAGTTTACATCTTAGATTAGCCATTTTGAAGATGGTTTCTTGTGTTAAAGTTATATGTAGTCTCTTTAAAGTTTCTTCAAGATCTTTTTACTTTGGGTTTATAGGAAACAACTGCACTCCAAACCTAACTTTAAGATCCAATTTGCATTCCTCACTGATAAAGGTCAACAAACAAATCTCAGCTGTAAAGGTCAAAACAGGATGTACCAAGCAGAACTGGAATATTTATAACAATAAAGTTAAGAAAAAAAAGCAGAAGCAATGTCCTATAAAAACTGGATTCCCAAATACTAAACAAAGTCTTAAAGAGAAGGGACAAATGAAGTTTGTTTTACCTTCCAGGTGAGTCTCCGTTCTGGTCGAACCATATGTCCTCTCCGGAGACGCCAGTGAAGGACGTCCTGAGCAGAAAGTCCAGTAAGTGGCTGCCGTCGATGGGCTTCATGGCGTCACACAACCCAACGTGGCCCGGGCACAGCTCCTCGTGCATGTCGTGCAGACCGTGGGCCATGGCATAAATGGCGTTAATGACGAAGCCCATCTTACTGTCTTGAACATAGTTGTCTTCCAAACTTTCATAACCTGTCCAGAGAGAGCGGTAAGGATTTATCTGGGACAAGATGTCAGGCAAATGAAAAGGCTTAAATGGAGGGGCTTTATCACTGCAAGCAGTAGCTTAAGCTATTCTTCATAGTTGATCCTTTCAGGTGAACTACAAAGGTGTGTGTGAGCATGATGTCATGTATTACAAAGGAGTGATAGGGTTTTCACAAATGCATTTGTTGTATTGTTTCTGGAGCAGGCAGCAAGCCGCAGTGGGAGACCCAGTAAAATGGCTTCAAACAAACTGTGACTATGGCGTTTCTGTTTTCATGTGACACTGATACTGTGCTGCCTCAAGTGCAGAAATAAAGCATTCGGGTCAGCTTCTTCTAAATCAATTTTCTCAAACAGGACACCAAAGAGAGAAAATGTAAAAAAACATAAACCCTATCAGTTCAGTGTAATACAGGCTACAAGCAGGGAAGATGCTGCATATTAGCACTATGAAATAAAGTCAGCCTTTTAAATATTTTATAAAAAGTATACTTTTTTATTGTAAATATTGTGTAGCTACTATAAGGCATATTGCAGCAGAGGATGCAGCAAAATAATAAAATATTGTGTTCATAGCTGAATGTTTTTTATCAAAAGTAAAAGCATCATATGTCCCAATACCAATGCTTACACTGAGAGCATTGATCTTTTGAAATTAAAAAGAGAAGATGAGAGTCGTCTGTCTTCTTTATTCTTCCATCACCTGAAATAGCTCCAAAACGGTTTAATATTTAATGTAGTGAAAGTGGAGTGTGATGTAGCGACTGATAATGTCATAACCTATGACTTAATGCTACAGTTTCTTAAATGAAACAAACCTATCCGATGCCTAAGATGCTTTCAACAGATAACTCATAAAGCGCTGTCTCTGGAAGCCTGTTATACCACTTCCTACCACTAGAGGGAGTCAAGAGCAACTGCTGCTCTAAGTGATTGAGCTACACAATCCAGACGGAAATGAGTCAGTGTTTTCTGCTCAGTTAAGTTAGGTGTTTAGAAGTAGTACATTGACAAGCAGATGTTTCCACACTGTAGGAAAGAGCAGTTTTGACATCAGTGAAAACAAAGTAAATACTGTTAACGTGTAACTAATTGTCAGTTGTGTCCTTAGCACCAGTATTTAATCATATCAATATCCTCTGTATTTTTTTCAATGGCTCTGTTACATTTCCTGCCACATCCCGACAGTTTCGAAAAGGGACAGCTGGGACTGTGTGAATGTGCAAACACAGACATATAACACATAAAGGCTGAAGTGTGTAGCAGCTGGGGGAGCGTCCGAGGGGAGCTGCTGGTGATGACCTAGTTTTTAGCAGCTCCTTGGTTTTGACGCTCGCTTCAGTCGTGATGCATGTCATGAAGTCAGTGTCGGCTTTAGTCAGATGAGGTCTACAGCTAAACACTAACACGACATAACACTATGCTATGTGACAAAATGCTACGTGGCTCCATGCATGTCAATGCCATTCTGCCAAAGGCGTCTCACCCAAATGTTATTGGGCTGTTTTTAATAAGATTTTAAGCGTTCCAATAAAGTGGCTCGTCTTCTAAAGTGGAAAGTGCTGGTATAAGAAAACACCCCAATAGCTTCATATATTAGAGGTTGACTGACATTAATTAGACTTTTAAAGACGTATAGTGTTGTAGTAAAAGCCACACTAAAACATAGATTGATTCATGAGGGGGACCATAATGGACCAAGACTGGTTTAAGACCAAGACCAGTGCGTGATCCATGAAAAGAGAAACAAAGTAACAGTTTCATAATTTAAACATTAATAGTCCAGGTTCACACCAAGAAAAAACATTCTTTTTTGGGGAGATTCAAACAAACAAATGAAAAATAGGTGATGTTCTCAGTTGCATTTAAAGTACTCATTCAAATGCAATAAATAAATCAGTTGTGCAAAAACAAAAAAAGACACAGGTACGTAGAACTGCAACTGACTTTGAGACAGATTGAGGCAGTTAAGAGGTAGCCCAGAACCCAGCCTTAAGACTGGTCTGAAGTCCTACAATGGATTAATATCAGTCAACTTCTACTTATATCGTCAAAGTGAGGAGCAATATGTTTTCATTCAAAGAAAGTCACTCACCATCCCGGAGTTCTACATCAAAAACAAACATTTAAAAATTTTAACCAAAAAACTACAAAAATTAAAAGTCATCTTTATGTATGAGAAACAAAAAAAGAAATCAAGAATAATATGTTTTATAACTGGGTAAGATGGTGCACTATATTATAAAATGCTATAAATTCTATGAAAAAAAAAAAAACTCTTGAAAAAAACTTAGAAAGCTTATATTTTTTTTTTCATGCATATTTTTATATTTACGTTTGTCAAGACATTAAAAAAAACAACATATTAAAAGTACGTTCAAACAAATACTGGTTGAGTACTCGTAATTTAGGATTGAAAACGTAAATATAGGCTTTCACAAAGTATGAGTGTCTGAAACATGCTTGTTGAGCATTGTTTCCCAAAAAAATAAAGTGTAATGCATTCATTTTGTTGAGTTGGAACATAAAAAGGATTTGATTTACCTAGTTCATCCTCCTCTGTAAAGTCAAGTATCAGAGAAATGGACAATATGAGACAAATGTGTGTTATTGCATTGACTCAGGGAGAAGTGTAGCCTGTGGCAGTCTCATTCAAAATTAAAGTTTGTGTTCCACTTTATGAGGCCTTTGGCATCGTCCCATGGGCAACGCACACAACAGTTTAGAAAGCAACCCTCCAAAATTATGTATCTATGCAACACTATGAAACAATTCACAGCACTGTTTCTGGTTAAATTTAGGCAAAAATAAGATCTTTTAAGGTTCAAGGAAAGCAGCAGGATCTGGTGTATGAGAAATAAAGTTACACATACAATACTGCAAAACAAAAAAAAAAAAAAAAAAAAAAGGTTGTGTACCTGAGCAGTTCCTTGTGTAGTGGGTGTTCTCCTGGGGGTGTCCCGGGAGGCGGCACTGGAAGCGGTGCTGCCAGAACTCGGGGAACCAGGGGTTACGTTGGTTTGTGCTGAGCCTGAGCTTCAGGTAGTAGTCGTCGAAGGAGGAGACCTCTTCGGACTGGAGCTTTACTGTGATGCCGCCCAACGCCTCAAACTCGTAGCCCTCCACCACCTCCATCCGGTCGGCCCAGCCATCACTTCAGAGGGGACAGTGGTTAGAAAAAATTTGTACTGTAATGTACTAAGTGTGGACTTTGTGTGTGAGCCTCAACAAGCTTTTACAGACCCACTAAAGCCCTTTGTTATTTGTTAACACTCAGCCATGTCAGGAGTATGACATCATTTTTGAAAATGGTGTCGTTGATTGATTGTCGTTAATTTTTGAAAAGAGTCGGGTGACAGAGCCAAGACCTGCATCTGTCCGTCCCTACGTAAGGTTGAAATCTTAAAGTGAATGAAACACTACTGTAAAAACATTTCATTAGTCAAAAGCATATTTCAGGAAATCAAAGGAGATCGATGTTCAAAATGGAACGTAATTAAACAAAGAGCTCTGCTTTATGCACTGCTTCATTTGATAAACTGAATACAGTGGATCACTTGCTGTTTTCCTGCAGCGTTCCCACAATGATCCATGTCGAGTAGAAAGAGGAGAAAGAACCCCCCATTTACAATCACTAGACCAGCGAGAGTTCACAGCACAATCTGCCGCAGAAACACACAGCTCCCATAATTCACAGTCTGCACACTCGAGATTTGTATTTATAGGTTTTGTTGCTCCTCTGTTTGAATTAGTCACTTGTGGCTCTAATCCTGACCCAAAAGACGACGGTCATGTTGATCATTATTCAACAAAGGCTTTTGTTCAAAGCTTAAATCATGCACAAAATGAAACTCGTTCACTTGAGCTGAGCAGAGTGGGATCAGATATGTCAAGAATATACATGAGATCAATCTAAAAGGCAGAGCAAACAGTACAGCTCTGCTTGAGCCCTTGCAGTGCTCAGTTGTTCCAGTCTGGGTAGTTATAGAAATTCTAAACAGCAAGTGATTGATCTAAAGGGTCCTTCAACCTGGTCATATGGAGCTTTAAATGTCCATTTTAGATTTCAAATAGCTTTTGAAGCAAACACATCTACTTTGTTTAATTCTACCAAACTATGCACAACCAGTACTATTTTAAATAAATATAAAGAAAAGGGGTATTTAAACATAATCTGGGTCAAAATATTGGATGTAAAAGATCATGAATACAGCGCTAAATACAGCTCATTAGTAGGACACAAATATCCATCCCCAGCCTTTTTACAAACGTACCTTTGTAAAAACTCGACCCAGCAACACGCTTAGCTCGGCTGCCACTTCAGTCACTTCAGTAATGAGCAGATACGGCCCTGTCGTATGTGACAGGATCAACAACACCTGACCATCTGCTTCTCAGCACCACACTCCCCACAGTCCTGACTCAACTCAGCCAAAACCAAGCGCTTTGACGTCATTACACACAGGCCCTGAACATATTTAGACCATGTCCTGAAATGTGTGAATACCATCTCACAATATAAGCCTTCAAAATATGTGAAGTTAAAAGAGGCCTACTGGGACTTGGAGTAGTAGTACTATAGAGGAATGATGCAAATCCAAGCTAATGAATAATTTATCCTGCAAAGACTTTTTTTTCCAGCAGAGCAGATTTAGATTTCAAGCTGTTGCAAGACATTTGTCAAACCCAGCATCATGAAATCTTTTATCATTTCCAAAGCACAGTAGAGAGGATCACATGAGTTTCAGATGAGTGTAGAGATGGAACAGCCATTAGTGTTGTATGATTCACAACCAAAGCACTTTTAAAGGTCTCAGTCAAATCTCATAATCACATTTTAACTCTGTCTAGTCGGAGTTTCAGACGGAGGGGACCGTATAACCACAATTGATTTATTTTTAGCCGTAATTATTCTGGTTGGAAACTTTTTCTGCACATCGTGGCGGCTATGCGTCTCAGTTCTGCTTTGTTGTTTTCGGGTCACATTTCAGAAACAGAAACAGTCATTATTTGCATAAATAAAGTTAAGTACAAGTGCATTAAGAGGTTGATACTCTGGTCATTTCTTATATTCCAGACTCAGTTAGCTGTTGGTTTTTCATCAGCCTGACCTAAATGTGTTTGACCCAATGGACAAAAAACATTTTCCTTTTTCAGTGTCTCCTTGGCCTGAAAATACAGAAAAACACAACTGTTCTCCTTTTTTCCTGTCAAGCTTTAAAGTAAAGGTTAGGTTTTTCTTTGCTTTGTGTGTTTGGAATAGAGTAGATAGAGTCTGCTTCCTCTGATGTCACTAAGTTTGGTTTTAAAAACACATTAAGCTTTTACTACTTTACTGTGCATATGCCCACCACTAGATTTGTTTTTTTTTTTAGGTATTTAATACTACCATCACAAATACATCAGCATAACTCTCAAAGAGAAACTGGAAAACACTCTAAAAAATGTAGACGAATCAGGAGAGTTTAATGTAAAAATAAATACCAGAAGGACAACAAAACTAAAAGAACAGCTACCAGAGAACCTTGCAGATGCTATGTAAAAAATCTATTGAAAGAATGAAAAAGATACTGATTTGTTTTGATCAGATACACTCACATGGTAGAGCACACACCATAACCTCAGGAGACCCAGGTTTGTCATTGCCCTCTGTCTCACCCTGGTTCCTGCCTGCCTACTGCCCTATCTAAAAAAGAACAATAAAGAATCTTAAAAAATAATAATAATAATAATAAAATGTGTTAAATGTCTCAACATATGAAAACAGTGTCAGAAATATATAGTAGTTAACAGTTAACATATTTGGGAACCTCATACATTTACAAATAGGGGTTGCATCTGTCCACCATTAATACATAGAATACCACTTTCACTTTAAGGAGCAGCAGTGAAGCTTTAAAAAACTACAACCGTTTTATAATTTCTACAGTACACTTAATAACACAATATAAAGATGATCTTCTAAATGAACCACACTATTGCAGTTTTGCTTCAAGTCAAGCTACTCCGAAGAGGACTTTTACATTTTCTATGTGAGTCTATCAGTGCTTTGATGTTCCCTACTCCACATTCTTCAGCTTACGCTTGAGGTGCTGTCCCATATTAGCCCGTCCCGCCTGTGATCTGACAGGGAGAGCCATGCATTATTCATCACTGAACCCTGACTCAAAGCATCTTCAGCTTTCAGACGAGCTCTTCTCTTCCCGCTCCAAGAAAAGCAGGAGTCTTTCAGTTCTATATGAACTTTGTGAGCGTATCATCCGGAGCACAGCTGAGTATTATAGCAGCAAACTCGACATCTATTTTCCCCCTGACTGACTGTGGATGGGATTTTATTTATGGAAAATAACAGATATTTGGTCAATATTGTTGAAGGCTCTCTCAGTGTTTTCAGTGGTTATTTTTGTTTACAACCATTAATTACAATACAATGCAGTATTTTATTTTAATATTTTCAGCAGAGTATAACTGCATAAAAAACTATATGTATTTTGGCTTTCTTGAAAAAAAAAAGCAATTGAAAACGTATTCAACCCAATGCTAATTCTATTACTTCCTGTTCCTACAACTGCTCATAGAGGACAAAGTGAACCCAGAGCTGAAGAAACACTGCAGTGCTGGAAGAAAACCACATGCATGTCTTTTTTAAGTCACAGTTTCATCTGAAGAGTGAGGACATGTTCTTGATTATGTTAAAATTGTTTAATTTAGGTAATCCTCTGACCTAGTATTTGTTTAGGGGGTTGTTCATAAGAAACAGAATGACCTTGTATGTTAAGATCAGAAATGGTCTCAAGATAGGTTTTAAGATTAAGTTCAGTCTTAAGCACACGTTGGTAGAGTAAGTAAAGACAATAATGTAAACTAAAATAGTTTTTTCTTGTTTATCTTTGCCTCAGTGCATTTATTTTTTGATCCTGCCACAAGATAAGATTTTCAAATTGGGAACATTTCTTCCTTTTTTGCTGTTAAACTTTCGGTTTGCCTGGTCTTTAATGTTTTTGACTTTAATGATCATTAAAAAGCTTGAGCAAACACCCACAGCACTTCTAAGAGCCACATATCTTTTCATCATCTGTTTGAAAAGTTTTCATCCACAAAAGAGAACAGAGACACAACGAACAAAGCTGAAAGCCCAGAGGGGATTGTTGCTCTAACAAACCTGCCAATTAGGAGGAACTCTCCGGCTACACCGAGCCGCCGCATGGCCATGAGCAGCCCTCGCACCGTCATGCCTTCACAGAAGCACACCACAACACGGGCTTTGGGCAGACGCTCGCGCAGCTTCCTGAGCAGCCGGTCGAAGTGCTTCTCACCGGCGTTGCTGTAGATCTTGTCAGAGTGAGCGATGCAGAGGCCATCCTGTGCGACCAGCTCTTTAAACACCTCCATCCCACTTTCTCCATAGTTACCTGCAGAAACAGGAACAGGTATTTGGTGCAGTGGGCAGTTTCGAAGCAAGCCTTAAAACAAGCTGCACTACACAGAAAATAAGCTTTTCTCTAAAGAAATTATGTAGCTATAAGTTTCTTTATCAAGACATTAATAAATAAGTAGTAAGTAGCTTTACACCTTGTCTTATCTTCAAGTCTAGGTCTTCAAAGAGAAATCCTACATTTTGTAAAACCCATCACTTATTACTGCCTAATATTTGTTTTCAACCAGCAAAACCTGTAAATGTGATGTATTGCACACACTGTACGTAAGACTGGATTTTATTTTAGTGAGTTCTTTAACACAAGAAAATAATAATAAAATAGGGTTAAAATAGAGAGGTTACAATAAAAGTGTCCAAATTTCTGAACTTTTATATGTTGTTGTTAAAGTGACAGCAGTCAGAGCTGTGATAAATAGCAATTTTAGCCTTAATCGCTAACTTGCAACAACCTGAAGGATTGTTTACCCTAGGTTAGTTTAATTTAGAGACTCATTATACCTTGTTTTAGAAAATGTTGTGAAAGAAGTTTGAACTAAACTGAGAAACCTGTGGTAGGTGTTCAGTGCTTTTTATAGACCCACGAACAGTTCGACTAAAAGAAACTGGGTTAAGATGACCTCGGCATTGGGAGAGAAAAGGAGGACTTGACACTTTCAGGTTGCCCCTCCATGTGTTAATAACAGCCAATCAGCTCCAGCCTAATCAGTCCAAGTGTCCCCCATGACCCCAACTAATTATTACCAAAGATTGGAGCCTCATCAAATTCCCTTTCAGTTGTGTAATACGCAGGGGCGCAACTACCCAGTGCTAGAGGGGTATGTAGCAACAATTTTGGTGCCTTATATTTTTCAGTTTTTAGCTCAATAACCTCGGTTATGCAGAATAAGTTTGCCTTAATTTAAACCCCATTTGGCTGCTACATTCCCTATGTAAGCAAACCCCCTAGCTAGTCTGTTAACATATATAATATATAATAACAATATTGCAAGCCTCCAAACACAGACGTCACACTTTAAATCCTGTCTGTTAAATTTCACTATCCACTTGTTTAGCTGCTGTCCCATACCTTGAAACGCCATCTCCTTTTCCCTATTTCTTTTTTTTTCTCTTTCTTATCATGACAACTGTACGTACCTACTCACTGAGCGCGCGCCCCCGCCAGCCACGCCCACTCATGATATTCCATTTATTCTATTAATTTAATGAGGCTACTGTAGCCTGTAGCCTAGTCCTCTAAAATGTTATATAGTATTGAGGAAATACTGAAATGATTTAGAAACGCACAAAAGCAGCTAAGCTACATTCAGGAAATTCCACAAAAAATAAAAAAAATAGTTTTTTTTTTTTTTATACCATTGCTTTGGGGCCCCCCAAGGTGCTGCGCCCCTATGCGCCGCATATGCTGCATACCCCCTTTTTGCGCCACTGGTAATACGCATTTTATTAAAAAGGAAGTAAATTAAATAACATATATAAAACTTTATGTAAATGAGGAACAAGTTGGCAGCTTTTAACTTGACTTGGCTCTGACATATATTTACAGTACACTTTGTGGAAGGAATTTTAAAGTGCTGTGGGAGTAAATTTGAATAATCTAAGAATAAGTGCTTCCAAAAAACCCTACTTAAAATGCATCCTGACTCTTTACGAAACGTTCGGGGAATGGACAAGCAGTTAAATATCTAATAAAAATGATTACAAACTGGGAACTCACAAATGCTCTGTATTTCTAACGTTACTGAGTGTGAGATAGAGGAAGACAAAGTGCCACAGTTGCTCACGACTCCATCTAGTGGTATCTAAAAGAAGTAACAGGCTGATTAAACAGTATTTTCTTAAAAATAGAGTCTTAAATCTAAATGTTGTTGAAAATATTTATAAATTGTCAACTTTTTAAATGCTAAAAAGGTTATCTTAGCATGTTTTTTTGTGTGTAACATAAAAATAAGTGGATGTGACCTTGGTGAAGGTCTGCGCTCTCTCTGAATCTAAATGACCAGACCTTATTTAGAAACGTTCCCAAAAAATGAGAAAATAAACATCAGCAAGTTTTCGATTTGTTCTGTCTTTCAAGGAAAGCTCTTGGAAAGCCATTACTGACTGAGGTTAAATTTGTTTCATGGGGTTGAATGTTGATAAGGGATGATTTTATGCATTAAAAAGTGTGTGTGTTTTTTCCTAATAATCGTGTACTGTGTGTCGATCTGTATGTCCTTTATACTGATCCTGCAGTTTTTTTATACTTAAAACAATAAGATTAGCGTTAGTTAGCTGACTCGTACCTGATGTAATTTTGATTCAGAACATTTTTCAGAACAAGACTCGACGAGACTGAGTTTGAGTCAAGAGCCAGACTAGTGCATGATGCAAAGAAGAGAAACTACCGGGAATTTTAAGCTTGACTCACCACCAACGACATGGATTGGACACATTCATAGGCGATCAGCCAAAATTAAAGAAGTGAGGGGTTGTCATAAAAAAAAAAGAAATTAATGTTCTTTCTTTAATGCAATGTTCTTTGTTGCATTTAAACAGTTACATCTACAATAATCACAATAATGACAAATAAATGCAGTTGGTTAGATATTCATAAACCCTGACAGAAAATGAACACTTGTCACTGACAGGCCTTACCCTCTGTGTGCACTGCGGACACATAGGTCCAGTTGTGGCTCTTGATGATGTCCAGTAGAGCTCGAGCCTGGAGCGTGTCAGAGGGCACTACTCTGAGGAAATACTTAAACAGGGTCTTGTCGCTGAGATCGATGCTCGTGGCGGAGTAGGCGATCTGTGGGATGTTGAAAAGCTGTAGTAGGTTTTGGACTTGAATGGCCACTGAGCTAGAGCCGGGCCCAATCACCCCCGCGATGGGTTTCTTTGTTGGGGGTGGCTGACTGGAGGGCACCCCTTCAATGCACCACCTGGAGCCGTCCTTCTCGTCCCGAATGGAGATAAGCGAGTCCCGGATGAACTCGATGCTTTGCTCTAAGGCCACAGACGAGTGCCAGCAGGAGTCCCGGATCTCGCAGCCCAGAGTGATGTTGGGCAGCAGGTGTGGGTCTGAGTTAATCCGGTCCAAAGTGTAAAACATGGCCTCCACTCTCTGGATGCCGTACTGCTCACGGACCTCCCCACATTTCCGTTCTGCCACTCTCTCTGCTGACGGCTGATGGTGGACCGAGAACAGCGCTCCGATTATAACATCCCCGTCCATCCGCGCCACCAGCCGGGACGCCGAAGTGGACACCACTGATCTCTCATACTTGCTCTTGGACAAAACAGTTGTCTCGAACAGTATCATAGGCAGGTACAGGATACTTATTGCAGTAAGAAGAATCATGCTGGACATTGTGCCACAGGTGCAGAGACCAGAATCATGTCCAATTTACTGTAAAAGATGTCCATCAATCCTTTTGACTGGGAAATTATTGGTACCTCCTTATCACTGCTGTCGGCCTGTTTAAGAAAGAAACAATTGAAGCTTAAGCATTTTCACTTCAAAGTAGGCAGAATTTAACAAAACAACATTTTTATCTTTATTTGGCGTTCCACTTTTCCTTGTACGGGTATGCAAGGCTAAATTCTGTTGTCGTGGTCAAATAAAGACAAAATATTGTGTGCTGAACAAAAATTTAAACACAAAACTTTAGTTTTTGCCCCCATTTTTCATGAGCTGAAATCAAAGATCTAAGACTTTTCTATGAACACAAAAGGCCTGTTTCTCTCAAGTTTTGTTCACAAATCTGTCCAAATCTGTGTTAGTGAGCACTCCTTTTCCGAGATAATCCATCCACCTCACAGGTGTGGCATATCAAGACGCTGATTAGAGAGCATGATTCTTGCACTGGTGTTGCTCAGGCAGTTTTATCACACAATGCCACAGATGTTGCAAGTTGAGGGAGCGTGCAATCAACATGCTGACTGCAGGAAGGTTCACTAGAGCTGTTGCCCGTTAATTGAATGTTAATTTCTCGACCATAAGCCGTCTCCAAAGGAATTTTTCAGAGAATTTCAGAGAATTTATCAGTACATCCAACCGCCTCACAACCGCAGACCACATGTAACCAAGACCAGCACAGGACCTCCACATCCAGCATCTTCACCCCGGACAGCTGCTGCAACAATCGGTTTTCATAACCAAACAATTTCTGCACAAACTGTCAGAAACCGTCTCAGCGAAGCTTACCTGCTCATCGTCCTCATCAGGGTCTCGACCTGACTGCAGTTCATCGTCATAACCCACTTAAGTGGGTAAATGCTCACATTTGATAACGCCTGGAACTTTAGAGCGGTCTTCTCTTCTTGGATGAATCTCGGTTTTTACTGTACAGGACAGTATCTAGTCACTGCACACCAGATACTGACTGGTTTTCGGATCCCCCCCAGACCCCTCCAATACAGTGAAACTGCACATTTTAGAGAGAGACGCCTTTTATTGTGGTCAGCCTAAGGCACACCTGTGCAATAATCGTGCTCTCTAATCAGCATCTTGACATGCCACACCTGTGAGATGGATGGATTATCTCGGCAAAGGAGAAGTGCTCACTAACACAGGAATAGTGAGGAATAGCCCTTTTGTGTTCATAGATAAAAATTGTTTTAGATCTTTGTGTTTAGCAAAAGCTCATGAAAGATAGAGTCTAAAACGTGTTGCATTTATGTTACATTACAAAAAATGAACCTATAACATGAAAGTATGATGATGTGATATTCATTTTAATTGTTATTCAAAGCTGCTGTCAGGATTTCATCCACATAGTCACATATACTGACAAAAAGACACAGCTTGTTTCCTTTCTATTTCAACGTCATTAGAATATTTTATATAGATTTTCCCAATCAAGACAATTGTTATACATGTTTAACCAAAGCTGTGCAACTGGGCTTGTTTTAAAGCTTAAGATTAAAATGCACATTAATGTGAGGATATATATATATATATATATATACAGTATATTATATATATTTACACAGTATATTATATATATATACATATTGAGCAATGATAAGTTCTCTCCTTTTCAATTAAATTTGTGCTTATTATAATGTAGATGTATGCCAGAAAAAAATCAATAGAACAAAGTGGATGCAAAGTAAGTGGAGTGAGTGTGGTGAATTTAAAATCTGCATGGTTCTTATTGTTGGACTCTTTAGGGAAAAAGTTATATTTTATACTTTATTAAGTTTCAGCACCATAGACAGCTTCCTCTGCTTTAGCCCATCCCCTTTTTTTTAACAATTTGAACAATACCTTTCTCTTCAAAAGAAGGCACATGAGAATGCAATTCCTTCCTGCGAATTGGCAGATTTTTCCTCTCTGTAGTTGGTGTCATTTACTCAACATTTTTTCAACATCGTCACCAGCGTGCGCATCATTTATCTCGTTAAACGCAAACAAAATGTGTATAAATAGCTGTGGACTTACCTGCAGCATGCGGATCGGGACATATGGACTGTGTCTCTCTGAAGCATCCGGACTGGACTGCTTCATCAGCCGAGATGCGAAGCACGCTACGGGACTCACTCTCTCTTCCTTCTGCACTGAGCAAGAGGTGCCCCCTTCTCCTCCTCATCATCACTGCCTCTGAAAAGCGGGTCACACTCACTGCAGTGCCCCTGATACCACAGTCTTCGCGTTTAGAGAGAGAAAGGTGTGAAGAAATTCATTATTAGCAAATTTTATGAACGTCTACTTAATTATGATGGTATATATGTAAAATAAATAAAATTAAAGCTTGGTTTAGTGGTGTGTGTGTTTTCCCAGTTGAGATTTCAAAAGCAGGCGATAAGAGAGTTAAACTTTACATGAACATACCTGCTGCGTAGTCTCCGACAGTGACAGATTCTAATTTACAACCTGCTGCAGCGTCATCAAATTTAAACGTGGAATGCTGCCATCCTGTGGTGAAACACTGATACTGCAAATGTCAGATAAAAGTTTTAGTTAAAACATTTACCTCTTAAAACAAATAGGCTGCTAAATAATCAATGTGGAAAAAGCAATTCAGGAGTGGTAACACTGTTACAATCGAGTTATTCAATATTTAAATGTATGAAAACCTTGAAAACGACATTAAAAACATTGTTTTAGTGTCTTTAATCTTATTTTTTTGCCATAATGTTAGTGTATTTTGAGGAAGAAGTACAGTTAGCTTTATTTATTGTAGCTATGTAACATAATAGGCCAGATTGTATAAAGAAACACGGGATTATGATAGCCTAGATATGGCTGATAACCTAGAATTTATGTTGGAATTTATATTTTGTAAATTACCATTGTTGTCTTTTCTTACCTATCTTTGTCCTATTTAGATGGATTTATAAATTTCTTTGCTAAATCTTATTCTTTATGTTGTTTTTTTTCACGTCAAATAACCTTTTAACCGAAATTCAATTAAACTTTTATTTATCGGAAGTTTAGCTAGACGCGTCTTGACGTCACTTCCTTCATTTAAACATGGCGGACCACAACACGGAGCGGCAGACTGGAAGTGATCTGTAATGTCCTGGCTTGTTTCAGACAAAATATCAAGACCTACAGCCACATGATGCGAGTTTTTGGGCAGCGATAGGAACCAGAAAGTTTTGTACGAGCCCCTGAAAGTAAATACATTGTTTTATTTTGTGGATTTAAACGTTAAACGCATAAAGCCTCACTGTTTACCCAATAGAATGTATCTTAGGTTGCCCATTGGACAGTTGCGGGGCATAACGCTGTGCAGTCTGTAATAAGCATAATATAGCATAATAGTTTATCATTTCAAATGTCAACTAGTTTTTATAAATTTGACTTTATTTGGATCTATAAAATCTGTACAAAAGTTGTTGGTTTAGATTACATTTGTAATCTACACCAATCTGTACATTTCATAATTAAACCAATTGCTGCGGTATGAGCCACTTTGGGCACTGCGCAGTGGTTTGTTTAGTCTGACTTCTGTTGGAAAATGGGATAGTTTATCTTGATTTTGGAGAGTGAAACAGAAGTCACAGGGACTCGAATGTTCAGTGTGGACTGCAGTTCATTATAGAAATGTAACAGTAATGTTTCCCATCAATAAATAAGAATGTAATGAACACCACAGTCAAAATTATAAATTTTCTTCAGGCTTAGTTTTAAACCAGCACTTTTCATAGATGGAAAGTAATTCTGCTGGAAATTTTATAATATTATTTTTTGCAGGGTAATAAGATGAGTAGCAGAAGGAAGCGGGCTCCCCCTGTGAGGGTGGATGAAGAAGCAAAGAAAAGGCTGGAATGGAACATGCTAGAAGACCGTAAGAATGAGGTTATCTTGGTTGAAGATGAAAACCAGATGCTCACTTGCTCTACCGACACTACTGAGCAGACTCAAAGCAGCAGACTACTTCATGCCACCAACTACACCGCCTCATCCAGCTCTGTAAACATCACAGAGGAGCTGCCCTATACATCCACAGACATTACCTCCACTGCTGCTCCCTCCCCGTCAGTTTCTGTGTTGTCAGTGTCACAGCTGGGCCCTATTTGGAAGGCCCTAATCGGAGAGTTCACAGTTCAACCGAGTTGGCTCCCATCAGACTTTGAGCATAGGATGTTTTCACTTCAAAGGAAAGAAAACCAGCTCTGCTTGAGCTACAGCCGCAGTGAGGAGAGCTCAGGGCCACACACGGGACCATTTGAAGAGGACACATATAGGGCACAGTGTAGCCTTAGTAGGATCTCACTGGTCGACTTGGACTGGCTCCTACAGAGAAGAGTGGTGCAGCTCTGCCACCAAGCAACGCAAGACTCATTCAGGGTATGAGTAACATTTGGGCATTAATCCTAAAATATCTACTTTGTTCACTTTTTAAATATCTTTGTTGACGCTATAAGAAACATATGTACTATACATTACAGTTGGGTAAGTTTTAGGGTTGAGTGGTATGCACAGTATATGGAATTTGTTATGAAGAAGTGAAGTTTGTCCTATTTTGGATTGGCTCCATCAGAGAGGCCAATGTTTGTATGTTTAAACATAATTTACATTTTATATTGAGTGTCTTTCCTGTTTTAATATTTGGCAGGTGGGGATTTACTTATTGGAAACAGGACTTGGTATGCCTGAGTTCCTCAGTGAAGGAAATACTCGTTTGAAGAAAGCAAACCAAATAATGCAAAAGTTAATGGAACATTTCTATGACTTTATTATCCCTGGTACGTTTCTAGATGTAATTATTAAATTATTATTATATTTTTCCATGTAGTAACAAAAAAGAAAAGACAATACAAATTTTGTCTTAATTTTAGAAATTGTTGAGAACGAGGAGGAAGAATGTGACACAGAGCTGGAGAGACAGAATATTGAGGAGCTTTACGAATTCATCAGACGTGTTCACCAGAGGGAGGGCCAGGAGGTGACCTCTGACGTCCAACACAAGGCTCTTATTCCGGTGCTCAGGCCATATCAGTGTCAAGCAGTCAACTGGATGCTGAGGAGGGAGAAATACACAAGCTCTTCACCAAACGGTAACAAGAACAATACATCATGTTGTTGTCGTATACTGTTCTTTTCTTTTGACTTTTTTTTACTTTTTACAAACAGTGCGAAAGCAAACAAATTCTTGGGAAGAATGACTATTTTCAATATATGTCTTTTGAATATTGCAAACTGGTAAAATAAATTTAGTATTATTTATCTACCTTCTTTTCAGAACAAACGTTGCATTTTCTTTGGCATGAGCTGCTGACTTTATGTGGCAAGAAGCTGTTTTACAACCCTTATACAGGCTGGTAAGACCAAAACAAATCTTTAACTTCATTTAACAGATCACTAAATAACACTTTCTATATACATCTCTATACCACTACATAACATCTATTTGTTAAAGCAGACCTGACCTCACAGTCCTTGACAGTGTATTGATAATTTAGTTCCTCAGAATTCTTGCGCCAGGTTGTAAAATGCTTGATATTGTGTTGTTATTTTCAGCGTAATTCGTGAGTTTCCACTCGCTGGTGTCGAGTGGCCTGGTGGGATCTTGGCTGATGAAATGGGTCTTGGAAAAACAGTGGAGGTTTTAGCTCTGATCTTGTGTCACACCAGACAGAACCTGGAGCAAGAGGCCTTAACTCTGCCTGTGGTATGGCTGACAATATGGCTGCATAATGGTTTAATTATTGTCTTGACCATTCACAATAATTGTTGAATTAGGTCCAAACTAATTTGTATAGAATAGAAAATACTGTCTGGTAAAGCTATGTCTTACTTACTATGTCTTATTATACTTATTATATATACAAGATTAAAAGCATTAGGTTTTATAGTAGTTGTTCTTTTTGCATTGCAGGGAAAATCTGTAAACTTTTTTGTACCTCCTCAACCAGAAAAAACAAAAGTAACTCCCCGCAAGTCTGAAGTCCCTCATCCAAAAATCAAAACATCCTATCCAAGTACGTTTCAGACAAAATATTTTTATGTTGTATTTGGTGGATTCTTTATTCATTCATTCCCTTTTTATTGATCTTTGCTTTTCCTCAGCTGTGCGTTATATGCTTCTTATGGCGTTAGAAGAGACGGAAACCACAAAAGGAGTCACTTTACATACTATGTTCACATACATGCGCACTACTTTTGGGTATGATCCTGTGAAAAACCGCAACCTCATCAAGAGGAATATGAAGAAGCTAATCGATGAGAAAAAGGTCAAGCAGATCAAAGGTCGTGGCATGAATGGTTCTTTTAAACTGGGGCATAAATATAGAGGAACATTAGAGAAACTACCAGGAGCATCCAAGTTGGTAAGAATGAATGACATCTTTAATCTCTGAATTCAGTCTTTTTGTGTAAAAAGGTGGCAGTGGCTCAGTGGTAGAGCGGCCGTCCTTCAACCGGAAGGTAGTAGGTTCGATTCCCGCTCTCCCCACTGTTCATACTGTCGTTGTGTCCTTGGGCAAGACACTTAACCCACCTTGCTCCTAGTGTCTGTAGCACTGGTGTATGAATTGTGTGTGACTGTAGAGGTGTGTTTGGTGGTGGTAGGAGAAGGTTGAGCGCCGTTTGTGTGGCAGCCCCTCCTCTCTGTCTGCTGCAGGAGTGAATGTGTGTGAATGGGGTGAGTGGAAGCACAATGTAAAGCGCTTTGGGTGCCCGAGAAGGGTGCAGGAAAGCGCTATATAAATGCATGCCATTTACCATTTAAAATCAAGCTAAATTTATCTGTTCAGAGCAGGCCTTAAACAAAGAACTTTATTTTTTGAACTGAAATAATTGGCAACTATCAAAAAGGATTTAAAATAATTGGTCCTGCTGATTTTGTTCATTTGAGGCTGCATCTGACAATCGGATAATATTTTTGTATTTTTATGCCTATAAAGCAAATAATTTAAAGAGGGGACTTTAATATTTTCACATGACTGTTGTTGGCAGAAGTGTAGGGGTTACGTTATTAATAAATCATTTAACATTTGTTTGGTTTTCTTTGATAGATTCCTAAAATACATGAAACCACGCCAAGGAAAACGTTTCAAAGGCAAGCCAAGGACAAAGCAGAAGCAGCGCTTCAAAATGCTCTAACAGAAGATGAGAGAGATCCTGACTCACCTACTTCTGACTTTCCCAGTGTTCAGGACTCAGAGACAAAGAGAGAATATGAAAAAAGTACAAATGAGTCAGATGATACTTTAGATATCTCAACTTCCTCTTTATCAGCGTCTCAGGACAAGATGGCTGAAATGCCTGAGCCTCAAGAGGAGATGGAGCCCCCCACTAGACAATCTGTTTTTCCTTTTAACACGTCGAATTACCGCTTTGAGTGCATCTGTGGTGAACTTGGGATAATGGACTTCAAGCCCCGTGTCCAGTGTATGAACTGTCAACTTTGGCAGCACGCAGACTGTGTCAACTACAAACAGGAGAGTCTTCACACTATGCCCTTTTACTGCCCACACTGCCTCGTCGCCATGAAGCCCATCGCCACTGGGGCCACCTCATCATATCCCCAAGCTCCATCTGCCACCAGTGGGTCGAGGAGATCAACAAACACATCAGGTCCTCCTCGCTCCGAGTCCTGGTTAGTTTTTTGTCTTTGTCGATCAAAGAAGTTTCATCTTACCCAAATTCTGTTTCTGCTGCCAAAAACAAATATCAATCTAATAAATATTATTATCTTATTTTCTAAATTATCTCATTTAAACAAGTATGTATTTTACATGTTTGCTATACTTTTAAAACACTTATAGCGCATCACTTTTGCTTTTTTGAACAAAAATTCAACTTAGCATAAATAGCAAACAAATGATTTATTACATTCCTGTACAATTTTGAATAACATGCATTATATAATATGTAAATCTAAATAGTCTTTCATGCACAACAACAGCTATTTCATACTTAAAACAAAAAATAATTAAGTTAAATTAAAAACTGAAATAAAGATTTTAAAAGTAGAAAATACTCCACAAAAGTTGATTTGACATATTTTCATATTTCTCATAAACGTGTGAATCATTATTTTATTTTCCCCTCAGGTCTATCAGGGCGTGAAGAGGCACGGCTTCCTCCAGCCTCAGATGTTGGCTGAGCAGGACGTGGTCATTACCACCTACGACGTACTGCGGTCAGAACTCAACTATGTCGACCTCCCTCACAGTAACAGCCAAGATGGACGCCGCTTCCGCAACCAGAAGCGCTACATGGCCATCCCCAGCCCTCTGGTGGCCGTCGAGTGGTGGAGAATCTGTCTGGATGAGGCTCAGATGGTCGAATGTGTCACTGCTAGAGTAAGGCCATTTGTTACCACTTAAGTATAGAATAAACATACAAGTAAACTTTCCTCATTTTCATTTTTTCCCCAACTCTCAGGCTGCTGAAATGGCTCTACGTCTGGCCTCTGTTAACCGCTGGTGCGTCAGTGGTACTCCAGTCCAAAGGGGTTTAGAAGGTACCTAAAAGACTTATAGTTTATTATATTCAGACTATGAAAGACTAAACTGTTATTACATATTTATAATAATACATTTTCGTAGATCTGTATGGCCTTGTACTTTTCCTGAGACTCGATCCGTACTGGGTGAAACGTTGGTGGGACCAGTTGCTTTATCGGCCGTATCGCCGTGGAAACACTGCGCCTCTTTACAGCGTCATCAGTCAGATACTGTGGAGATCTGCTAAAAAAGATGTCATCGATCAGGTAGGAATTATAATGAGCCCTTCATATAGCATGGATGAAAGTGTGTGAGCAGTATGACTAGAATAATCATTCATCTTTTTGTCATCTAGGTAAAATATCTTTGGTTTATCATATGGCATATTACCTAAAAAAAAATTTCCCTCTAGATCCAGATTCCTCCGCAGACAGAGGAGGCGCACTGGCTGCACTTCTCTCCGGTCGAGGGTCACTTCTATCACCGGCAGCATGAGGTCTGCTCCCAGGATGCTCTGGTCAAACTCAGGAAGATCTCAGACTGGAGCCTCAAACTGGGCAGCCTGGACCGGCGCACAGTGCACACCATCCTCGGCCCACTGTTGAGACTACGACAGGCCTGCTGCCACCCACAGGCCGTGAGGGGGGAGTTTCTGCCGCTGCAGAAAAGGTGAGGTCCAGCAAAAAACTTTATTTGTGTGAGCTTTATCATCAGAAACTACCCTTTACTGGGGGTTGGTTCATATTTTTATGAAGGCCGGTGTTTTAGTTGGTGCTGTTAAATTAACACATATAGAGGATAATTACTCCCCACACCATTTACAAATTGTTTATTTGTGAAAAAAACATTTTCAAATGTGTAAAATATTTTTTGTGAAGCTTTGACTAATGTATATATTTAAAGCCTCTTAGATGTCACATGAGAGTGTGCTTGTTAAACCAATGTCACTAGCTTTCTGAGCTTTTGGAGAACAAAGGCCTACAGACCCCAGTAATCCTTAACACACCCCTCTGTGCCTGAGGAGACTGGCTTTTTGTCTTTTCAAAAGGCTTGTTGAAGGACTAGGGAGCGTATTTCTCAAAGAAGCTGCTGTTAATTAAAAAAAGATGTAGCATTATTAATGGTAATAGACTCCGACAGCCTTTTGTGGGGAAACAGTGAGCAGTTGTGTTTATTTAAAGCTGACCCATTCAGAGTAATTTGGTTTTTAAGTGGGTTCGTCTGTGGCATGTTTCCAGCACCATGACGATGGAGGAGCTCCTCAAGTCGCTGCAGAAGAAATGTCGAATGGAGTGTGAAGAAGCCCACAGACAATTGGTGTGCGCTCTCAATGGGCTGGCAGGAATCCACATTATCAGAGGTACAAACCCCCTTTTCTTCTCCCAGTTTCCCATGGGAATCAGTTCAAATTAAACACCACTCTTTATGTCCCAACACTTGTTTTATGCCAGGTGGCTTTGTTGAAGTAATTTGATATATATATAATGTCCCAAAGCGTGCAGCGGCAGATCCTCTAGCACGTCTCATTACCTCGACATGTGACGGACATGAGTGTTGTTTATGACGCCGGTCCCTTTTGTTGCCCGCAGGTGAGTTTGTAGATGCGGCAGAGATGTATAGAGAAGTGCTGCGTTCATCGGAGGAGCACAAAGGCAAACTGAAAACTGATTCTTTGCAGGTATATGTCCGTCTCATTGATGTTTTTCACATTTGTATAGGATTAACACATGAAAGGTGCATTTGAAATTCAATTCTAAACACATCTGTGAAAATAATGAAGCTCTTTAAATCATGATGGGGCTTTTAAATGGATAGTCTGCTCACAGGCTAATGCATTTTAATTTTGTTTATGTCATTGTAAAGTGGAAACTATATTTACATTTAACAACCAATCAGGTGAGAAGAGCAGGCAGTAAACTTTAGTGTCGCAGTCATTGTTTTTAAGTCACTGTCTTTGTCTGCCCACACTCCATTTAACTCCCTTTTTCAAACTAAAACATGATCTGCTGTGTTTTAAAGAATCAAGGTTTTGTTTTGTTGTCTCTAAAATGCTGTTGTATTGTTGATATTATGTGGAAAATAATGCATTAGTCTATTAGTTAACAACCTAATGGGCCTCTTTTGTAGTGGTTCATTGAAGCAAATGTATGTTTTCTGACAAAACAGTGTTTTTTTTGTGAGATTTGTTCTAAAAATACACTTTTGAAAACAGTTGCTGCTTTGTTGAAAGGTAGTAAATTCTTGTTCTGTTTGTGTTGATAAGATTTTGTTTTGTAGACCAGCAAAGTAATAATCCAGACAATCCTGGAGGGGTTTATCAAAAATGGTAGTAATGTTAGCAGTAATCTTAGCTTAAAAATAAAGGACAGAAATACAAGAACTGAGGTGGGCTGTGACTTTTTTTACAGAATCCACGTACAACACATTATCATTAAGTGGGATTTTTCTTTTCTTGTATTTATAACAGAGGCTTCATGCCACTCACAACCTGATGGAGCTGCTGAACGCCAAACATCCAGGAATACCTCCAACACTGAGAGACGACAGACTGAGTGAAGAGGTAAACTGTCAACATAAAAACGGTTCTCTTTTATGTAGAAATATGACAAAGCACAAATATGTTCTCTCTGTGTGTCTCGAAGGCAGAGCAGCTGCGACAGCACTACATGACCAAATACGACTCTGAGGTGGCGGACGCCTATAACGCTCTGCAACCGGTTCTACAAAACATAAAGGAGCTCAAACGCAAAGTGAGAATGCTTTACAACCCTGTTCACTAACACTGCTTTAGGAATCATTTTCTTCCACTTCCTAAAATAATTGTAAGTATTTAGTTTAAATATTGTTTAATAGTTTAGGCATATAAAATCCAGACTCTACGGTATAGCTGCTAAAATGATTTAGGCTTTATGCATTATACTATATAAAGTTTTCTCTGTTTATTATCTGGCATTGTAGTCAGAGTCATTGTGGGTGCATACAGTTCAGATGTAGGCCTAATAAAACGACTTGTCTTTTCATTTATTAGGTGAAGCTGAATTCTCCCTGGTGGCTGGACGTTATTCAAAAAGCTCTCCATGGCAACACTGACGAGGAGCTGGTGTCCCGCGTCAAAAATGAGCTGACGGCCAACTACAAGCAGCCAGTCAATAAGCTGTCCATGGCCGACAAGTAAACAGTTTTGTACAGAAAAGGTCAAGAATATTTTCAATGAGCAGTTGATAATATTAATGGATGTCCCACAGGTTTCGTGATGCCAGTGGTCTGCAGTTTATACTCACCACAAAACTGGAAGAGCTAATGAAATCCCAGAAAACTGTTCAAAATGCAGTAAAGAGACTGGAAGGACCCGCTTCCCAAAAAGTGATTGATGAAGCTACAATCTGTCACCTCAGACCGAATCGACTGCCTCTCAATAAGTACGGAATGGCAAATGGATCAGTTTTGCTTTAAACTAATAAACTATACTCTCTTTTTTCTGTGTTGTTTCAGTTGTGTTTTTTGCAAAGCAGATGAACTTTTCACAGACTACGAGTCCAAGTTGTTTTCTCAAACGTAAGAAAACTTTAGTTACTTTAATTGTATAATGTGTGCAAAATAAAATTAATCTGACTGTCCCCCAATAGTGTGAAAGGCCAGACAGCTATTTTTGAAGAAATGATCGAGGATGAGGAGGGGCTGGTGGACGACAGACTTCCCACGACCAGCCGAGGTCTGTGGGCGACCAGTGAGACCGAGCGCGTTCTCAAAGCCATCTTATCGTTTTCCAAACTGAAACGAATGGATCCAGAGTTGGTGGATGAAGGCAACACTTTCATGGAGCTGTTTGAGAACTGGAAGAAAGAGTACAAGGTGGGCACAGAGTTACTCACCTAACAGCTGCTTTTTGTAAATGTATTTTTTTAATTAAGCATTTAAGCTTTTTCCTTCTGCTTAAATGTTTTATTTAAAATGCAGAGAAAAAGCCACAGCAAAAGTGGATAACTAAGGGTCAGATCAACTAATAAATATAACATATCCGTCACAACACACAATAATGTATTGATAACAGAACAAATAAAATACATGCGTAGAAGTCTCTGCCTGGGGTTAACCACATTTAAGTGGCTATAGAAGAAATTTGTTCAACAATTACTTTTACTGTCATGTGGTTAGTTGTACTTTTCACATCACATGCTAATAACCAACCACCTGTGTGCAAATGTGTCTCTCACTTCCTGCTTAATATTCTGAACCACAGATGCCTCTGAATCGGCTAAAGCACTATTTTTGTCTACGCCATAAAGAGTATGTCAAGAGTAACTGTATAATGTTTTAACCATCAGAGCTATAAAGGTGTGCAGCGTGTGCTTTATGTTGTGATGTGTTATTTATGTTGATAAAAATGGTAAAAACTTAAAAAATATGTGGGATACCTTTATCAAACAGATGTGTGGATGCATAATCATTTTCTCCAACTGAACAGAAACAAGACTGAACTAATCATCTTTAGGCCAGAAACAAAGAGAAAGTGTCAGCAGTCACCTCGAGTCTCTTTCTCTGAAATCTAAAAATCAAAAGTCACATTAAGTCAACTACATCATCCGCATTTTATCACCTTAAAAACATTTCCAGAGTCAAAGATAATGTCTCAACCAGACTTAGAGAAACTTATCCATGCTTTTATCTCCAGCAGGTTAGATTATTGTAATGGCCTGCTCACTGGTCTCTCAAAACGAGGGTTAAGACATCTGCAGCTTATTCAGAACGCTGCTGCTCGGGTTCTAACTAACACCAAGAAGTACAACCACATCAGTCCAGTTTTAAAATCTCTGCACTGGCTTCTGTTGCTCAGAGAATAGACTTTAAAACAGCACTGCTGCTTTACAAGTCTCTAAATGGTTTAGCACCAGAATATATTTCTAAAAATGCTAGTTGCTTATGAACCTTTTTATCTTCACTATTCTTTTAAAATGTTTTAAATTTTTCTTATGTTTCCTAATCTAAATCTTGTAAATATTTTTTTATTCCTGTAAAGCACTTTGAGTTACTCAGTGTATGAATTGTGCTGTATAAATAAAATGGCCTTGCCTTGCCTTTACCCATTCTCTTGAAATACCCATTGAAACTGACACTGACCACTTGAGTTTTAATAACTTAGTCCAGATGTAAGTGCCAAATCTAAACAGGCAGCAAAACAAAGGTGAGCTGCTTTTTCTGAGGAGACTGGCAGGATATCGGCGCTAATACTGATGCTGAGCTGGTTTGTTTGACAGGTGCTGCATGAGTACTGGATGGTCCTGAGGAATCATGTGTCGGCTATAGATGAGCTTGGGATGGCAACTGAGCGACTGCGTGTGCGTCTGCCAGATGAGCCCAAGCCCAAACTTCTGCACATTATTGAACCACATGAGGTGAACTGTCCTGGTTTATTACATTTCCACACCTAATCAGGAAAGATTTAACCAGCATTCTTCCACTAGGAGCGTATGTGTTCGTTCTTCCTTTAATGTAAAGTTATAAACTATTTAATAACCCACATAAAAGACTGCAACATTCATGAATTTATTACCCAAGTGAATGGCATAATAGCTATTTGTTGCTGAGGATGTGGGACAGGGACTTCCTGGTAAAATAAAGGTTACATAAAAAAGTGAACTATTTTTATTGCATTCTTAACCTCTGAACTCTGGTGTCTTTTCTTTCAGGTGGAGCAAAACAGAGTCAAGTTGCTGAACGACCAAGCAGTGGCCAAGTCCCAGCTGCAGAAGAAACTGGGCCAGTTTCTGTATCTCACAAACCTGGAGAAGGTCATTTATGGTTTCCATAGTACTTAAGTCTCTTTAAATGATAGAAATAATAGAATTGATCTTTTTTTTTTTTTTTAAACTAAATGTCTTTGTGGTTTGTGCATTTATTTGATACAGACAGGAAATAACTGCTGCCCCCAAAAATCTCTTTTAACATAGGCATTTTTGAATTGGCTTTATTTGACATTTTAATTGTCAAGAAGCTAATTTAATAAAAGGCAATTGTTTAAAAGACAACCATTTCTGGCCCGCATGTTACACATTGTATGTATTCCTTGTTTTTTGGCAGCAGCCAATGGAAGCCCCTCAATAAACTGAAGATAATAAGTAGGTAGAATCAAAAGATAACACAACAAAGAAGAAAAACTTCCTTCTTGTTATGTTTTTAAAGTTTGTCACCTTCTGCTGTATTTCTCATTTTTCTTGGTACCTAGAAATAATTTTTTTATAAACATTTTATGATGTCTTATTTTCTCTGTAAATCATTTTGTTTCAGTCTCAGGACAAGGCAACTGGAGGCCTCAACCCAGAGCCATGTCCCATCTGTGCTCGGCCCCTTGGACAAGAGGTAAGCTTTTGCAAAATGAAGATGAATTGTTTGTTTTGAACAGCAGAACTTGCATTTAGTATTCCGTATATTCCGTCTCCAGTGGGCAGTGCTGACATGCGGCCACTGCTTCTGTAACGAGTGCATTGCCATCATCGTGGAGCAGTACAGCATGGGCTTGCGGCAACGGGCCATTAAGTGTGCCATCTGTAGACAGACCACATCCCACGCCGAGATCTCATATGTGTTCACCACACAATCCTCCAGCCAAGATCAGGACATCCCTGTGAAGGTCAGCATTAGAGACTGTTCATCTGTGGTCACCACAAACAGATCTGGAGAGTGCTTTTTTATAAGTTCATTTCCCTGTTTTTCTAAGACTTAAACACACATTTTATTGTATCAGTCATCACAGAGATCATGTTCTGATTTATGATATAATTTACAATTGAAAACTAAACTAGTTTTTAAATCTTGTGTGAAAGAAAAACATATAAATAATACGTTTTTCTTTGGCTGTTTCTTTAAAAGTTATTTACAGGTGGTGATTTTTTTTCATTGCTCTCTTTTAATGAATGTAACCGTAATATAAGCGCAGACTATTCATTATTTACTGCTGTGTACATGTTCAGGGAAGCCACTCTACAAAAGTGGAGGCCGTAGTGAGAACCCTCAAGAAGATTCAAGTGACCGACCCGGGGGCCAAGTGTCTCGTCTTCTCTACGGTAACTGAACACCTTCCCTGCTCAATACTCAGGTGTGATTTATTTGGAGCCTATTGAGTTTGGTTCTGACCCGGTTGTTCCTCTCTGGTTTCTCGTTCACAGTGGCAGAGCGTCCTTGATATTATCGCCAATGCTCTGTTTGACAATAACATGGAGTTCTCACAAATTAATGGGAATCACAAATTTCAGGTGGGAATTTATTTTGTCCCATGTCCCGTAAAACAATGTATTATAATATAATTGACACATTGCACAGGCATCAAATCTGGAAAATAATGGTGAGAAGAGAACTGATTTAAGTTTTCTATGCATTTACAACTCCTAGAGCAACTTGTCTTTGTTCAAATTTCCATCCCTTTTTATTAGAAGTTATGTGAACATGTGTCTGTGTTGTTCTAGGTGAATCTCAGCTCCTTTAAATACGACCCAAAGATCAACATCCTCCTCCTTCCTCTCCACACCGGCTCCAATGGACTAAACATCATCGAAGCCACTCACGTGCTGCTGGTGGAGCCCATCCTTAACCCAGCTCATGAGCTGCAGGCCATCGGCCGAGTGCACCGCATTGGACAAACCAAGTAAGCCCTTTCAAACATACAGTTCTGGTAAATGTTTAGGCTAGAGTTGTGGTTTAAAAGGCTTGTTTAAATACTGTGTCCTAAATCCACAAATGCAAACTATAATTGCGTAGATCATGAACTGGTTATATTTCAAATGGGGTTGGTACCTTAAACTAATAAGCCACTATTGTTACATTTGGTGTACATTTTTTTCAGTCTAGCTACATATAAAACCAGTAAATCTGTAATTTCCACCATTTTACTGTTAAGATTTTTAAAGTTAGTCTTGTTCTCTCAGACACATATTACTTCTGTGTGGGAAAAAATGTAAATGCAGAATTAAGAATCACTAAATGAATATCAGAGTTGAATTCAGTAGAAGTAATTTCATGTATTGCACCAAAATCTATTCCACTATTAAAACTGTAACTGTAACTGGAGGAAACAGTGCTTCAGCAATATTATAACTTAGTCCTCTATATGGGAACAGATTTCTTTGTGTCTTCTGAGATTTTACTAATAAAATTCCTTATGTGTAACATTTCTTTTGACTCCCATTTTCCTCTAGACCAACATTTGTTCACAGATTCCTCATCAAATCTACAATAGAAGAGAGGATGCAAACCATGATGAAAATTGCTGAGAAAAGGTAAATAATTTAAAGCTTTGTTGTTACAGTTTAATAGCACAATTGCCCTTACCTGCCTGTTGTGTTTTTTTATGTCTTCTCTTAGCCACAGCAGCAGCGCGATGAAGCGCTCGGAGGCGGCTGTCCTGACGGTGGCAGACCTCGCAGATTTGTTTACTGAAGACACTGGACCTCTGGAGTAGATAAAGGACACTACACAGGGACGTTTTGTAAAGATGCAGAGGCAAAAGCTGCTCACTCTTTACTATGGACTAATACATTCCACCTTTTATATAATTGTCGTAACAGCAGTTGTACATTTATTTCATTTGCCCAGATACAGTCAGTCATGACATTTATTGACCACTTTTATTTAAATACGTGTGCACTGGTAAATTATGAGGACTTTACTGTTGTTTGTGCAGTTTTAATGTAATAAAACTTTGTAAATGCAACTGTGCTGTATGAAAAATGTCATATTAAAGGTTGACACTACATTTTATTTCACCTGAAATGGTACTAGTTTTAGAAACAGTAGTAGTTTCTATTTACATTTCAGTCTTGTATATCTTTGACATTTAGGCAACAATTTAAATCATAGACAGTAGGAATATTTCTATTTAAATGTGTAATGTTATTAATATGATGTTGCAACACACTGTTGATGTCACAAAAAATGTCAAGCCAAAGTTTAGTTTTTGATTTGTTGTTACAAATGTGTAGCTAGTGGTGCTAACTGCCAGTGGACTTTGTAAATATTGTTACTTAGTGGTGCTAATGGGACAGAAATATATCAGATGAGTTCACTTTAAAACAATAAAACAAGATCAATTGGATTATAAATGTCTTTATCATTAAGTTTTTTAGTTTTGAAAAGAAACATAAATGCATTTTCCTGCAGCAGTGCTTTTTTCAACTCTGAACTAATGAAACTAATAATAATGTGGTCTGTTGTGTTTTTATTTGTTTGCAAAATGAGAAAATGCAGAGTATTGTTAGGAGGCAGTCACATACACATTACACATTGCACCTTTAGAATACATTGAAAAATCAAATTTCCAATGCTTTGAGAAGAAGCTGTGAAGCTTTGAAGCATCATCAGGCAAAATGTCAGACATATATGATGTGTCATGAGCTAAAAGCCAGACAAATTAAATAATTGTTGATAGTATAAAAGCTTTTGGATGGCCACCCTGTTTTAACTGCATGTTTTTGTTTGTTGTTGAGGTTTATGCCAGTGCAGTAAAAACCGAAGCAGGAAGGAAACCACAAAAGAAACAGAAATTACAGCTTTTAGTAGGATTCTGCTTCTTCAGACATCCTTTTCAAGCTAGTGACCTGGCTTGACAATACCAAACAACCCACTTTAACACTCTGTCCTTGTCTTATTTGCAAAACAAAAGAGCTTCAGTGGCTTGAAAATGAATCTTGTTATTCAAATCTCATAAAAGTATCAAAACATTTTTTTTCTGCCTCAGGTTTTTAGGACTAATACAAAAAGACTACTAAGTGCATGGCTGAACAGACGTGTTTCTTAATTTATTACTATACATAAATGTAAAAAAGATTCTTTCTTTATTTGAAGTCTTAAGTATTTTATGGTCTCTTCCACCACACACACTCTCTCTTGTCACTGAATTGTCCTTGACTTGTAATGAGTTTCTTTTTGCCTGACTAACTGGAAATCCCGCTCCAGTAAAGGTTTTAAAATGTCCAGACAAAGGATGTGGATAAAAAAGAGTCCCGGGCCATAGCAGTGTTGTCTCTTTTTGCATGGTTACCAGTGTTCTCGTTGTATTAAGAAACTGTTGGAAGATGTTTTCTAAGAGGACATGGCCTCAGGAAGGCCGTATCATACGTGTTACCTCGGACTCCCCTCTGTCTGCTCTATTCATGTGCGGAATCTCATTGTTGGTCAGGACATCATTCAAGCTGCTGTTTTAAGGCTAGAGGGTGGCTCCCAGTTCATCAGAGCCGTGATTTGAGGGTTTGGACTAAAAGAGAGAGGTGCTACATCTTTTGGTGACAACAAACTGCAGTGAATAGTCCCCACACACAGAGTTTCGGGGAAAAGGCCAAACAGCAGTGGAGCGGCTCAAGTGCTGCAACAGAAAGAAACCAGAGGCTAATAACTTGGATGAAGATGGGACCTGCTACTGTAGTGTTTGCTTGGCTTTTGCTGACCCTGAAGATGGCGTCTTCAGTAGTTTATCTGGATTCAGAGGAAGAAGGTTAGTCCAAATGCCAGGGGGGAAATTATTTCATTTTGGTTGGTTCATGGGTTTAGTTTTTCATGGGTGCAAGAGCTGTAGGTTTTTAAAATGCTGAATTGGGTTGCCTACATACCAATATCAGTACTTCTTACACATTTATATCCCATTTATACTCCCTGTGTATCGGTGAGTACTAAAAATGTAAGTGTTTAAAACAATCAAGGAGTCAAAAACAATTTGAAAAAAGGTATCAAATCAAGAATGTTGGAGGTGTAAGTATGTTTGAGGAGGGAATGGTTAGATTGGTGTGGGGGTTAGATTGGTGTGGTTAGATTGGTGTGGGGGTTAGATTGGTGTGGTTAAATTGGTGTGGTTAGATTGGTGTGGGGTTAGATTGGTGTGGTTAGATTGGTGGGGTTAGATTGGTGTGGTTAGATTGGTGTGGTTAGATTGGTGTGGGGTTAGATTGGTGTGGTTAGATTGGTGTGGTTAGATTGGTGTGGAGGTTAGATTGGTGTGGTTAGATTGGTGTGGTTAGATTGGTGTGGTTAGATTGGTGTGGTTAGATTGGTGTGGTTAGATTGGTGTGGGGGTTAGATTTGTGTGGTTATATTGGTGTCGGGGTTAGATTGGTGTGGTTAAATTGGTGTGGGGGTTAAATTGGTGTGGTTATATTGGTGTCAGGGTTAGACTGGTGTGGTTAGATTGGTGTGGTTAAATTGGTGTGGGGGTTAAATTGGTGTGGTTATATTGGTGTCAGGGTTAGATTGGTGTGGTTAGATTGGTGTGGGGGTTAGATTGGTGTGGTTAGATTGGTGTGGGGTTAGATTGGTGTGGTTAGATTGGTGTGGGGGTTAGATTGGTGTGGGTGATGGTGCAGGTGCAGGATGAGGAATGGGTGTAAAATACACATTCTTTTCTTTTTTTGTTTGTTTGTTGTTGAATTTAATTGATTAATTATTGACGTTAATGTTATGTTCAAGCTTCATAACCTCAAATTATAAAATCACTTATTTGCATTTATACCTTTATTGACCTAAATTAGCATGATATAAATTTGCCCTGTTGGTATAATTAGAAGTGTGTCTATCCTGTTGATTCACTTGGATTTGACTTCACACATGTAAATGCATTTACAGACCTTCATTGTACTAGAATGAGCCATAGCTTGTTGAATAATGTAAATGTATTTTTAAAGAAAAATCAGTACAGTATATTTGAATATACATAAACTAAAGATAAAATATTTAATGTCATATGGATTTGTTCGTTTTGTTTGTAAAAATGAATTTAGACATGTATGAGCAATCTGTTAAATATCTTTTTCAGAGTTAAATGAGACTGTCATTTGCACCAATGACCATATGGAAGTTATCATTCCCAGTGCCTTTTTCCTCAATAAAGTGCCTCCAGTTTATGTAAGCATTAATAACCAGTTTATTTTCTCAAACTGCACGACTAGATTATTATTATACCAGCACTGATCATTGTCATTTTTCTTTCTACTTAGGTTTTGGATTTGCATTTAAATGACCCAGAATGCCGCGGCGTCGAGGTTGGAGATGACTACGTTTTTAGCATCAGGACAAACCTTTCCGACTGTGGAACTATAATGGTACACCCTTTAAACTATAGCTAACATTTGATTCGACGCCTTGAATGCCCTGTCAGTGTGATTTAGGACTGTAACTAATCAAATGTTGCACGTGAACCGAGACATTTAGAAGAAGTCTTAACAAAGGCGCCAGTGTTAAACAACATGGAGACAAACTGCACTTCTTGTAACTGCAACATAAAATCACCATCTTAATAAATTGTCCATTTTACGATGTTTACGGTTGTTGTGGGAACTGGCCCCTATTTTTTTTTTTTTTTTTTTTTTGCTGCCAAAAAGGAGCCACTTGAGTCTGTTTAAAGCACTTTACATAAAAGATAAATCATTTGAATTATTCAAGAGCAGAGATGTCAGTTTTAGTCTGCTGTGATGCAAACATAGACTGTGAGCCCTCTGTTTTCGCCTGCATCAGGTCATAGTATCGTATAATAATAAGACGGGCAAACAAAGGCTATGTCCAGACATAAACAGGCGCATTGAAAGGGCAGAGGGAGGGACATGAATTTCGAGAAAGAAAAGTAGTGTTGTTGGACCTCATTCAAAACAGCAAGCAGACTATGAATGGCTTTGTGGCTTTAAATGATCAGTATTTACATGGAAATGATGAGTATTTGTTTAGGAGACCTTAAATCATCAGTCAACAGGCCTTTCTAAAACCAAACACTCACTTGGACTAAAATCCCGGTGGTTGTCCTTAGACTACCTCACTGGAATGTAAGCTTGGGCTTGTAAAGCCAGTAAAAGGTTAACACGGCTTTTCCAAGTCTCCCAAACTCCACCTTTTAGCAGTTATACAAGGTTTTCCTCCAGCTCAGATGAGCTGTTGTTAAAGGAGAAGAATGTCCTTGCTGTCATCTCCCTTTTCACCTTGAACTTAGTAGCTTTTAAACCTGCTATCTGAAAAGAAAAGACTGAATTGTTGAGCTTAGATGTCAGATATGTTGTTATTATGTTGCTCTTGCTCTTGTTTCTCCTCATGTTATATAATAGAAATAAGTAGGTATATACTTAGGTTCATTATTGTGCTCATAGAAAGTTCTTTCAGTGAGTAAAGAATTAACAGGATAAACACATCAAATACTACAACATTTGTACTAAGCCACAATGTCTGAGATCTCTTTTATGACTGGTTTCCATATTAAGTTTTGTTGATTGTTTCTTTGGTCTAAGTAATGATTTTTACTATAGAGACCGGTGTCTTAGACTTGTCTCTGGAGTTATCTGCCCCAGAAAGTGTTTTTACGCATTTTACATTTTCAGACAAGCTGTGTATTTAAAAATTAATGTGAAATTGAAATCAACATTTTATTCTGTGTATCTGCCTCCAGCATGGTGTAGTGCACATGCTCTGCGCTCACTTTATTCCTCTCTGGGCTGTTGTAGAAAACAAAAAGAATGAATGAAATGAATGTCTCCTTCCTCTAAATACACAGTGCTAAAAACACAAATCGTTCCACTTTTTGTATAATATGGAATTTCACACAGTGCACTTTTAATAGGCCATGGTAACATTAGTTTCACAAAAAGACTATAATAGATTTTGACCTTTAAAATACAAGCAGACATCTAAAAATACAAGCAGGAGGTTGCCCCCACACACACACACACTTTCTGCTCTAAAATCATACTTGTTTTTTTACTCAGAGGTCCTTTATCACTAATTTTAAATATTCTAAGGCCCAGTCTTGTAGTAATGAAGACCTGTTTCTGAGTGTTGTAACCTGTCAGACGTGCTCTTAGTGTGTGTGTGTGTGTGTGTGTGTGTGTGTGTGGGGGTTATGTTTACCAAGAGGTAGTAAAAGCTGTGCTGACGATTGAGGCTCATGGCAATTTATCCTACTTGGTGACCGCAGCACTGTCCACCATCGGTGCTCAGCAGGGCCCCAGACAAACCCAGGACAGAACCTTTTCACCCGTCCTTATTTTATGGTTCAATCTACGTCAACGGCCAGCAGTTGTATATTGGAATAAGAATCACTCACATTTACTGTACACTGCCTTAAAAGATGACCATTAACTTTATAGCTTGAGAAAGTGGATTCATAAAGCACCAGTGAGTCCCAGGCAAAGTGTTAAGTGTTAAGCCATGATGCTTTATCCCTTAATTCTAATAAAAGGCCAACTCTGTAATTTATGTCACAAATATCAGCCCCTAATTTCTACTACAACTGAAAAATATCTCTGTTTTTGTCTGGTTCTGTGTTGTTTTCTCCCCAGACCTCAGATGATACACACATCATGTTCATCAACACAATACACAACAATCATTCAGAAATCATCACAAGGAACTACATCAACATTACATTTGTGTGTCGCTACCCCATTAAATACATGGTTCAGCAACCCAATGGTGAAAACATGATCAGAGTGGACATCAGGTAAGACCTTTCTCCCATTCATTTAGACCTCTCTCACATTTGTGCCTAATAATGTTTGTATGTTTCTCCAGGACAATTACTTTAAACACAGAAGATGGGAACTTCTCTGTGTCAATGCTGCTGTACAAAGATGAAGCATTTCAGGACGAGTGGACCACGGTGCCCTCACTGACCCTGGATGATAACATATTTGTGAAAGTTTATATGGTAAGAATTAGGGATGTCCCAATACCACATTTTCCACAATGAGTACAAATAGAGATAGTACCTACTATTTATGAACAATACACAGTCATGTCTGTGAAGGTTCTCAGTCATCCAGGACTTCTTGCAAAAAAAGGATTAAGTAAACTTAAACTTTTTTTTCAATACACAGTCATGTCATGTTGATTTGTTTATGTTTTAACAGTGACTTGATTTGAGGGATACAGATTTTAAGCTTCTTGCTTTAAGCGGAGCCTCTTTTACTCACTGCAGTCAATAAAGTACTCGTGTAGCAACATCTGCACTATTCCCCTGAGTACTTTGAGTACTTTTTTGCCCTGAGGCTTTAATACCCTCGAGTGCCAGTAGCTAGACTAGCTTAGTAATATTTCTATTACTATTTGTTCATAATCAAAGGGAAGCAGTAATATATCTTATTCCACAAGTTTACATTCATTATTCATTATTTTCTGAAAACTCTTTTTTGACTTTGACCAGATACATATAATTAGAACATTATTGCATTGCTTTTACATTACAGCCATGACCTGAGATACAAGGGTCACACCTTTGACTGATGGACTGTAAAAATGTTGTAAAAATATTTCTATTTTTGGATGTGGCTATGGCTGAGTTACCCAATCTTAAGCAATATGTTGTTTCGGGAATGTTCCCTGTCATGGTGACAATAACACTTGTGACTTGATAGTGATATGAGAGCGTCTCTTATTTTCCTTTACCCTCTTGCTACCACTGTTTATTTACTACATTTACTTGGCTTGCTTGTAGAACAGAATATACTGAGTGTAGAAACTGACTCGACTGTTGCCTAACACTGTTTGTCCTGTAGATACCAGCTCATCTGAGGCTGCGATTGGAAAGATGCTGGGCGACGCCAAAGAGTGACCCCTACAGTAACATTCAGTATAACTTTATCAGAGACAGGTCCGTCAGGAAGTATCAATGTTTTATTCAAAGTATTTCCTTGAAGTTACAATCCAACAACACCTTCCTACCCACCTATTGACTTTTCTGGATTTATTTTTTCACATGTTTATAATAGTATGATGCTTATATCAAGCTTACTTTATCCTAGGTTTATAGGCATTTAAATTATCTGAGGGATCCATATTCTTTATGTGCACTTAAACAGGCTAATTAAGGTAGATTATGCAAACTTGTTCATGTTTGTCACAGTTCATTTCAAGATCAGGGTTCATAATTTATAGGTTGGAGTTCCCTTATAAAACATATTTTTAAACAAAATCTCTTGGAAATAGGAAGTTATTACCTAATAAATCAAATCTTCTCCAAAAAAGAAGGCAAAGAAATGGTCACCTATTTACATTATTATATGGTATGTTGGCACATATATAGTTATTAGTGAGACTGGTTTATTTCACCACACTCCTAAGTATCCGTCTCACGCGCGCTGTGGACGCTGTTGAAATCTGAAATAAGAGAATTTGTTGCTTCAAGAGCTGGCCAGACAACAACTCCTCGGGCTGGGTCATGTGACTTCTGTCTGAGAGGCCATATGGGTTTCACTTCAACAGCTGTGCATGTCCTTGACAACCGGCCGTATTTGGTGCAGTTAGCAACAGCACCCCCATGAAATGTACAATGATTTTTACAATGTCACAAAAAAAGACAAAAACTTAAATCTCTTGCTAAGTTCCTGTCTGTTTTTTCAGCACATTTTCACACTTCACATATCTATCTCCATGTAGCTCATCTCTTTTTTAAAAATACACTATTTAAAATACTGTTACAATAACTTAACAGCCTTTTCCCCTTTGTTCTCATAGCTGCCCAGTGTTGTCAAATGAACAGACCCTGAGTGTGTTGAAGAATGGGCAAGGTCCAGAGGCCACTTTTAGGATACAAATGTTCAAATTTGTGGGCAGTTCTTACACAAACGTCTTCCTTCACTGCAACGTCCAGATCTGCCACAACGGGCCAGGGCTGTGCCAGCCTGTGAGTCAGCTCACGTACTAGCAATGTCTCACTTTAGAAGTCACAGGCCAGTTCAGACAAGTAGCCTATGTGCAGCTTATGTACTTAATATAGATGTGGCCTAGAAATGCTTTTTAGCCATATGAGCCAGCACGCAAAGTCTTGTTCCTAATATGAGACGTCTGTCACTGAGGCTTTTGGAGTCTATTTTTACCTAATAGTTTAAAAAAATGTAAGTGACTCAGTGATTTTGGTGTGATGTTCTAGAAGTTTCTAAAATGTAATAGTAATAATTGTATTAGTAGTAATAGATTACTTGTAGAGAACACTTCTAACTTGTTTATATGATTAAACCACACCTACTTTCTATGTTTTATGTAAAACTAATTATGTTGTTTCAGGGTAGTGCTGTTTACCCTACACTTTATCCAAATCTAAATTCGTTTACTTTATCAAATTTATGCAGAACTGCTCCAGTGATGACGGGTTGATGAGGTTGCGACGGGACATTCCTCTGTCTCACACAGTGTCTTACGGTCCAATCAGACGACTACAAGACGAAAGCAGCAAATCCAATACCAGTATGTTTTTCTTTTGTATATAATTCAAATATATATATATATATATATATATATATATATATATATATATATATATATATATGTATATAATTAATTTAGTTTTTTTTCTATATAAAAAAACATATACAACAATCCTATATATATGTATATATATATATATTGGATTGTTTCAAAGTTGCCTGTTTTCTTTGGCAGATTCAGAAGGGGTGCCCCCTGTCGCGACCTTTATCCTCGCAGGGCTTCTTGTGGTCTTGCTGCTGATCACAGGAGTGTTTGGGAGACTGTGGTTTCGCTCCAGACGCTTTTATCCAACCCAGGAGGCTCAGCTCACTCTATCCAACATTCACCATCTCTCGGAAGTGGCTTCATGAGTCGATGGGACAATGGGGCAATGAGGCTAACACATGGACTGACAAACACAATCCTACATGAGATTAACAATAATATTACACACAAAAATACAAAGTATTTGTTTTAAATGTCTTTCTTAATTTGTATTAATTCAGTCTAATAAAGCTATTCATCCATTTTTCTAGTTCTGAGTTGTATTGAGTAAAACCTTTTGTATTTAAGCTTTTCCTTATGCTGTTTAGGCAACAACAATTTCTGATGGATTTGCTCTAACAACTTTTAATGAAAGTATCATTTTATATCTTATTGTTTTGGTCTGTTGTAAATCAGTGCACACACTTTATCATGTTATTTTGCCATTTTGTTATTGTTAAACCACTAATACTTGTTCACTATTCCACTTAATGGACAATTAATACGGTAGAGTTTTGTGGAAGTGTAATTTTACAACAAGAACCTATAACATCTCCCCAAGAACCCCTGAACATTTAAGGGTGATTAAAAGGGTCCTCAGGGTATTTCCCGTTGTCTATTTCAGTCCGTAACCCTACAAGTGACGGCGCTCCGCTCTGTGCGTGATGACGTAGCACTGCGGCGTGCCACTCCAGGATCAACACAAACGCCGACAGCGAAAGGTCTCACAGCTGAGTCTGAGCCAGATCACTTTATAGTTCGATTTAGACACGCTTTTATACTGTGAATAACTTATGTGGATGTAGTTAGCGCTTTGTCTTTAATAATCGGAGCTGGTGTGAGATTAGAGATCAAAACTAAACCCTTCGAAGTGCCCCGCTTTTCGGGTAAGTTGTTTGTAGTAGCTACTCCCCATCCAGAGGCTAATGCTAGCTCTTTGACCATGTTGTTGTTTTTCTTTTGTTTACTGTAAAAGTTGTCCGTCGCACTATTTTAGTTTTAACTAGTTTAGATTTTTTGTAAAAACTACTTCATACACATACACACGGTTGTCTAAAACGTTATGCCTCTATACAAAAATTAAAGTGATGTGTTAATGCATGCCGCTGCAGTGTTGTGTGTGTTTTTAGCTGTTTGCTAACCTGCCCCGGCTATTCTGGCATAATTTAGCCGGCTGTTACTGGCCATGCTTACAAAGACTCGGACAATAGCTCTCCTGTTTTGGACTATGCGTGTACAATTGTGTCACCACCATGTTTTGTAATGACATCGGGATTATCCTTGCTAATAATTTCTATGAGTAGCACACTATTCTATTGTTCTTCATCATTAAAGTTATTTTTTTTGTATTACATTAGGTAAGGGTGATGCTAGATTTGCATAAAGCTGATTAATTTCCTGTGTACTCTATTAAAAACAACATGGGAGTTCAGTTTATTTTTTATATTTTATAAGTTATGAAATATGTGAGTCCATTTTCCATAACAGTTAAGAACCCCATATAAGAAGAAGTGCCATATGTGTTTTACTTTAAGTCTACTGAAGTAACAATAAGTTGACATTGTCATCTGTAGTGGGTTGTTGTCACATTTGAAATGTATTTATGACCCTAACCACCAAACTGATCATATGTTCTTGTTGTGGCCTGACTGTATTGTTGTGGGTTTTAAATTATAGTTTGTAATCTATTACTCAGCTTCAATTGTGGCTAAAATCCTTTCACATACAGTACCACAAAATATGCCAGTGGCTGATTGGTCAGTTATGGTTGTTTTTTTAATAACATGTTGAAACTGTAATAGCTTTCTGACCTGTCATTTAACTCCACGAACAAACAGGGATTTGAGCTCAAACGTGAGGGTCAGGTTTGCCCTTAAGCCTAGAAAACCTAGTAGTGTAACACTATATGCTGTTGTGAAATGTTTCTGGAGTTTTGATCAACAGAGAGACTTGACAACATGTGTGGGGACCAAGTGTCACCTCATGTGTGTTTATGTCAACAAACTTAATCAGAACTCGTATAATAACAGAAAAAAAACTTGAGGTACATTAGAGATGCTATGGCCTCGACAGGAGTTAGAGTTCAATTAATCTGAACAACTATTATATCTTGCCATAAAAACACTTGTCAGTAACTTTGCCTTCAATACCATCCATGTTCTGAATTGTGAACTATTATTATTACTAAACCAGGAATGTAGACTTTACTCTCCTTTTAGTCTGATGCTTATCTCTAATTATACAAATTTATGCATGTGCTTCTTTGACCATTGCCAGCCTGGCTTTACCTACATGTAATTTGTTTAACAAGTTTCTTTTTCCTTTTTTTTTGTTTCAGGGTTAAACATTTGACTCGCTTTTTCTGCCGGCTTCCCAGAGGCTAGGAATACTAAAGGAGTACAAATGGAGAACCTCCACCCCCACTGCCTTAAATGCATCAACAGAAGATGCATGGTGAGACCAGAGACTGGTGTCTCTTGTGACCTCATAGGCTGCCCCCTTGTCTGTGGGGCAGTTTTTCACTCGTGCAAATTAGATGAGCATCGCCTGCTGTGTCCATATGAAAGGCTGCCGTGTCTCAACAGTGGATTCGGCTGCCCTTTTACCATCACAAGGATCAAAATGGCTCAGCATCTTGAGATTTGCCCAGCCAGTATTGTGTGTTGCACTATGGAGTGGAACAGGTGGCCGGTTAGCTACTCCGATCGCAAATCCTACGAAAACTTGAGCAAAGAGTTTGACGAAGTGGAGCAGCTTGATATGGCTTTAGCGCTGCAGGATCAGAGGATGTTATTGGAAACTTTAAAAGTGACAACCACTGCGTCAAAGAATGGTGAAAAGAAAAAGGAACAATGTGACAAGATGGCAATAGCTTTGAGTGATTTAGAGACAGTCAGTAATGGGACAGTTGAGATGGAAGAGGAGGAGCCGTATAATGGGCTTTATAAAGCCTCTGTGGAGACCAGCAGAAGTCTAGCAGCGGCATTAGACATCTTGACTAACTCTAAGGATATAGAAGTAATTGTTAATAATAAAAATGGAGAAAAGACTGATAAGAATGGAGTGCTACACATTGGTGAAAATGGTGATAGTCATGTTTATGGCACTGAAGGTGGGAGAAACGTAGACATGCAAGAGAGCGACTCTGATTCGGACTGTGAGCTTGGAGCGGTGGGGGGAGTGGACTGTGCAGTGGGGACAGAGGAAAACGATATAAACTGGGTAGAAGAAAGTAATTTTGTTGAGTTGTTGTTAAATGAAAAGGAAGACCTTGTTAATGAGCCAGTGGATAATCCACAGCTTGTTTGGCCAGCGATGCCTCAGGGTTACTTGCCTGTTGTAGCACTGCAGCCGCCTGTGCCTCAACAAGCTCCACGTCCTCCTCCAATTCCATTCCTGATTTCGGATCACGTGATGAGAAATAACTTCCTGCATTACTTGCCCTCTGAACTCAGGTATAGGTGCTTGGAGCGAAAGCTTCAGAGCGTCGAAGTGCTTAGAGGAATGAGTATGTTTACATTTAATGGACGTCGAGCACTTTTGTCAGATCCTTACTTGTTTCGAGCTAAGATGGAGGACAAAGCGGTCGACACGTCTGATTTAGAAGTAGCAGATGATCCAATGGGACTCCACGGTATAGATCTCATCACTGCGGCTTTGCTCTTCTGCCTGGGCGACTCTCCCGGGGGCAGAGGAATATCTGACAGCAGGTTTGTTGATGGTTACCACATTGATTTTGGTACGCAGACTTTCTCCTTTCCTTCAGCCATTCTCGCTACTAACACTATGGTGGGAGACATCGCTTCAGCCTCGGCCTGCGACCATGCCAGCCCACAGTTGTGTAACCCCAGCCCTTTTCACACGCTCAGACTCGACTTGGTGCTTGAATGTGTGGCTCGATACCAAACCAAGCAGCGATCAATGTTCACCTTTGTGTGCGGACAGTTGTTTCGAAGAGATGAGTTCTCGTCTCATTTTAAAAACGTTCATGGTGATATACATGCTGGCCTCAATGGCTGGATGGAGCAGCGGTGTCCCTTGGCCTACTATGGCTGTACTTACTCCCAAAGACGCTTCTGCCCCTCGGTACAGGGCTTCAGAATCATCCACGACAGGCACCTTGGCTCGTTTGGTGTTCAGCCCGGTTTACCTTCAAATAATAGAGAGAATGGCAAAAGACTCAACTACAGGTTTGGCTCTCAGGATGATCAGTTTAGCAGTCTTCCTTTTGAGGTGTTGCAACATGTCGCAAGTTTCCTAGACAGTTTTAGCTTGTGTCAGTTCTCCAGAGTGTCTCGCACAATGAGGGAAGTGTGTGCCAGCCTGCTGCAGATGCGAGGAATGGTCGTGCTGTTGTGGGAGAAGAAACGGCGGGATGATGGCTCCCCTTCATGGCAGATCACAGACAAGGTTAGGCCCCTTTATTATCTTTGCAGTTTTAGCTTAAAGGGGTGCAGTTTTTTTATTTATTTAATATGGACTACATAAATACATTGAACCAAACCAGATGCATTGCTTAAGTGTTATTGCACACATGCTATTTTTTAGCACCAGTCCAGACTGAGCTTGAAGCAACCTCAGGATTTCCTTTTTTTGAGTAAAAAGTTGAATCATACATGAATTATCATGCTTCACTGAAGCATGAAGCATGTTAAATGTATTCTACAAATTTATACACACTACATGTTTAATGTTTTTCAGCGTTGGCCATAATAAATCTTTCTTTCTTGCTTTGTCCTCCAGGTGTGGCGGTTCAGCACAGCCTTCGGTACAGTGAATGAATGGAAGTTTGCCAACATTGCCAGCATGGCTGACCACCTTAAGAAGTGCAAGTTCAACACTATATCTCGCCGGGAGGAGGCCATCCCTCTGCCGTGTATGTGTTTCACCAGGGAGCTCACAAAAGAGGGCAGATGTTTACGCTCAGTTCTCAAACCAGTAGCATAAGATGCCTGTGACCATCAGAACTTTTAAGTATTTTCCTCTAGTGTTTTTTTTTCCTCTAGTGTTTACAGACATTAAAATACCAAACCTCAAAAACAATAAAACTACTTCTGGTTTATTCTACATTTTTTCTCCAATCCATTCATCACATCAGAAGCTGGATGTGCATTCACGGGTTTGAACTTTAACTTTACTCATTTTTTTTTTCTGATCTGAAGTGGTTTTTAATAATACCTGTGTACCACCTGTTCTGACAGTTTGTAAATAATCCTGATGTAGACCTTTTATATTTTTATATCAAAATACTGTGCTACATTGGAGGTAAAAGTAGAGCCTTAACTTATCTAACACTTGAGGTTGTTTTTTTATTTTTTTTTTATTAAGTTGTGTGCTTCTCCTAAACATCTCAAAGCAAAGTCTTGATTGCTTGTAGCTGGAGAGGTTTACTCTTATCTAGCATGTTTTTTTTATATAAATTTGAGTTTTCTTTGAGTGACCACACTTGTACCACTGTAACTCTATACATGACCAAACATCTGCAGTAGCTGTGCACAAGGCATGTCCTGTTAAACAAACCTATTGTCTTCACTGTGGTTTAACAAAAAAAAGCCCAAGTACCTACTGTCATGTTTGGTGTCCAGAAAAACATTTTATATGTTTGCAGCTGTAAATAGAGCAGGGTTACAGTAAAGTTAGGACAAAGGAAGTGGTTGCTTTGTGGTCGTCTGTTCTACCAGCTTCTCTGACACATGATCAGCGTAGTTTGCAGGGTACTTCATCCAAATTTCAAATGTAGCTAGTGAAGTTATGAATGTACTTTAAAAGCCCTGCAGGCCAGGTATCATAAATATCACAATAATCACTTCCTTCTGGTAATTGCCACTAACTATCCATTATTTATCATGTTTTGGCATTTTTTTTGGTACATCTTTCTCAGGGTTGCATGAAGCTTGATGCTGATTATCACCTGCAGTAGTTAAAGTCATCTATAATGGGTATTTTTTTTTTTTACACAACATACTCTTTCACCAGTTAGTTTTACAACATAAAGGTGTGTATTGCAGTGCTGTTCTAATAAATGATGAGAAAATTAAATTTATTCCATTTCAAGGTAATTACAAGGTATTTTTTCTTGTTTGAGTTGAACAGTTACAACAGATTGTTTCCTAAAGACAGCGTGTTGGGGATGGTCCATGTTGTTTAATATGGCATCCATTTTCCTACATTACCAATACATAACCCAGACAGTACCGCCTCTTTTCCGGTTTATAAATTGCTTTTTGGGTGTTTGTTTATCAAGATTGTTTTATATATTTTATCTCTGACTTCCCTTAAACTTTTAAATTAGAAGGAAATTGTCCTTACCATATAAGCAATAAATGATCACATTTGACGTAGTGGCATAACAAATACTAATACACATATGCATTGGACGTGTTTTGAATCTTTTTGGTAAGACCTGATGGCGTTCCAAACTTAGGACCTCGTTAGGCTCATAGCAGTTTTGAAAAGTAAATGTAGACAAAGTTAAATGGGTGTTTTTTATTGGTTGCGTTTAGTAGGAGACAGTTTTTTTGTCAAGGTTGATGTTCATTTTTTAATATTAGACAAAAAATGTCATGGGATGATAAAGTAAAAGCGTGATTTTTAAAAGTTTGTTCAATGCCTTCTATTCCAAGTCTTTTTACTTTGAAGAAGGGGATAATGTTGGAAACATCTGCTAAGGTCACCAATTCCTTTGTTTTTGTTTTCTGAGTTTGTCAAAGTCTCATGGAAGTTTGTACTAAGCTGTTTGTACCTCTTTTTTGTTTTACTATGTTTTTTTATATACTGTACTGGTACACTTCATTGAGAGGGAAACATTTCTAGTTTTTTTGTTGCACATAATGATGGCATGAACTGAAAAATAGAGAACATAGTAGCTAAGACGAGCGACGATATTAAAGTCTGGTGTTTAATATGTTGATGGAGTTTTCTCAGGTTTAGCTGGGTTTAGCTCTCAAGCCTTTGAGTTCTTGTCATAAAAAAGGCTTCATCTTTAGACTTCATTACATTTTTACGGTCCGTGCTCATGAAATGAAGTCGTGACGTGGAGCTGCTTTATATTGGTTTTACTGGGTTTCCTGTCCAGCTGTGCATGTTTTTCACCAACTGATACCAGCTCAATTTGACTTTTAAATAAAGACACAGTTTGTTAACATTTGTTTCCTCATGTTTAATTTAGGTTACATTGAAAGAAAGTGAGTATTACAGAACATCAGCAGCTGGAAGAAACTTTCTGCAGATTTTTTAATTAAAACTTCAAGAACATCCTACCAGGAGTGGGGTTCAAACCATAGATTGTAAATAAAATGGATGTAATCTGCCCATATTCACCAATATTGTGGTTTTGAAAGGGCATTTTCAGATAGCATAAACGGATATATTAATAAAAAATGTTGTGTTTGGTACAATGATGGCATGAACTGTAAAGTGTAGCACCTAATGGCAAAGGTCTAGTCCAGGGGTCCCCAATTAGTTCTAGTCTTAAACTGGTTAGAAACTCATTCATGCACATGTTTACCCCACAAACCTTGTTATAAAAGCATCTTAAACTTTATCAGAACATTGTCATGCTCATGAAGTATACTGAGAAAGTCATAATATTCTTATCGCGTGCTCCTTAATCCAGCTGCATGTTATTTCATCTTAGCCATCTTTAAGCCATAGACTCCTACCAGGAGTGGGGTTTGAACCCACGAGGACTATTGTCCATTGGATCTTAAGTCCAACGCCTTAACCACTCGGCCATCCTGGTTTTGGTGGTACCCTGGGAGTTGTCAATTACCATCATATTTAAATGTATAAATCCATATATATAAACTAATGTACCTAACAGAATGATGCATTAAAGCCAAGCTATGAAGCTATGGGGTCCGTAACACATTTCGTTGTGTATGAATATGTTCCTATTTTAATTATGTATGTTCAAATAATGTCTTGACAATAATGACAATACAGGAGCAGCAGGATCCTAGTGCCACAAGTTAGAGCCAAAGGGACACAAATAAAGGTGTTGTGCGGAAGAAGTGTGAGCCAACACTGCACCAAGTCCACAGAGTATCCCAATCAAGCATGGGACGTGACAGGCAAGTACCATCACACAGAAGCTGTTTTCTTCACGTGGTGTTTACGGTTCCAGTACTTTACTCGGAATGGGATTTGAACCGTAACCACTGAGTCATCCTCCTCCTTCCCTCCCATGTTCAGCTGTCAGCGGACTCAACTCCTAAATTGACAGAAACATCATTTAAAAAAGTGAAGTAAAAAGCAGATTATGCAAGTACATCACTTTTGAAACCATCTTCTTTATGCATTTTTCTTACATTTTTTACGTGACTCGTTACAATGCTGCAAAGCCCATTATTAAACCTACGGTAGCCTTTAGACCTCTCTGCCACAAGGCGGAGCCAAAGAGACACAAATGGAAATGACGTATTTCCTTGACTTGTTTCCTAATGTTTACAAAACCACGGATGTAACTTGTGATGCTACAATGTGTCGTGCTCTACCTACATATAGCCACGGCAGTCTTCGTAGGCTTTATTCAGAGTTTGTTTCCCTCAGGCAATGTTACTGATCTTCTTAAATGATGCCACGTTATTTTCAAAAGTCCAGTTTTGTACCAGGAGTGGGGTTCGAACCCACGAGGACTATTGTCCATTGGATCTTAAGTCCAACGCCTTAACCACTCGGCCATCCTGATGTGATGAGATCATCTATGAGCCACGTGATTCCACCAGAGCAATAAACCCTGCAGTGTCTGTGCCCGGAAATGCCTACCGCACATCACACAACTCCTACAAGGTTTAGTGTTTACAGAAAACACCCGCCCACAGACTCAGCTCGTGTCTCAGGGACTCCCCACGTGTGTGATGGACCAGTGAACAGGGACATTAAACCATAGAGTGGCTTCAAACCAAGATGGTTCGGAGTCAAGAGCAGAATATCAGGGCAGTGATCTGCTGTGCAAACAGAAACCACTCCTGACCTAATAAGCTTCCTCGTGCTCTATTGTTGTGACACTACCTGCTCACTCATTATTGACAAACCCGGCTCATAATGTAATGCTGTGACACCCAGGCCTCGAGTCAGTGTGTTTTTTTACGGTTGTTCTTCATCACAACACAAAGACTCCGGATCTCAGAATCACAAATAGGTAAATTAGATGTATTTAATTAAGAGAGTAGTGCAGTGGAGCTGGTGTACAAGGCAACAGCCCAGGGTCCGAAACTGGAAGCCCCATCCCTCACTTCCAAGACGGAGTATTACAATTAAGTTTCAATTGATTTTTTCACAATGACGTCGTGTTTTTAAATAAAGCATATATTTGTGTCATTGTCATTCTCCAAGATAAGTCATTCTGATCAGCTTTTCTACAGTGTTTGAGTTGAACCATGAAGACTCACAACTCCATCTAGTGTTAGCTAACAATATTACAGGCCCACTTTCTTTTTTTATATTAACTGAGGCACTCAAAAGGACATTTATTTGTCCATCATACCCAACCTACCCTTGTGTTATCATCTCAACAACTAAAATGCAACATAGCAGGCTACTTTCAGATATTTTTTCTCCTTCTTCCATCTGTGTCAAGGTTATAGCTGTTCCTATGTCTTGACTTGCACAATCCACACAGATCTATATTGCCTCCAGAGCTAACCACATCTGATCTTTGGCTTTGATTACTAAAGACGTGTTTAGCAACGGTCTGGGCTCACTTTAATTTACAGTTTTGTGTTGAGCTACACCCCGCGGCAGTCAATTCCAAAACAACTTTATAATTCAATCAAAGCAAAATCTGTGGCATTTATTTAAAAAAAACATAAACATAGCTTAAATATTCGACAACAACATTCAAAGCTGAAAGCTGTAGGACAAAACTGCGTTACATTAAAGCTTTATGATAGTTATGCAAAGTTTATGTAAAACAAACCTCCTGTTATCAGAATGTAGGCGTGGGTTTTTGAGAGGAATCCTTTCCTGCTCCTGAAATTACATTTGGACAGTTGCAATACTCACATCAGGAGCAAAATAAATAAAAAGTCATCTTTGATAGAAGGATTACATCAGATCTGTCTGTGCAGTCTTTGGTGTATACTATAAAAGAGAAAAATGTGTTTCTGAAAAGTTGTTTTCTGGTTCCTCGTGTAGATCCTCTTATGTATCTTACGTATGATGGCTTCAAAAAGTAGCATTTTCCAAAGTCATCATTAACATGTTTCCATAAAGGCAGTGCAGGTCCCCTGTTCGAGTGCATCCCGGCGAGGTAAGTCCAAAGTGTGTCTGAACCCAGCCGAGTCCTTTCTCTGGTCCTGTCTATCAACACTGTCAATGTGAAAGACTGAAGCCAAATAATAAACTATATTAAAGGCAATAAAAACAATCAAACAAAACAACCATTAAAAGCCCAATTACACAAAGGCTACACAAAAATAAGTATGTTTCAAAAATGGACACTTGTTTTTTAGTACTTAATACTTCTAATGTCTGCTTAATTGGAAATGTGTCTTTTGTATGTCTTTGTCAGATATCTTTTTGAATTTTGTTCTAGTTAATCTATTTTTCTAGTTCCAAAGCATAATACATTTGTCCTATTATGCTTTCCAAACCGCACGCTTGAATTTACTTTGCAGAAAAACCCAACAAAGTTCCCATGAACAACCACTAACCACTACCTTTTAGCAGAAAGAACCTTAGGCAACCTTTGTCAACCAGCTTTTCTGAATCAAGAGATTGTACAAGAAAAAAAAACACATGAGGAAATGATGAAATTGTAAATTCTTGTCAGAAGTGAAACCTGGGACACTGTAAACACGTGCTTTACCAGGTGAGTCACTCAGGCACCTGTCCTTATCTATGTATATAGATCTTTTAAATCTAAAACCTTTTCCCTGAGCCAAAGCAAAACTATGTTAGAGGTTAAAACAAACAAACTGGACTTAGGAATTTTAAATGTCTTGAATTTACGGATGGAAGAACAGAAAGTAGTAATGTAGCCCCAACGCAACTTTAAAAGGAAAGGGCAAGAGCTACATTGCCATCACTTGCAACATGGGAAACAACAACAGAAGAGCTTTTTACATTGATTGTTCTTCTTGTATTTCACTGCTTTCTTGATCTGCTCTGTGGCTTTGACAACATAGTCCTCTGTAGCGCCTACATTAGCCTCTATGTTATTGAGCATGGACCCCTGCTCCTCGACCAGAAGTGCCATTTGGAAAAACAAGTCGTGGATGTCCCGGATGCGTCCCTCCAGCTCTAAAAGCTCCTTGTGTCTGTTCTCGATCTCGGTTAAAGCCGACCTGGCGCTCTTTCCTTCCAGTAACAGGTTATCAGAGAAGACGTTCCACTTCCCCGTCTCGATCATCTCGTCTATCTGCTCTCTGCTCACCTCTTTGCCCATAATTTCTGCTTGCCTCTGGATGCGTGTCTTACAGTTCTCCCTTTGGACCATCTCAGCCTCGTTGTACTCGGACATAGCATCATGGAAGTCCCTGGTTAGAGACACGTACTGTGAACGCACCATTCGGACCAGGGCTGCTGTTGGCCCGTGTTCCTTCTCTAGCTCCTTACTCAACTTGCCTAGATTCTCCAAGCGCTTGTATATGGCCTCTCCTCTGGCCTTTATGTCCCGTCCCAGAGCGTTAGAATCCCGTTTAATGCTGCTTATTCTCCGGACAGAAGTGAGGAACCTGGTGTTTTGTTTGCCCAAGCGTTTGACGTCCATTTTGAGCAGCAGCATGTCCTTCCTCATGGACTGGGCCTCTTTGTAGATGCCATCCATGACGTCTTCGCCCTGAAACACGATGGCATGTTGCTCCAGGAGATACCCCTCTGCGTCCTGGCTGCTCGGGTCCTCCTCAGGGCTGGGCTCCTCCTCTTCAGGCTTAAGAACCTGCAGCTCCGACAGTCTGTCCTTCATCTTACCTGCGAAGAGTTAGCATATAAAACGTGTAAGAAATATTACATTTATTCATTTATCCAAACTGTCCACTGTCTGTGGGTCACTTTTTTTTAATTCTTAGTTAAAATGGGGGGTTCATTTTTGAGGGTGTGGCTCTTGACCAATCGCAGCTCGCTGAAGAAAACCCAACACTAGGCAAGGGTTTATTCAAAAGCCTGACTAAACCGCTATTCAAATGTTTTCCATTTTCTTATATTTTTCTCTTCGGTTTCTGACTTTCTAGTGCCATTTTATCGATTTTACATTTATTCTTAGTATATTGTCATTCCTGCCCATTAAACATTTACAAAAGCAGCTACTTTTATTATAAAATGTCAAACAACTTTTACAAATATTATTATACATTTTTTGGGCGACCCAAATAAAATTTTACATGACCCACTTTTGGGTCCTGACCCAATGATTGGGAACCATAGATCTACAGATTCACTGGATGTAACTGCAGTACAGTGGTAATAAAGCATGTTATGTGAGTTATGTCCTGGTGTAATCTGCTGCTTAATCTGCTGCTCATCTAATCTGAGCCCGCTCCTCTTTTTCTCTGGTTTTAGTCTTGTTTTGGTCCTTATTTAGTCTGGATTTATTCCTGACTCTGCACCATCTAACTATAGGTTTACATCTGTTTTAGTCCTCTTGTAGTCCTGGTTAGGTTTAGGGTTTAGTCCTGCCTTAAATCATGGTTCTTAATGTAATCCTGTAGAATTTAGTTCTCTGCATAGTCTGTTAGGGTCTGAGTTCGTCATGGTTTAGCCCTGGTTTAGTCAGGTGTTGTCTGAGGTTAAGGGCTGGTTTGGTCATGGTTTAGTCATGTATACTGGGATACAAATAAATATATTTTGCTCCCTGGGATTAGTCCTGGCCTCTTCCTTGGTTTGGTCTTGGATATAAGAGTTAGCTGTGGTATTTAGCTACAGCTGATTGCATTGAGGAGAAATGTATAGCATATAATCTTCACAATAAACAGGAAAATGTATACAAATGGTCTGAAAGTATTTTAAAATAAAGTTTCTGAACTAAACTGAAAATTCTACTTTCTCAGTTACTAAATTAACTAGTTACTAGATAAATTCCAGGGCGTTGACTTTTTGATTAACACAGTGATGAGCCAACTTGAGGCGCTTTATCTTCTCTGAACAGGAAACCAGTTGCTATTGACATCTCCAACAATACCCCACTAAAGAAATTCATTCACATTTTTATTAACACTAACCATATTGTTTGAACAAAAGCCAAAAATGACTTACCTTGTGTGTGCTGCTCTTCTCAGTTCTCTAAAGCAGAAGGTAAACGCACATTAAGACACATTTCCTCTTTCTCCGTCAGACCACCATATTTTAACATGTCGCATCTCGCGCTGCGCCCCCGACGTCTCCGCCTCAGCTCTGTCTCTCTCTCACACGCGCAGCAGCACGTCGAACGCGGAAGATCACGCCTTCCTCCCACAGTGCAGTGAGGGCACATCAGAAACTACCGTGTGAAGTTAACACCAGCCTGCCACAGGTTTTTTTAGTCGAGAAAGAACATAAGATGATAGATTCGAACACTTGAGCGCGGTTTTACGCACGTAGCCTTCCGAATGAAAACAGCACTCAGATTCAAAGTCAACTCTTGTTATCGACTACAAAAATGAGTAATTGTAGTTTGTAACGTGTAGGCCTACAGTTACATGTCGTCAATCAGGAGTTAAGTGAAACAGTAGCTTCCCCACATTTCTTCTAAACCAATTTTTGTGTTTTTTCTCTTAATGTTACAAAAACCTAGGAACTGGCCATTAGAAATCTCAGGTCTTTTCACTCAAGTTGTACTGTACTTGACTAAATATAGGCATCCTGTGTCAATATGGTTTGAGTGGTTGCAATGACATAAAACTAGACTGATGTTTCCTTTGCAGGCTCAGTTTCTTTGACCAGGAAGAGGTAGTTTACAATTACAAGCCTTTTCAGATTTAGTAATGGGCCATATCTGGTTCTACAGGAATGCACAAAGGCTGGATTTTAGCCTCATTTCAAGGATCTGTGCTCGCAAATAAAATGCATGTAACATGTGATTAGGCTACATTAATGTAATAATAGTTTAGTCACATGCATGTCTGTAATATTCACATGATGCACAAGATCTACTTTATCTGGCAACTTACTAAATCCTTTAGGGAAACTATAGAATGGAATTGAACATGTTTCAGAAGAAGGGGGCACAGATTATTGCACAGGAACTCAGACACCGCACCAACAACTGCAGTTGCACTTTACTTTTCAGTTTCAGATGAAAGACTAATGCATTGAGTTATGCCTTAATGAACCAAACAAATTCACAGATGGCACACAGACCTTATATCAGACATTGATAGAGCACAACCCTTTTAAACAGATAATGTGGTTTCAGTTCCCTTTTCAATTTTCTTCTTTTTTAGATACTGTAATAAGACCGGAAACTTAAAAGAGAGTGTGAGGGTATGACAGAAAAAAATTGTCTCAAGCTTGATTTCAAACCCAGGCTGCTACTGTATGTGGTGGTGCTTTACCTGGTTAACCACTGAGGCAATGCCTGCACGCTCAGTTTTCACACTTGTATTTAAATTAAATTAATCTGGGACCTGTCTTTTATTTTAGTCTTTTTTTAAAGGAAGTTTTGAGTGTGTGGATCTCAGAACAACAGCTCACAGAAGAAAAGTTACCTGAAAATCTTGCATATTATACTGTGAAAGGCCCGGTTAACCAACATATTCCTCCACGATTATGAATTTGTGAAAACATGGGAAGTATCCACAGAAGAGCTTCTTAAGAGGGTCCTTCTTATCTGTGATTACGGCTCTGTCCAGTTTGCAGACCCCTTCCTTCCTCAGTTCAGTTCAGGTTCAGGCCTCTTTTGTGTGAGTATAGCCAACATCCACAAACACTTCCTGGATCTCACTGGTCGGGATGGTCCTGGTCTGAGAGCAGGTTTAACGCCACTGTGCCTGACTGAGGTGCACCAGCTGGTCTCTCATGTCTAGATAAAAGGAAATAAATCGGTCTGAAGACAAATTTTATACAATGTGTAATCCTGGGTTTAGTCCATGTTTAGTACTGATTAAATCCTGGGTTTAAGTCTTTAGTCAAATCTCCAAGTTTGAGGATAAAAACTAGAGGATACAGAGCATTTGCAGAGTGGCTCCTAAGCTATAGGCCTTTTTTATATTGCACAATTCATACACTGGGCCAAAAAGAAGAGTGCAGATAAAAAACAAAACACTCTTTATAGAACAGTCTTCCTCTCAATGTCAGAGCAGCTCTTTAATCATTAAAATTAAAACATATCTATTTGATGTGGCTTTTAATAAGATGAACTTGCCATTTTTATTGTTTTGATTTTTTGAATCTATTTTTTACATTGTTTTTAGTTTTTTTTACACTGTGTTCTTGTCCCTGTATCTTATAGCCTTTTATCTATTTTTGATTTAGTTACTGGTTTTATTTGACTAGTTTTAAACTCAAAGCTTGTACAGCACTTTGTCCCTGATCTCAGATGCATCGCTCTGGAGGAAAACAACTTTTTTCTTCTTGACCAGTTTATGCCGACACTGTCATTGTTTGAGTGTAGTGCCTTTTGTTTATGAAATTAAATCGGAGCCACAAATTGTTTTCAATGTGCAAAGCCATTTTACAAAAACACAGACATGAGAGTTTCTTTTCCAGACAACTTAACTAACATTATAATACATATGTAACAAAAACAAAGGTTTACCTTATTTATATTTACTGATAATCCTACTTTTTTCCCCTAAAATCTCAGTTGTCAATTATTTAGTTATGGCCATTACATGAACTTTAAATTGTGACTTCTATTTTACTTGTCATTTGAACAGAAATAATAGATATATGTGTTTGAAGTTTATTGAAATGTGTGAAAGTAAATAAAAAAAAGACATCATCAGATAATGACAGCGGAGTTTTGTGAAGAAACAATGATAAAGAATATGGGATTTTATCTGCTTAAGAGGAGGAGCTAAAAGTTTGTGGTGAAGTTTAAGGCACACTACAAGCTTCTTCTTTTTTTCTTTGTAAAAAAAAAAAAAAAAAGGCAAGTGTTAAGCAATAAACACAGATTAGACACAAACTAAAAAACACCTAACACCAGGAACAGAGCAAAAATGTGCAAAATGTAACTTGTAACCTTAAAGAGTTCATGTTTGTATTTTAAAAGTGTTTGTGTGGTGAGTTGGAATGGTCTCTATGAAAGTCTTGTTTTGTTAAAGAGCTTCTGAGGATGACTTAATTGCACATTAGTTTTTCTTTTCTGTAAATGCAGTTGTATGTCACATGTGAAAATAAAAGCCAATACGTCATCATTGGGCTCATATGGTGCTCCGTTCTGTGTCCAGTGACTCTCATAGGTCCACTGCCTGCTTGTTGTTCCCACATTGTGTAGAGCCATGCTGTTTAATATGGCATTTCCTTCAATGATAAACTGTAGTTAAAGACCCCTGCTTCTCTTATTGTGTTGTGTGCCAAGTGTCCAGTGGCTGCAGAGTCCTACATCCAGTGCATCCAGTCCTTTAAGACTTTATCATCATGAGTCAGCACTCTTAGCTACATCCCAAAAATGTCTGTGCTGTCAGTTAGTAATGTACAGGTAAAAGTCAAAAAGTTCTTTCGCAAAAACAGACAAATGCCATTTTGTAAATCAGTGAACTAAGGCTTGTAATTTATTCTTTGCATATCCCTGTTTTCAAAGCCCAAATCCCATATTAGTGGTCCTAATTGAACACAGCCACTCAAGTTTGGTTTGACTGATATCACCTTTAGCAAATAATAAAATGAATAAAAAAACTGACAATTTATAAAAACGGAGTTATCTGCTTTTGCAAATGAACTCTTCATAATCCCTTGGGCAACACAATAAGCCTCAGAAATGATGCTGTTCTTAAACTGCACTAACTCTTTTTACTTTGGGTCTTGATCATCTTACATATGCTCCACAAATATATTAGCTGTAACTCAAAGCCTTTACATCACAGCCTTGGGCACCACTGATTGTTTTAAATGTACTATAGAATTAACATTTGACCCTGACCTTACAAAGGTCAAATCTAAAGTTAGCCCAGTGTATCAACAATATGTATTCAGTTCAGTTTCAGTTTATTTTAGTCCCCAAAAACAAACCTACTGTCAAACAATGCAACACTTCCATGAGCAGTAAGAGAAAGTGTTACCGCAATAGAATATTTAAATTAGTTTACAATATACTGCATTGACAATGTCATTTTTTTTATCATATTTACATTTCCCCTTGGGTTTATAGATATTTAGATAAAGATATAAAAAAATACATGACTACAGACGAACCTCTGTTGGTCACAGTCTAGAAAACAAAACACCAATGCACATAAGCCGCATAAGCGTCAGGAATGTAATACAGCAATTCTTGCAGTTTCTCTAAATATCACCTCATGTGCATCCAAAACAACCACCAGTCAAGTGATCCCCATCATGTCGCCAGAAAAAGAAACTGCTAAACTTAGACAAGTAATGTGGTTAAAGTGTAGGAAGTCACTGAGAGTCATGTCCTCAGATGATGTGTCGATGTGTTGTGAACTGTCATTTCCAGCAGCTTTTGTGTGTTTGAATGAGTCACTGCTTCACAAAGGGGGATTTTTGACATTTTACAGAGAGCACTAGATAGATTAACGGCAAACTCCTTCAGAAAGACAGAAGTGGTGAACATTGTTGAGGTAGAAAGACACAAGCCAGACGCCTCACACTACATTTTTACTGTTTTTTTTTGTAGGCTGCTCGTGAGTGAACACATTTGATTTTTAATCAGAGGTGGCTACAGCTAGTCTCTTGCAGAAGTATTTGGAGTGTATTGTAAAAATGGATTGCTAGAAACATTTGAGAAGATTAGTAAAGGAAAACTGTTACTAAATTTTGTTTAACCTTGCCCCAATTTACATATAGTTCTACTTTCTGTACATATTTTTATAATGCATACTTCTTATATAGTGCTTATCAAGACACCCAAAGACACTTTAGTGAGTGCATTATTCATTCACTCCACAGTCACACACTGGTGGTGGTAAGCTACATTTGTTGCCCTAGGGCAGACTGACAGAGATGTGGCAGCCATTTTGCACCTACGGACTCTCCAACCATCACCAAATATTCTCACACATTCATTCACCAGAGCCACAGACACAGGAGGCAAGGAGGGTGACGTGTCTTGCCCAAGGACACAATGACAGAATGAACAGTGGGGAAAGCGGGAATCAAACCGACAACTTTTGTGTTATAGGACAACCATTCTACCACTGCACCTGGTTTACTCTTTTTCTTTAGTTTTCTTTAGTTGGACAGAGAACAGTCATTTTAAAGCTTACATAAAGTTTTTTTAAACATGCAACAATGTATTTGTCTATGTTTTGTTTTTCCAAATACATTTTCTGTAACTTAATTAGGTTCTGAAATACCCACATTAAATGTATGCTTGTGAAATGTTTGTCTTAAATTCTGATTTGAAATGTGACCTGTTCTATTGTAGCCTGAATAATGAAGCATAAGGCTGCAGTGCACATATTTTCCAGCAGATGTCAGTGTTACACACGTTTCTCCATGTTTAGCTCAAGACTTCACTTCCTCACTGTTTTAGGAGTTCTTTAAAAACTCACTGACTTTTGACAGTCTCTCTGGACCTTTGAATGATCTTTATAGATCTGTCATAGTTCGGCTCTATTATGTTTTTTTTCTGTGAGTTGAACAGAGGAGGAAAAGGTTGAGATACAGACAAATGGCAGTGTGTTACAGATACATTCACTTTTACATTGTTGTAGAGGATCAAGAAGTAGAATAAAATTGAACCATCTGAGAATAAATTTATTTCTGTATATTATATTTTTAATTTGTTTATTAATCCTGAAGTAAGAGCTGTTGCTGGTAAATAATGCTGATAATACTGAGCCTTTTTATGCTTAAAGGGAAGTGTGAGCGCCATGATTATTAAATCCCAGGCCCAGACTACTCTGCTTTAGTCTGCCTAATTCTGAGTGACACATTTATGCAGAGGGAAATATCCAATTAGGACACACTGTGTAAACACCATGCCAGCGTTCATCATTGTGACAAGCACAAATAATTGTTGGTGACGAAACATAGCTAGGCAAAAGGAGTCTGACTATAGAAAAAAACCTGTAAAGACTATTGTGACAACTAACTAAACATTTGATGTCAATAAACTTAAAACATGTTCTGTTAAATATAAAAGAGTGTGTCCTCAGGTTCTCTAATGGCTCGCTGGGGGTTACACATGGATTATATAGATTTAGTCACAAATGACTCCAGACCCTCACATGCCCGATCTGTGTTTGAATGCACTGGTCAGTAAGAAGAGTTTGCTCCAATCACAAAGATTGAGAAGTCCCACTGTCCAATCAGGCCACAGCGGGCTTTGGGGGAGGAGCTTAAGACACAAATTTGACTGAAACAATGCAAAATGTATTTTCAGACTAAACTTTCAAAACCTGTAAAAGATACCTTTAATAAAAACAGTGATGTTTTAATTTAAACATGTTTCTGTTTCTCCAATGAGCTTGAATGCATCATACCAAGAAGTCTTCTTTATTGTAGAAGTGACAACTGGATGTTTCTTTAACTTGTATACTTGAATAGAAATTCAAACTGGATTTTTTTTCCCTTTGGTCTCATTGAAACTAGTGTTGTAGGAGAAAAGATGTGTGTAAAAGCTCACCTACGTACCATTTTATTTTCCTCTATCTATCTACCGTGTCTAAAAAAAACGTACAACCAATAGTTATTCATGTCCCTGTATTTACATTTCTTAAGGAGCAGACCTGAGACATTACTGTTTCATGATGAATGTATCTCCTGAGTCAGCTGAGTCTGATTTGCAGCTGGTTTTTGAATCGGTCAGACAGCATTGTGTGGGTTTCTGATGTTGGATTTGCCAGGGACTGAACATGTGGTACGGTAAAATGACATAACTTAGCTTTTTATTTGATGCCCTTTTGTGGCCTTAAAGTGATCAGACTCCTGGCCAAAAAAATACTGTGAAGCTTGTTTATTGTGAATGTGCCAAGAATGCATTCTCAGTTAATGAGTCCAAATCTGCTAAACACAAAGACAATGGTCTATTTTGTGCTGATGGAAAACCTCAAAGCACAATACTTTCAATACAATAACATCTCTCTGCTTTGACTAAACGAAGAAGAAGTCAGACATGATTTGTTTTTCTGATTATACGACAACTTTAAGAGATATATTTATTTAATTGATATAAACCAGTGTCAGAAACGTTATTACGGAGGAGCCACAATTACAGGCCTATTTACTTTGTTATAGTCAAGCTTGAATATGAGCTGTAAAAAGAGTTGTGTAAATATGGCATTAAGCAGATTTTCTCTGGACAACGGCATTTGTGAACTAAGCTCGCCTGCTTTTAGAGGATTGTCAGGAGAATGCCACACGTACGCAAGCAATTTTGTATTTATAATCTAAATAAAATGGGCATTATTGGCAATCAATGAGAATAAAATAGAAAATCTAACAGCCACAATCTCAGATCCCTAATAGGCCCGTCAGGTGTCTTTTTTTTTTTTTTTTCTGTTTTATGATTGCCAGTAAATTTAAATTGTATTGATCTTCTACCACTTCATCCGGTCAGGGGACATGGGGGCTGGAGCCTATCCCAGCTGCTTTGGGTGTGAAGCTGTGGTACACCCTGGACATTGGCCATTTAGTCGCAGGGCTGACATTTAGAGACGTACATTGACAGAAAACCAACATGCGTGTCTTTGGGCGGTGAGAGGAAGACGGAGAGACTCCACAAACCCATGACCTCAAACCGTTTTATAAATTACATTATTTTAAATCATAGTTTATTATAAAAGACGTTGTATTGCACGAGCTGCTGATGGTTTGAACACAACATTTGGCATTTATTAATCACAGCTCATATGGACAGGGTGTTTGTGGCCATATTAGCAACATTAACATTGACAATAGTTACTGGACAAAATGTTGTTCCTAATTTTATTACACTGCCCAGGACTCAGGAGGTTGCTGTAAGCGGGGGTAAAAAACATCAGCTGTTTCCAGTTAACCGAAGTTGTGACTCTGATTAACTCAGCTTGTTAGCTCTGTACTGAAGTTTGCATAACAGCACTAGTGTCTCTGCTCATCTGATCCAATTTACATGAATGTCTGTCATGAGTTCAGACATGTTTCTTTGGGTTTCTCTGAGACTTCCCAGGGTCTCAGGCTTTAATGACACAATGACTGTCCACCTGTCCTCAGCTTCTGGGTAAAACCAACAGTCTTTGTGAGTTAGACAGAGGGACTAACCTCACTAAATGTCAAGTTGGAGAAGAAAATGGTAGAAATACGTCATATGTCCATGAGTGTTATTTAAACTATTCACCACAGATCTATTTCTCAGCATCATTAGTGTTGATTTGTTGGATTTTAAAATAGATTTAATGGAAAGGTTAAGCAAATTGGCCTTAATTTGGGGAAAGACTGAACTTATGTTGGTCTTGGGCTAGAGTCTCTGTTCATAAAAGTCTAGTGTAGGCCTTGATTCTGGTCTCAGTCATGACTTGGTCTTGGCCAACGAATTAGTCATGTACATGTTTTTACTTTGGATTTGTTTGGAAAGCTTAAAAATATGTTTTTTTTAGCAAGTCCTTGTTACTATTTATATCTTAATTAGTGCTTTTTTTTATTATAGAATAATCCAATAAATAACTCGATGATATTATTTATTGCCACTTGGTTATTGTTCAGACAGACAGACGGCCATTGTGGCAGTCAGAGGTTTGTTTAATCTCATTTATTGTGACCTTTTTGCCGGAATAGGGTCATAAAAAAACAGACAGTCTTCACTCATACCATTTCGTGGATGACATATTCCACGAAGGTAGCTGTCTTGTTCCAATCTGACAACATAATAACCTGATAATATCAGTGTTACACAAGTGGACCAAGGTTTTTCAGGGAATCAAATATAAGACCGAATCAAACTTGGAAAACAACAGGACATTGTCTTCAAGAACTAGGAAAAGACATAATGTTGATTTTCTTTTTAAGTCCAAAAATAGTCATGCTCAAAGTGGAAAACTGCTGCCATTTTTACAAACTGAACTGACTCAGGTTAAGGTCCTTATATCAGATTTAAACCACTTTTTTATTAATAATTGTAAATCCTCTGTTTATTGTTATATTGTTGCATGTTATTTGGACAAAGCCCTCATGAAGTTGTCATGTCTTTTAAGATAATTAGGTGTACATATAAGCATTTCTTGCAAAGGGAAATGAAACTTGGAGAATAAAGAGATGACAGAATCTTGCTTCACCTCTCTGTCACACCTGTTGTGTTTATTTACCTTAAGGCACGCTGACTTGTGCAGACTGAACCTTCTGTGAAGTGACATGCTTTTATACTTTCATGATAAATTGTTCCTTTAATTTTTTTTGGAAACAAAAACCTTTCACAGAAAAAAAATACTGTTAAATAATAAACCTTTCCATCCTTCTCATGTCTCAAATCCTATTAGGTCTGTTTGCTGCAGTTACTTTAAACCAATCAGGTGATTCCCATTTTAATCCGACCGATCACTTTGATAAATGTTGTATTTGATCATTACGCTTCACTGCAGTTGACTTGGACAGCAGCGAGCGCACACTGTGAATGCACTGAGACGGCATTAGTCAGACATCATGAGTGTGTTCAAGGTGTTGCTCACATGACTTCCACATTCAGCACAGGATTTTTGATGAGTCATGCTTTCTCATGCTCCCTGAAATCATCTCGATTTACAGAGCTCTTTGTCACTGGTCGAAGGAAGAGTGGGATTTGTGGGAACATTATACTAACTACTCACAATTAAACTACAGGCATTAGTAAAAAAAAAATAAACAAAAAAAACAAACAAATACAAATATACTTTATGGCACATGGCGCACAGAATGGCTGCAAATCATCAAGAAAGGGAGATACTTGACATGACATGAAACATAAAAAAAAAAAACTTAGTAAAATATCTTAAAGATAATATTATTACAGTTTGAAAGAAAGTGAACAAACTATAACTATGAACCATTACGAGACAAGTACACTTGCTATTAAACATATTTATTTACACAGTGTGCCTCGAACAATGAACCTAAACCTGGCCACAATACGGATGCACAATTTCAGAAACAAAGAAGCATATTTGTGCTGTTGTCGATGCACTTTACTCTAAACCAGCTGCTTTAGTGGATGAAGGGTTGCTGGAAACCAGAAAGACATGGTTAAGATGTGCACAAAGGCACAAAGGCCTAAGTGTGTTTTATGAGTAGGATCCCCTTTGTAGACACAAACCTGTAGAGGAAGATATATTTAATTAAAGCATGAAAATCTCAAATCCAGATTGCTCTCACTGTTTGCCTTTGGAGTTCAGGGCTGTGAAGCCTGTTACATAAACACATTAATCTGAAGTGACTGACCGGCATCCGCTCTTCTCTCAGCTCACTGACAGGACCCACTACATTAGAAAGTTACAGCCCTCCTTTTGTCCAACACAGGTCAAGTTCATGGGACAGTGAGATCTCAGACAGTCAGTGTGTTTACAACAGCAAGCCTGAAACTGCACAGATCTTAAGAGCTATAAAAATGTTATATATATATATATATATTATTTATACCATAATTACAGTGGTAATAAACATGTTATAGTTCCTCCTCCAAACAGTAAAACCTGCCTGTATATAGCTATGAAAGAAGTATTTAGCTAAATCTGATCTCATTTATTCCCTGTATCGTTATCTTGTAGCATCCTGGCTCATCTTCTGATATCTTCCACTTCAGAATAAAACCCGTCGTCAGTAAATCTTCGATGTTGACAGAATACATTGTGGTGCAGTCCCGTGTTTGTTTCTGCTCATATACTGGACGGTCATCTGAGGACATTACGTGTCTCTCTGCGGCTCGCTGTTTTGATGCAGTGAGAGGCGTGTCGGTCCCGTCCGGGCCGGTCCGGGCCACGCTGGGCTCAGGGGCTTTCATGTGATCCCGCGGGGAGGCGTGGGGCTAAAAAAGACTTTCCCGACATTCAGCCTGCACCATTAGGCGTCTGACTGCCGAGCTTTCGGATAACGCTGCAGGGCGGAACATGGGAGACGCTCAGTCTGCGCAACGGGACGTGAAGCGCGGGGCAGCGGAGGACCCCCTGAGTGAGGACAACATACAGGACAAGGTTTGGGTTTCTGCGGACACATACCACAACAACTAACTGTGCCTCTAGCGCCAAAGCTGCGGGAACTGGAAAGATTTACAATAAAAAATGCCAATAACTATAGAGAGTGATAGACCTGTGAGTTGCAGATTTGCTGAGGCTGGGTTTTGTTGTTGTTGTCAGGACAGTGCAGAAGCAGCATGCCAACATTTCCATTGAAGCAAAAAAATTAAAGCTAGGGTAGGCAGTTTTAAGTAATAAAACAATGAGCAAAACTGAACTGTAACTGTATGATACTGCAATAATGTACCCAACGTACACAACTGCATTTGTGTGCTACTCTTTGTATATAGCATATTTTTATATAGTATATTATCATTTCTATATGTGAGGCTATATTTAAGTTTATTTTCAATTGTGATTTGTCTTGTACAGTGTCAGCAGCTGCCAGAACCAGATTCCTTGTATGTGCTACATAACAATAAAACTGATTCTGATATTTAAGTTCTATTTTTGAAGGCTTGCAGGCTTTACAAGTGAATGACTAGAGATGCTTTTTTGATGGAGCTGGAGACTGTAATGCAGCATGGGAGCTCTAAACAGTGGAATATAATTGAAGTTATTGGTCTTGGTGCTTTTTGGCTAAACATTCATGAATTAATAACTCCCACTGTTTATACTGTGGTGTATTACAACTTGTTTTAAACTTCATTGTCCGTCTGCAGGATTTAACTTTGGGGTGTAGGCCTAGATGTTATTGTTTGAGTGGTTCATGAGGTAAAGGGCAGCTAGGTTGTTGTCAGACTTTCTAAATACTGACCCTGGCTAAAGATGAGCCAATCAGAGTGCTGTTTAAAAAAAGGAAGACCCTGTATTAGCTTTCACTACATTGCTTTAAACATACACATATATTGTTATTAAGGCATTATTTCTGATTTTTTTTTTTAATTAAAACCAGTTTAGAGCTGGGGTTATTATGAAACACAGCCTATGCACCTTTAGAGCCTTTGATGGCATTAGTCTCATTACAGCTATAACAACAACTTAGCAGGTACAAAATGATGAAGGTAGTTGCAAACAGTCATGTAGTTCCACCCTAAAGACAAGATCCCCTCTGAGGTCCATGCTGTTCAGTAAAGCTTAGTCCAGATGCCTTTCCATTAACCCTTTTCTTTTAGTCATGTCATTACTTGACAAGTTGAAGTGAAAGTAAATACATGTCCCAGTTTTTAGGTCGTGTTAGGTGGCTTTGATCGCTGTTAGTTGTCTGATGTCTGTTTATTTCACATGTGCAGTGGTTTGCATTGCATTCAGGTGAAAAACAAGTGTGTGGAGAAATAATGACCATCTTTTCTTGGAGGAACTAAACCCCGGGGGGAGATAGAATTTCTCTTTTCCTGCTCTCAGCAGAAGGAGCCATTGATTAGTTGTGTACAGTATCAGTAGGTTATATGCAGCCGGAAGTCACTTAGACAGAAAAAAGTGGCCCAGATCTGTTTTTCTCTTAATGTTTTCATTATTTAATTTTAATGTTTTCAATTTTTTTATCTTCTGTAATACATTCATTATTTTTGCCGTTCATACTTTACGACACATCCGAAACAATATGATTCAGAAAAGTGTAAGTAACCTGAACCAAATGAAATCTCTTCTGAACTTATTTTGAGACCATTGCATCAGAAAGTCTATGAGAAAAGAGCCATTATTAAATACTAGTTTGTTTTTGTAATTTCATTTTAACCCCTTTACTTAATTATTGTGTTATAAGTTAAAATCACCCATTTTGTGACATTAAATAACTGAAAACAAAGCAGTGCATTCTTAGTCTAACTCTAATAAGAAATTTCCATGTTTTTAAAGCCTATTATTGATGAAAATATCCTCACAGAAAACAAGACTCTCTCTCTTTGAAAAAAATAAACACTGCAGTTTCTCAAAACAGAAGGAAAGAAATGAATTGGGATTGTCAGCTAAAATTAATGGATTAAAGATAGAGTTATTATATCAGAGAGCACACTTACAGTAAAGGGAGGAATCATAGAAAGTCAATATAGTTATAAAATATATCTGCACAAAAACATGATTGTAGTAAAATATATATGTATCATTAACATTTGTCTAACAATTAACAAGTAAAATTAGTTGTGTTACTGTTATTTATTTGACACTGAACTTTGTTCTTAATCCCCAGCTCAGACTTTCCAAGATAATCTGGATTTAAGATTCGGATAATTAGGGTTGAACTCTGAGGCCACATTTGCATTCAGCAAACAGTGGCTGAGAAATTTCAAACGTCTCCGCTATTAAAACCCAGCTGGATTTGACCATTTTAATACAAAAGAAATCATTGATGTGCCTTTTTGTCATGTGCCAACTGAACCATGACAGCTCTCTGGATACACGCTTTTTTGACTGTTTGCCATGACCATACAATGTGCATGTTCTATATTTCTTTTCAGCCAATCCAAAACAATGGACAGATCTCAGAGTTAAATGGGAAGCCAGATGGAACTATAGCAGAAGTTAATGGCCACTGTGAAGATCAGATTGCTGAAGAGGGTGGGTGATCATCATTTTTATATTGTTTACAGCTTCTTGAATATCACCATTGTTATCATATTTAAGCAATTTTATCGTTATCTTCTGATGCAGCCATCCTTTCTCAGGACAAAGTCATTTCAGAGACAGAAGTGCCTGAAGAAGTAGAAAATGTGGATATTATTGAAAAGGAGTTACCTGACAGTAATAACGAGGAACCTATTGAAATAATCAACATGGACGCCAAGCAGAATGACATTAATGAAAGTTTTAGGAAATTTTTCAGCAACATTGGTTTGAAACTGACTGTAAAAAGAGGCTCGGCTGATAAAACCGAAGATGAGACCAAGAAAGAGGATGCAAACAAACTGGAAGCCGTTGGAGAAACAACCACCGACACTAAATATGAGGACATTGAACAGAATACTGATCTGAACGTAATACAGGACAATGACTCAACAACATGTCCTACGCTGACAGATGTCACTTCAGAGGATGTACCTGAAACTGCAGAGGAAAAGACACCTGAGACAAAAGAAGAAATTTCAGATAATATTGAAGACAAAGAGACAAGTCTAACTACTGATGAAGATGCCAACCAAAATAAGGATGCTACTCATGAAGAATCATCATCTAACCCAGACGAGGAAGTTGTTTCGCCGATAAAAAGGTTTTTTACAACAGGCATCTTCTCGAGTCTTCGAAAGAAAAAGAAAGAAGAAGAGGCAACTAAAAACGAGTTTTTAGTTATGAGCAAAAAGGATACTGCAGATGGAACAGGAGATCAGCAAGAGACGGTCGGGACTAGCCCCAATGTTGAGGCAGGGCAAAATGAAAATGACTGTAAAGATGTGCCTGCAGAAACAGCCCAATCACTGGAGTCTGCCGAAGTTATGGGTCTTGACCTAGAAGGAAAATCACCATCAACAGATCAGGCCGAAGAAAGTGAACCAGAAATTACAAGTTCTCAAGAGAAAGAGAAAGTCAGTGCAAGTCCACTAAAAAGGATGCTGTCAGGGTCTAGTTTTAAGAGACGGTCAAAAAGGCAAAAAGGCAGGAGATCGAGTGATGGAAAACTGTCTGATTCTGAAGAACACACTGGAAATCAGCTTGTGGCATCAACAGAATCAGCAGAGCAGCAGGTGAAGGTTGTTGTAAGTCCTGCGCCGCCAGCTGCAGAGTCAGAAGAAGAGATGAGTGCATGGGCAACATTCAAAAAACTCATGACGCCAAAAAAGACTTTGAAGAGGTCATCCTTAAGCAATGAAGAAACACAAGTCACAGCTGCAGTGGAGGAGCCAAAGCCAAGTGAAGGTGAACAACAGATATCAGATCACAGCACAGAGGAAGGAAGAAAGAGAAAGGACTCATCCCATTCATGGGAAGCAGTTTTGTGTGGCTCGGGACGGCGACGAAGCCGAAAAACGTCTGACTCTGAAGATGAAACGCCACACAAACAAGATGCCACAGAAGGGAATATTGAAACTTCGACTCCAAAACAGGCAGAAAGTCCATCAGACAGTGAGAGTGGCTCCACTTGGAAATCATTTAAGAAACTTGTCACCCCGAAGAAAAAAGCCAAAGATGAAGAGGAAAGTAAAGATAATGCACAGTCAGATGGTGAAGCCACTCAAGAGGAGTCATTGTTTTCGATAAAGAAACTACTTCCAGGTTGTAAGAAGAGAAGGTCTGGGGAAAAGCCGGATCAAATATCTTCAGATGAGGCTGAAAAGGAGGTAGCTTCTATAGAGGAAGACTCAGAAACACCAGCTGTGGTCCCGTTGTCAGAGTTTGACATGTCTGAGACAGAAGTAGTCACACAGACTGATGTCGAAAGTCAGGTATCAGACAATAACCTGGAAGAACTTGGTCAAGAACAAGTCCTTGAAATTCCCCAAAACTTTTCACAGGAAGTCCAAGAGCATCAAATCACTTTGGAAATCAAGACACTCCCAATTCCTGCTCTAGTTCAAGAACCTGATGAAGAATTCAGCAAGTTTCAACAGCTTAGTGACATCCCAGAGGAGGGAATAATCACTGAAACTGCAGGTACTCCAGCTTCAATGGCCGAAGAGGCTGTTAAAGACGACACAATAGCGGAAGATATGGTAGAAATTACATCTGAAGCCATAACTGCGCCAGAACTTGTAGATATAACAATGGCAGATGAAACTGATGAGCTAATGATATCTGCGGTCTCACAGTTATCAGAGTCTTCGAAAACATCTGGCAACACAACACCAGTTCCTGCAGAGTATAATGTACAGGAAACTGAGGTGTTGTTGCAGCGAGTTGTCCAGACAATGTCTACATCTCCTGTGCACTCAAAAGATCAAGACTCAGAAAGAAAAGCAGGTTCTGTTTCACCTCAAACCCTTAAAACATATGTAAAAGAGGAAGAAAAAAAAACAGATGCATCAGTCATCGACACTGGACATGACAAACTAGATGAAGTTGGTGAACTTGCTGAAGCAGCATTAACAGAGAGTTTATCTGAATTCAAAGATGCCATTTCTACCGAAATTGTATCTGAGGTTTCTAAGGAGGAATTTCACTCTATAGAAACTGATGCAGAAATGTCCATCACACAACCAGAAGAGAGTGTTAAAAAAGAAAGTAAAGACGACAGTAAGGGTCTAGTTGAATCCCTATCTCAAGTCCAAGAAGCTGTGTCTACAGATGTATTGCTTAAAGATAAAAACATTGTCCCAGGTGAAGTTTATTTACCGGAGATCCATCAGAAAAAAGCAGAGACAACAAAAACAGACTTCAATGAAGACACACCTTTATTGGAGAAAGAAGATGAAGCTATTGGTCAATTAGTGACAGAACAATCAGAAATACACAAAGATGAGCAGCTAACCTCTTCACAGATTCAGTTACAGAAAGAGGAAATGGATTCTGCAGTGGAAACAGGTATTGAAGAGGCCATTCAGAAAGTCGAACAGATAAAGGAACCACTATTAAATTCTGCTAAAACTGATCAAGATGAAGCTGCAGAAAAGACCCTTGTGGTACAGGGTGCTACTGAGTTTGAAAAAGAAGTAGCAGAAGATCAGTCAATTGAAGCAGCTCTCGATGAACTTCTAAAGATGCCAAGGTTTCTTACTGATGCAGGTGTTAGGCCTAAAGCAGAAGATAAAATTAACAGTAAGCAAGATTTAGAGGATTTAGAGCCTACACTAAAAAGCCAAGAATTGCCAGAGGTTAAAGTCCAAATGGCAGAGGAACAAGAACAAGAAAATGTGCCATTGAGTGACCTAGCAACACAAGAACAACCCATTGTAGACATAGATAAAGATGAACCCACACAAGAAAATAGTGGTGACAATGATCAAGACTCAAAGGATGGGCAGGTTTCTGGGGCTAAGCCAGATGATGATGTTAAAATAAACTGTGAACCAGATTTAGAAGACACACAAGAGTGTACAATAGAAAGGCAGAAAGTACCATTGGATAAACTCCAATTGGCAGAGCACCACGAAGAAAAAAATGTGCCGTTGAGTGACCTAGCAACACAAGAACAACCTATTGTATATATTTCTACAGATGAAGCTGAAAAAGAAAGTAGTGATGACAATGATCAAGACTCAAAAGATGAGCAGGTTTCTGCAGTAAATGATGAAGCATATCAGGAGACAGATTCTGTCGCTGAAACCAAAATTGAGCAAGAAAGCAAAGGAGTATCAGAGGATGCAGTTCAAGAAATAGCAGTTCTGGAGGCTGCTGCTATTGAGTCGCTTGAAGAGAAAATCAAAAGGAAAGTTGAAGCGCAAAATGTTCCCTCACTAGGAGAGGACATGCCAGAACAAGATGAAACTGCAGATGAATCTAAACAAGAGGGCAGTGTTGAGTTGGAAAAACAACCACTTCTGAAAGCAGCAACAAAGGAACCTGATGAAAAACCTTCTGCAACAGAGGAACCTGATAAAAAACCTTCTGCAACAGAGGAACCTGATGAAAAACCTTCTGCAACAGAGGAACCTGATGAAAAACTTTCTGCAACAGAGGAACCTGATAAAAAACCTTCTGCAACAGAGGAACCTGATGAAAAAGATTCTGCAACAGAGGAACCTCATAAAAAACCTTCTGCAACAGAGGAACCTGATGAAAAACATTCTGCAACAGAGGAACCTGATGAAAAACCTTCTGCAACAGAAGAACCTGATAAAAAACATTCTGCAACAGAGGAACCTGATGAAAAACATTCTGCAACAGAGGAACCTGATGAAAAACCTTCTGCAACAGAGGATCCTGATGAAAAACATACTGCAACAGAGGAACCTCATAAAAACCTTCTGCAACAGAGGAACCTGATGAAAAACCTTCTGCAACAGAGGAACCTGATGAAAAACATACTGCATCAGAGGAACCTGATGAAAAACCTTCTGCAACAGAAGGAAATGATGAAAAACCTTCTGCAACAGAGGATCCTGATGAAAAACATACTGCAACAGAGGGACCTGATGAAAAACATACTGCAACAGAGGAACCTGATGAAAAATATTCTGCAACAGAGGAACCTGATGAAAAACCTTCTGCAACAGAGGAACCTGATGAAAAACCTTCTGCAACAGAAGGACCTGATGAAAAACATACTGCAACAGAGGAACCTGATAAAAAACCTTCTGCAACAGAGGATCCTGATAAAAAACATTCTTCAACAGAGGAACCTGATAAAAAACATTCTTCAACGGAGGAACCTGATGAAAAACATTCGGCAACAGAAGGAAATGATGAAAAACCTTCTGCAACAGAGGGACCTGATGAAAAACATTCTGCAACAGAGGAACCTGATGAAAAATATTCTGCAACAGAGGAACCTGATGAAAAATGTACTGCAATAGAGCAACCTGATGAAAAACATTCTTCAACAGAGGAACCTGATGAAAAACATTCTTCAACAGAGGAACCTGATGAAAAACCTTCTGCAACAGAAGGAAATGATAAAAAACCTTCTGCAACAGAGCAACCTGATGAAAAACCTTCTGCAACAGAGGAACCTGATGAAAAACCTTCTGCATCAGAGGAACCTGATGAAAAACCTTCTGCAACAGAGGAACCTGATGAAAAACCTTCTGCAACAGAGCAACCTGATGAAAAACCTTCTGCAACAGAGGAACCTGATGAAAAACATACTGCACCAGAGGAACCTGATAAAAAACATTCTTCAACAGAGGAACCTGATGAAAAACCTTCTGCAACAGAAGGAAATGATGAAAAACCTTCTGCAACAGAGGAACCTGATGAAAAACATACTGCAACAGAGGAACCTGATGAAAAACCTTCTGCAACAGAGGAACCTGATGAAAAACCTTCTGCAACAGAGCAACCTGATGAAAAACCTTCTGCAACAGAGGAACCTGATGACAAACATTCGGCAACAGAGCAACCTGATGAAAAACCTTCTGCAACAGAGCAACCTGATGAAAAATGTACTGTAACAGAGCAACCTGATGAAAAACTTTCTGCAACAGAGGATCCTGATGAACCTGCAACAGACAATGAAGTGGGTGCAATTAAGTCATTGGTGGAAGAAAGTGTTGAAGTTCACCATAAAGAAATCTTACCAGAAGATGAGATTCCTGATGCACAAACTGGGCAAATCACTGAGTGTACAGCAGATGAATGTGAAACTGAAGCAATTTCCCAACTGGATCAAGCTCTAGACATAAACGAGGACCATACTGATGCTATACCCGTAAAGATGCAGGTTGAACAAGTAGACCATAGCCATGAAGTTATTGACAACATTGAAATGTTATTTGCTGTCTATGTATCTACTGTTCATGAGGAACCAGGGACATCCGAACAACTTGAAAACGCATTTGACTTAGAAGAACCTCTCGAAACATGTCCAATTACTACTGAGGAACCAAAACACGAAGTGCATATTAGTAAAGTGGAAGACATTCTTGAGGGACAAAAAGAAGAGCAACTATCAGGTTCAGAGACCATGGTTCTTGAAGTTGAACGTGCTGCATTGCCACAGGTAACCACATGCACTCCACAATATGTTACTGCTTCAATACCAGACCTTGTATTACAGAAAACAGTCACAGACAGTGAAAGGATTTCTGAAGAAACGTCAATACCTTGTGTTGACAATGCAGAGGTCCTTGATGAGCTCAAACATGAGGCACACCTCAGTGAAGTCAAGCTAGTTGATCTTCAAGGAGAAAAGGAAGTGGACATTTTAGCCCCAGAAACAAGGTCCGTTATAGTTCAGCATGCAGCCGTGGCGCAAATCACTACCTACAATTTTAAAGATGTGGCATCAGGAATACCAAATGTTTATATAGAGACAATGTCTGAAATACATGAACCTATATTAGGCACAGTAACAAGTGAGCAGGAAGTCAGGGAGACAATAGAGATAACAACACCGCTGGTTATTGAAAATGTGACTGAGAGGGCACAGGAAGGCAACACAGTGGTGCAGGTGAATGTGCCATCAGTAAAATTTAAGGACAATCACCAAATCAAAGTGCAGGAGGTTGATGTCCAGTCAGCAGAGACGAGTGTGGACAGAACTCTGGAATTGCAAGAAGCCAAACAGGTTGTTCACATATGCCATAAAACTCTCAAAGAAGTGAACAGTCACTCAGCTACTTCTGATATTGAACAAGATACAGTTAATGAAGAAAACAAGGTGGCCAGTCAAGACGTTATTCAACATGTAAAGGAGACTGAACCAGAGGAACTGGAGGTAGTCAAATTAGTAGATGAACCAGAAGATAAAGAACAGCCAAGTGATTTAGTTAACAGCAAATCAAGAGAAGATCAAGCTGTTGAGACACCAGAAGAGCTTGACATTCCTTTTTATGACTCTGTGATTACAACTAAAGACCAAAGGCTTACAAAAATGAATGAAGAAATCAAAGAAACTCAGAAACCTCACTCAGTCCAAAGTCAGATTAATATTCCAAGTAATGCTGCAGTAGCAGTCCCTCAAAACACTGAGATAATCTCATCATTTGGTAATGTAGAGTCACCTTCCAGTCTTTCTTTAGAATTTAAGCTGAATATACAGTTTGGCCAGACAAAGGCCCTAACCTCACAAACTTCACCACCACCAGTACCTCTAGCTGAAAGAACTGTGCCTCCGCCGGCAGCAGGTCCAATTGAAAGAACTGAGCCTGTAAAACCAACAGAGATGTCTGAGGTGGGAGTCCAAGCAGAAGAAGAAACCCAACCAAGCAAACCAATATATAAACCACAAAGATCAGAAAATGAGACAAAGTTGGCAGAGGCTGCGGTGCAGACAACAGAACCACTTGCTCAGCCAGATTCAGTAAACAGAGCAGTGATTCTAAATGAACCAGTGCTAATATACGTGGGCATCCAATCAGCAGAAAAAGAGGCACCAGTTGAACAAATACCATCAATAGATACAGCAGTGACTCCAAACCAGCCACTCCTGATGCACATGGGCATCCAGTCGGTAGAAATATTGGAACAAGTCATAGAAGTCAAATCAACAGAAGTGGTGATCCCCAGTGTCCAACCAGCAGAGTCAATAGAACCAGTAAAGCAAACTGAGAAAAGAGAAATAGTTCTCAGTCAGCCAGGTGTTTCTGAAGTTTCTGAAGAGATAGAACTACTAAAAGAACCAGAGGACGACTGTGACCAGGACGTGTGGGTGGACGCAGAAGAAAATATCGATGTACCAGACAAAACAGCAATGCCTTTTTGTGAAATTGAGGAATCCTTTGAAAGTCAGCCTGACTACTTTCAGGAGCCAAATACAGAATTTGAATTGGCCCCAGGAGAACAAAGCAATCAACAAATAAACAAAACAGGTCTAAAGTGCGACATTGAAAGTGAAGGGGAGGATTTTGCTGTGGCACTTGAGGATCCTCAAGTAGAAACTGCAGTCTCTACCATAGAGTGGGATTAATCCCCCCGACTCAGTGAACACCTTCAGGCAAGTCTACCTTTATACTTAATGAATTTATTTAAGTATAAATATAAAGATCAAATTCATTTAGAACTTTTATTTCTTCTTTAGGCTGGACAATCATCAAGAAAGACCTTTTGCTGAAGTCCATGAAAAAGATGCTAAAGAAAACAGCAATCAGTCAATCAATCAACATGTGTTAAAACAACCAAAAGTTAACATAACTTTACTAATAAATACAAAATTACAGGTCACCGTTTTTCTGTTTTTGGAAGTGACATTTAATTTTTATGTTAACCAAATAGTAATATAAAGTAGTGGCTTATGCTCCTTAAACAAGTTATATGCTAAAAATCAAACTGACAAAACATCTAACTTACACATACACATACAGACTCTACATACTTTAGAGCTTAATGCAGATTTCATGCTAGCTAGTTTGCACCTGGTCTACCATTCTTGTTTCTAACTAAATAAGAGGAAATGGGAAATGAGAATAATGTATTTTCATTTTGTTGTAAAGTGTGGCTTTGAATACAAAAATGTTTAAAATCTGTCCTACAGTTAACTAAGGGGGGGGAAGCTTGTTTTGAATTAGGGGCAAAACTAATATGTTGCTTATTAAGGCTGCACAATACATGAGATATGTAATAACTGTGTTGAATATTGTGATAACAATGCAGTTTTTGGACGTCTTCATAGAGAAAGTTAAACTGAATTAAAACTTAATAAATAGTGGGCTCTTACATTAATTACATTGGTGCCAAACATTACACTTTGTTGCATCTCTCTGTGATTTATGGCTGACCAATTATTTTTGACATGCACTGTATAAATGTACATATGTCACACTGAATAATAATAATGATAGCAATCATGTTTCAATATTCTGTGCAGCCCTTTAGTAACCCTGCTTTCCTACTGGGATGTGAAGGATTGTAATTGAGAAGCATTAACTGGAATATGTGCTGATTTCTCAGGGGGTACAAAGTTTGTCACCGAACCACGTCCTCTATACTGTGGCCTCTTTCAATAATTTAATTTTCAATTTATGTCAGGCATTATATTTCATGTGCCTTTTGTATAAAAATATTGCATTTAAAAATAATTTGTATCCACATTAAGAGTTTTATTAACCTATTGTCAGCCACTCGTTAAAAATTGTAGGATTCAAAAATTCATATTTGCTTAAATAGAGCACCAACATATTTACTGTATGTTATACTGCAACATTATATTGTCTTTTGTCAGTTATTCCAATTCATTTCAGCTGAGGACATTGACACTATACACTATATATATATTAGACCGCTGGATATCGCTTGTACATTAAGCCTTGAAGCATACTGCTCTTACATTTTCTACATTTTTAACCCAGAGCATGACAAGTGTTCAACATAAAATAAGTATATAATTAGAACAGTTTTTTCTGCAATGTGTGTGCATCTGTCATAATATATAGCTTTAAAGCCTAAATCATAACAAATGCCCTGTTTGATTTTGTAATTTTCAAAAGAGTGAGCAAATTGGGTTTATTAACAGCATTCTATGGAAAAGACAAATAATAAGATATAATCCTTTGTTACACACTTGTTCATAAAATTTTATTGAATTATTTTTTTTCTTTCAATAAATACCAGTATATTGTAATGATGTCTTGTAGAGTTGTGTGAACATTGCACTTGCAGATGGTAGTACACACATTTATCATTCACAGCACAGTACGAGACAAACAGTCTTTCATTTACATTTACATTTACATTTATTCATTTAGCTGACGCTTTTATCCAAAGCAACTTACATTGAGCTTCTAATTACCAGTGTTACATCCACTGGAGGCAAAGGGGTTAAGTGTCTTGCCCAAGGACACTACGACGGTGTGAACTGTGAGAGTGGGAATCGAACCACCTACCTTCCAGTTGAAAGATGACCACTCTAACCCCTGAGCCACTAACTAATCTTGATTTACAGGCAGCACATAAAAAATATAATTAAATGATTGTTGTGACCAATGCTAATACCATAGAATGTAATCTTGTATGACACCTTTAATTTGCATTAAAGCTAATTATAAAAATATTTGCACATTATATACACTGTACATACACTGTACAAAATGAACAGTTAGACATTCAAAATGTTTAGGTTTTACAGCTGTTTCAAAAATACAACTTCTCTTAATTTGGCAGAGTACCTTTGTTTAGTGCACTCCTCTTTTTTTGTGCCAGTGCATTCAGAAAACCATTCTTACAAGTTCAAACATAACCTGCACAAAAAGTAAAATATGTCATGTATTAGTATTACATCTTAATTTCAGTTTTGTCTACAAAGATAAGTCGTGTGTGATCTTGTACCTCAATGGTAATGAGGATGACTATCATCCACTCTAATCTCAGGCTGTGCTTCTCACTCAAATGGCTCCTCATCAGGTCTGTTAACTGTGTGCAATGCTCCAACTTCTCATTCACCACCTAAAAAAACAAACAACTTAAACAGTAGAAAAATTAAATGGGACTTACTATTCTGATAAATTATATTTATTTATTTACATTGACTCTGCGGTTAATACTGAGGAACTGGCAGGTCTTGTCATAAAGCTTCTCCAGGTTTTCTCTGTCCCAGTAGAAGTCAGGTGTCATGAGCAGGTCCGACCTCAGGTTTATACAGTGTCTGTCATAAAAGAAATACAAAAATACAATAACTAATAGTTTACCTATAATACCGTGAAAAAAGCAATGTTCAAATAAACATGTGTAACATATAACATTATAACATTATAACATTACACATACAGCAGAGGCAAAGTGAAAAGTCAAAATCAAATTTTATTGTCCAAAGTTGAATTTTCAATAATAATTGGAAAAAACAGGTTTTCTGTAAAACAGGTTTCACTCTAAAATAGAAAACTTGTAAGTGAGTCATTAACTGCAATTTAAAGAAAAGTGAATTTACCTCAGTGAGAAAAGCTCTCCTATCTTCTGCATAACTTCTGCAGAGGACAACTTAACTCTTTTTCCAGCCTTCAGTGTCTGAGAGAAAAACAAAGTTAGTGCTCTAGGCATGACTAATGTTTTTAGTGAATCCATTACAGATTGAATCAATTATTTAGTGTTTGGAACTGCTTGCTCTTAAAGGCCTACTATACCTCTGGTATTGATTGAATGGACTCCACAAAGTTGTCTAATGCTACCTCCCAAATTGCCAGCTTGACTGCAAGAAAAAGCAAAGGTTTGAGGAAGAAAATATATAACTAGACATAAGATTCAGAGGGCTTACCTGACAAACATAGTGCATTAGAAAAAGCAAATCTCTCTAAAACAGCTTCTTGTTGATCTATCTGGTCACTCAAAATAAAATTGCCACGCTCCAGCTTTGTATTTCCCCTAGAGGAAGAAGAAAATTTAGAGAGAAAAATCAGTAAAACTGTGAACAATAAGATAAATATAAAAAATTAACATACTCTCCCAAAGCATAGTTGATCTCTTCATTTTCCCAGTGTACTAATGCCACCTCGTAGGGCTGAATCTCATGACGCTCCAATATCCGCAACACTTTTTTCATCTGTGGAGAAAAAGACATCAAAGGCTATGGTACAACTACATTTGATTCAGATCAACACTAAGCTTTGTTGTATAATAAAGCATAAAAAACAATATTTGGGTTAAGTGTTTACCGTTTTTTCTTCAACGTTCCAGAAAACTACTGAGCCTTCCCTGAAATTAAGGATTTAAATGCCACTCAATTACAATGTTCCCCAAAATCGATACAATAACTTTACACAAAGATGTTTTACATATAATAATTTTACTCAAAAACATGAAGTCACATTGTACCTGAAGAAGAACATTAGAGCACTGTCATCAGGTTTGGCAGCTAGGTCTGTGCTTATGACAAGGACATTGGCGGCATCTGAAATTATTGTTATCATTTTTTTTTACAATAGTCATTAGAAGTTCCTAGTAAGTATGCTCAACTAAAAACTCAACTCAGCTTGTTTTTATTTATTTTTTACCTCTTGGTAAGTCAATCTCCTGAAAGCCATTTCCTATCAAGTCATGGCAGAGGGTTGGTAAATGATACTGGTCTGCTGTCGCAAATGCAATACACTGCATCATGTCCTTTAGAAAACATAATGTTATCAAAACAGGTAAAAAACTGTTTTTATAAATCATTTAGTGTCCGTCTAAAAATACCTGGTCCTCCTGTTGTGAAGGCTGGTTGGCTCTGGACGGTTGCTTGGTTCTTGGTCCTTTGGGAACTCTTTTGGCAGTCACTACAGCAGGTTTAAGTGACGATTTCAAAACAGACTTTACAAGATCCGTTGAGTACAAGCATTTCTGTTTACTCTGACAGTTGGTTACTAATCTGGGCTGCATTAATACTGAGCTAAGAGTTTTACAAGCAGCTAAAGATGACCCAATGTGCTGTGTCCTTGGAAACATTTGTGAAAAAGAGTAGTTGGAGAATGTCCTGTGTTTAGGTTCATATTTGTGAAGATGGACAGACTGTGAGAGACTGGATGAGGCAAAGAGACAAAGAGGCTTCCTCTCTGCTGAGTTTAGAAGCCCCACTCTGGACCACAAAGTCCGGAGAAGCATTCTCCCTCAGACAAGTCTAGAACAGGTGAGCTATAACACAGAAATTAATATAAGACATGAGGATGCATTAAGGCCATATGAACATAAATAGCTTTAAATAGTATTTAAAACAATACACACCACAACTCTATATTATTAGTTTTAATTTGTCAAGTTTATTTAGATTTTTTAAATCCCTAAAATGCACTAAACTGTAGTCTTATGGTCTAGCTATAGTCTGTTCACCAGTGGTTATAGTAAGAAAAAAAAAGAAAATGCACAGAATAAGAAACTTAATCAAGTAGTACTTATTCGGAGGTCTAATACATTAAAGTAGGATAAACTCCTACTGTCAATAGTCCAAGTCAACATTCATGGTGTCCCAGTCTGTTAGCCTGTAGCTTACCTGTAAAGTTAGCGTCACAACGCGCCACACATAGCGCTTAAGTTTACATAAAAATGTCCTTTTGTTATGGGAATTGTACATCTCCATTAATGTTATACATTAATGTAGCGAAACGTAGCGAAATGATTATTAAATAAGTGTAAATGCATATGTGTAGGTATGTGTTGCTAAAGGACAAGCTGCATGACAGACAGAGGAGGCGTGTTTGCTTATAACATTTAATTGCGTCATTTCCGGGTTAGTAAAAAAGCTCTTAAGCCCAGAGTTAGGACTGCCAGGCACAAAATCCGTTTAGTATTTCCATGATTATTTCTTAAAATTAGGAGTGTAGATGGGAATATTATCATTTATTTAGGCATTTTGTAACACTTAGGTGTAGTGCTCTAACTATATGTTTATTTTCTGTTTTGATAAAGGGTCAACTCATTTTTTCATTCATTTTCTTCCCCTTGGTCCCATTGGGGGTCGCGGGTGACTGGAGCCTATCCCAGCAACTTTGGGCTTTAGGCGGGGTATACCCAGAACAGTGGCTAGCTAGTGGCAGGGCTGACAGGGACAGATCAAGACAGACAACCATTCACTCTCACATTCATTCACTAGGAACACTTTAGAGGTTGACCTATACATGCATGCCTTGGTCAGTGGGAAAAAGCCAGAGAACCCACGGTAAATTTAAATAGCAATTCAGTATATTTAATTTAGATCAGTGTATATATTTTAGTTTATTATAATTATTAATTTAAATATGGTTTAATTGGGCAATATTTACTTAAAAAGAAGATTTGTTTGTATGTATTTCAAACAAAGTGGTTCAGTGGTAGAGCTGTCGTAGAGCAACCGGAAGGTTGGCGGTTCGAATTCCCGCTCTCCCCACAGTTTATACTGGTGTTATATCCTTGGGCAAGACACTTAACCCACCTTGCCTCCAGTGGTGTTCCAGCTGTTACACTGGTAGGCGAATGGAAGCTTAATGTTAAAGCGCTTTGAGTGCCTACTGAGTGAAAAAGCACTGTATAAAACCAATGGCATGCCAAACTTTGTCTGTACGTGCTATTAACTATGTATGTATGGTGTGTATCTAATGCTCCTGCAAGTCACAAACGTGGGCAATATCTACTTAAATATTTCCCCTTAACTTGACTATTAACCCTTACGTTGAGGAGATGTTGAATGTAAATCTTTTCAACATCATTGATGAAAACAGTTGTCACATATTTATACTGAATAAACTTCACTCCTCAATAGAACTATTTGACAGCCTTTAAATATTTCTATAGGGTTCTATAGGGATTTTCTTTCTTTATTTATTTTTTTACGCAACAGCTCCCCCTCTGGTGAAGCCTAAGAGAGCTTGTGTTAGGTGTTGCCTGGAGACTTCATAAAACAGCAACAGAGCAAATTCAATAAACTTGCAACACAACTAATAATGGACTCCCTTGAACAGGTAAGCTAAGCACAGACATTTAATTAACTTAATACTTAATAGGTTGTATATAAAAATGTAAAATGCAGTGTTAATAGATAATAAAATAGTTTTTTTAATGCAGACTCCTGGACAAAAACATTGGTAGTTGTTTGACTGACTCTACTTTTGTTTTTATTACTTTTATATTACCAGGTTGACCAGTCCAATGAGAAGGAGAGGCTGAAGATGAGGATAGCTGTTTTGGAGGAGAGTGTGAAGTCCTGTGAGCTCGACTGTAAAGCCAGCAGAGAGACCGTCCTGAGGCTGGTGGCAGAGCTGGACCGAGAGAGAAGGAAGGCGGCCAGCAGTGCATCAGCTCTAGACTCACTTAAAGTGGTATGCACAACTTTAAAACTATATTTAAGTTAAATGTAGAGCATAAAGATAATCTCTGAGATTATTTTTACGGCATATACTATTTTCAATATACAGTATATGTACAATTCTGTATACTTGTAGAGTACTTCACATTGTGTTATCTATAATGTTCTGAAACCAGTGGTGTAAAGCTGTAACTATGGGCATCAGAGCAGTATACATTACATGTCATTAGTCTATATTTCTTCTGCATACTTGTTTTTACATTGTTTGTTTCTAGTTTTAGTTTTAGAGTATGTCCTAAAAATAAGGACATACTCTTTCCCCATTAGAGACCACTTCTTCAAATTAACTCTGTGTTGTCTAGAGAGCTGGACCTGCTGCAGGAGTGGATGAAAGGAACAAGGACAAGCTAGTTTTGAACATTACAAAAACTAAACGTATGGTAATTGGGTCAAAGCAAAAGTTGGCACGTGGATCCAAATTAAAATTAAGTAACTAAATCCAAACTGTTGGGTCTGGTCATTGATAGCAGCTTATCTTGGACTGGACATATAAATACTATAATTTATCAAAAGGGTCGCAGTATTTCAGTAATGAAAAAATGTTGTCATTATGTTAAACGTGACACTTTAGAAATGGTCGCAAAGTCGTTAACACTATGTCACTTGTCATATTGTTCTGAAGTGTGGTCTTCTGCATCTCAAAAAGATTTGGCTCAAAACAAAGCAGCAAGACTTGTTTTTGGTTCCTCGATCAGAACAAGCAGGGAGCAGATTTAGGCTACTCAACGCTGTCCTGGCTCAATTTAAATGAAAGAATACAAGTCACATTGGGCACCTTGTTATATAATACACTAACCTGTTTTCCGTGATTCTGGGCATAAGCACAACACCAGAATGGCAACCAATGGTCATCTCATGCTGCAACATCCCAAATTCAACTTTATGAAGAAAACGGTTTTGTACAGAGCAATATCCATTTGGAACCATGTTCCTATTGAAATTCGTCAACTAAAACGTAAGCAATCATTTAAAAGCAATCTAAAGTGTCATGTGTTAGAAGGGTTTAATTCTGTAAAGGTGCAATTGTATAAAATATGGACTGATCTTATTTTTCAATGAAGTGTGAAATTGTCCTTGTAATGAATGATAATGATTACATAATATTTTATGTGTATGGTTCAAATGTACAGTGTCTTTTAATGACAATGGACCCAGCTAATGGGATCCATTTAAATAAACAAATAAACAAATAAACTTCTAAGAGGTTGCAACTCACTCTCTATCTTAAAATGCAGCAGAGTAAATCTTTTTTTTTAATCTAGGTAGTACTTAAGGCCACATTAACAAACACATGGAATGGATAATACATGGCCAGAGTGCATTGAGACAAGACAAGACCAGGATTTGTGGTCCTGGTGACATTTAGTGATAGAGACTAGACTGACCAAGGCCACTCTCGAGTACTCTTTCATTACTGTGATAAGTCCTTCTTGCCCCTTTTTACCCAAGTACTAGTAAAGTGTCTATAGGCAGTAAAACTAGACTTGTAGAGTTCAGATTTTAGGAAAACTTTCTGATATCTCTTCCTATTGATCATGCACTGGTCTTGGCTCGGTCTCAGTCTGTTAAAGTCTTGGCATAGTTTAAGTCTCTCACTTGTGTGGTTTTGACTACAACAAAACACTGCCTTGTCTTCCTGTAGTTATGCCACTGTACTGAACAACTGGTGGTTTGTTTTTAGGAAATTGATGCTCTAGTGTCTGGAAACCAAAGCAATGAATCTGAAAAGCAGACCTTGAGAGAACAGCTTGAGGCCAGTAAGAGGGTGACAGATGCAGCTCGAAGGGAATCCCAGTGTCTGGAGAAACAGGTGGAGGAGCTGGAGAGGAAGCTACAGAGCAGCCAAACAGAGACACAGGCAGCTGAGGGCAGACTGCAGAGGTTTTTAAACAAAATGGTCTCTGTCCTGCAACGAGACTCGAAAAACACAATTCTGCCGACAGAGCGTGACATATTACTGAACATGGATGAACTCTGCAATAAGGTGAGTGGATAATATTTTACATTTTCATCAAACAGCCAATAGATACAACATAGTAAACCCAAACAAACAAATGAACAAAAGCATCTGGTTTGTCCTTGGGCCTTGGTTTGTCCAGTGTGCATGTTTTCCAAGGTTAGCTCAAGATAAACTTTACATTTGTTGCTGTTTTTTCTCCGTTTGTCCAGACAATGTCAGAGATGGAGGTAAAGCTGGGTAAAGTTGCCGAGGAGCTGAGTGAGCAGACAGAGCTCCATCACGGCACTCTGCAGAGGGCACAATTAGCCGAGAAGCAAGTCCAGGATCTGAGGGAAAGACTGCAGAGACTGGAGACGGAGCTGTTGACAGTGGACATGCACCGAGACGGACTACGACTCGACAAACAACAGGTCAGTTACGTATTAAAGCTGGATGCCGGTTTGATTAATGTCACTAATCACTGTTTACTTTCACAGCATGAAGAGTTTCTGGAGCAACTATCAGAGACTTTAAAGGTGGATGCCATCGCTGTGGACGTAGGCTTCGACATGAGGCTAAAACTTATCCTGTCTCGAGCAGAGCAGCTTATGAAGCACGAAGGATCTGCGTTAGTGGAGAGCAAATCGATGACCTACAGCTTACAGAGAAAGGTATTTAGGACATAACATTACTAATACTAAGGGTAATACTGGACATTTATAAGATATGCTTTGGGACATTTATTTTTTTAGCTTTTATTAGACAGAGACATGGAATAAGGGAAAAGAGGGGGCATACAGCAAATGGGCCTGCTTATGTGGTATATGGTCTAACAAGTGAGTTACTGAGGAACACCAAATTTACTTACTGTTTTTTTTTTTTTTGGGATTGTTATTTCACAGTTTGATTGTTGAGTCTTCTGGAAAAATCAGTCATTTATAATAGGAACTGGATAAACCGATTATACACAATTTAATCACCTTTTTAGACAAATAATGCACCAGTATTAAAGAAAACTTTAAGATGGATGTACCTTGGCCAGTATTGCTTGTATGACACACATTTTTAAACAAAGTTGGTTGCTCCTTAAAACTCTTAAAATTGTTGTTCTTTACTATAACCAATGGGCAGGAGATGACAAGATGTGATTATGCACAGCACAAGTTACACACAGTAAAAACAGACACTTTATAATTAAATAAAGGAACAAATACGCAGCTTAAAATTCTTTTAAGGTGAGAATAGTATTTGTGACTTCTGATAAACATGATAAACATCTTCCCAAAGTTAAAGTCTCAGAAAGACCAACTGGAAAGCAGAGCCCTACACGTACAGCTGCTGAGGAAGAAAGTTCTGGAGCTGGAGGAGGAGAAAAGAAGCAGATCAGCGCTGGCCGTTCAGAGAGACGACGCTCAGCTCGAAAACAAAAGACTGCAGAAAAAAGTGGAGCGTCTTCAGAACGAGCTGAGGGCCACACGGTTGTCTACCACTGACCTCAAGGCCCAGCTGTCCCACACCAACGAGCTGAAGGTAGAGGGGACAGGGTTTCGGACACAAACTCCATCCAGAGGAATCTTTACTGTATAATGTACTGTGCTATTGTGGGTACTGTACTGTGAAGGGCTCGTATTCATAAAGATTTTACGAATACTTTCTGCGGGCTCAGAACTTAAACAGTCACAGCTGAATATTTTAACCTCATGAGGAGGTCTTTAAGGACTTTAACCTCAGAGTGAAAAAGAAAATGAAATCAAGGACTTGAATAAAACAAAACCTGGTATGATTGATTAAAATGTTGGTTGGATCACTGTTTAGTTTTCTGAAATGTAAGAGGACTTAGCTCTACAAACTACCGGCACTTGTAGCAACTCTTAGCACAAGCATCTTTATGAAGATGAGCTCTAGTTTTAATATGAATAATCTAAAATCAATATTTTGAATAAATAAAAAGTCAACATCTTTCTCTAAACACAAACATCTGGCGTGTCTGTCTGCTGTGTCTAATGCACTAAGTTGAAAGTGATGGAGCAGAATCAGACCGTGCAGGAGCAGAAGAACAAGCTGGATCAGCTCGAGGACAGAAAGGCCAAGGTAGAAAAGAGGCTGACTACAGTGACCTCTGACCTGGAAAACAAAGAGAAGAAAACACAGGAGGACCAGCTGCAGCTCAGCACTTTGAGACAGAGCCTGGTTCTGATGTCCGAGAGGGAACAAGAGGTAAGAAATGAAGGAACTAAATAATTACTAAATAATTAAATTCCTGTTTATATTATACTAGCCTCACACTACAAAGTAAATTTTGTCTTGGAATGTACATTTTTAAAAAGTCTAAGGAGTCACAAACAAACCTGTTGCTTTGTCAATAATAAGGGTTAGTGCCATTTCTGACACAATCACAGTATACTGTAGCTCTGGACTAAAAATCACTCTATCTTCTATTCTCTTTAGTTGGTGGGTTTTCGGATGGACATTTCCCAGATGCTCGGGTTGGATAGCTCTTTAGATATTCCTAATCATGAAATCCTCAAACATCTGGAGACTTATCTTCACCATCACCATCATCACCTGCATCATTGTGACAGCAGGCCCTTGTTCTGTCCTGCTCACCAGAGGGCCACCTCACAAAACACCCATCGTCTTGACTCTTCAATGGGTCTTTCTACCTCTAGGTCACATGGCCTGAGTGATTCTGCTGTCCTTCATGAAAACTAAAGTGTTTTGAAAGGTGCATTGTACAGTTAAACTAAACCGTAGTGTGTTGTAGCAAACACTCTTTGCATTTGTTTCCATTAAAAAAATCTTTTTTGACCACACAATGAAAGCTAAGGACATTTGTTAAACATGACTGATTTTGTTTTGTATGATTTGTTTTAAGGCAAACATATCATCTGACCTATTTTCTATGGGCTCACTGGGTTTGTATGGACTACACACTGCACCTTTAAAATCTGACAAAAAAGTATTTCACTGAAAGTATAACACTGAAATAAAAGACGTATATCAAAATAAGGATTTGGCATTCATTGTTTCTGGTCGCATGTACATACAGTTTCATACAGTATATATAGTTTTCCATTATATACACGTTACATAATGCCAGACTGTTATACATTTATAACACAAAATATACAATAGTTCTATGTTGTAATCTCACAGTCATATTTCCATGTTAAAAAATAAAATATACAAACATTATGAATGACTGGCGTTAAAGGTTCTTATCACAGACAGTGAAGGGTGTTTATTCAAAAGTAAATCTTGTGACTGCATGCCAAAATACAGGTTAAAAAAATATTTCCAATGTAAGGTATATTAAATGTTATTGTACAAATTTTAGTTACAAGCAAATTCACAGGCTATAGTTCAGACTTTGGTGCTATTCATTGCTCTTTTAAGACATACATGTACATGACAGTTCATTCATAGAGCACATTTGCTTGAAAAGAGACAGTCTTGTTAGAATAAAGATGTCCCATACTTGATACATCAGCACACAGTTAGAAGCTTAATCTTATAAATAAAAAAAGATGGGCAATTGGATATAGTTTTGCTTCCAACATCATCCATTAAAGGGAATTCAGTACGCTTTGAGCTGAAGTAAAAATACTTAAATGAGACACTCCTTCCTTCAGCCTACACCGGCGGCGGTCCGTTTTTGTAGCGGAGCATCGGGTAAAAGGAATGGGCGAAGTTATTGGATTGAGCACAGAAGTCCTCCTCCGACATCGGCAGCATGAAGGCTAAGACCACTAAGAGCAGCAGGACGAGCTGGAACGGCAGTGCGACCCAGAGGACGCGCCGCAGAAACGACGACCTCCAACACCCGGACGACGAATCGGAATCAGAAGGGAAGGAAGCGGACCCAACGTCGATGTGAGACCTGCTCCCAAACAAAACGCAGCACAGATTCACTTTTAGTGACATATAACAAGGGTAATGCAAATTCATTATGTTGGCTGTTCAGTTTTCTTAAAGGAACCATATGCAGTATTATTCTTTAAAAACATCTGAATGGGAGGAGCCAGATATCAGTCAGGGCTTTCTACAATAACATGGAGTAAACGCGTTCTACCAGAAATTTGCCCAATGTTCTACAACGACGAATTGTCTAAACCCCAATTAATTTAAGAAAACTAATTTCATTTTTTGATAAGATTTGACTAGTGAGTGAGTGACTGGGGTAGGCCTGAAAAAAACCAACCAGTTCTTTGATGTTTACAAAGGTATGCACAGTAAGAAAACTCATTTACAAAATGAAATTTGTCTGAAGGAATAAACTCTATTAAGTTGATCAGCCGCTAATTTAATATTGTTCTCTTTATTTACTAGTTGTTGTCTGACTACTTTCAATCCAAATAAGACGTCTACAATGCAGGGCCACCATGCTGTGTTTCAGAGACATCCCCAAAATGGTTCAAGGTTCAACATTGTGAACTCCATGCTGTCTGAGAGAGTGATAAACACAGTTTCCAAGGCAAATCAATACACGACTGAGCTCACATTTATCTGCAAAGGATAGAAGACATAAGGCATGCTGCAAGTATGAGCTTTGTACTCCTCAATTCATAAAGACCTTTTATGCTTGTGGCCTGTTGAAAAATGCAAAGCATGCCAAGGCAAGAAAAGCATAGCAATTAAAGTAGTTCAGCTTCTGTTTTATTATAAATATTGTTTGTTACAGACACCATCGCCCTCAGAAGACACTGTCCTTGTTCTGCCTCAAAGGACAGTGATTGTACTATACTGTATTATAGATGATGAAAATGCAGTGATTAAGAATGAATGGACTAATGTTGTTTGGTTATTACCAAATGTGCCCCTTACCACTTTATAATGCAGCCGTGAGAGGCTAGACTCACAGATGACAGACTGAGGGGGGGGTGATGGTGGAGAGTCAGTGAAGTAGCAGCAGAAGAAGAAAATGTCACACACAGAAAAGAAAATAGCAAAGGACAGAGAGTGCAGTCTTTGCATTGTTCATTGCAGACATTACTTGAGGAAAAAAACAGTTCTGTGTGTGCTCGGTACACATCCAATAGTCAGGAGTGTTAGATGTGAAGAAATATTGTGTTATAGTAAAAGAGAGCTGCATTAGCGGTATTAAGCAGCCGAGGACGAGAGGAGACCTGTCACCATTCCTTCTTTTATCAACAACATGTTGGCTTTCACAGAGACAGTAGCAGAAAGTGGACTAAGAGACTGTGGCATCAGCAGAGTACGTTTATGGAGCCAGACTTGATCACTATTTTTTGACTAGATCAGCTTTGTCAAAGTACTAAAAATAAAGTTACCAAGTTATCTGTAGCTTTAGCTACTGTCGCAATCGACATAAACAGTTAGTAACGTAGAAATGCTCTTAATGAAGCATTAGTGGAGCACATTGCAGATACGTTTGTCTATAAAAGTGGAAGGTGGGTAATTTGAAAGTATGTCCTTGAAGGTATTTGCACAAGGCAACAGACCTATGTTACAGTTGAATACATTGTGTTGGTGCATTATTTAACAAATAAACCTCCAGAAAGTGCCCAATTATAAACAATTAGACTACAATAATTTGACATAGTATATTGAGCGTTTAAGAGGAGGTCATATGAGCCTTGCTTTTTGGAGCCAGCCCTCACGTCAGCTAAAGTTTCTTTGTTAGCCACTGATCCCATTGCCCACTATTCTTCTACTGTTTGTCATCCCTAACCTATACACAGTGTCTAGACGTGCAGAAGATGATGGAAGTCAGTCTCATGACCTCCTACTCTGGCACAAGCAAAACAGACTTTAGTTCTTAGTTCTACAAACACAACTATTGCCAAAAGCTTGTTGCCTTCCAGAGTTCTATAATAATCCGCTTTGACTTCCCTGTGCGTCATGGCTGAGTTCCATTATCTTCTGTGTGTGCTAGAAACCAACAGAGATGTACCTGCGGTGTGGACTGCTCACAGACGGTCCAGGCTGTGACAGACTACTTTTGCCCCGTTGCTGTTTGCAATGAACAGGGGGGAGGGGTAAAAGAAAGAAATTATGTTTCAGTCCAGACAAATCAAGACAAAGCTCTCCATGAAACGAAAACCCCAAAAATGAAAAGAAGAGCAACAAAATCAGACGTGAAGGTGATAGCTTCTTAACATTAACAAGTCTGGCTTTTTCAAAGTGCAGTAAAACTTCTTTAAGACTACATTGTGCAAGGTGATAAGGCAGTGGCATGCTTATTTGGACTGATATTAATGATTTAATTAAAACGTCTCATGCTTGCAACATTATAAAACAAGATATTCTACGCAGCTTACGTAAACTTAGCTTGTAATAGTTATTATTGCCAGCCTTTCCAGGAAAAACTAAATAAAATTAAATGATGACAAATTAGAGGAAGGAAAGATTTGCAGGACAGATATTCTGGTTTAGTAAGAAGCTAGAACACAAATAAAACAAGAAAAAGTGTGATACAAAGTCAGAAAAAGACTTTCTGTGGCAGGTGTGACCTAAGAGAAGATGCAGAAGTGTAAAAGGCTGGAAAATGTTGAGATTCAGAGATAAGGAGCAGAAGTATAGAGATGTGAGGAGAGATCTGGGATGACAGGAGTGGATGTGGCCTTCAGAGGGGCATTCAGGGGCAGGTGTTAAAGTCAGAGCTTACAAAACAAGCCAAAGTCACTAAAAACCCAGTTTCTGAATGGGTTATAATGTACAGCTGCTGCAGGTGTGTATGTTACCGATCGGCGACGACTCGGTGTGCTCCTCCCCGAGACAGGACTGAGGGAACCAGAAGTGTCCAGCTCGTCCGCAGATGACCAAGACGAGAGATCCTGTCACAACGAGAAAAGATGATAGTCAAAAATACATGTCATAGATTTAAGAATCATGTTTCAAAGGAGTTTCTTGACCTTCAATGCTTTTGACATAATTAGTGTGGACATTAAGTGCTTTCAGATCTGCTTGTACGATGCCTGGGTGCATCAATTCAGCACTTTTTGCCAATTCCACTACTGCTGTATAACACAAGCTCATGACATACCTGTTGACTGCTTGTAATGTCTAAAATCTTAGCCAGCTCTCGGAGATCTCTGGTTACTTCCTTTAACATCAGTTTGAGCCGGTTTCCAATAACGTGCACTTTCTCCTTTGCCTCCAGACAGTCACTGCCCTGAGAGTTGACCAGCAACTGGAGTGACATGTCCTGAAGTGAAGCAACCTTTAACTGGGAGTCTAACAGCTCCTGGCGAATTTGCTGTGGAGGTTAAACAAAACGAATTACATTTTTTTTCTACCTTTTTTGGGTGATTTTTATTTCAAATGTTCTTCAAAAACAAGATCAGAAATTCTGTTGACCTGTATCAAAATCATTTTTACCGTGAGTGTCTTATGATGCTGATGGAGTGTGTTGCTGTCTAAGATGGGATCAATGGGAACCACCTCATTTCTTCTCCGGTCAATGTTTTCCAACCAAAGCAGCAAACCATGGCTCAGCTCATGAAATTCCTACCAAGAAATGTATTTATAAATACTTCTTCATCTAATATATTAAAATGACTGAGTACAGATAGGCTCTAAAAGACGGTACATACTTGACACTGCATCAGTGCTTCCTGTAACGAGGTCCTCCACTCTTCCAGCGATGAGCCCAGTTTGTCCCAGTGGTTGTTCATGTCTTTCAGTTTGGTTTGTAGTTCACGGGACTCCTCTGAGTCCAACTGCACAAACTCGCCGCTGCACAGGTTGATGGAGAGCACTATGGCCTTGCGCTTGTCATAAGCCTTCTGCAGCTCCTGTAAATATGCAGTTACAGTTTGCACTTGATAAATAACGAAAGCAGAGAGGTTTACAGTGGTGTTTTATCAATACCGCATGAAGTGACAGTAATAATGATTTAAATTCAAAGTTTATTTTGGGAAGACTGTCAAGCCCTTTTCTGTGATTTCTTCGCTGGTTTTGCCTTGGCCCTCTTGTTTTCCGCTCCCATCATTAGCATGCTTTGGAAATGAATGATTGTTGGAAGCATTGGTTGCTCATGTCACGTGTGTTGTGTTAGTTGAAGCCTATGTTACCTTAAGTTTTTTAATGCGTTGTTGGATTGTCTGAATATCAGTGCTAAGGTCCAGCCTCTGCTGCTCCAGTTCCTCCTCTGTTTGCACCAACCAGGTCCAAACATTGTTCAGATCTGAGTTCAGCTGCTGCCACTGCTGCTGGGTTTGCTTTGTGCGTAACTCTTTGCTGAAGTCCTGAGCCTGCAGAAGCTCCCAGCGCTCAATTACACCTGAATACATGGAGTAAATCAGTCCAAAAAGCATTTGCGACAAACATTAAAACATAACAGAACTGTAATGTAGTATCATCTAATTTACCGGATGTCTGGGACTCTGAGCTGCTGGGATTTGCAAGTCCAGAAACTGTATCTTCATCTTCCTTTAACTCAAATCCCATCCTCTTTACTGTGTCAATACTGCCGCGGCACTCACCCAAAAGTCGCATCTAAAAATGAAACAGGAATATAGTGTATATATAGTGTATATACATACCAGTGCAACACATATATTTAATGCTCATACATAGCCCATATATGAGCCATCCAATTCTGCACTTGTGGGTGTACGACTCCGGCTGCTGTCCGTTTGTTGGAGATGGAAACGGCTGATGTCCAGAGGCTGAGAGTCTGTTGAGGCTACTTCACCTGTTAACACAACACACATCATCATTTATTTATTCATTATTTATGGCTTTATAGCATTAGTGGTAATGTGCTCCAGGAAATAGCTAGGGTCCCATTAACACAGAGGATCACAGCAGAAGTTATCATTAAGTATGAAAAGTAGTTCTTGCTTTATTTAAAATACAATGTCGACTTTGTTTCTCTGGGAAGATGTGTCTCTGTATAAATGGAGCTCAAGAAATTATGAAGAAAATTAACTGACAGAAAGAAAACAACAATCAAAGTGAAAGATGTTAAAGTTATTCTCTGCTGTCCCATTTAAATTTACATGCTTGATTAAATCATAGACTGAATAGAAAAATGGACCAGGGGATCTGGATGAGGATATGCAGTAAAAGTCATAAGCTCTGTATTTTCCTTTTTCTTTTGAAAGAATTTAAAGCCAAATTTCAGAGTAAGAATAACTTTTAGATATTGGTAACATGATGGACAGTCTTGAGTCCGATTCCTGGGCCAGAGCACTATTGAAATTTTATTTAGGTACAGAGTTTTGCAGCTCTTCCAATCTCTGGCTCTGAAGATGCTGAAGGCTATATTTTACACTGCCACATCAACTAATATATTTCTTTACTTTAATTAATGGTATGTTAATCTTCATTTACAGTCTATGACCTAAACATGTTATGCAGATGAGAAATCTCTACAAGGGTTAGCCACACAGCACACTGCAAATCAAAATTAATAATATGTTAGAAAGTTGGGTTAGGTTGAATTCCATTTTCTTCTGCCAAACTACAGCCCAAAGTAATCAATCAGTGAAATTTAAATGGAATTAACCCTAATCCTCAGCGTTAGAATAAATAGTCTGTGGATTACACTATTTATCAGTGTCTGTTTTATGAGAGAGAAAATAAAGACAAATCCAACTCCAAGCCAGTGGAAAAGTGAGGTTCAATCACTCAGAAAGTTAAAGTGAGTCATTTCTGGCCCCAAACACTTGTTGCATGCTGCGGTCTGCTGCTGTAGTTGTTGCCTACCAGTGGAGGACCTCAGTGTTTGCTCAGTTAGTTTAACATAGGCCTCAGGGCTCTCAGGAATCACTACATCTGGAAAAAAAACATTGTACAGTGCATACATTCAGAATTAGAATCACATTTAGGATCTTTACCAGACATAAAGGTGCAGTGTGTGAGATAATTCTTTCTTATCTGAACACACAAAGCTTACATAAAGGTTCTGGACATATATGAACTCATAGGAATGTCTTGGCAAACCTGGCTAATGTAGGTGTTTACCAGAGGAGTGAGAGAGCTTCAATTTGTGTGAGGAAACATAGTGTGAGGAAACAAACTTCCTCAAGGCCATTTCTTTTTTTTTTTGAACAACTTTTAAAACACAAGACTTGAGGCATACTTGTCTATCATCAAATAAGTCACAAAACCCTTGTTAGAAAAATGATTTACCGTTATTTGTTTTATAAATAATGAATTATCAACACTTTGCTTTTCTTAGACCAACAAACATAAATGCCAACAGACCTTGTAGGCTGGTTAAGGTTTCAGTCTAGACTACTTAATGGACGTGTTCCAAGTTTCTTAATGATGCCAAAAGAACCACTTAACTACACACAATTATATATACAGTATATAAAACTTGACTTCATAATTGACTTTTGTACCTCCAGACACTGACCTGACAGGGCTGAAGCAGCTCTTTGAAGGAAGTCTCCCTCTTCGCTCTGCTGCTCTCTCAGGACCCGGCTGGCGCTCTCCAGTCCACGGCTCAGGTCATAGTCATGGTCCCACTCCAGAGGGATGGAGTCCACACTGGCTGGAGTGTCCCGGCCCGAGCGCTCCGTCCGCAGCTGCGCAGCCAGCGAGGCAGAGCGTCCCGAGGAGGGAAGAGGGGACAAGAAACCGTCTCCCAGTCGTTCACTCCAGAGCACACCGGACAAGTCTCCAGGCTCATCCAGCTCCAGCTCCCGGTCTGAGAATGACACTTCAGTATCGTCGTCTGCAAGCTAACGAACAAGAAATGTTGGTATCAAATCATTGTGATATCAATATGATGGGAAAGTGGCAGTTTGGTAGCTTATGGTATATTAGCAGTTTAAAAGTAGGCAGCTGGGCAACGTTTTAAATCTTTCAAAAGGCTCATTGGCTAAAAAGAGTCACATGAACATAAAGTACAGAGGATGACAGTAGTAGCAGTAAATACAGATGATGTAAGTGCAGCACTTTTGGTTTGGTTCAGAAGCTAACTTCTCCAGCTGCTTACTTCAAGACTACTTTAGATATTAAATGCAAAATCTTACAGGAAGGCGAATGAGCTTTTTGTAGTATCTCTCCACTCGACCAAACACTTCCTGACAGTAGCGCTGCAATTCCTCCAGCTCCTCCTCGATGACAGCAGCGTCCAGGGGCTCACTCTTTTCAATCAAAGTCTCCCCCTGATGGAAGATCTGCTCTATTTTGGCTGTGGTCAGGGATATCTCCTGCTGGAATGACTGTGGGATTGAAGAGTCAGAATTAAAGTAAAGGTTATGTGTTTTCTCTGTCTAAAAGAACAAAATCAGCTCACCCTGAGTTGTTTGATCTTGGCTTGAATGTCACACTCAGAGAAATGTTCGATGTTGGTCAGCTGAAGGTCCATCTCTGTCAGCCAAACCAGGATGCCATCTCTTGCCGTCTCAAACTCTTCTCTCTGATTAATAAAGTGCTGTAAAATATGAACAGAAAAGCTGTTGTTAAAAACAATGATGTGAGAAGCACGTTTTACAAAAGGGCCCTTTTAGGGACCTTTCACGTACACAGAAAAAACAAAAACCAGTACAAATAAAAACATATTATTACCTTAAGCCTGCGGAGAATGGATGCCACTCTCTTCTGGAGGTTGTCCCAGCGCTGATTGGCATCATTGGCCATCTCCTTCAAGCGGCAGCAGGAGTCGGTGCGGTTTTCTCTGGCCAGGCGGCGGTATTGTTTGTTGATCAACTCAAGTTGGGTCAAGCTTTCATGAACTTGTCTCTGAAAAGCCTATGTAATCGCAAACACAAAGCTTTAGAAAAGATCCTGACCTTAATAGTGGCAATTGTTATTTGTAAATCTTAATGTGGTCACCTCAAATTTCTTCAGCTCTTCCTTTGCCACAGTGTACAGTACGTTAGAGGAGTTTGGAAGAGCAGCTGTTTTTTCTGAAGTGGCCAGCCACTCGTCATATCGACCGAAGTCCTCCAAGAATTTCTGCCATAATCGCCATGTCTCCTCAATCCTAAAGAGATACCGTAAAAGCTCACTACTCCTTATCAAACTGATAAGTTGATTTTAAGATGCTGCCCTTACTTAAGTCGTCTCTCCATTGACAAGGCACAGATGGTCCTCCAGCGGCGGTCGAGGCTGCGAGTGGCCTGTTGGATGGAGTCACACTCAGCGTCTGTGGCACAGGCGTCGCAGTCGTGAAGAAGCACCTCACACAGATTCAGGACTGATGCCACTCCAGTGCTGTGCTTCTCGATGTCACGCTGAAGCTCCTAAAAAGGACAAAAAAGATTGTGTTTATTTTTAATGTACATTCAGTTAAAGCGAGATAGACAGTAGATGTCAGGAAGATGTTAGAACATATTATAAATTCAAATACATTCTTTTACAAGATTTAGTTTGTCATTACCTAACTTTTTGAATAGCAAAATTATTTATCTTTGTAACTACATACAGGATATGTAGGTTTATATTGTACTACCTGCTGCAGATCAAGTTTTCTCTGAATTTCCTGATAGTCACAGGAGTCGTATGTGATTGGTTTAGAGAGCTCTGTCTCGATGTGAGCGAGCCAGGAGCGAAGACTGTTCATGTTTTTATCCAGCTGCTGCACTGCTACTAGAGTCTCTTTCAGCTTCTTCCCTCTGGCAACATGAAACAGCAGTAGTCAGTAAAATTTACAGCCTATATCTGAGCAGATTAAAGGAGTAAGTGTCGTTACCTCGCCCCGACGAGATCCAGGAGGTGCTGCCAGCGGTCACTAACTTTACTGAGTTTTTGTTCGATTTCTGCAGCTTTGCTCTGGTGACTGGCTCGGGCCAAGCGCTCTCCGAGCTCATTCAGGTGGGACTTGTTCTCCTCAGCCAAAGTGATCTCCTCCTGGTAGTCCTGTCACAAAATCCATGCGGTGAAAAAGGTTAAATGACAAGAAACATCCAAAAACGACATGCATTTATCAAATAGAAAATAGTTGCATAAACTTTACCTTGCGTAGTTTCTCGATCATTTCCTCGATGCTGATGTCTCCGTTCTGGGACACTTTGCTCTCCATGTTGGTAAGCCACTCACAGAGTTCCTTGTATTTTTCATTAAACACTGTCCATTCGTTCAGCTTTTCACAGATTTGTTGCCTGCGGATTGACAGCTAAAAAAAAAACCAGTAGGTGTTAAGGACATTAGTGATGTTTAAGTACTGAGAAAATAAGGCACTGCTCACAGTTCACTGCATCTTGCAGCAGTGTCTGTTTCCTGTGCATGTACAGTATGTGCAACAGACAGGATGTACGTTGAGGTTTCAGTTCAGTTGTGCTGCTGAATTCGTGATTCAATCTTTTATAGAAAAACATTAAAGTAGAAAGGAAATATGTTCTGCTAAACTTTTATTAAAGCAAGTTTACAGCTATGGGCTACATGCTCTGTTGTTGTCTGTTGTTTAAAGAAAAATAGTGGATTAGTACAACCATTATGATTGATTTTTTTATAAATTATTAGCACCATCTTTTGGCATTTTAAAGAACAACAGACCAGACTGGAACACTGACTAATTGGTGGATGTAAACTTAACTGCACTTTATTTTTGTGGCCGTACCTGGTGGCACATTTCGTCCCACTGCCGATGCAGCAGCTCGATGCGCTCCTGCAGCACAGACAGGTCCTCAGCGCTGATGTAACATGACAGAGACTCTCTCAGTACAGCCAGATGGGCCAGATCTCCAGTCCAGCCATCAAAGGTGTTCTCTAAGTCCTACATATTAAAGACACAATGTTTCTGTCCCAACGTCTCACTTGGATTCATATTCAACCTACTGAAAGATTAATTACCTTGCAACGCTTTTGTTCAGCTTGTAGATCTTCATGGTGATCAGGAAGAGGCTGAGAGAGTTGTCTTTTAAAAGCTCGAAGTTTTTCAAGTGACCCACAAATACCTTTCTCACATCTCTCCCAGTCCTGTATGAGACACAACAACTTAATGCACACTACTGAACTGGAATATGGCAATGGAATGGCAGCAAGAGATTGGTTTATTTGTACCTTTAACAATGTTGCTAGCTCTTTCCTCTGTTCTTCTAGGCAGATGGTGGCCTGTTTCCATCGCTCCTGGATATCTGTAAGCTCTGCCTGCAGCATCACCTCAGCGCGGCTATCAGCGCAAAGCAATAGTTGTCTGCCAGCCTCCACTGTCAGGATGTAGCTGCCCTGTTGGCGCTGCAGTACTTTTTCCTTTAGCTGTATAATAAAACAGTCAGTATGTTTCTCTAAGTTTGCATAAATGAGCACTATTCATGTAGCACTAATCCAGTTCTTTACACTGTCGTACCTGGACAGCATCAAGCATGGAGCGGGCCTGTTGCAGAGGTATACTTGTCCCTGACTGAAGTGCTTCTATTGGATGGGAGACCTCCACAAGCCATTTACGTAACTTCTCCACCATTTCTCTGTAGCGCTGCCACTGACGGATCAGACCATCAATGATTCCTCGTCTCTGTTGAGCACGACGCACTACACCTTGCCACTGGTTACTCAGAAGAGCCAGCTTCATGTTGAATTCATTTCTGCATGATAAGAATTAGAACAAGATCATTGATTTTATAAGTCTCTTATGTGTTTATTTAGAATATCTGTAGTAAACTGTTGACCTGTCATCTACTTGGCCTTGCTCTAACATCCTCTGTCCGTCACTAATAATGGAGTGGAGTATCTGCTGGCGGCTAAACATCTCAGCTTGGAATAACTGCAAGTGAAATATTAGAAATACATGATAGATAAATATGCCACACAAGTGCAGTGGTAGTGAGGTATAATAATGGTAAGCATCAGAAAGGGGCTAACCTCATGGGCCTTTTGCTGCTCCATTAGGCTCTGAAAGTTCCCAGAAATTTCCACTGCAAGGTTTTCTTCTGTTTGAACTAAAAACTCCATCCATGTTTCACACTTCTCCAGGAAGGTCTGCTGCTGCAGCAGGAAGGACTGCAGTTTACTGCAAGTAGACAAATCATATGCTCAATTACACAAGCACAATAATACAGTACATTTTTTTACATCCATTTTCTTTTATTCATACCTGAATCTCTCTGTGGTCTGTGCTGAGGCTGTCGTCCAGCTCCTATTGAGGTTCTGCATGCGCTTGATTTCTGAATCGTTGAGAGGGAGACGGTAACCAAGCTCATTGAGACGCTCAAGTTCAGGGGCCATGCTGCTGAACTTCAGCATTAGTTTCTGTAAAACATATAGAAATGTAAAAAAAAACTGTCACCTAATATTAAAGCATAATAAAGCAAAAATATCTTAACAAAGTAAAGACCTTGAGCTCCTCCATGCGGTCCTGGATGGCTATCAGATCGGTGGAGCCATTGGGGTCTTGAATCTTGAGGGCCCCCTCAGCTTCGGTGATCCAGCTGCCCAGTGAATCCAACTGATCACTGAAGGTCTCATAGTCATGGACCCCCGTCTGGACCACAAGCATTTTTATTTAACGTGACAAAATGGCATCACATTGTAATTTAAAACTATATTACCACCTGTTTCTTTATTCCTACCTGCAGTGTGGCGAGCTGTCTGGTGAGGGCCTGCTCTACAGCGGCCAGGCGTTGGGTGAGAGACAGGTGGTCTGATTGGATGGTAGAGGCGGCTGATATGTCCACTTGTTGTTTCAGTTGATCTCCGAGCTGTTGGAGGACCTGCAAAGAGGCCTGCACTGGAGCCTGTGACCGAAGCGCCCCCTGAAACAAACCATGTTTATTTTAAACACAAACACATTGTTGAATATATGAAACAAATATTACAGTCACAGTTGTTACTCACACTACACTCATGGATCCAGCTGGACACTTCCTCATCAGCGATGTCCTTGCTGCACGCCGTCTTCAGGAGATGATCTGCCTTTTCTTCCTGCAGCTGGACACTACAGCAGCTTTGATCATAAAGCTCTTTGTAGCGCTGCCATAACTGTAGCAAGGCTTTGCTGCATTTTAAACGCTCTGCTATCTCCTCAAGTAAGCCAGTCCATCTAGGTCCAAATATTACAGTGATTAATAAGATGATAAATGTAAACGCGAATTTAAAAGCTGACTAAAATTGTACAAATACTTATACTTGAGTCACCTTGCATTGACATCTTTGAGGGCATTGTTTAGGGAGTCTGACACTGAGGGGTGACACTCCTTTAGCAGTTGATGAGTGACAGCCCCAAACTTTCTCGGGCTGCTTTCTTGCTTGTCCAGTTCTTTTTGCAAATCCTTCAGAAGAGACAGATACTTAGTTTGCACACACAGTGTTTACGTAAATCCCAGTCTGGCCTTTGGTACATACCTGCAGACTTTGCACCTGCAGCTGAACAGCCTCCAGGGAACCTGTGAGGAGGCGGAAACGGGACACAGAGTACCTTCCCTCCATCAGATAGCCGTTGATCTCCTCTGAGGCTCGTTTGTAAAGAGTCCACTGATCCAGCACTGACTTCAGGCTGATTTTCAGTTGTCCTATCTGTGACAACAAATATATGATGGCATTAAATCAAATGGTGAGACTAGTTTAGAACAAGCACTGTTGTCAAATAGTCGACACAGGGATTTACCAAGTGGTCCAGGTTAGCCCAGGTGTGATTAACACCTTGGAGCGTCTCCATGACGATAGCGCATGCCTCATCTGTCTTATTTTGGACAAGAGCACATCCCTGTTCCTCCACTCGCTCTAATTCTTTCTCTTTTTCTTTCACCATGTCCTCCATTTCCTAGAAATGTAGAAATTGATTTTATATCAAAATGAACTAAACAGATGGATGTGAAGTAATTATGAGGATAACTATATTATTTATCCTCCTCATACCTGGCAGTCTTTAAGGGCGTTCTGCACAGAAGTGAGATCTTCGATCCTGTGTTTCCTCTTGAGTCTTTCTTCTTGTGTTGTCATCCAAGACCTCAGCGCCTGAATGCTGCTTTCAAACTCCAGCCACATCTCCAGCAGGCTCTCCAGAAACTGAATCTTTTGGTAATTGTGTGAGATAATTAGTAAGTATTCAATCAGTTTTCTTGTTCTTCTCTTATTATTCTGTTGTGTCTGTACCCTCTCATTGATGCGGCCCTGTAAGATCTGCCAGCGTCGGTTCATGGCTCCCAGTCGCTCAGCAAAGTCTGTCTTGTCGCTGCGTTTACTCTCCACATCCTGGCCACTGAGCTGCAGCACGGACTGGTTTACAAAGTCCACTGTCAGCTGCTTGCAACTTAGATCTACTCTAAATCCCTGAAGGGAGATAAAAAATAAATAAATGCAATAAGAAACGGTGTTGTGCAGTAAGTATAATAAGATCATACATTAGCAAAAGAATGTGAGATTAAGTCAAAGCAGCTCAAATGAAAAGTTTAGTACCTTGTATTTCTGCAGGTAGTCCTGAATCACATTGGAACCAACTGAACTCTTAAGGTTTTCTCCATCCTCCTCGATAACGTTCTCCATTAATGAGATCCAGTTAAACAGCTCAGAAATGGCATGACGTGAGGCCAGTTTCTCCATTTGAATCTGAAAGAGATGAATGTTAACATTTACATGGAATGCACATGTTTGACAGTAGAAAGACAAACTTGGCAAAAAATCATCAGCTGTGAGTCAACAGAAAACAGTAATCCTATTTGTCTGAGCGCAGCTAAGCCTGTTTAGCCTGGCTGCATGTGGCAGTACCTGGTGCAGCTTCTCCTGGACCACTGGGATGCGCGTGAGCAGCTCAGACCACTGAATGTCAATTCGGGCCAAGTCAGATCGCAGCGCCACTGTGTCCACCTTCTTGAGCCGCAGCAGCTGGTTCCCCTCTGTCACCACTGAGTTCTTTAGACTGGACTTACCTTCGACCTCTTTGGAAAACTCCTAAACCAGTCACAAGAATCATTAACAACCACTTTTCACAAATAACAGTATAATAAAAAAATAAATAACTGCACTGCAAGATAGGGCATTATATTTGCTAAATCATTTTGAGATCATACGTAACATTTTCTAATACGTAAACATTATTAAAAAGTTACATAGAGTAATTTAAATATATTGCAAATAATCCACACTTTGATTAGTTCGTTTAAATGTCCTATAGAACTTAACTATGGACTGATAGTTTGTCTGTGGCAAGGAATAAAAATGGAAAAGCATCTGGGCATCTCTTCAAACATATTGCTCAGCTGTACAAAAGGTCACTTGACGTCTGTGATGACTGCCCACGATATCAGGACAAACCATTTACTGTAAATAATCAGAGTATTAAAAAGTCCCACCTTCTCATTGACTTTATACCAATAAAACCCATCTCACTGACCAGTTTACTAATGTCGCTGACTGAATTTCTCCACAAAGAGTGTGTGACAAGGTTGTTTGATATGGTCCATATGTTGCCAGAGCTGAATAAAGCACTTTACAGAAATTACTAAGACGTGTGAACTTACAAGAAAAGCAGCCAGATGATCTCTGACACTCTCCAACTCCTGTGGCACTAACACAGCCTGCGTGTTCCAAAACTCCAGACGCTCTAACGCTGACTGTAGCCATTCACTGAGCTCTGCACACTCCCTCTGGTACCTACAGCACAATTACCATTCACATTATAAAACACTCAATAGAAGGTTTAACTGTGTAGAGTCATATGCATTTTGCCTAAACACTCCACCACCAATGTGTTTCTGACCTTGTCCAGTGTTTCAGTGTGGCCTCCAGGCGCTGCAGCTCCTTGTTGACCTTCGTAGTATTGTTGATCCAGTGGTCCCCCAGAAGAGCGAGCTGATTTTCTAAAGCAGGACAGCACACTGACTGCAGGAGGTGTTTACCCTCATCCAAAACCTGGTGGAGCTTGTGCTGGTGTTCTGTCAGCCTCCCCTTCAAACCCTGGAGAAAAGAACCAAGAAATCAAAATACAGGCAAAGAAAGTGTATGCTGTTGTGGGATTAACATTAAGTGAACGGTTAAGGTACAAATAGTGGATAAATCACTAGTTAAGGTGGATAAATCTGAAAAGGCTGAACAAAATCTAGCTTGTGATTTAGAACACTTTTAGCTGCTATATAATTTTTCACAGGTTGAATTGGACTGGTCAATAATTCACAGAAAGATGGATAGAAGACTAAGTATCCTTCCTCCGTCTGTGTGATGTGAAATGTATGCTTTAAAATTCAGCTACTGTTCTGTTATCCATGTACCTGATACAGAGAGATTCTCTCAACAAGCCTCTCCTCGGTTTCCTCGACCAGGCCGACGCTAGGAATACTTCCTTCTACAGCCTCCAAATGTTGACTCAGACTTTGATAATCCAGCACCAAGCGACACCAGGTCTGAAAAAATAAAGATTAAACATAGCAAATTTAGCTAAAAAAAGAAGTTATAAGTTTGTTCAAAGAAGTTGCCTCTCCAGTGATCAACAACCACTTAAATGTTCCTAAATTCAATGAAAATAAGATTTATTTTTGGTATTTTATACGTTAGAAAGAGTGGTAAAGGAAGTAAGAGATGGAGATGACATTAAGCACATGGCTCCAAGTCAGACACTAACCTCAAATACATGTTGCTGGTTGTATGTACTGCACTAGTTGAGCCACTTACCTCGTGAATACACTCCAGCTCCACACCTTTGCTGTGAGCCTTTTTGAGGACGTCTTGAGCCTGGGCCAGAGTCTCCTCCAGGGCCTGGCTCTTTTTAGGAAGCATTACGGAACTGATTTTCCTGAAATATGTCTCTGTTAAAATCATATGTGACTCCAGACCCTGAAAGAACTCCTGAGAAAACAATGTTTGAAATATGGGCATCAGTAATAAGTTTTAAGACACTATAACGAATTAACATAATCATGTACATTCTTCCTGGTGGAAGGTTTGTTGTTGTACATGTAATAATTTAGCATTCAAGAGCTGATTAAAACCTTATGTTTGTCGAGGTGGCTCTGCACTTCCTCGACAGAGCTGGCGATGACCTTCTGGTCGGCGGCCATCTTGTCTTTAGCGGTGTCCACCAGATCGGCCAGGTCCTGAAGAGCTCGATCAAACTGGTCCTTCAGGGCCATGTTCTGGTTCAGACCGCTTCGCCGACAGCCCACAGTCATCAACAGCTCCTCATATGAATCCTGATAAAAGTGCACAGAATATATCCATAAAGTTTGTGCAGGATTTAAGTCATCTAGGTAATTGCAAAGGTTTTCTAAATGTTTATGTAAATCTGAATAAAGGTAGAAAAATGGGAATTGTTATATGTTCAAAGAAGAGTCATCCCTCATCCAAGGAGCTTGATCTGTTGCTTACATACAAACAATACATAGTCGCTAGAGTTATTACTTTTTCTTATTACCTGTAGTTTCAGTAGTTTATTGATGGATATCTGATCTGCATGTAACAATGTTCCTTTGGTTTTGAGCTCAGTTATTTTCTGTTCAAAGTCTTTCAGGTTGTCCTCTGCACTGGCAATAATCTGAGAGAAGAGAAGCAACGGTGTAAAAAAATCGTTTTTCCTTTTACGATCTTTAAGTTGAATAGTCAGGTCAGTCTTTCTTTTACCTCGAGCTGTTTTGAGGCGGGCTTATCCATTGCTCCTGCTAAAGCCTGTAGTATGTGGCACTTGGTCTCAATAAAAGCAGTGTGAAAAAGTTGTAATTCAGTCTAAATCAAACAAAACACATTTAATATGAATACAATCTTCACTACAATTATATAAATTTAAGGTGCAGGTATTTTCTCCTACTGTTGCCTTGTTTGGTCTTTATAATTGAGTTTTTTACTGTTGGTGTGTCTAAGATGATCTTGTTGAGTCTCACCTGGTAGGCTGTAAGTTCTTGTGCCCTTGTTCTCATATTGTCACAGCGCTGCCCCAGAGCACTGCCCAAAGTTCCTAATCGTTCTTTGAGACAGTCCAGGTTGTCCTCCAGCAGCGCTCGGTCCTCCTGCCTCAACCTCGAAGACCCAACTAACAAAGACCTACTGAGCTTCACGTCCTCAGTCACATGCATCACATCACTTTCCAAACTCTGCAATTACAGCATTTATGGTTAGTCCATGACTTCTTCAACTGAATTTGTCAAAGTACTGTATATGATTTTATTAAGCATGTGCTAGGGGTTCCACCTCTTGTTTTTGTAGCTGCGTTTCTGTGTTTTCAGCCAGTAGCACTGAACCAGAGAAGACATTGTTCTCTACGCCATCGAGCCACGAGGAGGTGGAGGAAACAGCTGAGTAGAGCTGCTGCTCCATCTGCGCCACCTGTGTCTCTCCAGCATCCGGCTAAATATATGACACAGCAAGGTCTTTTTAATGCAAGCAATAATATAAATTACTCACATGTGCAATATCGGTGAGAATGAATTACCTGAGAAGTCATGTCTTCTAAAGTTTGTCTAAAACTGTCATAAAGTGTCTTTAGAGATGATTTATCGGCTTGTGTCTCTTCTTTAAACAATGGGCCAGCTGTGGTCACACGAGATCTTGAATAAAGCTTAAAGAGAGTAAAAACACAAGTACTGAACAAAATGCTGCTTTACATCACGATATATCTGTAAGCTAACATCTATATTGTCTGCGGATTTGTACCGGCTGTTTTTGGTCCTGCTCCAGGGTTTTCTGCAGAAGCTGTAGTTTAGTTTTAAGCTCTAATTTCAGACTCTCCCAGCGCTGCCTCATCTGCTCACGAGCAACCTGTGCTTGCTTTTGAACCAAAGCCTCTGGGGAAAATGGTTCTGCAAACCTGGAGGTGACAGGGACATGTACATTTTGAAAAAGAGTGATATAAGAGTGATGAAAAAGAGTTTTAAAAAGAGTGATAAGCTACGTGGCACTGCTGGGAGAGGCCTGTTGGATGAGGATCTCCTCTCCTCGGGTGGCAACTGACTGAAGCAGCTTCTTCTGTTCTGCCAGCTGCTCTTCAAGTTCCTTGGAGCATAGAGACACAAACAGAAACATTAGACAATGCTTACAGTTTCTAAATAAAATTAAGACTTATAATAAAATAAAATTGTATTGGTATTTAAACATAAAAAGTGTGTAATACCAAAACAAATAAAAGTAATACCCGCTGCCTTTGAAGACTGTCCTGGTGCTGCTGTGAACGTGTAGTCCGGGCCTGGGTCAGCCAGTCCTGCACACTGGGGCTCTGAGAGAGGCTCGAGTCTGACTCACTGTCCTCCTGTTCCTGCAGAGAGCTCTACAATATGACAGAAAGAGTAGTAACACATTAGTTATGCATCCCAGTATCACGATGCACGTGCACTTCTTAATTAAAAACTCTAAATATCTATCTATGTCACCTGGAGATTGTTCTGCGTGTCTTGAAGCATCTTCTGAAGCTCCAGCAAACCACCTTTCAATGTGCAGAGTTTCCGGGTCAAATGCTCTGCCTCCTCCCTGGTCTCTTGGCGGCCCTCAATCAGAAGACTGTCACTGTGCATGGCCAGCTCGGACAAGGCCTGCACCTTCTCTTCGATCTCCACGAGCATGTTCTGCAGAAACAGGAGGAGAGAGGCCAGCTCAAACATGGTGTCTCCTATAGCAGCTCCTCTCTCAAGAACCAGTACAGGACTGAAGCTCTTAACGCAGCAGCTGCCCCTGCCCCATGGACAGGGAGAGCTGGCCCTTTGCTTTCATCCTTGGCCCAGCTCTGCAGCTTCGCCTCCTGTGCAACACATTACCACTAATCCTTTACGCTCCATGCTGTGGCAAAATGTTCTCAAAATCAAAGGTGAGAATATCTTCGTGCCAACTTCTAGATGGATCAGTGCGTTCCATGCTGCCCAATGCTGTCCATCATAGCTTCAGCCAGTGACAGAGCGCTCAAGTAGGTTTTGTCTTCCTCCTTGACCGTTCTCTAGGATTCCCCTACTTGGATATTCTAGCAGGTTTGCCACTCAAAACCAATCTGAGCAGCACTATCTATTATTCTTTAGGAAGCTATAACCTCTGAGCGTCAACGCGATGCTAACAGGCCTCCACTGCACAGATTCATTTGCATAATCTTCTTAAGACCGGTGCTTCAGTCCGTTACAGCCCCAGCCATCTGAATTCACCGTCTTACTTCACTAATGCTCTTGTTTATCCACTGAAAGATTTCTGCTCCATATGTGACAAGGAGAAAATACCTGTATTTTCTACCATTTTCAACCAATTTTGTTACCAGGGAAAGCAGATAAACCTATGCCTGTAGTGCCATTTAAAATCAGCATGAATAATTGAATTTATATAATAGAATATTCTTTATATTTACAACTGAAAAATATTCCATTATGTTGCATTATACAGTAAGAAAAATCTATACATTTGCATTTATAATTTTCAGTGGACAACAGGGGGAGCTCTTGCCTGACAGTCACTGAGCTGGCTTTCCATCTCTGCCTCTTCTGAAGGTTTGGCCTCAAGTATGGCCTCAGTGGTGACACGTGCCGCAGTCAGCCACTGGTCCAGCTCCTCTGTCTGACTGAGATACAGATGAATGGCCTGTTCCTGACGCTGTCCTTCCAGACGGTCACTGACACACTCCTGGGACAACGGATGGAAATTAGCTCACAGCTACAATCTGGCATGTTTACGTTCATGTGGTTGTGTCTCATGTATGTTCATTAACATGCACTGTCCAAATCAAATAAATGAATGAATTAAAAAGTAATTAAATGTGCTGAGTCATTTTCTAAAGCACCTCCAGCTGCTGTTGTTTCCCTGAGGCCTTCATGTGGATAGTAGCCACCCTCTCAGCTAACACAGCCAGAGAGGACTGCATGGCCAGTTGGTTCGCCATGTCTGAGTCCACAGCATCAGACGCCAGATCCTCAGTGAAACCTGTCTGAAGCCTGTCGATTTCATTCTGCACAGTTTGTATCTCCATAATGATGTCCTGCAAACAGTGAAGATGTCACTATACTTAAATCATTTTAATGAAATGTATGTAGTTAAAACAACAAACCTTCTGCAGTCACCACATTTCTCCAGTATCAAACAAATAACAACTTTCATCAAATTTTCATAAATCAAACATACTTGATGGTCCTTTATGTGGCTGTCGGGGCTTAGATCTGCCTCCAGCGGCTCACTCAGTTTGTTCTCGAGAGCCTCCATTTTAGAAGATATCGACTGAAGGGACCCCTGGTAATGCTGCTGCTTCTCAAGGGCTTCGTACAATGACCTCTGCTTCTCGCTGATCTGTTCAAGAGGAACATAAAAATGTATTTGATTTGGGACTAAATTAATCCTCAGAAGGGTGTTATATTGTGCACATGCATTTGACCCGACCTCACTATAGTGAGATTGAATGATTTGGCAACATAGGAAGACTCAATTGCTAATGTATAAAGTATTGTTATTTTTACATACCACATTTTTCAAACTCTCCCAGGAGCGCTGCAGGTCATCTAAGTGGGCCACAGAATCAAACGTTGGGTCGTACAGTTCTTGGATGGGGGCTCTCATGAGTGTTCCTCGGGCCATCTAAACACAACATAACAACAAGACATGGCATAAGGAATAAAATAATATCAAAAGATATTTGTAGGAACCTTGAAAACAAAGAAGAAAACTGCTGACTATTGCAGACAGTAGTAAAACTAAAAGCAATGACAAGGGGAGAAAGCAGGAAGATACCTTGGAGACAGTGGCTTCGGTGTAAGTGACGGGAGAAGGAGAGCGACAGACAGGAGGTGAAGAGATCTCACTGTTAGTGTACTCCTCCCCAGACTCCTCAGTGACAGGAGACAGAAGAGTGTGACAGCGGCCAGCAGTCATCTAACAAGCCATGCAACAGCCATTAAATAAGAGCAAACACACCAATTGGAAAAACAAAAGAAGTATTAGGAGGAGAAGAAACCAGACACAACCAACCAAAACTAAACCAGAACAAAGTAAATAATTCAACCAGTGCCACGCCAAAAAGCTACAGTCTTAATAATAGCAGTAAAATGTTGAGTATTTTATTAATAATATTTTAAGAACAATACATGAAATTGCATTAGGTTACTTAAAAGCACCTGAGAATGCTATATTTGAATGTGCAACTTCTCTTAACCCAAACTAAGCTTGATCCATTTCATGAACTTATAAAAAGGTACTGTTTTATACCATAACAGCTTGAGCAGACAGTTTCCTCTGTTTGTCGCCGTCCATCTCCTCGGGCAGACCCTCAACATCAGTCACTGTCAGCAACATGGTGGCATGCTTGGCCTTCACTGCTAGCATCTTACATTTTGAGTTTAGGGATGCAATCTGCTCTTGGTAGCCTTTAATCTTCTGTGCTAGTTCCTGGAAATGTTACATAGGTAATTCATTTAATGCAATAAGAGGGTAATATACATACTTATTAAACAAACCACACAATAGGACTTAATAAAATAATGAAAAATACTTCATCAATACTGGACATGATAAACAATACAACATGCGCTTATTTTAAGTTCAAGTTTTTATTCCTACTTCATGATGAAGGATCTGTGCCTGCAGCTCCTGGATGTTGCTGGATGGGATGGGTCTGTCCTGAATAACGCGGTGAGCTTCCTCAATCAGCCCCTGTAGGTCTCTCACTTCCTGTTCATATTGCTCATATTGCACCACTGCTTCCTGTATTAAAAATACAAAATGTCTTGTAAAAGCAACATTATTTCTACACAAGAGAGAGAAGAACACTCAGAAATGTTTTGTGTTAAGCAATAATTTTGTTATTTTTCAGGAACTTATAAATGATCTATAAGCTCTCATTAATGACCTGGTCAATATATATTTTACATATTTAACTTACTGTTTAATGCCTAACATTAAACCATTTATAAGCCCTATGTTAAGATTGACCTTAATGCTTAATGGTACTAATAATTCCGGACGATTATCACTTTTGTAAACAGTACAATCCCCTCTATTACCTGCAGGATATTGCATTGCTGAATGGCTATATGCTGCAGCTGACTGGCCTCTTGCTGCAGCCTCAGGGCGGTGCGGCAGATGGCCAGGTTGGGCATCACCTCCTCTGGGACTCGCAGGCCGCTCTGACACAGCTGCACTGCCTGCACCTGCTGCTTGAAGCACTCCATATCGGCCAAAAGACGCTGCAAAAACAAGATACATTATGAGACAACATGCAAATTAAACAGAGATTTTTTTTTTTTTTTTTTTTTTTTATATTTACTTGTCTCTGAGCAAGCTGTTCTTTGAGGCTCTGGCGGGCCAGCTCTGGGGAAGTCAGTGTGGCTTGGACTTGCTCCAAAGCAACATGAAGGGCCTTGACTTCATATTCAAGGGCTTCCATACTCTGTCAACATACATCCCATTAATCAGATAACTCCTCAGCTTTATAAGAGATACATTTATCAAAGGTATACCTTTGTTAATAGTATGATAAGGAAATAATCTATTTTATCTCTGTACCTTATCTGCATCTTCCAAGCTCTGCAGCCGTATCTTGATACTCTGTTGCAGCTCCTCCGTGTGACGACTGAGTTCACAAACCTGTTGGCTCATAGACTCAACCTGCAGCACCTCAGACAGGAGATCCACTTTCTCTGCCATCGATTCAAGTTCTCCATGAAGCTCCCGAGACTCACGCAGCACAGCCTGAGCAAAGAACACAAAACATGACAATTGCAATAAAAAAAGCCTTTGATTCCAATAAAAAACCTCTAGTACCTGGTACAATCGTATTTGCTCTTGCAGATGCACTGATGAGTTCCAGATGATGTTGGCTCTCACCAGGCTCTTAGCTCTCTCTGACCACCTCACAATGAAGTCCAGCATCTCATTATATTCATCTAAATAGCAGACAGCCTGGAGGAGGATGTGTATATTGCATTATACTGTATGTTATTTTAAAATGTGCTTGAAAAAGAAAAGTATGCATGAATCAAACCTTTTTGAGCCAATTGTTTCTGCAGTCAGCCAGTCGTGACGTGTGATGATGCATCTCTGACAGCTTGCTGATAGCATCACTGAGCTGTTTAGCCAAAAAAGGGTTTCTGCGGCTGAATTCCTGGACGGCAGCATCTAATTCTACAAGAGTTTGACCACAGCAGTCCAGAGCCTCTGCCAGGCTCTAAAGAAACATGTTTATATGTCTATGTATATTTACAATAATAGGACTCTTATTAGTGTGCCAATCACATTTAAGACACAACTAAGGGAACCAACCTTTACTTCTTCTCTGGCGTGATCCACATCTGGAGATTTTTCTTTAAATTTAGCAGAAACAGCTTTGAGTTTGTCAGAAATGTCATGGATCCTGGAGCTGAAGTCTTCTTTAATTTCCCTTGTATTTTGAATCTCTCTCTCTTTTGAAAGAACCTAAAAAATTGGAAAGTGTTAACAAATGCAAAAAAAAAAAGATTATTGTCTATGTACCAAACAATGGCTGAGATCCTGTACCTGATCCTCAATAGCCCCTAAAGCAAGCGAGACTTCAGCCAGCTGCATGGAGATCTCAGAAGGCAATATAGTGTACAGGTCCAGGTACTTGCTCTGCTGTTGCTCTGCTAATTTATCCACATTCTGTCGATAGTTGATCACATCCCCATGAACAACCTATACAAAAGAAGATGACATGTTACCTGCAAAACAGTACATGGTATTTTGGCTTCTATGCAATTTACCTCAAGCTCCTGGAGTAAGGCATCAATGTCGGGCGTGGGATTAAGGAGAAGCTCTCTTGTTTCTTGAATCCATGTTTTTACAACACTAAGCTCCTTCTCTACTTCCTCTCTGTCTCTCAGCTCCTGGGCCGCCTGAGCTCGCTTTGTCCGGGACTGTGTCAGGAGACTAAAGGCAGGCAACACAATTAGTCAAGTTAAAATATTAAAAACACATAAAACAACAGTGGTCAATTTTCTACCCAGACTAAAGGAGTTTAAACATAAGTAAACACATTTAGTGTTCATGGTCCTGTTTCCATTCACAGAACAGTCTTCCTAGAAAATTGTCTGGATATGGAGAATAGATTTAAACGTTTTTTAGCCCATACTGGGGCGCAGTGGCTCAGTGGTTGAGTGGTCGTCCTAAGGTTAATGGTTCGATTCCCGGTCTCCCCACAGTTCATACTGTGGTTGTGTGTCCTTGGGCAAGACACTTATCCCACCTTGCCTCCAGTGGTGTTCCAGCTGTAACACTGGTAGGTGAATGGAAGATTAATGTAAAAGCGCTTTGAGTGCCTTCTAGGTGGAAAAAGCGCTATATAAAACCAATGCCATTTTCCATACCTGTTGCTAGGTAAATGTCTGATTGATTCAATTTAAAAGGGCAGAATGGGAGCATAACTAAACAATATTTTAAAGTATGAGAAAGCCAGTTTTTTATATACAGTTACTCTAAGACAGACATAAAAAGGAAGATAAAAAAAGCAAAACATCATAAAAATAAGCAGCACCTCTCCATCTGTTCTTGTACAGCTCTGATCTCTCTGAGGCTGGGCAGTTCATCTTGCTCATTTGTGGGAGAAGGCACTTCCATGTCATGCAGCAGGCTCAGAGCATATTGTCGGAGCAGTGTGAGGGAGGACAGCTCTCTCTCCAAATCCTGGCTCAACAAGTCGTGTTGGTCCAAAAGAGACTGCAGAGTGGCTTTAGAGGCCTTCTCCACAGCGCTGTCAGGGACTCGACTCTGCAACTCATCTGCCACAGCTTTAACCTTCACCATCTGTACAAATGATAACCATCATTTACTGGTGGTGCTCTGCTACAATAAAAAATGCATTTGATATATAATGAGTGTGTAAAGGAAATAATGAATCTAATCTAATTTCACGTGCATTTGACATGATACACTAGTAAGACAATTTATCTCATCATTACTTTATGTTTGCCTCTGATCATTTTGTTTCAGACAATGTTCTTTTTCCTCTCAGGAAGATAATGTTGTACTGTACATTGGATGATTTTAATGTCATCTCTTTGGATTTGTGTTATCAAACTGAGCACTGACATTTTCTGTCACAACATCCTAATTCAGTGTGTATTCGTACCCTCTCTCTAAACGTCCACCATTCATGCGCTGTGTCTTCAAGCACTCTCTCCTGCCCCCGGGCCACGCTGCGGAGCCGAGTCCATCGCTGCCAAACGGTGGTCATCGAGCGGCTAATGGTGGCTTTGCTGGCATCACTCCCCACTAACTCCAGTTGGGCCGCTTGCTCTTCTAATCCACTCAGCTTCTCTTGAAACCCATTGACAAGTGACACAAGGGACTGAGGAAATAAAAGATGATTAGAGCACAGTACCAACATAAACAACAGCGTTTTGGCCTCTCATACCCGATGACTGCACAGCTTATCCTCGGCCTCTTGGCTTGTGGCTGCCTTTGCTGTAGAAAATTCAGTAAGCTTCTTTTCAGCTTCATTCATAAGCTCAATGACAGTTTGTCTGGCCTCTTGATAAGTCTTCCACTGGGCCACACAGCTAAGAACAGAAAAGGCAGACAGTAAAATATTAATAAATACAAACAATTGTTACTACACAGTACTTTACAACAGACTTTTCACCTCGGCACAGCTACAAGATTTAGCCTAAGGAAAGTTTATCTGGAACCTACCTGTGAAGGACATCTTGGTGACACCGCAGTTGATCTTGGACCTCCGTGCCCCTCTGTTTCGCTGAATCAACGCTGACCCGGAGTTGCTCTTTGGCTGTAGGGTTAACCAGAGTCTGCAGCTGAGGCAGGAGTGTCTGCAGCTCGTCCAAATGGTTAAGAAACTCCTGCTCTGTTGCCATGATGTCCTCCTGCTGTCGTAGACACTCCTCGTAGTTCTCCACATCTACACCGAGGCTGGCTTGTTGGAGAAAGGACACTGCATCTTCCAGCCACTCACAGGCTGACTGCATCCTGAAGTGGTATTTCTGACACAACACCAGGGCTTCCTCCAGAGTAATCTTAAAAAACAAACCAAAAAAAAAGAAAATAGTAAGTATAAATAAATTACTTTGTCTAATGTGTTTATCAGGTTTAACATACTTTCCTGAATATCTTTTGTTAATCAAATGTGTGCAGCCACTGTGTGTGTGTAAATTATTTTGGTCAAATTAATCAGGATTTGCTTTTCTAAAAAAATGTATTTAATATATCTTTTTAATAAAATGTAAGATTATCTTACCAGTTTGAAGCTCAGTGCTTTCTGAACATCCGCCTGCAGCTTTGCCATCTCTTCGAGGCTTGTATCGAGATGCAGTGGGACGAGCTCGTTGGCGCTGATGTACTTTTGTTTCTCCCTGCTGCTGAGAGCTGCCACGATTCTGAGCCGGGACTGCACTTCCTCTTGCATTATTTGCTGCTTTCTTATTTCCTCCTGCACTTTCTCCACCCTCACATCCACAATCACAGCAGTGCTCAGTTCATCCCTGACCTGCTGGAGCCAGTCCAAAGTACGTTTCATCTCTGTTTCAAAATCCTTGCTTTGGACAAACCTGTTTTCACATTCTTCTATCAGGTCCCCTACCGCAGACTGTAATGACCGCAGCTCATCTTGCCACAGAACTATTTGCTCTTTAGACGCGTCATGAGCTGCTGGTTCCACACGTGGAGCAAGAGTGTCCATCTGCTCCATGAGTCTTGACAAGTGACAGTTGGCGCTTTGGAGACTTCCCGCCAAAGCATGATAGTTCTTCAGTCTCTCCTCAGCCGACTGCGTTTCAGCATTTACTCTAACTAGCTGCTCTTTTGTAGCCTTCAACTCAGAGTCAACCTGCATAGCCATAGCCTTGTGGTCTTCAAATGACTCCAAGGTTTCATCTAAATGCTCTACTTTCTGTTCAACCAACCTCTTTAGGCTGTTGTACAAGCTCACAAGCTGGGTCATCTCCTCTGTGCGCCATGGCTGACCGGTGCTTCGGAATCCCTCCTTTTTCTGGTTTAATTCACTTACAGCTAGGCCCAAACTGCTAAGATCTGCCTGAATTGCTTTGTAATCACTCTGTAAACTGACCACCTCCTCTGTCTGCAAACCTACAGGCTGCATGCCGAGGTGATTGAACTGCTCATCCAGTTCTTTTAGAGCCTTGTGAGTGACATCTATGAATGAGGCGTACTCATTTCGGGTGAAAATAGCCTGCTGGATTTTCTCATGTTTCTCTTTGGCTAATGCTAAGATGCTGTTATATTGTTGTGGGAGTGTGTTCAGTTTTTCATCTAAGTAGCAGTGGTCTACCTCGTTCAAAGTGGGTAAAATCTCCTGGCCAGCTCTTTGTACGATGAGAAGTAGGTTCTCGTATTCTATTGCTTGTTCAATAACCTGTTGGTACTTAAATAGCTGTACTTCTAACTCTGCATCTCCAACCATTAGATTTATTTCAGGAAAAGTGACTATATCAGCTTGTTTTATCCACTGGCATATCTTCTCTAGATCTGTCTTAAAATATTTACGAGAAACTAATACTTTTTCAAGCTCTTGAAGTTTTTGACCACATCTATGCAGTGTTCGATCGAAAATGTTTTGTAGCTCTTGTAACTTGGTGAGAATCTCGTTCTTTTCCTCTTCACTGGCGTCCCTCATCAAGTCCCTTCCCTGAGACCACAACGAGGTCAGCTCACTCTGATAGGCTTTCAGGCTGCTTTGAATGTTCCTACATGTTCGGACTTGTTTGGCCAAATCATCCGGTAACAGAGCGATATACTCCTCCGCCTGAGCCTTCTTCTCATTCTGCTGGACCCAAGAAATAGACTGGTTGACAGCCAACAGAAACTGGTTTCTCTCTGTGAAAGCTTTGCTGAGGTGTTTTCTCCTCTGCACCACCTTCACGCTCAGTGACTCCACCACAGTTTGAGTGTCTGAAATAAGCTGCTGCAGTTTCTGTCGTTCACTCAGGCCTAGTCGAGCCATCACTCGGTCTGCATCAGTCATGGCCTGGTCCAGTAAGAGCTGCTTGGCCTCCAGTTCGCTGCAGATGCTCAGATGGTCAAAAAGGAAGCTCTGGGCCAGTTCTGGAGGAGGGCTCATTTTCATGGCCTCTGACAGGGCAGGCTGCTGCTCTTCTGCCCAATCACGTGCCTCTCTGAGACGAGCCTCCACTTGACTCGTGTCTTCAAGAGTCACCACTGAGTCCTGGATTTTCTTTTCAATGAGGTTTTGCATCTGAGCCCACCTGTGCTCAAAATGGCTGATTTGTTCTTTTACCAGTTCTTTGTCATCTAAATTCAGGTGATGGATGACCTTCTGTTTCTGCTCCTTCAAGTCTTCAAGAGTGCCTTTTTGTTCTTCAAGGGTAACTGCCAGTTTCCGTAAAGCCTCCAAATGTTGGGATGAACTTTCAGCATCAGTTCTGCAATAGACATACAAAAAATAATGTGCCTTTAAATTTGCCTTTTTGTTTCGTATCAATTAATCATAACATAGCAATGATAAAGTATTTGTGAATGCAGCTTTCTTTCCCGTTTTTCTTTTTAGCTAGTAACAAGACTAAACGGAAGACATGGCACTGTGGTGTAAATAAAAACAAACCTGGCCAGATTGTCCCAATCTTTGGACACCTGTTCGAACAGCCCCTCCACTGCACTGATACAGTCATGGTATTCTTTAGACCTCAGCAGGTCCTCCTCCCTCTGGCCCTGCAGCTTGTTGGCCTGATGACAGAGCTCAAGCCAGGAATTGCTCAGGCGATCAAGCTCAGTGTGTTCCTGTGAGTCCTGGCCTCCAGTCAATCTGCTCACAGTCTCAGTCATCTTGGTCAGTGTGCTCTGTTTGGACTGCAGCAGCTGGCTGCTTTCCTGTAACAAACAAAATCCAGGATGGTAAGTAAATATAGTAAGCAGGCTTTTGCTTAAACTCTTCACATCATGAGAGAATATGCCAAAATTACAGAGATTAGTGGATAACAAATAGCAAATGATGTGATTTGTTTGGGCACTGGTCATACCTTGGCCTGTGACAGCATGTTTTGAGCGATTTTAATTTCCAGCTCTGCAGGTCTTCGTGAGAGGCTGAGGAGCTGCTGTTCCATATCCTGAAAAAGACTGGTCAGATCTTGTTTTTGCTCTTTGATCTCCCTCCAGCCCTCGGAAAGCTCCTGGGCATTGGACATTCTTTCTTCAATCTGCAACAGCACAAAAAACATCCACATTATACAGATTAACTGCACTAAGATAGTTTCTAATAATCTATGCTGCACAAGTCATGTAAATGCCTTATCCTATTTATTATGATTGTGTGAAGAACTTTATAATTGAAAGAGGAAAACCAACCGTTAATTTGACCCGCTGGACCTCTGCTGCTGTCACTCTCACTGCCTCATCAGACAGATCACACACAGAGCAAACCAACTCCAAGTAAGTACTGGCCTGCTCCTGAACAGCTCTGTAGTGCTTCACCTGGCACCAATCAGAGATAACAGTAAATATTGTGCAACAACATGAACAAACCACCCTTAACGTAGACGTGAATTGAAAAATACAACAGTAGGAAAACTTCTTGAAGAGAGTGCTTTACCTGCTTCAGTGCCTCCTGTAAACCTGATGGCCCCTGATCATTGACCTGAAGCTCTTTCTGTACAGTTGAGAGCCAGGTTTGGCACTGCTGAAGAGTGTCCTGGTGGCTAACATGTTTCTGTAGCTCTCGGTCTAGACTTTGGTAAACCTGTTCAACAATAGTATTAGTACACGTTGAAAGAAAACTGCAGCGTTCCCTTTTTTTTGCTTGTCTCTTTGGTATTGAACTACTTACACGCTGTGCAGTGCTACAAATGGCTGAGTAGCTGTCTCTTGTTCCCTGTTGATGAGCCTGCACTTGCTGACTGATCTTAGCTTGAACTTGACCCGTAGAGCTGGCAACAAGATCGTCCCCTTTCTGCTTTAAATTACTAAGACGATCCTCAAAACTCGATATCTCCTCCATTATTGCCTGAAACGTAGATATGGGACGTTAGGTTACAACAATATACTTAAAACTCTGGGAGCTGCTGTGAGTTGGTTACCTTGTGCCGAGCAAGTTGCTGAGTGGCCACCTCCATGCTGCTGGTCTGCATAGAGTCAGAGGTGACGAGTCGACTGGACATCTGTAGGAGCCACTTCTCCGCCTCCTGTAGTTCAGTGTTGTAGTCTTCATGCTCTTTCACCCACTCCACGAGGTTTTGGACATGCGTCTGAAAATAACGGGAAATATACAAATGCACTCAGTCCATTTGCACTTTGTATATTTAAAACATAACCAGATGTTTATACCTTTGCTGCCAAACACAGATCATGGTAGTCAGTCTGCAGTTTTTTCATGCTGTCACTTATCGTGGGGTCGTGGACTAACTCAAGCAGGGCTTCTCCTTTCTCAATGACAGATTTCACTGCTGGTTCATGAGAATGCACTGTTTGCTGGATTGTCTGAGAAAATTAAAACAACAGAATAAACATAAACAAATTGTACTTCTCTTGGCATTTCTTATATTCAACACCTTACTTGACTGACTTACCTTGTACTTTGCCAGCTGAGCCTTCTTCTGGTACAGTTCAGCTTTAGGCTCCACAGCTGATGCCAAAAGACTCTTGGTCTCCAAAATCCACTGGGCCTGGGCTTTGTATTTATCCAAGAAATCTTTGGAGAGTGTGATACATTTCTCAAGAGAGTTATGCTCTGTGCGCAAAGCTGTCATTAACTCCTCTAATTGAGAAAGGTGAGTGTCCACCTCCTCTTTTAGCTGCTCTGCTTCAGGCATCTCTAAGAAAGCCATGGCCCGTCCAGTTTTTTCTCTCATTGTCTTCAGGTAAGTGTGACCCTGCTCCATGTCTGCTTGAAGAGCCTATAAAAACAAATGAACATTGAAGTTGTAGTTTGAAAAGGGATTATTTAAATTGTATTGTATTTTAAAAGGTGTGGTGTACCTCAAGTTTCTTCATCTTTCTCTCCATGGCAAAGCGGTCCACTACATCAACACTGACAGCGACAGTGCTGAAGTTATTCTGAGCTGTACTGAGCCAATCTGAAAAGGTCCTGAACACACACTGTGCTTCTTCAATGCAAGACACCTCCTCCTGGAGATGTTTGATTGTCTCCTTTAAGATAAAACAAAACAAATAGGGAGTTATGAGACAAACAATTAGCAACTACAAACAAAAATGTATATATATTGAGGATTACACCCCATATGTACCAGTAAATGCAGGAGCAGGGCATGGTAGCGGGATGTGATCTGTGTAGCTCTACTGCTGATCCGACTGGTGATGTGAGTCTCATCCAGAACCTGCTGAGCCAAAACACTAAGGCCCTCCATTTCTTCCTGATAAACAAGAACTTCCTCCTGCCAGCTCTATGTAAAGAAACATACAGCTATTAAAACACAGCCTAACAACTGAATACATTATTGCCCATTCAGAATAATGCTCCATTTTATATCTGTGTTTATCATGCTACCTTTATGAGTTGAAGTTGAGCGTCTTTGGTTGTCCGGTCAGACCGTCTGTGGGTACGCAGTTGGGCCTTGGTCTCCATGCCTTTAAGCCAGCTGTCAAGACACTGGAATTTCTGCTCCATTTGCCTGAGTTTGGCCAAGGCACTGTTGAGTTGTGAGCGGGTTTCGGCCAAACGGCCCTGATAAAGTCTCCACTCCTGCTGCAGAGTCTCCAGTGCCCGGTCTTCAATCTGGGGAGGGCCCCAGGGAATGACCAGCTCTCGACTGACCAGCAGGGTGTTCAGCAAAGCCTGGCCTTCTGTACAGTGCAGCTGCAGTTCCTGAACAGAGAAGGTTGGTAAATAATGTCAGATTTATATGCCTTATCATAAATCAGTAAGTAGCAGCCACCAGGAAATTTCTAATATATATAATATATAATCATATATAATATAATAAATTACAATCCATTTTTAATAGTACCTAATAGTTATGAATGATACACAGATTTTAGAGCCATGATGATTTTTCAAGTGATTTGTTTGTAGGAGTCGATACGTGAGACAGTTCAGTTTACAGTAAATTGACAACTTTATTTATCACTAACATTTGAGAAGTAATCGTCAGACCTGTAACTTTTGCAGCGTGTCTTCCAGCATGTCAACATCTCCCTCCAGCTGCATGTAGCAGCCAAGCTTCTCCTGCTCCTGCTCCAGCCACTCCTCAAAAGCATGAAGGCCACGCTGGTACTCCTGGTGAGCTTTCACCAACTCCTCTGCTTTACCTACAGCTCTCTGAAAAACAAAGACAAACCTTTAATTGAAAAATACTCCCCAAATCTACACAATTAGTGAACAAAAAGTAAGTACCATAGCATTGTCCTTGATTGTGTTGTAGCGCTCTTGCAGATCTTGCAGCTCGAGCTGAGCGACATAGTTCTCAGAAATACTGGCACTTTTTGCAGCAATGGTATCAAGAAGAGCGCTGTGACTTAGCACTTCTTCATACAACAACTGAAAGAGCAGAGATGGTATTACAAAACTACAATAAATTGTTCAAGATATCTATACAATATTTAGATACATGTTTTAGTGTCAAATTAAATGAAAAGATGGGCCTAAATGAATGCTGCACCTTGGCTTTGCTCAGATTGGCAGTTTTGTCTCTCATCTCTGGACAGTGTTTATCTGCTGGATCAAGGCTCTCTTCTACTCGTTCCATCCACGTCACAAACTGCCGGACGTCCTCCTGGTAGCTGGTCCACTGGGACAGGGAGCCTTCCAGCTGACTGTAAATGTTTAATAAGGGCAGTACAAAAGGGTGAGACAGTGACAGCAAACACTGCACTGCTGGACAAAAACTATGAAAAATACTGACTAAACTCACCTTTTGCACTGGATTGAAGCAGAAAGTAGTGCGTCCCAGGAGTCCTTCAGCTCTTGTATTTGTTTTTGGACTGCAGGCACTCCCTCAGCTGAGGTGTTCCTTTGAACCGACTCTCCTCTAGTAATCAGCATCTTCAGTTGGATCTCTTTTTCTTGACGAGCTGTTAGCAGAGCCTGACAACACATTTGCATTTGTAACATATTGTTTGATAAAAGCCGTTACCCCATTTAAAGCATGGGACAATAACCGGTTTCAACTGTGACAATATTCAAGGTATCAAACTAACAAATCACTCGGCATACCGGATAACACAAGTATTATAGACTATTTGTCCTGTACTATTAGTCATAACGTGATTTTTTTACTGTCACAGTCTCATACCGTCCCATGCCTACCCTTTTGACAATACACTCGACATGTTTACCTCCAACTTGATCATCCTGCTATCAAGAACATTTTTGTCAGCAGTGGGAGCGCAGTAGGTCTGTAGCATGTGGCTGGTATCTGCGACCCAGTTCTGAAGCTCTTTTAGTCCCTGGGAGAACAGCTGGTGCTCAGTGACAATGCGATCAATCCTAGAGGCCTTTTCCTACAAAATGACCAGTGAAAAAACAGGAGGGAAATTACAATTCTCATAATTCCACTCTTAATGTCATGTAAGCACATTGTTTTACAGATAGATAATACAATTAACCTGTTTAATATACTTACAGTTACATGTTAGAGATTAATTATTGTTACTTAGTTTACTGTCTTTAATCTGTTATTTGCAGTCAGTACTCCAGTCATCCAGCCTACTGTCCCACTCCCATGCAGATTTTTAGGCATTACTGTACCTTGGTCAGGTTGGTTAAAGCTAGGTACTGAGCAGAGAGCTGCGAGACACGGTGCACAAAACCCTTGCCGGCCGAGTGCTCGTCCCACAGCAGCTGGGCTTTCTCTTTCAGCCTGTTCAGCTGAACCTCGTGAGAAGCTAACTCCTCAAGCACAGACTGAAAGAGCACAAGCAGGTTATCAAAGAGGCATGCAAGCAGACATACAGTAGTAAGACAGTGTCTCGGAGTCAGACAAAGGGTTAGAGGTTCATGATATGCACCAGTCTGTGAAAGTGGCTGCTCAAAGAAACACATCTTTAACAAACAAGGCATTCATTTATGTGTTAAAAAACATGTACCTGAAGCAAAGAGAAGCAGAAAGTTAGCCACAGTTAGCTGACGATTTTGGCAGTTCCTTCTGAGCAAATAGTTAAACATTAAGAAAGAAAGCTGGAATGGAAATGGAATGACCTTTGCAAATGGAGGCAGAAGTCAGGCACTCTGACATGGTGGTTGTGTTTTGAGAAATGTTTTTGAACAAGAAATGTTATTTCTGCATTTATTTGTACCTGGAGTTTGTGAAGCTCTAGTTTCTTGGCTGTAAGGTCGTGAAGTCTTGTGCTGCTCTCCTGCACAGCCAGCTCTGTGGCGTTTAAACAGTCCTGAAGAGGCTCTGCATTGGCTTCAAAATCCTTCATCTGAGACACAAGGTTCTGAAACAAAGAGCTTTTATTATGGTCCCCTGTATATCACCCCTGTAGTTATTTTATTTGGAAAAACGTACTTGTAAACTGGTCTCTCTATTGTGAAGGTTAGACATCATACTTTTCCAGTCCTCTCGAGCAGTGTTCATTTTAACCCGAACAGCATCAACTTTGTCTTTTGCGACTACACTGCAGACGAGCTCCCCATTCAACACCACAGCGTTCTGCTTTGACTGACCTTGTTCTCTGTCATTCAAAAACTCCTAATGCCAACAAAATTTGAAAAAAATAAAAAATAAATCCATACATCTTTAAATCAATTAGGTCACAGTTATTTTGACAACAATGTAATATTTATTTTGTACCTGAATTTTCTGCAAGCTGGATGAGGCTTCACTAAGATTCTGAGGCACATCAAAGCACTTGGCCGTGTTAATCTTAGCATTCACCAGCCACTGCTGGAACTCTCTGAAGGCAGAGCGGAAACTTTGTTCCAGCAGCTTCTCTTTGCTCTGACACTCCCTGGAGGCTTTGAGACTTAGACTGGGAGGGCAGAAAATAAAGGATTGATTATAAACCCACAGTGCACACCAGAAAAACAGAGATGCCAGCTGTTTAATGAAGCATGGTAGATTAATTGTACATTGAATGGATCACTTTGCTATTGATAATATTGTGGCGGCAGTAGCTCAGTGGGTAGAGCAATTGTCCTCCAACCGGAAGGTAAACGGTTCGATTCTCACTCTCCCCACAGTTCATACTGTCGTTGTGTCCTTGGGCAAGACACTTAACCCACCTTGCCTCCAGTGGCTGTAACACTGGAAATTACTGTTGAATAATGTAAGTCGCTTTGGATAAAAGCGTCAGCTAAATGAATAAATGTAAATGTAAATATTGTTGAAAGCACGAGTCATAATTGTAAACATACTAATGGTAAATGGCATGCATTTATATAGTGCTTTTTTGCACTCTTTTCAGGCACCCAAAGCGCTTTACATCGTGCTTCCACTCACCCCATTCACACCTGGGACAGACAGAGAGGGGGGCTGCCACACAAACGGCGCTCAACCTTCTCCTACCACCACCAAACACACCTCCACAGTCACACACATTTATAACCAGTGCTACGGACACTGGAGGTAAGGAGGGTTAAGTGTCTTGCCGAAGGACACAACAACAGTTTGAACAGGGCAGAGCGGGATTCCAACCGCCAACCTTCCGGTTATAGGACAACTGCTCTACCACTGAGCCACTGCGCCCCATACTAGTGAAGAATATATTTATATTATAATGAGTTGTAATACTCTGCACCATAGATATGTATAATACATTTTCTGACCTGTTATATTCCTTTATGAGAGCTGACACTCTCTCGGACTGTGTCCCCATGTCTCTGGAGAATCGGCACAAATCATTCAGATGAGTCTTTAAACTATCAGACATGGGTTCAGCTTTAACCAGTTCCTCCAAAGTGTCCTGATGAAAGAAGAAATAACACACATTAAGCATAAATAATTAGTACAGTTACAATGTACAGTTTACATGAGTAACAGGCTAGCTTCAGATGTACCTTTGCTAAGTGCCAGCCCTTAACAGCTTCCTCCCCATCCGTTTTTCCCTCGGCCTGAGCTAATTGACGACGCCACTCTTGTAGCTGTCGGCTGAACTCTTGCAGGTTGTGCTCAAGCTGAGATGAAAGACTGGAAAACTCCTGTTCAGAGCTGGCAATCTGTGAAAGGGCAGTCTCTAGACTGGCTCTCGTCTGCAATGCCCCTCGTTCCCACTGCTCCCATGACGACACCAGGGCGGCCTCCTCGCGCTCCATAGCTTCATAGCCCCCTGAGCCCGTGTGATCTCTCGCCACAGCACCACATCTTTGGACTCGGTTTAGCCTCTCTCTGCCCCGCTGCTTAGAGTCAAGCAGCTCCTATAGTTTATAGGATTATTAAAAAAGACATCTTCCTAAAAGTAGATACAGGTGTGCTTAGGTTGAATATTCCTTACCTGCACTTTTGAGAGCTTCCTTTTGATGGACAGAGAGTCTCCTGACAGGTCTGACCAGCGCTGGAGCTCCTCTTTAGCTGAGATGAGCCAATCATTAAAGTCTCTTACAGCATCAAGGTACTGTTCATGTTCAGATACAATATTTTGCATAGACTGTACTTTTCCCTTCAGAGAAAGAGAAAAAAAAAATATATATATAATTTGCTGTTTCACTGACTGTTTTTTTTATATATATATATATATATATATACATTTAGAACCTAGAATAATATAATAAAGGAAAAATGCATTCTTGGCTCTATGTTACCTTCACAACAGCTGAAATATCTGCAAAGTGTGCATTAAGCTCTGCCCTTGACTCTGGTCCAAAGGTTGGGTCAGCTGTTTTTTCATGCATCTCCACAGCCTTCTCCGTCAGGCGCTGCAGTACTGTCGCATGAGCGTCCACATCGGCTTGAATGGCTCTGAGGCGCTCCAGCAGAGCAGACTTTTCTTTAAGGCCCGGCTGCTGGGGTAAAGTCATCCCCAGTTCCTGCTCCACTGACTCCATCCACTGCTGCGTCTGGCACTTGTTTTCCTGGAAACTGGTCCACTGTGTCACTGTCCACTCCAGACGACTGCAAACAAAGACAGTTAACTCATTACTCATTACTAACACAGAGGTAACTACTGATTGTCTTGGGGCAAATAACACTTAACTTAACACACCTGTGGCAGCTCATTGCTGTCATTAACATATTGGCCCAGGCATCCTTCAGACTCTGAAGCTGGGAGCAAATGGCCTCCTGTCCTTCGATTCCATTGTGCTTTAGGACCTGTTCCCCTTTGCCTACTGTCATGTTGAGCTTTACTTCACCTTCACCCTTCATCAGCAGAATATCCTATAGAAACAAATAACAGACACGCATTAAAACACTGCCTCAACTTACAATGACCCTTTTTTGTTTTGTGGGGGATATCGCTGTATTTCTTACAGCTTGCCTTATTTTAAATGGTGCATGTGTGTATAAAGATACAGAGCTCATCTTTTTCTTGGTTGAGCATAAATGTGGGAGAAAATCTACCACTATCTCAGTATGGACTATAAATCAGGCTGTATCATTATGGACATTATTCACCAACCTGTACAAGTCCCAGTCTTTTCTCCAGTGTTTCCTTGTTGCCCACTGTGCTGTTGAGTGAAGCCAGCCGCTCCTGAACCCCACTGAGCCAGGTCCACGTCGCCTGCAGTGTCTCTTCAAAGGCCTGTTGCTCCTGTAAAGTGAGCTGGCAGTTACGCAGCATGTCTCTCACGCGTCTCAACAGAGCCTGGTGCTGCGACTGCAACTGAGCGGACACTCTGGTCTCACTGCCGTCACCTCTGCCACCTTCGTTTAGTGCCTGAGCCTCCTGACAGAGTCGCTCGAATGAATCCCTGCGTGAATGAGTAGTAGTTAATAGACTGTTTTGGGAATTTTGCCATTTTTCTAGCTTGGCTTTTTCTCTTTTCAATGAACTTTTTACATTTTTCAGTAAATTAGAACTTATTCTTACTTGAGAATATGTCCTACCTTTCTTTGAGAACCTCCTGTTGATATTCCTCCACTTGATCAAGCACAGCCTTTTCAGGACTGCGCTGTTTAGCTTCAAGAAAATCTGTTGTCATCCTCTTTTCCATATGCTCCAGCCACCACCTGAGCTTCTTCAGTCGACTCTCAAAGCTAAAAAAGATAAAAAATAAAGCATCATTATTTCAGAAAACAGCATCGTAAGCCTGTTTTGTTGTGTCTCCTACCCCTTCATTAGCGAGGCACTGTCCTCCAGAATCTGTTGGTTTTGTCTGCACTGCTCCACAAAGTTGTCCCAGTCCTGTTGGATCGACGAGAGGTGCTGCTGAACCTGTCCCGCGCTGGCTTTGGGCAGATGGAGTAGAAGCTTCTCACCTTCTTCACAAACTTGAGTCAGACGCACTTCTCCGTCCTCCACACGCTCCATGGCACCCTGTAATACAAGAATAGATAAGGCTATGTTCAAAGAAATCTGATAATATTCATATTTTATTTGTGTCTTTTGGTGGGTTTTACCTGGTCTTTAAACTACCCTTTGATTAAAGTTACAAAATTCCAAGGTATGTTGGAGAAAATTATAATGAAATACTGTGTAATATGTCTATTTTCACCATATTACTTTGTAAATATGACAGTATATACATTTTTTTTTTTGATTACTTGTGTTTAACTTGCCCTGCTTCCTGATAACTTGCTTTATTGTATTTTGTGAAATTTCTTTATATTTTATATGCTTTCTTTTGCATGTGCACCTTTTTTTTCACTTTTTCTCAGACACTTTACCTCTCTGTGGTATCAATGAAGGCTTATCTTATCTTATAATCTTCAAGACCAGGCAAGATAAGTTCTATGATGTGTTTACGTGAATGACATTGAAGTCTGTCTCAGTCAAGTTTAACACGATTTTAAAAGAACATGCATAACATTAGACCTGGTAAGGATAACTTTGCCTAATACAAAGTACTTTCATACATTCAAATAAATCCTTACTGTACCATTTAAGTTATTGTTCTTACCTTTATCTTCTGCAGTTTGCGGTCCACAATGTACGTGTCTCCTGATCTGTCTGAGCACTCTTTAACGATCTCTCTCTGTTCTGAAAGCCAGCGATGAAACTCTTGAGCCAGGTCTGTAAAGATGAAAACATTCATAGCAAAGCAATGGATTGGATACATTTACAACTAGAAGCTTAGTAAACTGCAGTGTAAGGTTAATTTTGTTCACCATTAAACTGTTGCTGGAGACCGTTTTGCAGTGACACTAGAGTCCTCGCAGAGAGTTGGTTCACAGACTCATAGGTTTTAATGAGGTCAGTGAGAGCTGAACCCAAACTGGCCAACTCTTCAGAGGGATATTTTCTACACAGTGTATTCAGACTTTCTCTGGTGGCATCAATACTTCCCTGTTGGTTTTGGAGCTCTTTTTGAATGTCCTGTAAAGCGTGATCAAATTTTAGATGTTTAGTGTTTCCTCTTTCAAAATCATTTATTTTAAATATATTTAAGAAATATTCAGCCAACTTCTCCTCTTTTATGAAGTATGTACAAGTGTTGTACTTTATTTACCTTGACTCTGCAAATGTCCTCGGGATCTGATCCAGTCGGCGATGAAACCAAAGAGTCTTCCATACTTTTAAGCCATGCAGACATCTGTGCGATATAGTCCTCCAGCTGCTTTCTTTGTAAACTAAAGTCCATGAGGTTTCCTTTGGCTTGCTCATGTAACTTCTGAACTGTACCAATCTTCTTTCGAAGGTCATTCTCCAAAACCTGTAAAAAATCATCTAGATTATGACTGCTGTTGCGTAATTGTGTTTTTATTTTAAATATATAAAACAAATGTCCGTACCTGTATTCTCGCTGGAGCCTCTTGACTGTGAATGCACTTCTTTAACTCTGAAATCTTGCTTTGCAGAGTCACAAGTTTCTGCTCCTTTTCAGTTACTTCCACCTGAAAATGTATCGATTAAAGAAAAGTTCAGTTCCTTTCTCTGTTAATCACAAAACTATGGCTCTGAGGTTATTGCTTTTACTTCTTTCTTTTTTATTGTTGCTGAAAACGTACCTGTAGCATTGAGAGTCTGGCAGACAGCTTTTGACTGTCGTTGAGGTTGCCCAGACTTTCATTTAATTCACTCACACAGCTGTTTGTCCAATTCTCAATGTCTTCATTAATTTTACGCACATCTTCCCATACTATGAGACTCTGGTTTAGATGCTCAATGTTGGCATCTATCTTCTCAGAAACCTATTGATTGGTTGACATAGATCTTAACTCACATCTCTATTTTTTTAGGTTTTTAATTCTCATAGATATTTAAATTCAAACTTACATCCAGCCACTGATCGACAAGTGTCTCAATATCCTTCTTGATTATTTGTGAATCACAGTCAGGAATCTTCTTTAATTCAATCACAAGTTGCTTTCCTTTGCTGGAAAACTGGTCCAGTTCATACTGCTTACTTGCCATGTCTACTTTTACTGTCTCATGCTAAAAAAAAACAATCATATAATTACACGTCATTGGACCGTTACAGTTCAAGTTTAACCTTTATCTTTTATACCTTTGTAAGGGACTTCTTGCTTTCTTCATAATCTTTCAATACAGAGCTTATGTCAATGATAGACTCTGTGCCTTCAATGTTGCTGCTGATAGAGGTTTTTCGGACTTGGTATTCTCTCATGAGCTCAACAAGGGCTTTGCATTGTTCCTGTCTGAAAAACAACATAGGCAAAAACCCAGTTATACTATAGCAGTCACTTTTCTTCTTCCCCTCAAAAAAAAACACCACAGCACTACAAACTACAGCATCCTCAGAAGGTCAAAACCTAAGACTTTACACAAGGGCATACATGTTGCATCATTTATCTAAAAGAACTATAAACTATAAAACAAAATGTGCTCCACAGTTTACAGCCGCAATTTCTGACATTTTAATTAATTGTACCTTTCTGTAATGAGCCTCTTGGTGTCCTCCCATGTGGTCTGGAGGAGGCTGATCTCCCTGAGCACCTCCCCACCCAGCTCTGCGTCTCTATTGGCCAGCTGGTTGCCCTTGTCCCTCAGCCACTGCTCCTCGTGCTGATGGGACTGCAACTCATCCTCCAGCTGATTAAAGAACCGCAGTCTGTAAAATTCAAACATTATTTCTACAAATGGCTTCACCCAGGGACATTTGACTGTAGTTAAGAATACTGAAGTCCTTTGAACTGTATTATTTCTCATCTAAGATCAATAGTAAACTGGTTATGCTCTTGTAATGCATTACCTCTGCTGGACAGCATGCAGAGTGGGCTCTTTGAAGCTTTGGTGGTCTGCTTTCTCTTCAATATCCTCCACCGCTTTGAGCAGCTGTTCTTTCCGCTGTCTGAATGAGGTCCACAGAGCCCCAAGAGCCTCTGCTTCATTTTGCTTTGAGCCGAGTAGGTTCCTCACTGTGTCCAGCTCAGCACTGAGAGAATCGGCTAACATGCGACACGACTGACGAGAACCTTTTTCAGCACCGATGTGGAGATGGCTTTTACATAGACTGCTATCAAGATTGACAGCTAAAGTTTCAAGCTGGGTGATATCCGGGATGATGGTGGCCAGCTCTTGTTGAAGCTCCTCCACTCGGCCACGGTCCCAGCTCCCAGCACTTTCCACAGTCTGTCTCAAACCACGCAACACTCCTGCCGCCACACTGTGGGTTTGCAAGAAAGCTTCAAGTCTTTCTATGCATTCAAGCTGGAGATCTGAGAGTTGCTTGGCCTCCAGATAGGGCTGGAGACAACTCTCTGCTCTGCCACGGAGGAGCTCAGTGTCACTGGGCTCACAAACCTGACAGAGCTTTACCGCCTGTAGCTCCAAGGTTTGTGGCACACTGGACTGCTTCTCTATGGTCGCCTGTGTCTCCTGCAGAAGCAGAGGTAGTAATTGAACAAGCGTAGGGGACATCTGCCATGGCGCAACAATAGAAGTCTGTATAGACATGTATGATATCTGTTTTCCCATTTTGCTTCCACTTTCTTTGCTCTTCTTCATTTGATTTATTGTCCTAGAATTCTCAGATTTGGTCAAAGGTCCCAATACATAGCATCAAAATAGCATTACACATACTTTCACACTGCTACTAAAATAGACTTTTACCAGTTTTGCCCAGGCCAATGTCTTTCTACATGACGTTTTACAAGTGCAAGTTTTATTCAGAGCATACAGGAACAGAAGAGTGGACAAAGGAGGATGGAAGTAAAGGCCTGTGACTCTGTACTGGTCATACCTTTACATGTGAGGCTGCAGCGGGCAGGTTGTTGATCTTTATTTGAGGCGATGAGTGCAGATTTGAAAGAATGGTGTCACACCACTGTGAGAATTTAAGTAAGGCCTGGTCAAACTGCTCCACCAGCGACAAGTGGCTGTGAAGGTCCTGTATTCTAGTGAACACAAACAAAATGGAATGAGAAGCGTGATATTGAAATGACCAACCACATGTTCAGCTTTTTAATAATGGGACAATTGTGTTGTGTCTAAGTATTAGCGTATTATACTTAATGAAACCACCTCACCTCTGAGGAATGACCGCTGTTTGAATGTTTAATCTTTTCTGCAGTGTCTCAAGCTCTTCTTTTAGCTGTGCCACTCTCTCCTCTGGTGCAGCGGGATACAAAAACGTCCCCAAAGACAACAGTTCGAAATAAGAAGGCTCAAGGGCTTGGACCTCACACTGCAACGACTGCAAAGAGCAATGCTATTAATATTTTGTACTTGACATTTAAATTAGTGCAAAAACTGAGATTACAGTAGGGAACAGTAGGAGAGGTCACAAGGAAACCCATGTTATAAGATAAAATATGGTATAAATATTGTTAAAGATAGTTATACCAGTGTGTAGAATAAAATAGTGCACCTGTAAATCTTGTAGCTCGCTGCGTATCTTTGTTTTATCAGCTGACAGATACTGACTCTCTGGTTTGGATGTTGCCTCACACCTTTCCAAGCAGGAAATGAAGGAGGACCGTTGTTTTTCATACCTAAGGAACAGAAATGCTCATATTAATGTTTACAAAGCTAAGAATATTCTTTGAGTGTATGGAAACATATATACTGACTTTTGCCAGTGAGAAAGCAGGCTCTCCAGAGCGCTCTGTTTGTCCTTTGCCTCCTGCACATGTTGGTCGTGTTGGATGTGAAGATCTGCCACAGTCCTCTCTTCTTCTTCTCTGTCACTGAGTCTTCGAGTTCCAGCTGACAGTGACAGCAAGGTGCCCTTCAGCCTTTCCAGACTCTGACACACATCCTGAGGGACAATAATGTCCTTGAGCCAACACAGATGTACTTAATGCACTCAACTTATTCATTTATTTATTAAAGCTTCTTTTTTGTAAACTGTTTGGATCAAATTAACACTCCTTGATGTGATAATCTTGAGAAAAAGAGACATTTAAAGCTAAAAAGACTCAAAGGAAAAGACAAACTGAGCATTGCTAGAAGAGTAAATTCAGTTTCATTTGAACCCATAATTTAACATGAAGTCATTGAATATTACTAAAATCCATTAAACTCCCAACTTGACCTAATTCCATGTCCCTGCAGGGCATCTGTAAAAGCACAGGCTGTTGAAAGGAGGAATATAATAAGTATAATTGCAATCTGAAATTTTACCAGCAGATGCTACCAAAAACTAAACACTAAACTTTTAAAATAGTCAAATGAAAGCACAAAAGCTAAACTAAAATGTACCATATGATTCTGTAGAGTCTGATATGTTTCTGATGAAGAAGTACAAGATTTAATTGGATCCTCCAGCTTTGTGTGAAGTTCACTGAGCGTTGCTTGGATCTAAGAGGAGACAAACAATGTGAGTATTTAATACCATCTGTACGTCGACATAATTCCATTTGTAAAGCCCGGATATTTACAAAATCTAATAATTGCTTACATCATCCAAGCCTGCTTTGAATTTTCGTTTATGGGAAGAGCTTTCTTCCAGCTGTCCGTCTAACTGTTGCACACTCTCCTTCAGCTCCTCCCAGTATCTGCCGATTTGTGTCAGGCGGGCTTTGATGCGGGCGGCCTCCCCTGAAGACACAAACTGAGCCAGAGCCTGAGAGTCTGCCTCCAGCTGAGCGAGCACCTCTGCCCGCTCCTGAAGCTCTGTTCTCACAGCCTGCACAGACAGTTCAAACCCAAAGATCTCTAGCTAGTAATCTTAGTGTCGCTGCATTTAGACAAATGATGCACTACCTTTACAGTATTCATCTGCTCCTCAAGAGGTAGAGTAGGGCTTTTCAAGACATCCAGTTGCTTTTCCTTGGAAGATATCCACACAGAAAAAGCTTCATATCCAGCTCCAAACTGCTCCCACTGAACTTTCATGTCTTCAAGGGTCTTAACACTAAGTACAGAGACAGTTTTCATGAAATCTGTTTGATGATATGAAGTGGTCACAATAGCAGCATGTATATTTTTTACACATGCTAATTTATTTTATTATTGTATTGTTTTTATTTGCTCAAAAAGACAAATTAAACACACATTATAATACAGAGTTAACAATCATTTAAAATAGTTAACATCCTCTACTCACTCATTCTTGAGCCCAGACTCCACTTTGTCCACTTGCTCACTGAGAGAACGAGCTTGCTGTACGAGCAGATTCTTGTTCTTGGGTCCAAGCTGTATTTCTGTTGCTCTTTTTTGCAAAGTGTTCATATGTGAGGCCTCTGCTTCACACTGCTTCAGCAAAACCTAATCACAAAACATCATTATGTGATCACTTTATTTGTATCCTGTTGATGTATACATTAGACTTTGGGATTAGATTCTGGTTGTGCTGACCTTGGCCTGGTCCAGCTCCACAGCCAGACTCTCAGGACTGCTGAAGTTCAGGTCTCTCTCCATTGTAGATTGTGCTTTGGAGACAAACTCGAGCACAGCTTCCTGTTGACTGTCAAACTCCTGCCAGGCTGCCAGGGTCACCTGAGCAAGGTCAAGTCAAAAGGTCTTTACAATTGGCCTAAAACAGCATTTTGTAATTACATAATGTATGTTAGATCATTTTACAAATTGCTTGTAAATGCATTGTGCATTTTTGAGTTTTCTGAAGGCATATGACATGATGATAAATTACTAATGACACCACTGTGAGTGTGAGGGATGATTCAGCCGGATGGCAAAATGTGACATAAGCATTCTGTTTCTAATGCATAAGGTTTTGGGAAAGGTTTTAAAAGGGGAAACTTTCTGAAACAATATCCATAATGGGACTCCTTTTTAAGTCTACATCTATCGACCAATTTATTGTCAGGGAAAAACATTTGGCAGCAATGTTTTTCCATTTTATTTGATGCATATGATATGATTCAACAGCATATGACAAGCCCTATCAGCCCCCAGTCCTCACAAACAACTTATGACGCCTAACTACCATGGTACCAATTTAGAGCTTGAGATGGTACCTTGATGTTACTCGGTGGGACTAGACATTGAGCTTCTAAAATGCAGAGAATGAATTCTGCAAAGGGGACACCAGAGATACAACTAAATTAACTGCAATGACCATAGTTGTTTAGGGTGCCTTTGTACGACTGGCAAGGGACAACAGACAAAAACTAGCCTTTTGGCTAACTCTAGCATGAAAGGAAAGGAAAAGATTCCCAATCAATGCCTTGGAGCCCGTAAGTTTCTGGTAAACCTTGCCTATTTCTCACCTCAAGGCTTTGCTCCTGTGAATCCATGTTCTGCTCCATTTTGCTGAGTGTGTTTTCCAAACACTGCAGGTCCTGCTGCAGACACTCGCCGACGCCCTCCTCGGCCTGGAGCTGCTGGCCTCTGGTGATGAGCTGCTGGACGTCCCTCCTCTTTGGTTTGAGCCTCTTCAACAGTTGCTAGACAAAAGAGGAACATAAGTAGTACTAAGAGACTGATACTACGCATAAATAATATATAAAGCAAAGAATTGATAATTTAGTACTTGATAAACAAGCAGTAGTTGTTGGGCTTCTCGAACAGTTGGAGAGTCCAGGATTTTGGTGACCTCAGCTTGAGCCTCTTTCTGTCCTTGAACAAGATCATCCAATGTACTTTGCACTTCATCCTTGAACTGTACACAGTCCCCGACAGCAAGCACCATTTTCTCAGCCTGGAAAATACAACAGATGTGTATTTGGGAAGTATTTAAACAATTCAATTATTATTACAACTATTTATGATATTGTTGATGCTCTTTTAAAATGGTTTAGTATGTTAGACTGCTTGCTGAAAATTCTCAGTGCAATATAAATTTGTCTACACTCACCTCGATTAGAGAGACAAGAAGGTTCTTAAAATCCGTGGAAAGCTTGCTCAGGGCACTCGATTGCCTCTGGCCATCGCCATCAGCACAGATCTCGATAAGGACTGCCATACGGGCTTTCAGCCAGCTAAGATTTCCCTCCTGTAGCTCTGCATCGTTCCTCAGCTCCTGAAACCAACAGCAGAGTGCGATGTGGCCAATGTGGTCTGACAGAAGAAGCTTTAAGAGGCTCAGCTCAGACAGACCCACTTGAGGTTGGCAGAGTGACAGAAAAGCTGTAAACTATGACACGGAATGTAAAGAGCATTAAGAAACAAACTTACCATGATGGTGGATTTAACCTGGCTGTATTTCCTGGGGTCGTTAGCTCTGGTTCTCAAAAGCCTCAGTTGGCTCTCTTTAGAAATAAGCCAGCAGGACAGCTCTGCGTACCTGTTACCAACCAAATAGAGCAGAAAACTGAAGAGAAACCGTCCTGATTGATTACGGTTATTGCCACAGCTATGGCTATACCATTGTGTTTTCATTTTAAAATGGGACGGTAAGATAATGTGTTCTAGAAGAGATGACAGTATAATTTTATAAAGCTGAGACCAATCCAAACCTTGCACTGTAATCCTTCCATTTATCCTGGTGCTGCATTAGTTTCTGATGGGTGCTCTCAATTTCCTCACGGACCTCGGCAAATTCCTTTTGTGCAGTTTCCAAAACCTGATGGGTGGGGTCGCCCTCTGGGAGTTTCTGACAAAGTTCCTCCATCAGCTGCAGCCTTTTTTCACAGATGGACAGGGGACCCTTTTCTCTAAAAAAAGCCTAAAGTGACAAGTTATTCATTTATGGCTCTATTAGGTTAAATATCAAGGCAGATAAAATATTATTGTTTCCTCATGCAGCTGTAGTCTAATCACAACATAAAGTTCACCCAGCTATTAGTCTGTGCTCACCCGATGCTCCTTGATGAGCCTCTCGCTGCCCATGCTGGCCAGGTGCCGGTTCTCCCGTGTCACCTCTGCTTGACACTCCTGAAGAGAAACCATCAGCTTGTTCCTTTCCACATCCACTTTAAGGTGAAGCAGGTGAAATGGGGCATCAGTCTGGATATCCTGATGAAGATAATAAAAAGAGTGTCAGGTTGGAAATCAGTAAGTCGTAAATTGTCTTGTTTTTTTGTAACTATTCACATTTGGTTCCTACCTTCCAATGTTTGTGCAGCTTTCTGACGGTTTCCTGCAGAGACTGTTGCTCCTGCTCTGGTAAAATGTCCGTCAAATCGTCACAAGCTTTGAGGAATGAATTTAAGACACGCTGGTCCAGCTGAGCAAAAAACTCCTGTAAAATATTAACCCATGATATAAACACAATAGAAACTGGGCCAACCTCACATGGTGCACAGCAGGTGACTCAACCATGACTAATCCTGCTCTAACCGGATGAGTTTTCTTACCGTGTGTTTTTTGAGCAGCTCCTCTGGATTGCCTTTTTCTATGACACAGCTCTGTGCCATTTTAAGAACCTTCTCCAGCTCGAGCCGTGACTCATCAAACCTTTTCATCAGGCTGCTGTTTGCCTCCATGTGTTTTCTCCACTCGTTTGACTCCCTTATCATGGTCTAAACCCACAAGAAACATTAGTCCAAACTCCTACAATAAAGCTGTTTGTGGCACTGGCCGATCAAGTCATGCAAACCTGAGATGAAGCCTGAAGGTCGGCGACTCTTTTCTGCAGCAGACTCAGGTCCATGTGCTGCAGAGTTTTACTGCTGTTCATTATTTTCTGGATGCTCTGGTGGTTCCTCTCGATCACCGTCAGACACTTCTTACAGCTGTGTGTAAAGGTTGCCAGCTCCTGCAGCATTCGGAGACAGACATGGTGTTACTTTTTTAATATCATCTTTAGACCTTGTCATTTGGATTATTCGATATTAATGAGAAATCTCTTTTTCTGCGGCAGTGGCTCAGTGGTAGAGCGGCCGTCCTTCATCCCGAAGGTAGTAGGTTTGATTCCCGCTCTCTCCACAGTTCAAACTGTTGTTGTGTCCTTTGGCAAGACACTTAACCCTCCTTGCCTCCAGTGTTTGTAGCACTGGTGTATGAATGTGTGTGACTGTGGAGGTGTGTTTGGTGGTTGGGAGAAGGTTGAGTGCCGTTTGTGTGGCAGCCCCCCCTCTCTGTCTGCCCCAGGAGTGGATGTGGGTGAATGGGGTGAGTGGAAGCACGATGTAAAGCGCTTTGGTTGCCCGAGAAGAGTGCAGGAAAGCGCTATATAAATGCATGCCATTTACCATTTTTATCCAAAGACTTTGTTTTAGCCTGACACTTTCTGAGAGTAACGGATTTTAATCTGTAATGCCCCTTTGATTGTTATCTAATAAACTAAACAACTGTTTTAATATTTGATTATAATGCTTTAAAAATACAATTGGATCTATTTAATCATTGTATCTGTATTTTAACATTACAAAAGGTGATTTAAATTCACCTGGCATTTCTGTTTGAAGTCCACAGGCCCCTCTGAGTCTGTGGAGCTGGTGATGTGGCTGGCCTTTTCCAGAGCCTGATAAAATCCTGTGATGTTCTTCTCCATTTCTTCCAACAGAGGTAAGAGGGACTGAGACTCCTTCAGCAAAGGCACGCATCTCTCCCTCACCTAAGAAACTCAGACTATTAAATATTTGTGCACATGTAAATATCAATACACGTTTGTCATTTATAGATGTGGACACACGTTGCTCAGCTGCTCTTTGATTGACGCCATGACGGACATCATCTGTGAAACCTCGTCCTGGGGAGTGTCTTTAGTCAAAAGCTGAGCCGTCCGACTCGCTGCTTTACAGGCCGCTTCCATAGCTGGGACTTTGTGCTTAACTTCCTACAACAATTCAAGACAAGCACAAACTTGTGAATTTTCCTTTACACCAACCCCTTTAGAATATAATAATTGAGATTTGGGTTATTCACCTCCACATCTTGTGCAAATGCTCTGACATTGAGGAAAGATACTTGAATGGGAGCAGTCATCTTGTCATTAGTTGCATCCATAAACATTTTCAGGGTGTTAATACCATCGTGGTAGTCCTGTCTCAACTTATCCACCTCATCAGCTCTTGCATACTGTAAAAAGAGAAACATATATACCTCTAAACCTGATCTGCCACATTTGCTGGCTTTCACCTGATGTTTTTTTCTTTTTTTTCAAAGAGTAATGTATTTACATGTTTGACTTTGACAAAAAGCTCTCTCCATCTCCCGTTCAGGAGAAGAAGCTGCTGTTTGAGATCTCTAGAGACAGTGTCATCACAAGTTTCAATGAGGAAGTTCCCGGCATCGTTCATGTCCATGTGCTGCTGGATCCAGTGGGAGAGGTTTCGGAAGAAATCCTAAAGCAAAAACAAAAAAGGCTGGACTTGAAATTGTAAAAAGGACGTGTAGTTTTTAAATAATTCTAAAATAAATTATGGTAACTGCTGTGCTGCACAGAATTAGAAGCTATTAGTACAAAATAAATTAAATACTACTTGTTATTGTTTGTATCAGGAAAGATGCAATTAAAACAACAGTAAATAACATATCAAAAAACTTACTGACAAACCAAATTGACTAACAGAAAGTTAAGAAGCCATGTTTGTTTTTGTATGTATTTTCTTTTATTTTTTTCAACGCTACTTACACGTTTTGTGTTTTCTGACTGGTTCAGCATCTGTTCAGCGTCCTCCAGCCAACCCTGCAGAGAGGCCACAGTGCTGCTGTACTTCTCCCAGTTAGAGATGACCTCCTCCAGCATACTGCGCACACTACGCACCTCCAAAGCCAGGTGCTTCCACTGAGCTGTGGTTTCATTCAGAAACTTATTCACTCCTTCTGCTTCCTCGACTGCAAAGGACCAGAAAATAAAACAGTCACTTTCGAGTCAAGTGCACCGTGTAAAGGATACAAGGATCAGGGTTTGATTTGTTAGGGGCTCATAAATGTCATGCTAAATTAGCATTCCATCTAATGCTGGTATTATAAAGGTTTTGTGCTTAATACAGTGATTATTTTCTATTCTGGAGGTTAAAAGGATGTTAGAAAGGAAAAGTGCAACCACATTTAATTTCAGGAGGCAACAGGCAAATTTAAGGTGGATTGAGGCTGTCAGACTGTTTTTAGACTTACCTCTGTTACAGGTTTTAGACCCTGTAACATGAAATTAACAATAACACTGTTTACTACAAAACCAGACAAACATGAAATAGACAGAAGTAACAGACACAGTCAAGCTAAATATACGTGTATGTATTTGTATATATATATATATATATAAAGAGAGAGAGAGCGTTGATAAAAGTGTCTTACTTGAACTGTCAGACTTCACATAAACCTCTGCAGCTTGTTTCAGGGAAGTGAAGGTGAGCTCGTATTGATCAAAAAATCTATGGCCTTCAATAAAAGTCTGTAAGACAAACACACATGAGATGAAACAGAGGTTTGAGCGGGGCTTTGTAAAATAAATATCAGTCTGAATGTATGCTTACAATATAGCTCTGCAAAAGAAGCTCAACTGAGTCCCTTCGGCCATATTTAATGATCCAGGACTTCAGCTTTGATTCGGCCAATATAAGAAAAGCCATCAGTCGATACTTCATTTCCCAGAATTCAAGCTTGATCAAATGAGCATGAGATGATGTAGATACAAAGTTAAACCTGAAATACAAAGAGCCACATCACATTGATAACATGGGAACTGAAGCATTTTTATGTTGTGTAATTCAAAATAATCTCACCGTTCAGCCATGTCTTGTAGCTGCTCAGGTGGCACTGGGACCCCATTCACAGACCTGTCCCGATGAATCTGCTGAAACGTCTGACGGTGTGATTCAAGGCTTTTCAATACGTCCTGCAAAACAGATGACATCTAATACACTTTGCATTCAAGTGTTCCAGAATAAAATGCTGCAATAGTATATTTTAATTATGCTTATTGTGCAGAAGACACCCAAAGCATGTACCTTATGCTGCTCTAGTTTTCTGTGAATAACATTGGCCGTCTCTTCGTGAGCATGGTGGATGGGAATGTCGTCTCTCAAAGCCATCTCTGCTCTGTGGAGCCAGGCTCCGATCACTCCGAGAGGACCGGGAAGGGACTTGTCCAGATGGATGTGCCAGTCCAGCAGCTGCAATTGACACTCATTAAAACCCCACTCTCTAGAAGACAGATCCCACCACAGAGGAGGCTAAGCTGATCGAAACATCGGGGAACAAAAGAGAGTCCAGACACTCTGCGGTTGTCCTGAAGAGCAGTCTGCCCAGTGAACAAAACTGCCTTTGTTTCATTCTCATTTACTCTGAACTAACTCTCATTCAAGTGCTTTCATCTCACTGAAGTGTCACCAGTGGCTATTGACGATAAAAAGCTCAGTTGTGTTTCTCTATGGCAACTTTCACCATAGTTTCCAATGTTTAACAATAAAAAAAAGACACAAAACACACAACTCTAGCTTAGAGAAACTATAGAGTAATAAATGATTCATGTTGTGCAGTGGTTGAAATGTTCTGGCATTTCTGCACTAGTTAAAAATAAAGCTTTGGATTTTAACATATTTGGCCAGTAGGTAAACCCAAAGCAGAAGGACACACCACCACAATGGAACTTACATGTGTATTATGTATATATTATTCTCAGATGGGAACTATTATACTAACATCCTCTATTGTCTCAGTTCAAGAACAAAATCAGTGGGATAAATGATAAATGAACAAGCTTCTATTGTGTGTGCTGTGTTGTGAATGTGTCATGTTTCTATCTTCAGTGGTGCTGCAAATGTTTAGGTAACTGTCTGTGGTCCTTCACAGGCAAAAGAAGGGCCTAAAAGTTGGCTTATTATGGTAAATATATTTTGTTTTAAATATGCATTCAGTTCAATGTAGCCCAATATTACAAAAACAGCTTCCAACAGGGCTTTGAAGTCTGTACAAGACAATATCCCCTGTCATTTAAACCCTGCATCAGAATAAAAATAAACGCAATAAAACCAGCCATGGGAAAAAAAAAAAGAGAGACCTCAGGGAGAACCACAGACGGCGAGATCCACACAGAGGACGGACAGTGTAATAGACGTGTCCAGGACAGTGACAGTACATTTCATGTCCAGTTGCACTTACCCTGGCAGAAACCCGGTCCCAGGCCTGTTTGACCAGAGCTTGGTCCACTGACAGCTTGCCGTGTCTGTTCACCGGCTGCAGCAGGGGATCTGTTTGCTTCATTTTCATCTCATACTGTACACGGAAGCTCTTAAACGCCTATAAAAACAAACAAATGAACAGTTATGTGATAAATGTTGTGGTCAAAGTTGAGCATATCATTTCAAGTACTGAGTCTTCTACCTGATACTTGTCAGTGAGGTTCCCCTCTGCTCCCTGGGCTCTCAGCACGTCTCTCTCCAGCTGGTCTAAAAACACTTTGAGCTCCCTCAGCATCTTTCTCTCTTCTCTCTGCCAGACCAAAATGCAGTTTAGAGAAAAATGTATGTTAATAATCAAACATGTTAATAGAGAAAATACACCTCTAAAGATAGAATATTAATAGATTATAATCCCACTCAGAAAAGATTTGGTTAAAAGTGTAGGGAAAGTCTTTACTATTACCCACTCAAGTGTGTTATATTATTCGCACATACCTCAAGCATTTGCTCTATATCATGGGGACCAAACTATCCAGGGAAAGCAGCAAAGCACAGAGAGAAACCAAACACACCAAAAAAAAGGTGTTAGAAGGAAAGCCAAAGAGGGTAAAAACTGATGGGAACTGGAATAAAAGCAAGAAAAGGTTAGACTCCAAACAGGCAGCATGCAGCACGATGTCCTGAACTCTCACCTGAAGCACTGGCACTGACAGAGCAAAGGTTGGAATTGAGCCAAGAAGCAGCTTAATGTGCACAAAAATAAGTCAATGGAGAAATTACATCAGACTAATCACGTCAAACTAATCTGTGATGATCACTCTATTGAAGTAAGCTGTGGATCATTTTAATAAAACATGTAGACGAAGTTTATATTATACAACACCAAAAAGCAAAGCAACAATAAGGCACAATATTAGCAACAGAAAATACACCTGTAAACAGATTTAAGCATTAATGCACTTTTTTTTATTAGTGTCTCTCGATAAATCTTTGCTATTTATTTCATTAGTGCAAACAGAAAACTATACCCACAACTAATTATACTCATTTTAATATTTCACAGCCCAAACATCATCTCTCATCTGTGTGGGCTTAAGGAAGTCCTACTCCTACGTCAACATTTTCCCAAACTAAGCCAGTAATGTCAGTATAAAGTAAATTATGATTGTCAATATATTTTTAACTAATAGAAAAAAATACTGCTAAATAAATGAGACTTGACTAATATGAGCAACAGTTACACAGAAGCAGAGAACCACTGAGTAAAAGGTTTATAACATACTCTATTGATGGACAGACTGGGTGTTGTGTCTAAAAGTATTTTCATATTTGGCCGACTTTGCAGCTTTTTATTTCACATAATGTCTGTCCTTGGGTTTTCCCTATCAGACATGTTTTATATCTGTAAAACTCACACAATTATCAAGTGGCTTTTTGTCCCATCAGTATGCTTTATTTTGGACTAAAATGAGTGAATGCATCTGTTTTTACCAGCTACCGACAATTATCTGATGTGGGTCGGCAACCAATCAGAGGCTGCCCGGAGCTATTATCTAACTATATTCTTTTGTTTTCTAATCATGCAATGCATTTCCTGTAAGTTACCTCTTCATGGTGTCCATCCGTCTCAGAGTGAGGGTTTGGATAGTGCTTGAGAAACTGAGCCACGTACGTCATTATGGATTTTTCATCTGGTTTGTCTACATCCACATCTGCAGACACAAAACAAAACAGTACATTTTAAATACTTCCTGCAATGACTGACTTCTCGTATTAAATAAATTAAATAAGCATGACTCTGCACAAATAGAAAGCACAGACAGATCTCCCTGTGCCTCAGAGCTAATTATACAAGCCAACTTTCTTCTTATTCATGGCCTCACATTTCTAGGAATCAAGATTAGAATCGGGAGGAGTGTAGCTCTATGAAGCTCTGTAAAGCCCGGACTCCTTCCCTTCAACAGATTAAACCCTGGGCTTGTTTATTCCTCTGGAGAGACCCTTAGATCTTTTAGGCGTGGAGAGTATTTTGTTGTTGTTCCGCTTGACAAATTGAAGTTATGCTCAGCTCAGGAAACATATTTAAATTTTACATTGTGTAAATAATGAGGGTCACCTTCTGCATCCAGCAGACGAGGAATGCCCAGCTCGTTTTCTGCGAGTGCAAAGGCTTCTTCCAGGTTTTCCCTGTTGCTCCTCCTTCGCACCGCCTCCATGTCCACCAGGTCTGGTCTGATGGCGTGCACTAGTGACTGAAAGGCCACACCATTGCGCCAGCTCAGCCCAAAGTCCTTCACCTCAATCCCATGATACCTACAAGTAATTTCATTTCCACAATAAGTTATCCTCAATAAAACTGAGATGCCCAGACAGTGTAGAGTCGTTTATAGCTTGTTTAAAAGGAAATAAAAGGCGGTCCTAGGCAGGAGAATTTTTCCTTCAAATGGAAAAGGTAAAGGTTATGTGCAAACAGACATTATCAAGACTTTTATTTTGGTACCTCTGTCAGAGGGAAGGAGGCAGCAGTCAGTGCATCTCCTGAACTGCAAGCTTACCAGACATAACTATCTTTGTGGGTGACATGGCAGTATGAATTATGACTATTCAGGCCATAAGGCAAGTGTAAAAGTAGCGTTAATAACAATGGACTATACACCAACTGCTGCTGGCTCATTGTGTAAAAAACTGTTGGTGTAGAGATTGTGGAAGTGAGATCAGTAAAGATAATGGCTTTTAAAAAACACAAAAATGGCATACTTGGCTGCTGTAGCCTGCACCCATCGAAGCAGAGCCTTTTTGGCGTTGCCCTGAAATTTGTTGACCACCTTCCTCTTCATGGGAGGACTTCCTGTTTCAGAACTTGGGACACTTTCCACAGATGAGTTACTGTTGGACAAGGCCTGTAGAGCTGGAAGGTTACTGGTCAGCTCCTCAATCTGAACATGAAACAATTGGTAGAGCATAAATCTCTAATTCTATTGAAAACAATGTACACTGACATTACATTGGACTAGTGTTAGCTTTTGTGGGGGCAATAAAGTTTATTCAGCATCACCTTGCAATGAACACAGTGAATCAATCAAGTGTTACCTGGAAGTAGAGGATAACGGTCCATATCAACCCAAGGACAATGGACGGCCGTCCGTCCGCGATGTCAGTGGCATGAATGTTAACAAGTTTAATCTGAAAAAAGCAAAGAGCAGCCTTATTGTGAATATCTGACAAACAAATCATTTTCTGTATTTTGTCCCAGAGAGGCACAGTGACCCCCAGATCAAATAAGTATATTGCAAGCTGTTAAAGTCATCAAAGATACTGTGGTCTTTGATGCAAAAAGCCAAACCAAGACACAGCCACAGTTTAAGTGGTGAGAATATAAAGAACTAAAAAACTCTGCTTTAACAGTGATATAATAAGCAAATGCAAAGCACTGCAAACCTTTAACCTAATTTAATATCTAATCCTGATCTTTTTTTATCCAGTGCACTACATTCATACAAACAAAGATGCATAGCTGTATCCATGCACAGTGCATCAAAAGAAAGAATGCATAAAGCTTTGTGTCACACAAGGTTCAGCGGCGACTGACCGGAGATCCTCGATACACGGACTGAAGGCACGTAACAGGAGAGAGATCACAACAAAGTCAGTCCTCAGGGAACCCAGAGTTAAGTGGGACGCAGGCTTCATAAAGCCATTGGATTCAGAGATGTGTTATGTAACCATGTGGTCCTGTTACTGGCTGCTGCTTCACTAAACATAGTGTTGTTCAGAGAAACAATTCTAACGTCTAACAGGGTTTAACAGGATTCAATCAAAACTTAGACAAGCTACTGCATTTACTGAATGTTACTCAGCCATTGAGTACATTTGAAATATGGAAAGTTTAAATAAATCTTACCTTCCTGCCTTCGAGAAATTTAAGTGCTGTGCCAATGTTAGAAACCCAGTGGATCCTTTTCAGCTGGCGGCCCTGCTCACACGGCTAAACAAAAAGAGAAGAAAGGTCATTACCAGGTGTAGTGTAAAAGCCACTATGTAAAACTTAAACAAGCATAAAGTTATGTATCAACATAAGCTGATTTGTCTTTTAGTCCTTGGACAAATTAAAGGTTGTGCTTACTAGTCTCTGCCCCGACAGCACCTCTAACAGAGCCAAGAGTTTCACCCCATCTTTGATGTCCTCAAAAAGGTCATTAACCTCGAGTGGTGGTTTATGCTGTAGGATAGAAACAACACATTAACAAACATAATAAGCTTTGATGTGCCTTTAAAATCAATCTTCTGCTCTGTGAATCTGTGTAAGGACATTTGTATTCTGAGCCGTTACCAGAGCAGTAACCAAATGTTGTTTGTGGGAAACAGGCTTGTTAGCAACAGCCACAGAGCCTCCTGCAGCTGAAAAGATGGTGCCTGTTCCTCAGCAGTTCCTAGTGCCCAGTCCTGAGGCAATGCTTCCAATTTAACCCTAAATGAAAAACTGTCTCTTGATATCACGTCCACGAGTTTAATCAGGGTCAGTGATAATGTCCAGGTTGTTCACTAACGTCCAGAGATGTACTTTTAGCAGAATAATTAAAAGAATATCTTTGCAGGGAAACTCTTATTTGGCATTGTAACCAGGCCACGTAACACTCAACATATTTTGTGACCGGCTGCAGTTGGCCGAGTAAATGGGGCAAAGCAGCCTACTGTCTGCTCTGTTATACTTTGTAGTGCAAATATAGGTAATTATAACAAAGCTATCTCAATTGTAATGTAAAAAAAAAACATTTACACAATAACACAATTCTTACTGATATCATTAAAAGCTTTGTAATGCAGAATCCAGTCCCACCTCAGTCACATGAGACATTAACAGTGGAAAAACCTGAAAAGTGCTAAGCCACACATTATCAAAGGAAGGAAGCTGTGTAAACAGAAGGAAGTTTAAACTTAGATAAAACACACTTTCCCCCAGAAAAAGAGGGTGTAGTTAAATAGAGAATCATATCTAATGTAAACTTCAACTCTCAGTGTTAATATATTAGCTTTATTTCAATGTGGCTCGTTCTACAGTAGTGCTATTGGTATGCAGAGAGTAAGCTGGGTGCAGTGCATGAATAATGAAGAACAGTAGTTAATAGTCTCTACTCTGGCTCATCACAGCTGGGATTCTGCTAAACTTTTAGACGCACTACTTTAAACTAGTGTCTCTCTCTGCCAGGCGTATCATAACTCCCCTCTCTATGTGCTTAGGTGAATACTGCTGCATCATTCTTCAATAGTTAGGGTTATTCAAGGGCAACTCCATGCTGCACTGGGCGCATGTGTTTTTGTTTTTTTTTTGCCCCTTGCCGTGCCTATAACACGCATGATCCTGAAAAGCAGACGACTGCCCACAGGGAACTGTCCTCACCCTTTAGTGCTCCATCTGCACACGGCATCACTGTCCCTAGACTCCCCACAGATACTGCCCACAGACCTACGTGCAATCCATAAATACCACACCACCCACAGAGGCACCTACACAGTCACGCAACGGATTAAAAAGGCTTAAAACACAAAACTATTACATACATGCTATACTTTCTAGTATAGCTTCTTACAAGCCAAATCAAAATAAAGTGAAAAAAAGTATCTTTAAATATTCCCACTGTGTTAAACATAATCACATATTTTAGGTCATTTGAATGTATTGAATAGTTTAACCTTACACACAGGGCTTGACATTATGGTTTTGGAAAGGTTGTAGCCACCTCCCATTTCAAATAGCCACAAAGCTGTCCATTATTGCATTTATGTTTGCCCATATTTGGCACATTGGTGGTGTTCATGTTAATTTCTGAATAAACACCCTGACTGTCACTAAATACACACAATCCAAGAGTAACTCCTTAATAATGACAATAATTTTGTCATCTAAAGATAGATGAGACGAGAAGCATGTTTGGCTGCTAAATGCCTTTTTAAAGTTCGCTCACTCCACAGACCTGCTCAGTCACTCGTCTCAGATGCCAAAGACAGAACAGGAGCAAGAGAACAATAAGGACTAATAAAAACATGAGTGTCTCTGATGAGAAAGGTCATCTTGATGTAATTGCTTTGTCAGTGTGTTACACCAGGGGCAGATGAGCTCATTAATCCACACCATCAAATCATTTTAACACAACAGCCCTCTGGTTTGTGAGCATCAGGAAGCGTGGATGGAAAATCCCACTCACCTTTGCTAAATGAGAATTGATCCATTTTGTGAATGTTCTCTTCTGCACTGCTTCTTGTTCATCTGAAAAGAAAAAAAGACAATTCAATAAAAAACAAATGCACAAAAGCACATTCAGATTACAGACTATATTAAATAAAACAGACAATAGAGTTGCACAATATCCTTTGCAAAATTACAAAATATCAACAACCACAATGTTCAGGGCACTGCTTCAGCTAAGATAATATTTTTGTATTACTTTGCGTGTCAATATAAATGGCCACTCAGATAAAGCCTGACATTCTGTGCAACCAGATGAAAAAGTCATTGGCACCAGTGCAACCAGTTTAAGTTAGTCTAGAGACATAACTAACCAACAGGAAATTCAAATATTTCATATTGTGATCATTAACTATGTTCCTTTTCTGCTCTTCTCGGTTGCCATAAGCAGATGAGGACTCGGTGTACAAAGCCTACATTTAAATAATAAATAAAAGTTTATTATTAAAAACCTTTAGCATAGCAATGTAGCAATAGAGCTCTCTTATAAAGACACATAGACTCTGCCTCTTGAATGTCAAGAAGCTTTGCAGCAGTTTTACAGCATGTTTAGTCTGAATGGACTGTGCCTAGTGCGACTTCTGCAACTGTGAGCAGTGAAAAGCCTGAGCCTGCTAATGCTAACATTTAACATGCTTCAGACAGCCTCCAAAAGAAGTCAAAAGAGGAGGTTCGAGAATGGACTTTACTGGTGTGCATATTATTAGTGGTGTCAGTCTCTTTTGTGGTCTATTAATATATTCAGCCACAGTGCTTCATGCATTATGCAGCAGCTATAACAATACAACTCTTTGCTATATTGATGCTGTTGTCACGGCTAGGACTGATTCTCAGCCATCTGTCACACATACCGGTCGGCTGGTGCTTCACACATCACAGAGTGGCCATTTTTAAACCTTCACCCTCATACAGACTGGAGTCACGTGTCTGAGGATGCTACACAAACACATATACATAGTACCAAGGCATCATGTTAACCTATAGGAAGTTGCTTCATCACTGATGCACAAGGGATGCCCACTGAAGCATTGCACACATACACAGTCCCACGCACACAGCTGTGATCTGGAACTATCTGGAGCACTGCAGTTCATCAGCTCACACAGATTCACCTACAAATCACCAACATGTGCTGTGTCCTTTAATAGCTACATCCCACACATGATGGACTATTAGCTGCCCTACTTACCACGCAGATACTGAAAAAACCCAGTCACCAGATTTAACGAAGTCTTCCTGACAGATACATCCTTGAAGTGAGCCATTATAGACCCCACTCTCCAGCGCTCTCTCTCCGTTGCCTCTCATTAGTTCCCCAGCACATATATGAAGAAGAGAAAAGAGCATCCACAGTGGAAATAACTGCTGTCCTTTTACCCTTTTTCCAACAGGAAGCAAAACAGTGGAGGCTGCCTGGTTTCCCCCTAAAGAGAGCTCCAGGCGGCTGGGTGGAAAACGCCCCCTCCTCCCTGGCTCTCACACACGCGAATGGGTGCAGAAACCCAGGCAGAACGGGTGATTTACAGCCCCGTCCTGCCTCCTTCCTGTGTATCCCTGTCCAGAGGAGCCATGCCTGTGTGGATGTGCACAGCCCCCACCGCTGCACCGCCTCGCTGAAGCATCGTAGCTCTGTCTGAAGCAGGAGAGGGCTCAGAGCTGAATCTACCAATCAGTGAAAGGCATGAAGTGATGTCACACGCCTGGCTGCATGATCCTAATTTAATCTTTGTGTGAATGTGTATGTGCACCTCAAGATCTCATTAATCCCTCAAGAACACTGGCAAATCAAATCCAAAGCACTTTCTTGTCACAGATAAGAATATTTTAAAATATATTGAGATACATTTTTATCAACACTGTAAAATATCCCCATGGAGCTATTGATTAAATGCACTAAATTAAAAGACTGACCAACAAAGCTCACTATGGTGCAACAAATCTTAATAATTAATGCTGCGACTGGACGTCTACCACCTGCTCTCTCAGAGCTGATGCTATAGCAGCAATGACGCTAACGTAGACACACCCACTTTGGGATTCCCATTACTCACACATAATATCATGTAAAAGCTGCCAAGCCTCCTTTATAACCCCCCACAACTGTGTTTTTTTGTATAGAAATACTCCTCTCTGCTGCTGAATATAACACACAATAGTGAATGAAAAAGTACTCCTGCATAAAAGTCCCTTCAATTCTTTAAGAGCAAAGCATGCTAAAAGCTTTTCAAATGCCAAAAATAGCTTGTGATGCTATTATTGCTCCTCTATTAACAGAGAGACAAGCAAAGCCCAGAAAGGCTATTTAGATGAAAATGGATTTTTCAGCCATTTAGCATCAAAACAGTTAAAGGTTAGATATGGCACTGTTGAATGATGGTGACAGAAATACACACAAAGAACAATGAGGAGTTCTCACAATTATAGCTACAGCTAATAGCAGCTTTAAATTTCAGTACAGATGGTAATCTTATAAGACAAATGGTGAAGTTTGTGTAAGAGAAAATAAATGCCGCTGCTCTTGGCTTTATTTTTTTGACTTAGAATGACCAAATAAAACGTGTCAATCACAATCAGTCTTTTCACAGACAAGTGATTCATGGTTGCAACATGGTTTATGCTCTTTTCTGAATGCTCTTCTATGACTTAATTGGAAATTACTTAGTTGCTATGGAAATTAAATAAAATCCATGTATTAAGTACAAAACAACACATTTCCACACTGATATAAAGTGCTTGTTAAAAGATGGATTTGTTATATTTTGTGATTTTTTTTGCCGTAAAGAGACCTGAATGTCTACTTAACATGTCTACTGAACATATATTCAAAAATGTAAAGGGAATACACTCAACTGAACTTGTTTACCTTATTGGCAAGATAGGATGCAACAGTGTACCCTCATCTTTCTATCACTGCACGCTGTACAGAAGAGCTCAAGTCTCTCTTTAACCAACTGGCATCAGAAAGTCCTGATAACACCAAATCATCCAACGCACCTAATCAAATACATCACTAAACGGTATATGCAGACTCATATTTATGTGTCTAAGCTCAACCAATAAAAAAACACAGCAAAACTATCCTAGAGTTTAAAACCCATAGTAAACTTGGTTTTGAATCACTGAGGAGCCCCTCCCCCCGAGAAAAAAGACGGGGCAATTCCGGCTCCTGCCTCCTAAATCCAGCTCTGGCATTTATTATGGAGCTGTCCAGAGTCCTGAACTCTACTCCTGTACTGTATGTTATAACTATGTATATACAGTAAATAACAGAGCGTCTGAATCTGACATGGACTAAATCTAAATGCAAAACACCTCCTCATCAAGTCAACAGCCGACAAATCAGGCCTGAGAAGTACAATCTGCTAAGTGCCAATTAAAAGTGAATATCACCAACAACACACACCACAAACACAACATCAAACCTCTTAAGCCTCAACTATTCACTTAAATAATGTAGTACTTAAGGGAATCTTAGGACAGTTGATACCTTTGCAAATGTAGTACTGTAATGTACTGTAGGTGCTTGGCCTCACTGCCCTGTGTGAGTCACCTGGGAGTATGGTAAAAGCCCACTAACACTGCTGTTGTTCCATTTAGTCAAAAGCAACTCCACTATAGCTCCAACAAACAAATCAGGCAAGACAAGAAATCATTTTGTATAGCCACTGAAAGGATTTAAGACTTTGTTTACATAGTCGTCCAATAGGAATCAACAAAAATGTTATGTCATGTTTTGTAGACAAACGTTACTAGTGCACAAAGAATTGAACTGCTCCTTTTCTGTCTTTCTTTAAAACTGTAGGAGACATCTTGGCACATAGTGGAGGTGTAAGGGGTGAGTCTTTGTTGATAAGATTATATTATTAAGGTAATAAAAGGTCTGTCCCTGCCAGCTGTTTTTACACAGTGGACAATACCCATAGTTTTCTTTATTTCTGGTATTATCACATTCAACAACAGAATATGCTTTAATATGGGCTCGGGATTAGGTAAAGAAAAAAGAAAAAAAAAACACTCTTAACCTGTCCTGTTAAAAGAAAAATGTGCATAAATCAGTCAAAACTATATTTTTAGTTTTGCATCAAAATAACTCTTTTTGCATTTGTCTATTCTAGAAAAATAAATGTTACGCTCTATAGAAGCCTGTCAAAGAACAATTTTAGATTCAACTTCCTAAATTTGGCCCTACAACTACCCAAAGAGGACATTTTGAACACTACTGGAGGAGAAGCACACTCATGTTTCTGTGCATTTATGACCTACAGTCATTATTTTCAAAATGAAATTACAGTCAGCCTCATATTCACTGGGTTTGTTCAAAGACAACAGCATGTCCCTGCAGGGCTACCATAGCCATTCAGATGATCCAAAAAGGAAGAGTGTGAAATGTGGAACTGCCGTCTGCACCTTTGCCAAAAAATGTCACCAAAAAGGGCATAAAACCACACATGGCACCTTTAATCTTTGAAAATTTCCTTGAAGCATACTTTTAATTTACAATACAATACAGGTTCTATGTTAAACATTTAGCAGCAGTTTCTTTATTTGTGGTTAGCTCAATGAAAACCTTATATTTGCATTATACTGACATTACTGTATCTTCAGGCCATTTAAAGCTACAGGGGAACACAGAACAGAACACTCATCGTGGACAAATTTAAGTTGCCAAATGTCCCCAAAAATACTTGTATTATATATAAATACTTGTTTGTGTTTGATCCAACTTAACATCATGTCCACAGTGTCAGTGTAGTAACTCTCTGCAGTATGCATTTTAAGACAGGAAGCTGTGTTAGATTACCAACACACTAAGCCTAACGTGGCACTACCTCAACCACTGGTATACTAATGTCTTCCAGACGTGACACCAAATTCCACTTCCTGACACGAAACACGCGACTCTGCAGTGGCACTTTGCATTGTGGTTAGCGCTAAATGCACAGTCGGACTGCTTCGATATTCAATGAATGTGGTGGTGTTATGACTCGCAGTATTCAAATTTTCCACCAGGGGACTGTGAAAATTAGTTTTAAGAGATTTTGAAGATTTGTGGTAAAAGCTTTAATGTTTGTGTTTCCGGTATTTTGAATAACTTCCTGTTTAGTATTTGCAGTTACCATTCGGTTTGTGGTGACAGCACCAGTTTAACTAGTTTATTTATCTCAAACAAAGTGTGGAATAAAAAACTACAAACAACCGTAACCTCTTGAGCTAACGAACATCCTTATGGCTATTGTGCAGCATTTTCTCTTTGTTGTAACGCAGAGAGTAAAGATATCCAACTGATCAAATACTGGTTTGATTACAGTGATGTCTGTTTCTTAACCCTTTACCAGAACGTTAAAATATCTCAACAAGCAATGCACAGCAGCCTAGCACCAGAACAATTATGCAATCAGTGCAACTTAGTGTATCACAAAACAATATGGGCTTACATGGGTAATTTTTTTTAATAGAAGCCACTATTTATGGGCCACTGTGATTGCTTTGTCAACTGTATCAGTGAGAATTTTACATAATTCACCATTTATGCATTCATATATAAAATGATTAAAGAAAAGATAAAGGAACTAACTGAACAGTGCACAGGAAACCAAGCCACTCTACACTACAGCAGGAACTGGGCAGAACTGGCACAACCACAGCCAAGAGTTTCATAACAGTAACTATAGAAACACAGGATCATATAAATGTTTCTGAAACAGGCTAAGAAACGAAGCCTGAGCGGATGCCACTACAGTAACCAGACCAGTGTAGTGATGGTAGTGGCCTCGTGCCCTTGTAACTCCCACTATTGATCTATCCTCTTTGCAAGGACAGCAATGGTGTCTGGTTAAAGTCCTGCTTCAGAGCATTGTCTGTCCATTCATGAAAATGGTGATGTTGTGACACTACTAGTTTTCTGTAAAGTCATACACAGTTCTACTAACTTCCAGCCTCTCATTGGGTGTTAGACCCTGGTTAAAACACTCCATCTGTGGCATATAAACTTATCTCACAGACCAGTCAATTGTAGAATTGACAAAGTCCCTTGAGGGACAAAATGTCATCTGTTGCCTTCTTTTTGTAGCATTTTAGCATTATGATTATGATTATGGATGACTGAGAACCTACACAGAGGGTATCTTAAAACATTTATACAAATTAATGAAAGTGTCCATAATCGTTTAGATGTTGAGATAAGGAACAGCCTAAAGTTCACTGTTTATAAGAAATTATTAGAATTATCTTTCTAGGCCATTAAACAAAGCTGCAGGTATTTTTTGTACGTCACTCAGAAGATATGAAAATTCATTTTCTTATTATTGGCTGAACCATATAATACTGTGCAGAACAGATCACATTACCTACATATATGTCTCTCTCATATTTACAAAGAATTCAACAGCAATAAACTCACACAAGCAGTGAACTTTGAAAGTTACTTGATGGTAAAAAATCTTAAATGGAACAGGAACAGACGGCCCATGTTATGTAGACTACATGTCCCTTTCTCAGTAACAAGCATGGTTTGTTATAATGATGTGCTTGCTACTCCGCTCTGATTTGACCAGTATGTAGTAGGCTATATGAGCATAAGTGTAAGGATGTCTGTGAGCAGCGAGCTCCTTCACAGAAGCAGCTAAACTTCAGTCGGGAACATAGCCCAGTCACTGAATCAGCAGAATAACAGCAGCAGCAGGAGAGGGTTTCTCTGTAAGGCAGCTGGAAAAGAAGACACTTACCCTGCAGTCTCTGCATGACATTAGCAATGTCCACAGAGGTGCGACCATACTGCCTTGGAGAGGCCATGTTGTCTCGCTGCAGCTGTATGACACTGATGCTGGAGGCAGATTCTTCACTACTGTCCTGTGCAGGACATCCCCTCTGCCCCTCCCTCACTGTCTTTCTCTCTTTGAAAATTCACTGCAGGACAGAGCCCAATTGAATCACCAGTTTCATGCAGGCACAAGCAGGTTTTCTGTCCAATAGAAGCGTATTACCAGGCCATTGCCTGTAAAACAAAAGTAACACATGTTAAGTGTCAAGGCCACACCTCCTTTAACAGAAATGTTACACCCTTTTCCTCACGGTTTATTGATTACAGCACCATACTTTTATAATGATTCAATATTTACACCATAGCCTACAATATCATTCTACTATATTAAAATGTGTGTTATTGTGGTTAATGTTTGACTGTTACAAGATGTCAGAATAAATGAACGAATGACTGGATGAATGAATGAACGTTATATTAATTATACTATTGTTTATAAGGCAACACACAAGTTTTGAATCTGAGGAGCAGAATACTCACAAGCATCTTGCAGCAAGATAAATTACATGCTAATTTTTGAGAAGCTATATTGTGTAAAATGAAAAATGTTAGGGAAGTGCAATGCCCCACGGACACTAAAAGAAGGAAGTTAATTGAACTACTAGGCGAGACCAAAGTGAGCAAAACATCTATGTTTTACTGCAACTACCTGGCAATGACGAGAAGAAATGATGCAACTTTTCAGACATGAATAGTTACTTTGTTTTTATCGATAGTGTGTTGTGCAGAGAGTATTTGAGATGCTTTAGACACGTAGAGCAGGTAGGATTAGGACGTTATCATGAGAGCATGCACGCACGAACATAAACAGAAAAAAAAGGAAATTAACGCTTACCATAAAAACGACCACAAATATTACACTATGTGATTCTTTCGGCTGCAGATGACATTTGTTCTTACGACTTTGGCGCACTTCACAATAACTTGACAGGAAGTGCCTCTGTGTTGCCTGGTTGCCATTGGAAACGCTGCAAGTGAAACATGACGTGAGTGTTTTGCCACCGCTCAAAACTCAAGCACACAGACACACACACACACACACACACACACACACACACACACACCTTCTACAGTGCACGCGCCAGAGCAGAGGAGGAGGGGCGGATGTGTGGCCCTCCTCATCATTTTTTGTGACAAAAGGACACGATATTTGGTTGAACTGTTGGACTTAACTTTGTAGCCTGCCGTAGACTGGCTTAAACTAATCCTTATAGGTTAAAAGTTTAAAAACATTTAAAAACTTTAACATATGCTTTTGAATGAGTTCGAATGAAGTTTCTGAAATGCTGCTGGTTCTGAATATTAAACTAAACTATCCGAGGTCTAATGAAAGGTCCCTCAGCGCCATCTGCTGGGGGACTCCAGTAGATGCTACTTCAGCCCATTCAGTAAATGTGAGAGATTTATTACTGCTTTACAAATGCAGTTTTGTATTTTGTACTTATATGGCAGAGTAATAACAAAGAAGCATACAACCCCCCTTTATTTATCGGTTTTAACATCTAAAGTCTTCAGATTTTAAACAGCATGATTGTTCGTAGATACATAAATGTAACCAGAAAGTCAATAATTATCATGTTAACAATGTCAAAAATAGAAGTCAGAACTTTAATAGGCCAATCTAACGAAAGGCCTTATGTGTAGTGTAGTAGTAGTTGTCTTTTATCAGCTGTTGACGCTCACAGGACTGGTCTTTGGTCTTTGCAAATACTCAGAGAGTTGTGGGAACAGAGCAACAATTGAAGGAAATCCCCATTGAGACCAGAAGCTCAATAGCCAACACTCTCTCCAGTGCACGATTTAGATTTCCACATGTTAGCTTATCCAGACCTTTTACCAGAAGTTATTACGTCAAAGGAAGTAAAGGTTTTATTTGATCTGAACCTTTCGCCCCTATTAAGAATACGTGTATAATATATTAAGGATGATTAGAGTATCACATAATACATATATTCTGAACATTCATTAAACCAATGCAAACGCTGCTGAAATTCATTGACCCCAAGGAAATGATGCAAAAGGAAACAACTATGTTTCCCAGTGTTATGTCCCACACAGATAAGCAATGCACTTGCTAATTTTAAAGCCAGAGAGGGAAGGAAGCATGACAGCAAAGTTTCCTCTGTGGCAAGGTTTGAAGTGGAAAAAGCCAAAAACTTGTCTTGGAAAAACGTAGTCTTCGTCCGTCTACTTGGAGTCAGTTCGGGATCTTAAACCAGTTTATGGAGGAATAATGGCACAAAATCAAACACATTCCTTTTTGGAAATATTTAACTCTTTTAATCACAGTAAGTTTGCATTTCATTTTTATTTTAATTGCAGCGCAAGGGGATTAAAAAGCAATGCACCTTTTTGTTGTAAATGCATTCAGTTCTATCAATCTATTTCTGAATGTCTAATAATGAAAATCGTGCACGAGGCTTGTGTGCACTTATCTCTTTAAAGACACACACAGTTGCTTCACTTATTGATATCTGAAAGGTTATTCATGATGCAAGACACTGTAATGGATATAAAAGAAGCACTATTACCAAAACTATACTTTAATACTGTAAACACATGTCTGGAGAAGATTTAGGATTTAAAACAGTGCTATTATTATTATGTTTTAATCTGGTCAGTCTGTATCCCTGTGGACCCACACAGTTGGCATGATGTAAGGCTTTATGTAACATTGAGCCCATTATAGAAACCCTGCAAAAGGAAATCAATAGTTCAGAGCTAACTTTAAACAGATCTGAAAATATTGTTTTTCTCGGATAAAAAGCCTGAAGACATACGGCTTGTGGGTGGGAATAAGATTGTACTTTTATCTGAAAAGCAGCTGGAACTAGCAGGTGGGAGAGTAGCCCTGCCTTTAGACAACACGTGTTAAAAATACTGATATGTTTTCAATGTGATCCCATGCAATACACAGTGTAACATGATTATTCATGGGTATTATCGTCCTTCCTTCGTTCAGGTCCTGGGTTCTACAGGGAAACAAGTTTATGATTAATAACATAAGCCAGCTCTGTGACTAACTGACCCACTATCCCCACCTAGGGCCCAATGTTGCTGGGATAGGCTCCAGCCACCCACGTCCCATAAAGGGAATAAGCTGAAGAAAATGAATGAATGAATAAAACATAACAGATTGTACAGAAGTGTGTTCATTTACAGCAAAATCAGCAATCCATAATTTGAACATAATCTATTGATATTAAGAACTGTAATGTTTTCCTAATATACTATGGTGTTATACTGTTAATAAACATCCAGACAACAGGATCATTTAGTATTTTTGCTCTATGGGAAGGGGTCTCCAGAATCCACATGTGAAGCAAGCTCTTTTCTTTTATTGTCTTTTATATACAACTTTATATAAAACCTTGATTTCTTTTGTCATTATAAAGAACTTATTGTGGCAATATTGTTGGTGCATTGGTCCTTACAGTGTTTCTGAATGTGCACTGGTGTTTCTCCAGACGATATGATCCTGGCCTTCTGTTTATCGATGCTCGTGGGGCTGCTGCTTGGTGCTTTGGTCTACGTCATGTTGACTTGGGCATCGCGACGCAAGGCCTCCGCAAGAATCACCAGACGTCGTAAAAAGAAAACTGGTTCCTCACAAGCTAACCACCCCATGAGCAGCCACATGGGGCTTTACCGAAGCACTTTTCTGAGTGTCTACAGGCAGCCCTCCCTGGAGCCCGTGGGTCCTCTGGGCAGCAAACCCAGCCCAGAGACCTCCACCTTTCGACCTTTGCCAAAGAAGAACAGACCGAGCCTAGATCTGGGAGAAGACACCAAGATGACTGAGGACACTGCTTCAAACTCAGATTCAGCTTCTCTTGTGCCAAACAAAAGACACTCCTTCTGGCTGGGAAACAATGGTCTGAAAGGCTTCTTGCCCTTACAGTCTTCCCCTCCTGCTTACGACAGTGTCATCCACGCCTTTGAGGAAACCTGCACTTGACTCTGAACAATGTGGGGTCAAGGCCTTTTTTACAGTATGGGCCAGAACGGGCCAGGTCTTTTATCAGAGGAGAACTTTGAATCAGAACAAAAATGGACAGTGCTCGGGCTTTGCCTTTCATTTTGAAAAGCATGGACCAAGTTCTAGTGTTGACAGGGTTTTTATGCACCCCAACATGCGTTAAAGGATGTCATTTTTTTAAATTCTATGCCCTGCAACAGTCATACAAACAATATGTTTTCCTTTTAAATCATGGCTGTTGAGTAAACAATTAAAGGCACCGCATGCAGCATCTCCACACAATGTTTTGCTGAGTCTAGCCCATCTTTAATATTTATCACTAAATGATTTTTAAATCCATTTACCCATACCGCCAAATCATTTTTATAGTTCTGCCATATAATTTTGTGTCATTTTGCTTTTTTCTGTAACCTGTGATTGGCTGAGAGCACATTGTAAACAAATATGTTTCACTATGAGATGAAACGGCCTCTAGATAAATGAACACAAGAACTAAATCATGACATTATATTCAGTCAGTATGTATTTTAATATTTAAAAAGTGCTCAGTTGTATTTTAAGTAAAACATGGTTTTGACCAGTGTGGGACAACTTTGGCTCATTCTGTGTTGAACTGCTAATAAAGAATCTCTGGTGTATGTGACTAAGAAGAATTTACTGAATATTACAATAAAGGGAAGAATGTTTTAGCTTGTTTTAGATAAGACACAATAGAGTTCAGATTGTAACCTTGATGCCTGTAGCCTATGCCTCGAGCTCATGCTTTAGCTGCTTATCCGTCAAATATCAAGGTCTTGTGTGTGAGAGTCACTTTAACTTAACATTAAAAATCCGGGCAGTGCCTTGCCTTGTGAGGTTGCCAGTCTGAACGAAAGCCCCTTTTGAAGTGCAGCAGTATTGGTTGTATTTCTTCTAAGTGGACCCACGCTTGTCATCCTTTATTACATTATTATAAACAGAGCCAAGAGGCGTACTCATGAGAGCTATTAGGTTATTGAATTTGTTTTCATTTCTTTTGCATTTGAATCTCGGGGTGTATTATTCCTTGCTACCTGCCTCATGGCAACCCGTTTTTTTAAAGACACAAGCTCAAAGTGCGCCAGCGGACAAGTGCCTGGCAACACGACCGCTCTGTGCGCGGACTGCCTCTCTGATTGACGTGGTTTTAGCGCGTTCAGGTACGTAACCTCTGTCTGTACAACGTTTATTTTTACACTAGATACGAGGGTTTAGGTTTAATGTCTGTTGAATTTTCCAGTGCAGTAGTTTTTTGTCTCGTCAGCAGTGGCTCACACAAACTGCTGCATGCGGGCACACAGGCTCCAGGCGCCTTTGAATAAGAAAACACATCAGTAACAGAGACAAAAAGCTGCCCAGACTACAATAAATACACCGTTCTTCATCCATATGAGCCTATACAGCTTATACGCAAGCTGGTGTTTTTCTTAGGATTCATTCCTTCCACATGCATTCATTAAGACCAGAGCCTATTGAGTTCATAAAGCCTCTTCTGTGGGCTTTGACGTAAAGCAGGAGCGCACGGTTATCAGTGCCATGGAGACAGGGTGCCCTGCATCTTCAATGCAGTGCTGCCGTTGCATAGAGACTAAGAAAAAAAGAAACTGTGAATTTCAAGGTTGATGCGCTGAATGACAACGCGGCTATGTTTAAGCAAGAGCTAGCCCATCTATCTCTGTGTTGGAGGCTAAGTCTTGTTACTTGTTGAATTACTGTATTTATTTCAAGGCAGGGCTCCCCGGATCCACAGAGACATGGGAAGGAGCGCACAGCTGCCTGATAAAGAGCTGCTTGGACGACATCTGGCTCTTATGATGCATTATACTTCCCCATAGATCAGCCCCTGAAACAAGAACACAGCAGCCATTACCCATCAGTTTCATCTGAATGGAAATATGGACACCTTCAGACGAGGATTTTTGACTCAACATGTCCAGGAACTATGAGGTATGTGGAAAAAAGAGCCTTCCTCTTTTTATATTGAAGATTTTTCCGGGCACAGCAGACCTTATGATGGGTGCTAACTGAATATTTATTAGAATCCTTTCAGTATATGGGCTCCATGCTATTATTCCTGTTTATTACAGTTTAAAGACAGAGCACATAGACCCATAGTGCTTTACATGTTGTGGGTTTCTATCGAGCAAGGTTGGATTTTGGGTGTAATCATTGCTTTAGTCCGGGTTTAGGGTTGTTTAGTCTCAGTTTAGTTTCACCAGTGTCTTTAATATGTATGGGTTTATTTGTGTGGGTGATTTCGTTTGTGTTAGTGATTTTAGTTCTTAGATCTTAGTTTAGTCTTGGGTTTTGGCTTTTTTCTGGGTTTACTCCGGGGTTTAGAAAGACCAAAGACCTTCTCATCCATGGTCTTGGGGTAATGTAGTGTCAAAGAACCAAAGTACCAGGGTCTCAGTGTAAGGCTTTCTAAATGAAGTAACAAGGGTTTAGTTCTCGTTTAATTTCAGTTTTTTTTTTTTTCAGTTGGGTGTTATTGTGTAGGGTTTGCAGTTTTTGGTTAATTCCGGTTAAGTCCTGTGTTTTTTCATGATTGTAGTTCAGAATTGAACCATAGTTTTGGATTAATGCAGTTGAATCCAGGCTCATTGCTGAGAGTACACCAGGACTTAACTGGACTTGAGTGTCTCGTTTTTAGTCTTGGTTTTAATGGTTGTGGTTAACTCTTTGGTTTTTACCAGATTGTACCTTGTTGATCTTATTTATTAATCTTCATTTTAATTTCAGTTTATTTTTTAAGTAAATGTTAATACTTTTTAATATATTATTTATTTAATTGTGTAATCGTGTAATTTCAATAATGACCAAAATAATTATTATTATGATTTTTTTTATCTTCAAGCTGCCCTAGTATGGATTTAATTATGTTGTTTTTTAGTTTTGGGTATAATCCTAGCAGACCTGGGTTTAGTCCTGGTTTATTCTTGGACTAGTAAAGGTTTAGGTGCACATGGCCGAGTAGTTAGCACTCTGCCTCACGACAAGAAGGTTGTGAGTTCAAAACCTGCCTGGCTCAAACATTCTCAGCCGACTCCGGTCTTTCTGTGAGGAGTCTGCATTTCCTCCGGGTACTCCGGCCTCCTCCCACCGTCCAAAGACACCGTCTAAAGTGTCCCTAGTGAATGAATGTGAGAGTAGAATGGTTGTCTGTCCCTTCTGTCTCTAAATGTTAGCCCTGCGACTAAATGGCTACTGTCCAGGCTGAACCCCGCCTCTGTCCCAAAGCTGCTGGGATAGGCTCCATTCACCCGCGACCCCTAATGGGACTAAGTGGTAGTAAATGAATGAATAAATGGTAAAGGTTAAATTTAGGTTAAACTGTGGGCTTGTTTTAGTCCTGGTTTATTGATTAATTGGTTTAGTCTCCTTTAGTCTAAATTTAGTCCTGGGTTCAGTCCTGTTGTTTATCATGGCTGTAGTCCTGTTTTATTCCTAGATTCTGAATCATAGGAATGACAGAAATGGCCGAAGGCTCTCACTCAGGCCATAGTTCTTGGGCTTCTCACTGGATTTGACAAAGTGCTATTGGGTCTCATTGAGAGGTTTTCTTTCAAAAAATTGGTTTAGTCCAGACAAAAGTTAAGGTAAAATAATCTCTAAAATGGCACAATGTAGCTCCATCATGTTCTCAGCATTAGTTTGTGAACGCGCGCAGAAAGAGACAGACTGTAGTGGTGTGATCCTGGAGCTCTTCCACAGACAGTGAATAATAGAACAACTGTGAGGACACCGTGAGCATTTTGATTGGTTTAAAGGCATTAGTCATTCACTGGTGTAAACTCTATTCACGCAAAGGAATCTCATTTGAATAAATATTAAAGAGCTTCAAAGTCCCTGTTTCTTACCTTTAATGTGATGCCTTAGAACATTCAGAACAAACGTACAGGGAATATATGTCTCATATATGTCTCTTTGCGCTTGTTTACGTATCATATGGTGTTTGGTAATTTTTTATGTTGTAAGCATTGTAGCAATAACATTTTTTTTTTTTACAGTATAACATTATATAGCAAAATAGGGTCCAGGTTCTCCATGTGAAAATATTTTGAAAACACAATAACTATGTTGAATATTGAAAGACTATATTTGAGTGCTGTTTGTAGATATGAATATTGGTCATAATTGTTAATAGTTTATTTTCAATAACAATAAAAGTGAATATATTGTGCAGGTTTCTAACCATAAACGTAAAGGTGCCGTGTTCAGTCCTTTGGCGGCATCTGGTGGCAAAAGTGCAGACTGTAATTCCACGCCTCATTCCCTGCTCTGCCCCTGAGCAATAAAAGTCTGCTCTGTCTTTAGTCTGCTCTGAAGAGCTTTACAGAAAAAGTTATACATATTTTTTTAGGTTTTATTGAGTCTATGTCTATGTCTATTTTTTATGAATATATATATATATAAGCTTTATTTGGATAGGATTACACAGTATTTAAAACATAGCTTCAACCATACTACAACATTTTGCACTCTACAAGTTTAATGGAAGTTGAACCAAATTGATAATGACAGGGTGAAAATGCCGGATGTCTTTTCTTTACTCCTCAGCCTGGTCAGTCTGTAGGGATGTTGGCTGCCGTGGAACATGGTCCCATCCTCTGCAGCGACTCCAACATCCTGTGCCTCTCGTGGAAAGGCCGGGTCCCCAAGAGTGAGAAGGACAAGCCAGTGTGCCGCCGACGGTACTACGAGGAGGGCTGGCTCGCCACGGGGAACGGGAGAGGAGTTGTTGGGGTGACATTTACGTCGAGTCACTGCCGGAGGGACAGAAGTACACCTCAAAGAATCAATTTCAATCTGCGTGGACACAACAGCGAGGTCTGGGCATCTGTTGTATTTGATTTTTCTTAGAATAGAATGAGATACATACAAATACACATACTCTTGTAAATGTTGCATATCGTTGCAGGTTGTGCTGGTGCGCTGGAACGAACCCTTTCAGAAACTGGCCACCTGTGACATGGAGGGGGGCATTTTTGTATGGATCCAGTATGAAGGAAGATGGTCTGTGGAGCTGGTGAACGACAGAGGAGCCCAGGTAAAACGTGTACAGTTATAACATCAGTGAAAAGAAAAAATGTCAAAAAAAAATCCGGTTGTGCTGTGAAATATGTGAAGTATGTTGAAATTATTTAGGGAATCATGTTTTAATTGGCATACACTAATAACTTGTGTGTAGTGCAGTCTTTTTCTACTCTGTCTATGTACACTATATACGCTATGTACACTATATACGCTATGTACACTTAGACCCTCACATAAAACAGTTGAAAAATCTAAATGCTTTGTCAAGAAACAAAATATAATTATTTAAAGTAAAAAAAACAAAAAAAAAATCCAGTTCTCTTTTTGATTTAATATAAATAAGACTCAACACACCATCACATGATAGAGCAGATGGAAAATCAACCGCAATCTGGCTATGTAGAGCATATTAACATAAATCAATGTTTATGTTAACTGAGAAAAGAAAAGAAAAGCTACATGAAGTCTTCAACACAAATGCATTCTTCTTTTCTCTAGGTGAGCGACTTCACTTGGTCACATGACGGCACTCAAGCCCTCATCGCGTACAGAGATGGCTTTGTGTTAGTCGGCTCCGTCAGCGGACAGCGACACTGGTCTTCTGAGATTAACTTAGAAAGTCAAATCACATGTGGCATATGGACACCTGATGACCAGCAGGTATGCAGCAAGTGTTTAATGTGAACAACCTAGCAAGCATCCGTCCTGCTATTGCCGTGCTTGTTTTGTAATTCAAGTACAAACAGCTTGGATAATTGTTCCCAGAGCGTATTCATTATGTAATCTGAAGTTGATGTAAAACTTCCCGCAGGTGTTGTTTGGCACAGCAGATGGCCAGGTGATAGTGATGGATTGTCATGGCCGGATGCTTGCCCATGTTTTGTTGCACGAGTCTGATGGCATCGTGAGTATGTCCTGGAATTGCCCTGATTTTCTGGTTGAGGACAGCACTGAGAGTGATACAGACTCAGATGACAATGTTCTTCCTATAGGTACAAACGCATTTATCCCCTGCACCTTTATATGTGCATTCATTTTGTGTATATACGTATATACCTGCAAAGAATAGTCAGATCTGTTAGGACTGTGTTGTAGAATTCAAAACAAGCGTTTTAAGAAGAAGTTTTAACACATTTTACTTGGTCTTGTCTGTTTTAGTGGAAAACGTAACATGCATCTGTATTATAGTCATGACTTGGTCTCAGTTGTGGTTCTGTTGCAGTTTTTACAATAACACTTATTATATTTATGTTTTCTTCACAGCGCGGAGAGTGAAGCCTTTGTTGACAGTCAGCTTTTTATCGGGAGACATTAGTTTAATGAACAACTATGATGACTTATCCCCTGCCATTATCCGCTCAGGGCTGAAAGGTAGGAACATTGTTTTCAAGTGTATTTGTGTGTTGTCTTTTCATTAGAATTTTTAGAGCCATTATTATGCATGGAGATTAAAAGGAATCTTTCCTTCTCTCAGACGTTGAGGCCCAGTGGTGCTCTCAGGGAGACCTTTTGGCTGTGGCTGGGATGGAGAGACATTTACCTTCAGACACGGCCTGTGCAGCCCTCATGAGAAACGCTCTAGTCAAGTTTTACAATGTTCAAGGAGAACACATCTACACTTTGGAGACACCTGCACAAGTACATAAATTACTTATTATGATTATTATGATATTATAGAAAAAGTCCTTTGACACTTTGAACTAGACATGTTTGAGTACTTTAAATTTGGAGTTATACAATTTTGGTTATTTGCTTCTCAGATGTGAATTATGAATGAACAATAAATTACAGATTGGCCACAAACAAAACAGGGGTGTCTTATATAGTGCTCTATTCATGGCATGTAAGACAGTTCATTAACTTGTCTTTGTTTGGGGCTTTAAAAAGGTTTTAGAATGCTTCAAATCTGTATTTTTTCAACATAAAACTTAAGTAATTGTCTCATTTTAAGTCCATGCCAGTAAAAGTGAAACTGCAAAGCTTTTAGTTTAGTTGCTGGTTCTATTATTACTTTGTTGTTGTCTGTTTTCAGAGACCCATCACCACCATCTGCTGGGGTCACAGAGACTCGCGCCTGTTCCTTGCCTGTGGTCCAGCTCTGTATGTGGTGAGAGTCGAACACAGAGTGGCTAGTCTTCAGCTCTTATGCCAGCAGGGTATCGCCAGCGCCCTTCGAGAGGAGAAAGACGTTGGCAAACTGAACATGCCCTCACTGCTGTGCTCTTACGTCACTACAGCTTTTATACCAACAATAAAGGTGCATTGATGCTTTTAATTTATTTTTTTACAACAGCAACTGCCTTAAAAAACATAGACATAAACAAACAATAAACAAAAGACTGGGATTTCCCACATCTTGTGTATTATAGTTACCCATAGAAAGGATCAGATGATGAAAAAATGAGAAATGTTCTCAGCCTTTATGCAAAAAAAAGAGGGTGCACTTGTCCCGAAGCAGTGTGCAGTTTTTTTGCAGTCTTGTCTTGGCTCTGTTTGTCTGCTTTTGGCAGTAGTTTAGAAACATAATCAGGAAATGATGTGATTTCTATTGGATTCTATGAGGGCATAATACATCTTTAAAGATTATTGGGGGGCTTTTCAGCCTTTATTTGAGTGTAATAAACGGTGTAATAGAAACACAGACACGGGCCGCTCGCTCATATATGGTCCGCGGTGTGCTAATGCATGTAAATATAGTTTTTGACTTGAGATCACTTCACGACAGAAATAAACACTGATGTGTTAGAAGACTTTTCTCTGTGATGTAAAACTGCTGATTGCGATGTGTTTTTTTGAGTGTCCAGTTGGTCCACAGCCCTTTCCTCTCTTTGTTCTAGCCTCCAATCCCTGACCCCAACAACATCCGGGACTTTGTGAGCTACCCCACTTCTGGGAACGAGCGGCTTCACTGCACCATGAAGCGAGCGGAGGACAGTCCCGAGGCAGGCGGACCCTGCTACACCCTGTATCTTGAATATTTAGGAGGACTGGTGCCAATTTTAAAAGGAAGGCGCATTAGTAAACTCCGGCCTGAGTTTGTCATTATGGATCCGAAAACAGACAGCAAAGCAGGTGGGTTTGGGCTAGTGGTCGCCATAGACGGATTATAAAGTACAGTGACAGTGCAACCTCCCTGAACTACCTCACTTCTTTATCAGGAGGCACACCGTTTTTTTTTTTTTTTTTATTAAAGTTTATTTAACAGGGACCATACTAGCAAACATAGTTACAATACAAAGCCTGTAACTGATGTGCAGCATATAGAGATTATAGCTAGTGCTAATTTTCAACTCCTGTCCCTGGTTGGGCATTTCTAAGAACATTATAAGACAAATACATACATAAAGAAAAGAAATACTACAAAACTATATATATATATATATATATATATATATACATATATACACACATATACACACATACACATATACATATATATACATACACATACATACATATATACATAAACATACACATACACACATACATAATCATACACAATTATAATGACAATTAAAAATGTATACACTTTTGATTTGTCTTTAGCCACAGTTCTGCTCACATTTAACATGTTTGATTTTACACTGTGACTTGACATCTTTTCACACAGCTTATGTTGCACTTGTAGTTTTGCTCATTACATTTTGTATTTCTTTTGTATTATGTCTATGTAATCTATTTACTTTTTATTGATTGATTATTTTTTATTTTGTACAACATAGAAAGACATTCAGAGTACAGGGAAACAGTTTGACTGAAGACACCTGGTTTGTGGTGTGTATATTGTGGGGTTTTGCAACAGTGAAGTTAGGTGCAGTAAAAATGCTTCATATGTTTGCAGACTAATTATATAAAGTCTGTTGTTGCCACTCTATGAAATCCCATTTATTTATGATGAGAGGTGTAGAATTTATAAAGTGAAAAAAAAATTACTCAACAATTCACAACTTACTTCAATATTTTTGTCATTTTAAGCCAAACTATTCCTTTAGGGGCCACAACACTTGCACTGTGTGACTGTGATTCACCTTGAGAAAGAACAAATACACATTCTGACTAATCAGCTGTAACGTAATATGGTCGGAGGCTTAATCCTTCAATAGTTTGTGCGATGTGTTTACTTTTAGTCTGTGATTGTACTAAACATTCATTTTGTTAACTGCTGACAGCCACTATATTTTAGCTATAACAAATTATTTCCATCTATGTCATTCCAGATGAGGTGTGCGTAAATCCCATCGCGTTCAGTGACAGCTGTAACTGCTCTGACTCCAGTGACATTGAGTTGAGCGATGAGTGGGTTGGGAAAAAGTCACCAAAGTTATCTCGAGGGAACAGGTCACTCTAACTCTGCATGACAGAATTATATAAGTGAACTGTGTTTCAATGCTGTAATATTTATAGCATGCAGAAATATGTGCATTTTTCACAGAATGAACTTGGAATCAAGAAAATCTCCCAAACATTCACGAGTCAATCAAGAAGGTCAAAGGTCACCACGGTTACCGTCCAAAAAACCACCTGTTCGGTCACCTAGTTTGACACGTAGAGAGTTTTCTATGGACGGACTCACAGAAGTAAATGTTTTCATTATCTCATACAAAACCAACCTAAGGACTGATCATTTTCTTGTCACACTTTGATTTGCTTTCTCTGTCTCACAGCACAATTACCTGGCCCAAGTCACGTCTAACATTTGGGGAACAAAGTTCAAAATTGTTGGCCTTGCTTCTTTCCTGCCTGCTAATCTTGGTGCAGGTAAGCGTGACAAAGACACATGCCCATGGGCACCACCAGGGGGCACCCATCCCTTTACACTGTGTGCACAATTATTAGGCAAGTGATTATTTTTACCATATTTTATCCATAAATTCCAACTCCAAGCTGTATAAACTTGAATCCTTATTGGATTTAATGTATATCAGGTGTTGTGTATTTGTGTAACAAAGGAGGGTGTGGCCTAAGGAGATCAACAACCTATATCAAGGTGTGCATAATTATTAGGCAGATTCTTCTCTTCAGAAAAAATTATCCAAAAAAAAAAAGATTTAACTGACTCTGAAAAGTCAAAAATAGTAAAAACTCTTTCACAGTGATGCAGCACTCTTAAAATATCTAAGAAATTGGAGCGTGATCAGAGAACCTTAAAACGTTTTGTATTGAATAGTCAACAGGGTCTCAAGAAACGTGCCGAGAAGACAAGACGCAAAGTAACCGCCAAAGATTTGCAAAGAATCAAACGTGAAGCTACCAGGAACCCATTATCCTCCAGTGCTGCCATATTCCACTCCTGCAACCTCCTGGGGTGTCAAGAAGTACGAGTTGTTCAGTTCTCAGAGACATGGCCAAGGTAAGACAGGCTAAAACCCGGCCATCTCTGAACAAGACACAGAAGTTTAAAGTCAAGAATGGGCCAAGAAATATCTGAAGACAGATTGTTCAAAGGTTTTGTGGACTGATGAGATGAGAGTGACTCTTGATGGACCAGATGGATGGACCCGTTGTCAGATCAGTAACGGACACAGAGCTCCACTTCGACTCAGGTGGGTGTTGGGGGACTGGTTTGGGCAGGTATTATTAAAGATGAGCTAGTTGGACCTTTTCAAGTTGAAAATGGACTCAAAATCAATTCTCACACATACTGCCAATTTTTAGAAGACACTTTCTTCAAGCAGTGGTTCAGGAAAAGTCTGCATCTTTCAAGAAGACTTGCATGCATCAAAGTTCCACTGCGTGGCCGGCCAGTAAAGACTTTAAAGATGAAAAACTAATGACATAGTCCCCTTCTTCACCTGACTTAAACCCTATTGAGAACTCCTGGGCCCTTCATAAGCAGGACATTTACAGTGAAGGTAAACAGTACACCTTTGAACAGTGTCTGGGAGGCTGTGGTTGCGGCTGCACAAAAAGTTAATTCTGACCAGATCAAGGAAATGACTGACTCCGTGAATGGAAGACTTGTGACTGTTGTCGAGAAGAAGGGTGGCTATATTGGTCACTGAGTTTTTTTTTTGTTTTGTTTTTTTGAAATTTCAAAAATGTTTGTAAATTTTGTGTTTGTTCATTATTCTCACTTTAACAGGTGAAAATAAACAATTGAGATGGAAAAATCTGTTTTTCATTTAGTTAAATGAATAACAATAATAATGAATAACAATAGCATAATTATTATGCACACTAATAGTTGCCTAATAATAGCGTACTTGTAGATATTCTCTTAAGAAAGCCAAAACTTCACTTTTACTACTTAAATGTTTAGATTTGAGGCTTTGTTGACATTTTGAATTGACCAAGAGCATTGTAGTTGTACAATAACAAAATTATTCCTCAAAAATACAACTTGCCTAATACTTGTGCACACAGTGTATAAGCCCCAGTGTATGGGGATAATAAAGGGATAAAAAAATTGTTTCTCTTATGTGTTTCAGTTATCTATAAGACCAGCCTGCTTCATTTGCAACCGAGACAGATGACAATCTATCTTCCAGAAGTGAGAAAGATTTCTCATGACTTTATGAGCCTGCCTGTGTTCAACCCCAATGTATTTAGTGAAGATGAAGATGACCTGCCAGGTGAGGAACAAAAGAATCAATAAATTAAAAAAAATATATTTTGGTTGATATTGAAATATAATAATTTTGCTCTAAGCTTGTGAAATAATATAAGTCATATCAAATTATCAGTAGATAATATTTATATTTGTGTTATAACCTGTCTATCTTTTGCAAAGCACTTTGAATTACTGTTGTATAAATTGTGCTCTATAAATAAACTTGCCTTGCATAGAACTAAGAGGGCAAGCTGTATGTGATAGGAGCTTTTCACAAAAAACACTTTAAATTATTAGTCCAAAAAGACTATTCTTCACAATTTATGTTAAAACACAACAATACCAGACTTATTTTAAATACCTGGCTTTGGTTGAGAAATGGTAAGACCCACTAACAGGTCTAGAGGTAGGTTGATAAGGAATTAATTTAAAGCAATGTAGAAATACAAAGTGTAACTTGTATGTGCTAAATGGATTTCCTCTCTATGTCTGTCCTCAGTGATGGGTCCATCTGGTGTGGCCGGAGACAACCCTCCATGTACAGTCAACATTCCCATTGCTCCTATTCACAGCCCCGCTCAGGCCATGTCTCCCACTCAGAGTATCGGCCTGGTCCAATCTCTTCTGGCCAATCAGAACATCCAGCTGGATGTCCTGACCAACCCCACTGCCAACGCATCAGCAGCAGCCGCAGCAGCAGCTTCGTCTTCAGCTTCAGCTTCAGCTTCAATTCCTGTCAGTGATCACAACCAAGACCCTATCCCATCGCCGTATCCTGCGACTACCAGATACTCAAACTCCAGCCAAGTGATGTTTAATGGGCTAGAGCTGGGTTCGCTTTTACCTGGTACACTCCCTCCACCACCCCCGCCTCACCACCTCCCACCGCAGCAACATTCACAAAGACCAAGTCACTCCCAGCAGCCACGTCAGCCGCCTCCAAAGATGTCGCAGCAAGGGCAGAGAATGCACCACCAAACACAACAACAGCAGCAGCAGTCCATATCCCAACAGCAAATACATCAGCAAATGCAACAGCAGATGCAACAGCAAATGCAACAGCAAGTGCAACAGCAAATGCAACAGCAAGTGCAACAGCAAGTGCAACAGCAGATGCAACAGCAGATGCAACAGCAAGTGCAACAGCAAGTGCAACAGCAGATGCAACAGCAGATGCAACAGCAAGTGCAACAGCAGTTGCAACAGCAGATGCAACAGCAAGTGCAACAGCAAATGCAACAGCAGATGCAACAGCAAGTGCAACAGCAAATGCAACAGCAAATGCAACAGCAGATACAACAGCTTCAACACCAGGCTCAGCAGCACCAACAGATGCAACAAAACCAACAAGTGTCCCACCAGACGCTTCAACAACAACAGCAACTCCAACAGCAGCAACAACAGATCCGTCAGCAAATCCAGGAAATGAGGCAACAGCAACAACAGCTACAGCAACAACACCAGCAGATCCAACAGCACCACCAACAAATGCAGAGGCAGCACCAGCAAATGCAGCAACAGCTCAAAATGCAAATGCAGCTTCCCCCTCCTCCATCTGGCTATCCCACCATCTCCTTACAACAGATCCATCTCCAGCCGCAAATGCCACCTCCCACAAGTGAGCTGGGATTAGAAAGGCCCGAACACGGAAACACTCTGAGGTCCACTCTCCCTCGTACACTTCCTCCGTCTTTTAGCGACGCAGAGGGGTCTGTGGAGATACAAATGAGGAAGGTAAACCCCCCTCCTCCTTATCCTGGGACAGTCGTATCAGTAGCGGCTACAGTTGCTAATACGCCACAAACTATTACAGTAACAAACTGTGATAGCCCTAGTGTCTTGGCACCAGATCCTTGCCTCAAAAAGGACGATTTCTTGCTTCACCCAGTTACCTTACAATACCCAACACCTCTCGGTTATGAACGGATTACCACTTTTGACAGTAGTGGCAACGTGGAGGAAGTTTGTAGGCCACGCAGGAGACTCATTCGAAACCAGAATGCATATGCTGTACATGGCATTGGAGGCTCAGCTACTCTTAAAGTCACCTCGTCTGAGAATAAAAAGATACAACTTCCCTACAGTTCGGCAACACTGAGTCGTCTATCCGTTCCCAGATACTCTATACCTAGCGGTGATCCTCCTCCTTATCCTGATCCAGCTAATCAAGTTACTGCTACGCTTTCCCCGCCCCAGAGAATCGATAGTAGTCTGATACATGCCACTCTCCGTCGTGAGCGCCGGGATGTTACTCTCAAAGTGCCCCAAATGATTGAAAGCTCAAGAACCCTTCCCACCAAGGCCAAATTGAGTAGTTCGTTAGGTCTTGGCTACCAGCAGAGGTTGCCCGCTGCGCTTTACACGTGTACCCAGTGTAGCAGTAACAGCAGTAGCACCAGTGTCAGTGTTTCAGGTGGAGGGACGTCGAGCAGTGGTATCGCAGGGGGCACTGTCGTGAGGCAGGACTTCCCACCAGGAAAAGTTTCACATCACAGCACCATTATCGTGCATTCGAAAAGTGCCTCTCCTTTAGCGTCGCAGTCGTCCTACAGTCTGCTGGGAGCAATGGATAGCAGCCGGGACAGGACGGTGTACGTTAACTCCGCCTTCACCGAGGACGAGACTTTGAACCAGCAATGTCACCTTGAAAAATCAGTTAGGCAGTTGAATCTTGGTGATGTTAGTTTGACATTAAAACGCCCCCCGCCTTATCAGTGGGACAACTCCACTACAGAAGACTTTTGGCTCACCCCTGAACAGACAATGCTTGCTCCTCCACCCCCACCTCACAAACCACCTCCAATTATCATTAGCCAAGCTCAGCATATAGACGTCACTCGCTTACCTTTCGTCCTTACCACTAAACCCCCAAACAGTCCCAGCACGAGCACTCTCACTTTCCCCTCGGGTTACCAGATTTCACTTTCCCCTTTTCCGCCCGGTGTAGGTCACAGTGGACCAACAATGCAGACCTTACAAAACAACCCACCTCACAATGAATTAGTCACCCAATTTGCTCAACAAGATCCCAACTTGGTCTTACCACCAGGTTACCCTCCAAATTTGGCTAGTTTAGCTTGCTGCCCTCTCCCTCCGATGTATCCAGGTGCGAGCTCATGTGCTGGACTCCAACTGCACCCTGTCAGCCTCCACCCTTGGAATCCATACCCCTGTCCACCTCCGATGCAAGACCCCCCAGCGCCACCTCTCCCGACTAAAACTCACCAAATCCTAGAAAAGCCAATTCTCTCTCCACCTCCTCCCACTGCACCTCCCCCACCGCCTCCATTACCGCCTCCTCCCCCTCCCACCGAGCTGCCACCATCCAAAAGTGCCACAGAAGATTTAACAGACTCCGCCAACAACTTCCCAGAGTCATCGTCCTTAAATGAAAGTCCTGTCCCACAAGAATCAGAGCGCTTTAGCAAGAAGAGCCGCAAAAGGCTGGACAGTAGAGCCGAGGAAGCCAACATGACCACTGTCTCTGAAGGCAAATCCAGAAAGGAAGGCCGTGCTCTGTCGGATTTTAACACACTCATCTCCAGCCCGAGGCTTGGAAGCAGAGAGAAGAAGAAGCCCAAGGGACAAAGAGAGCAATTAAATAAAACCAAAAAAATGAGCAGGACCACAAATGAGTTTCAGGATAGTTCAGAGAGTGAGCCAGAACTGTTCATAAGCGGCGACGAGCTCATGAATCAGAACCAGAGTAGTAAAAAGAGCTGGAAGAACAAGAGGAGTCTGCGTCTGGCGAGTGAGCTGGAGGAGATAAAGTGTCGTAAAGCAAATGAAAAAGAGGATCGCAGTTTAGGAAGCCAAGGGTTCGTCTATGTCATGGCCAATAAACAGCCATTGTGGAATGAAGCCACCCAAGTCTACCAGCTTGACTTTGGAGGACGTGTCACACAGGAATCAGCGAAGAACTTCCAAATTGAACTGGACGGTAGACAGGTAATGGACACATCTAATTAATATGTCTAAGGCTCAATAGTAAGTTGCAGTAGTCACGTTGATGCAAGTAGCTTTCATTTAATTTTAAGCTTTAACGTTATTATTGACATTATTTGAGATTGCATATCAAGATAATTGCAATATGGATATTACATTGTTAAAAAATGACTTGTTTTCATCCATAATCCGGGTTTGTGCTTTTGTCTTTTTAGGTGATGCAGTTTGGGCGGATCGATGGAAATGCCTATATCTTAGATTTCCAGTATCCTTTCTCGGCCGTGCAGGCATTTGCTGTTGCTTTGGCCAATGTGACTCAAAGGCTGAAGTGAGAAGACAATTTTTTGTTGATTCAAAATCAACTACAAAGCTCTTGCACTGATGTGTGTGGATCTGTAGCTGGAAAAACCCAGGCTTTTTGGTGTTTTTTTTCTTCTATTCAAGTTTGTGACATGCAGACCATTCTGTTTAATCCTTGATCACAGGTCACTTATACTTACTGCATTAAACCTATCATATCCAGTTTATATGTTGAATGTACACTTTTTACACGTAATACTTGAATGTTATTTCATGGCATTTCAAATATGCCATTTTTTTCAGAAAACAGTACAAGCTCAGTAAAAGTGGCCCTGAGCTGTCATGCCAAAGACATAGTTTACATTGCATTACTATCATATTTATAATTAAAGTCATAACAGAATAGCAGCAGAATTTTAAATGAAATAAATATTCACACAATAGAAATCTATTATATTGCACATGATGGCCCTCTTGAACAATGGAGGACTGGAGGTGTCTTTACATCACCATTTTTCTCCTTTGTTTACATGAGTGAAGCTTTCTGCCAATCACAGCTCACAGAGGGACGGATGATGTATTAATTGAAAAGGAAAATAGAGCAAAAACATTATAACTGGAGGCAGAATAAACCTGGAAATGACTTGAAAAGAGCATGAGAAACAAGCCACATTAGTCACCTGAAAATCCTGCATATTATTCCTTTAACATAAAATAAATATGCCTATAACAAATCCATTTCTAAAGCTACCCCATAGCTACAAGGGCAAATGTTTATAGCATAGTCCCTAAAAAAAGTACAATGTATTTTATTCACAAAATGATATTATTATTTTGTTTTAACACGAGCACTTCTTATTGCTTCAGTTTTGTTTGAGTATTTTTACACATGTAATAACTGTAAATGACTTTATGGGAACACTTTATAAAAACTGCACACTGTTAATCCCACATTAATAACATTAATATTAATGTTTAGTCATTAATAAACTCATGTAACATATGAATGATACATCTGCATATACAAATTGTTAATTTATTAATTTATGGTTAATTACGTTTTTATTTATGTTAAATATTTTTTTAAATAATGTGTAGTTATTATAAAGTGTTGCCTACTTTAATATTGCTATAAAATAGCAAATCTGGGACAAACTAGGTAGCTTTCTAATATAGAGTCTAGGTTTGATCCTTCCATCATGTATAGTCCACTGTCATGCTCGTTTGAGGCCTGTGAGACCCAAATGAGCCCAAATTAGAACGCCCAACTACTTGACTTTTAGTTGCAGTTCCAGTTAAACCCATATATGGTTCTACGTCGTTTTCAAGTGTTTTTGGCGCTTCTTTTAAACTGCATTTGAATGTGAAGTATAGTGGTTTGCCTTTTTCCAATCAGTGCTGCTTTCGATAGAGCTCGTCTGCACTAGCGCTAAACAACTGTATGTAGAACTGATGTTGTACTTGCGACACAAAGTATAATGCTGCTTGCACTGTGTATTTAGTAGATGGTCTAATATCTTATGATATGCTTATAAAAATGTGCTTTTATGTTGCCAGTTTCTGTAATTTGTTTTTTAAAATATGCTTCTTGAGATGATTCTCTGAAGTGTTTTGATGTTACATTCGCAAAAAATACAAAAAAAAAACAAAAGAACAGAGATACTTGTTAGTAAAAAACAGATTTATGTAGAACTGGTGCTAATGTATAAAACATACAGAAATGTCCGGATATCTGCAAATTGAAAGGTATTTTAAAGTATAGTATATAGAAATATTTTAAGAGCAGTGATAGGAAATAAAATAAGGATAACTTTAGTTTTTATTTGAAGACCTTTACATGAACACAGCTTAAGAGATTTTTGCGACAGTGTCAGTTTTCAGCAATACTGCCTAATGACTAGTTGGTTGCTTATTTTGTTTTGTTTTTCTCTCTGTTTGCAAAGGAAACAAAACGGATATGACAAAAGTTGAAATGAACCAATAATGCTGGTTAATAAGTAATAAATAACTTTGTGGACTTTTGACTTTTTATGTTTTGTTCAACTTGTTGACATACAACTTAATTTTATATACAGTATACATTATATACATGTATACAGAGCATTCACTTTACATTTAATGAATCTTGTATGTGGATTGAGTGCATTTGAACTATATTGTTTTATAGTTAAATATATTTGGATCCAAATTGGTCTGAAGTAGCCATTTACCATACAAACAAGACTAACACAGTTTTAGATGGCAGCTGTACTAAAACCCCTTTTTCTTGAACTTGTGAATGCCTTTAGTACTGCCACAGGGACGGAGTCAACACAGCCAGCTCTTACGCCCATGACGGAGACTGAGAATGTTTTTCATACATTTATAAGGCATCAGTGTTAACAGGAGCTGCTAATCATTGGCTCAATGACTTCCATCTCTGAGTCATTCTTCTTATTTACATCTCTAGTTCTCTCTTTAGCACCATCTAGTGGAGCTGATGGTTGTAGTAAGTGCTGAACTTTGACCTGAAACACGTCCCATCTCTCAGGAAGCAGGCCTCTGTTGAAAAACAGAGAGGTCAGGTAGGAGAAGAACAAGATGGCAGCGAGGGCAGACAGCATGCAGATGGTTTTAACTGGAGAGTGCTGCACATAAACGCCGTCCTCCAGAGTGCATCCTGGGAAATGGAGTACAACAGGTAGGCCTATTGTTGGGTCTCCACTCAGCAGTCTTAAAGGTATTCCCACCAGCAAGCCCATAATGGCTCCATAACCATTTGAGACGCTGAAGAAGAGGATGCACAGTAACTGAGGGAAAATGACATTGTAGGCCACTTCTGCTCCAATGAACCAGAATAATATGGCACTATTTTGGAGGTTGGTGAGAAATCCACCAGTCAAAGCCGATATGACAACAGAGACACTGATCACCCACCGGATCTCTCTGTCTGATGCCTGTTGAAGAAAAGGTCAATAAAATATATTTTTCAAAACAATACAATATTAACTACATGGATTCCCCTCTGACCTGAGGCCTCAGTATGCTCTTGTAAATGTTGGCAGTGAAGACTGAAGCAGCTGAAAGCATCAAAGAATCTGCAGACGACATGACGGCAGCAGCCACACAGCCGATCCCGATGATGGAGATGTAGGACGGGGTGAGGTGCTGCAGAGAGATGGGCAGGACTCGAGCTGCTTCTCCTCGATCATATGGAGATGGAGAGCCATAAGAGGTCCGGTTCCAGTCTGAGGAAATAACAAATTAATGTTAGGATAAAACTAAACTATTTTAGCATTTATGACGTAATACCTGTTGAAGAAACTGCAGCCCCAAGCAGGATGGGGGGAACTCCTAATAGAAGAATAAAGAACGCAGCAAAACAGCATGTGATCTTGGCTGTCTGAGTGGAAGAAGCTGCCATCGTCCTCTGGTGGAAAGGCTGGTATCCCAGGCTCCCCAAGGCCTACAAGGAAAGTTTTTTTTTTTATCAGATACTTTGTTTACAATTATAGACAGATATAGATGGATATTTAGACTTACAAAATATAAAAAGTCATCCAGCAACGTCCCTGTCTTTTTCTTATCTACATTTCCGATCCATGGAGCGTGTAAGGAGTTGTTCATGAAAGTCTGGCGGATGTCCAGAGTGGAAGGGTTCATCAGGACAAAAGGAACACATACCCACTGTAGAGATAAGGTGTCTATAGTTACAGTTTATAGTTAGGACCACACTGAGTCATGTAGGACTCACTAATTTATTTTAAAATCTTCATTCTAGCTGCCATCTAATGAAGAGATGCTTAAACTGGCCTCTTAAGTCTCGCAGCCAAGTTTTGGTAATAGGCCTTACACTCATCCCAGAGCATGAGCATGAGCAGAGTATTAATTACTTACTCGTTACTTTGGCAATAATAATAATAATTAAAAAAGCATGGACATTTTTGGACTAACTTTGGAATGTTTGTAATTTGAAGGAAACAGACATAACTAAGATGTTGAGGGACAGAGATCGAGTCAAGTCCAGAACCAGACCACGACACATGTCAGGAAACATGTTTCCAACTTTATGGGTGCATTATATTGCATCCATTTATTTGGGTGACACCCCAAACAGCCCTTGTACTCACCAAGCAGACAAATACAAGGCTGAGCTGTATGACGTCTGTGTAGGCCACAGAGTAGAGCCCTCCCATCAGAGTGTAGGCTATGGCCACAGCAGCAGACATCCAGATGCATAAAGCATAAGACAAATCCAAGATCACACTGATGGTTGAACCTGAAGAACACCAGAAAGATTGTGTCCTGACTTTTGATCAACTTGGCATCAGGATGGGACTGAATTGTGCAGGTTTTGTACATTACCTAAGCAGATTAATATTAAACCCAGCGAAAGTACATCAAGACAAAGTGATGCTAGAGAAATGATTGCTGTCAGGACTTTTCCATACTTCATTTGGAAAAGGTCCACCATGGTCACACACTTCTTTTCTCTCATTGGCTTTGCAAACACAAAGCCACCTACATAAAGAAAACAACAAATACAGTTAAAGCAGCAGCTGGAGCTGTCGGTGAGGAGGACAAACTGAAGTGGCTCAGAAAATGTTGACAGAACAACATTTTCAGGCACCGTTACAGCTGCTGTCCCAGGAAATATTTTATTTGAAAATGTCATTAGGTCAGTAATATTGAGGATAAAAGGTGTCACATAATGTCCTCTATACAGCGGACTGTTGACTGTTTTGGCCGCAACTGCACTCACGAGTAACGTTAGTTGTTTAATCCCTTTGAATTTTGACATGACCTGGAGGAGGAGTGCTGTTATAGTTCTCATAAATGTAGTGCCTGTAAGAAAACTGCTGATAGCACCTTCTGCAAGCATCAGGATATCTCTGTCTTTCACTGTTGTTTACTCTGTGCTTTTTTACAAATTTATGTCTTTATTTTCAGTCACAACAGAGTGCTCAGGCTCAGCCACATTTACATAGCTCGGTGATTGAAATCTGTTTTTTAGCTGGATGTTTGGTGTTGCTACATAATTATGCCCTTTGTGATACCAGCATTCTTTTTTCTAATTCAGTGTCACTTTGGACTATAGGCACCAAGTTTATGCTAGGTGCCATTTTGTTGAGTTCCCACCACTTTGTTCAGTTTTGAGAAGGACACTGATTTCCTGCTGATATGAGATGAGATATTTATTTTATTTTGGCATAAAGAATTTGTTTTTGCCCCATGCAAAATTAATACCAGGGATGCGGTGACTTTGTTCTAAAAAAATGAGGATAAGTAAAAACCAAACAATTTTTTTAAGTTTGCTCTTAGTGCATCTTATTTCATTTAAATTAATTACTATTAAAAAATTTCTATTCTTGGTAAATTTATTTGGTAGTTTTATGGTAGCAATGTAAACCTGACACATCAAAAAATGGCCAGCAAATTCATTTTTTTTTTTGGAACTGAGAACATTTTAAGAAAAAAAAAAAAAAAAAAAAAAATCGAAATCATTTTTTTCTGAGATTTTTTTTGTATCGATACATTGGGCTATTTGATTAATTAGAGGTCTCAGAAACTCGAGTAGCAAATATGATTTTTTTTAAGGGTTAATTAATGTGTATCTTTTTCAGTTTAGCTAGATTAAAATATTAAGCCGGTGTGTCTAGTGCTTGTGGGTGAAGGAGCTATGCTTTAAATTAGAGAGGTTATCTGGTTTTATGTCTGTTTTATATTGTTTCCAGTTTGTATTGTATTTCATGACTTTATTTTGAAATGTCTTGCCCTTGTCTGTGTCTCTGTTGGACTTCCTGGTGTCTTTCCCTCCTGTGTGATTACCTGCTCCGCCCTAATGTGTTTCACCTGTCCCTTGTTGTCTGTGTCTATTTATACCTGTCTGTCCTTCTCCTCAGGACCAGGTCATTGTCTCTGTCTCAGTCCATGCCACCTGTAAGTCTTGTCTCTGGGCCTTTTGTTTCTTGTGTAAATTCCTAGTTCGTGGTTTTTTGTATTCTTAGTTATCTCTGGATTTTTGTCTGCGTGTTCCGTCTGGGAGAGTTTCTGTTCATCTTAAAATAAATTTAGTTTAACGTTTTCTTGGAGTTTTTGGGTTTTTGCATTGGAGTCTGTCCCTGTTCCTGAGCCCACGACCATGACAAGAGGTGAGGAAGACCTGTGGAAGTTAGCCAGGCCCTCAGGTCTAACAGCATTTTTGTCTGTGTGGATTTACAACTGGATTTATAATACTTGTCAAATTACATATGGACCTGTTTCTTCATTGAACCACCACCACTGCCATATTTAGTCTGGCCATTCTAATCATTTCCACCCCTTAACCATCAACACATGTCAAGCACAAGCTAAAGCCCAGGCTACTACAGTGACATGTTTGACTTTATTCTGCCACTTCAGTAAAGGTTAAACCATGCACAATATAATCTTCTCTCTCTTTGTCCAGTTCCACTTTTTTAAAAGTCCAAAATGCAAATATAACCACTACTAAAAGGTGAATTACTTGTTCCAGGTTGCATATACTTACAAAGAATAAAAGTTGTGGAGTATGCCAACAACATGACAACCGTGAAGATTAGTCCCATAGAAGGCGTGTTCATCATCTCAACAGTGCCAACGATGAAACCTCCTCCGACCCACGTCGCTACAGAATTAGACAAAACAATGGACATGGTTACCATCCTCGCTTATGTCACAACATTTCTCATATAAAAACTTTTCATTAAAATGTCAATCACTCAGCTTGATAGTTTAATAAGGTTGTAGTAATTATGTGGTTTTATATGTTCAGGCATGAACAAATACTGTTAGGGTTAGTAAGTTCAAATGTAAGTTCAAGCGGTTGCTTGTCAAAGCAGGTATCGCAACTAAAGAAATCACCCAGCCATAATTGTAATGAGAACATAAAGCACAGACAGGTACACATACCTGGACCTGGTGAGATACTTGGGGGAGCTCACAATAAAGCAACATAGTTTTAAGACAAAAATCTAACAAGCATCAAGCATGTAAAATTTTCATTACCCACCTGTCATTGTAAAAATCCCTAAAACCAAGTTAATTTTGCGGTTTCCCAGGACAGCCATCTCCATTTCTGAGGCTCCACTTTTCTTTTTTTCCTTTTTGGACTTAAAAGAAGCCCAGATCCCGGTGCCAAGGACCAGCAGGTAGAAAAACACAACTGCTATAACTCCTGGGATGTTGACAGCCATGATGCACCTCACACTGAGCGCAGAGAGACTGAGTGGAAGTTGAGTAACGCTTTGAAGAGATATGCTGTTTAGCATGTGCGGCAGGCAGTGCACTCTGGGTCCCAGGACCAATCCAGCGGCACCCTCAGCCTCTGTTTTTCATCACATCCACCAATCACAGACTGCACCTCTCTGACTCTCAGAATTATTAGTTCGTCAGCAAATCTCACTAAATACTAGGACTTTTAGAGGTTTTATTGTAAGGTTGAAATGTCGGGCAATAACATGAATAGATACTAAATAAAAATGTATTGCTATATGCTAAAATTTACTTTATAGCCAATATTACAATTTCTTGTTTCAGAAAAAATAAACTGCATATTGTTTAAATATTTTAAAAATAGGTGGCAGTCTGTTGTTTAAAAAACAAAATCAAAATTATTTATTATTTTTATCTGTATGGAATTACATAAATAAAAGACAATTTACAAGATTTAAATTTAGGAACATACGAAAAATTAAAAGCATAAAAGAAGAAGAGTGCAGAAAAAAAAAAAAAAAAACATTTTAAGTTGTGGTGTAGGCGGAGCTAAAAAGGAAGGTTTTTAACCTCCCCTTAAACAATGTCAAAGTTGAGGCTTGTTTTACTTCATCTGGGAGGTTGTTCCAGGTTTTTGCTGCATGAAACTTAAACGCTGCTTCACCCTGTTTAGTTCTAACTAAACAAGAGCAGAAGTCTGTCCCAGATGTTCTCAGAGTCTGAGGAGGCTCACACACAAGCATATAAGAAATATTTTCAGGTGCTATACCATTTAGAGACTTGTAAAGCAGCAGTGCAGTTTTAAAGTCTATTCTCTGAGCAACAGGAAGCCAGTGCAGAGATTTTAAAACTGGACTGATGTGGTTGTACTTCCTGGTGTTAGTTAGAACCCGAGCGTTCTGAATAAGCTGCAGATGTCTTAACCCTTGTTGATGAGCTCTGAGAAGAATATTTCTCTTGCTTTTTGCAAAGTTTGATTGAAAACATGCAGATTTTCTTTGTATACCTCAAAATAAATTAAGAGTTTCAATTTATGCCATTTTCTTTCCGCTTTTCGGCATTCCCTTTTCTGTGCTCTGACAGAAGGAGCATTGCTCCACGAAGCCTTCTGCCTCTTCATCACTTTAACCTTAACAGGAGCAATGGTGTCCATAACATTTAAAACACCTGAAGTATAACAATTCATTAAATCATCAACTTGACCTGATGAGGCATTTTCAAACCTGTTTTCCTCCATAAACTGTGTCCTGGTGTTATCATTAATGTGTCTCTTCTGAACAACTGTAGGTCCAGCAGCAGCTTTTGGAATCATGGACAGATGGAAGAAGACACAAGAATGATCAGCAACAGCAATCACAGTGACCTCTGAAATATGAACAGCCTTTGTAATGACCAGGTCCAGAGTGTGACCTCTGTTATGGGTCGGCTCATTAACATGCTGACAAAGACCAAAAGTATCAAGAACAGTAGAAAGTTCTTTGGCATTCCTGTCAGAAACATTATCCACATGCACATTAAAATCACCTGATATGAATATTTGATCATATTCTGTACAGATAACCGAAAGCATTTTAGCACAACATCTAAAATAGATGGAGTAAACCTCAACTCCAATTTGTATGACACATACTCAAATGATAAAAACTCACCAAGTGATAGTTTCTGGATAAGAATATTATCCCTAAAAATAGCACAAACACCACCACCCTTTTTGTTTTCCCGCATTTTGGATAAAAATGTGAAATTCAATGGGGTGGATTCAATAAGGACAGCATTTCCAGTCTTGCTGTCTAACCATGTTTCTGTTAAAAACATAAAATCAAGCTTATTTGAAATTATAAAATCATTAATTAAAAAAAATTTCTTTTTTAATTAACCTGACATTGAACACTGTAAGTTTCAAGTCTGTTTGAGCAGGACCAGACTTTATCTGTTTGCAGGGAATTTGAATCAGATTTGTCTGATTAGACAAACTAACTGTTATTCTCTTCTCGAGTCTGCGACTTCTGACTGTAGTTATGGAGCTGGGGGGGAGTGTTCTCTTCCAGGGCCTCGGGTTGATAAGTATTTTATGATGACAAAAAGTCCTGGAACAGCAGAGGCCCTCAGTGTCCTAATCACTGATAGTAGCCTTGATGCTAGTCAAGGCTTTTGGAGGAGCTGGTCTGGGAGGAGGTGGAGGGGGTGGGGGCCTGACAGGGGTGCATTGGACTCTAGGTAGTGGCCGAGGTGGTATTGGGGTGATGTTTTTCGGGATGATGATAGAACCCGTGACCTGGCCAAGTTAGGTGTGAGGGGTATCATCTTAATTCCAGATTTTACCAACATTTCCAGGTGATCTGGAAATCCCATTGGTGAATCCGGGGATGGGACAGAGATGGTGAGGTCCGCAGAAGGTGTTGATGTTACTGGGGGGGTCCAGGGTCCTATTGGGTGGGTCCATTTCAGTGGTGAAGGTGTTGATGGTGGTCCAGTCAGAGGAGGATCTTTGGTTGGTGAGGCTGGAGTGTTTTTCTCATTTAGTGGCTGATGGCTTCTCAGAAGACCCTTTCTTTGTTTAAGAGGGCGACCAGAACCATTTAGGTGTCTCAGGGAGTGCAGGAGATTATCTGTTAGCCTCCTACATACACCTCAGACTTTGTTCACAATCACATTTAAGAGATTTGCAAGCATCTAAAGTTAGTGATCAGTTATCATAAATAGTTTTTATTCCCAGGATTAACATCTCCATTTTTATCTCATTCCCCAAGCGCTGCTATATAAACATTTAAACTCATGAAAAGAATTGTATAATTTTACTGTTAAAGCTTAACATTACTAATTAATCATCAAAGTCACTATGATATCAGACAAACTCTGCTTTGTTTTAACCTTAAATAAAGACTTACAAAAAGAGTCAGTTCAGTCAAATCAGGTAAAAACTAAATTTTAACAATTTTTTTTAACTATTTATTTATTTTTTGTTTTTTTTTCTTCGTTAATGTAGGGGGATACCATTTGGATTGTATATAAATGGATAAAAAGTTATTGTTAAAGTAGTTTCTGTTGCAAAGGTCACTGATGGTTACAATGTTCCGGAGTCGCCTCTTCTATGTTCCAGTCTTGCTATTTTATATTTATATGAGACTCTAAAACAGTAATTGCTTCTACACATTTAGAATTTTTGCGGCTGACAGATCATTGTCGGTTAATTTAAAGCCTGGTCTAACCCTAAAACAGGGCTGAGTGTGTGACTCCTCCAGTGAGTGCTATCCCTCAGGACAGATTTTGGTCGAATCCACCTGTTCTTCTGATGTCCAGTGGACGAGTTGGACGGCCTACTGTTTAAATCAGACCTCTGTGCCGATGGGAGAGGCTGCTGGGAGTTTAAAGAACAACCTTTGGGGGGGTGTCAAAAAGGATAGTACAGTAAAATAGTCACATAACACAAAACCTGGTGTGGTGTGAGAGTAGAGTAAAGGTTTTTAGAGTAAATTCGAATGCTCCCGTGTTTAACCCTGTGGGATGAACCCGCGGGGAACAAAAGGGAAAGCGTGAGTAAGAGTGGGGTTTATGCTGTTCTGACTTTGATACAGCATTGCCCTTGAATCAAAGAGATCAGTAAGACCTGTTTGCGTGAGTTTCAAGCCTTCTTTTATATGTTCTGGACAGGATATAGTCATAATGTCAACACACATGCGCTCTACGACAAATTGTGTATGTACTCTGTGAACTCTATTTAGTGGACTCTGTAAAAAAAATATTATATCATTTTAAGTCTTCTCTTTTAACACTGTGTCCTGGTGGATTTTTGTCTTCTTTGGTCCTCGAAGTTCCACTTAATCTTCCGCATTCACTACATTTCTTTTCTACATTTCAACTGGTGAGAGCTGAGCTTATAGAGGGAGGAGTTTCCTGGAACCGAAACCTGATGGACCAGGCTGTCCTGTTCTTTCCGTCCTTAGTCATGAAAGAGAAGTGTGACTCCAAACGTGAGTCACACCTCTATGCAGTTGAAGGTAAACTAGTTTTCACATTTTTTCTCCTGTGATGTAAGATGTAGCCTACTAAGGGGCATTTAAAGCTCATAAACTGTAGCACCTAAAATAAATTACAACAAAATGTATTTATTTATTAATTTCACAGACCTGCCTGTTTGGTGCTTGATTAAGAATTATTATTTTTTTACTTTTATCTTTATTTTAGTCCTTGTCGACCTATTCTTTAAGTCATTTGTTCAGTGATTGATAATTAAACGTCCCCGAACGCAGCGCCGTAGTGGGCGTGTCACAAGGGCCGTGTTACCGGAAGTTAACGCACGTCGCAACCATGGTCGCAACTTTTTATCTTTATTAGCGGAGTAAACTCTGTAACATTTTATGCATTTACTTAAAATTATTCACAAACCCACATAATCTATATTATATTATCTTATTAATATAAAAAATGTAAGAAGTAAGATTGATATAGGCCTACGCCATAAATAGTGTTCGCTGTTTTCTCATTTGAGCGCAGCTGTCAACGAGAAGACTTTTACGCTGAAGGCAGAAAGGAGCGCGCTGTCTATTGGCCACGGCTGGACTGACCGTAACATATGGCTCTAAACATCCTCTAAACATCGTCGAGGAAATGCAGCAAAGCACCGCGGCGTTACACTGACACATTTTCAGTGGGATATTGTCATTAGAGGGACACTCAGAGTGGTTTTATTTCGTTTTAAGTGTTTGTCCATTTGTAGGTATGTGATCATTTTTTGATTTCTAGCTTCTTTAACTGGATAATAAGGACTGAAAACTCAACATGGATACGAGTAATAATCTTCAGCAAAGAGGTTGGTGACATAAACTGTGTAACTAATGCTGTAACTTCACTGAAAGCTTTACTTTGCTCCCACTACAGAAGCCCATTCATTCTCATTGAATGCTGAGAATGTACTCTTGCCTTAAGGGCTTAATTTTTTTATTTTTTAATTTTTTTTCTGAACTAGATAATAATGCCCAGACTGAATCAACAGATGCTTCCCAAAGGATTACAAGACAACAGACCCTTACACTGATATCGATGGCATCTGTCAACTTTAGCTCAATGATCTGCTACTCAATTTTAGGTCCCTTTTTCCCCAATGAGGTAAGTCTGACCATGGCTGTGGTCAGTACAAACATGTGAGCATTGTATTCACGATATGAAATGTAACAAAAACTGAGCTAAGGTTCAATCCAAGACCATTCTGGAAGAACAGTATGTGACTATGAATGCCTTCTGTTAGACATTGTGTATTGATTAGGACTGAACCAGGACTAAATTAGGCTCAAACCAGAGGAAACATAGAACTAAACCAGGTTGAACCGAAGATTAAAGCAGGACATAAACCAGGACTAAATCCAAAGGTAGTAATATTTATACAGGTAAAAGGTCTAAGGCGCTTAACAAATACAAACACCTGAGTCATACTCATGTCAAGGTATTGCATAAACTGAGGGTTGGTTGCTATTTTCACTCTTACATATATTCTGACTTTTTTTGATACCCACACCTCTTTTGTTTAAGTATGCCCTACTGCTGTATAACTGTATTTTTTTATTTTTATTTTAATGAATTGTTCCTGCATTAACTCGGATAACAATAAACAGACAAATACGTGTGTGTGCTTGAATATGTTTTGTGTGGATTTCTGTCCAGGCTGTAAAGAAAGGTGCCAGTCAAACAGAGATTGGACTCATATTTGGCTGCTACGCGGTCAGCAATTTAATAGGTTCATTAATATTAGGAAAATATGTAAGTACATCTATGTTTGCTGATGTTGTCCAAAAGTAGGGACATTTTATTTGTTGCACATTAACTGTCTGAATGCCTTTGTTGCAGATTGTCCAAATAGGTGCAAAGTTTATGCTCATTGCAGGGCTTTTTGTGTCGTCAGGATGCACCATAATATTTGGGTAAGGTCCTTTCTCAAGAAAGGAGTCGGGACCAGAGCAGTAAAATCAGAGGATTAGTGTAACGTTAAATACGTTAAATACCACAGAAAGATTTTACAGTAGACAAACCAGAGTCATGGTTGTAGGTCGCCAAACTCATGGAGGATACTGTTTAGTGAAGGAGGCGGAGTCAGAACAAGATTTTAAATATAAAATGTTTGAGATTTTCATTCAATCTCAAGAATGGACAGAAATCCCATATGTTGTCTTGGCAGGTATTGACGCGTAAAAATAAGTTTGAGACCAAGACAAGGCCAACACTTTTAGTTATCAGGACCATGACAAGACCAGGACCTTTACAAAACCCTCTCAAGACTGGTCTGGAGTACTACAACACTACAAATACCTGATTTCTCAAAGCCTTGGACATGTGCCAACAAATTGACCTTTGGAAAGTAGGATTTGTATTTTCAGAGCTCTTTCATTAGTTAAAACAAATGAAATGCATTACAGAATATATTACTGGATATAAAATACACAAGCACGGTATTCTGTATAGTAGAAAAGTATTCATTTGAATGGGATTTGGGTAAAACCTTTGGAAAAAGATTATAACTACAGTTTAACTCTGTCCTTTTAGCACAGCATTGTAGATGGAAGTGTTTTTCCTTTTGCATTGTGACTGAACTTCAACGTTTCAGGGTTGTTCTTCTTTCTTTCAGATTACTTAACCGTGCTCCTTCAGGCGCTCCTTTTATTGCCCTGTGCTTTATAGTCAGGTCAATCGATGCGGTGGGCTTTGCTGCTGCCATGACCTCTTCTTTTGCAATAACAGCAAAAATATTCCCGAACAATGTGGCAACTGTTTTGGTGAGTGTAGACGCCCCTTGTCTCGCTGGTATGTTGTTTTGACGTTTAAATCACGAGCAGAAAACAGTAAAAGCATTCTAGTTTGAGTTGTTTTGTGTTTCCTATTGCTCCCAGTGTCATTAAAAATAATACCAGACAGGGATTCCACATCTGGTGTACTTTTTTAACAAGTATTCCATGAAAAAGTAATGAAACGTTTAAAGAATGAAAGAAAAAAGTGTGGTAACACAGCAAATTAAATATTCTGTGTGGATAATTTTCAGTGCAGTCTGCCCCATTAAATGTTTAATTTTAGCCTTGTTTGATTTCTTTTTTGTGATTTTGCTCTCTGTTTTTAAATTGCTCATCAGTTTATCAATGTTTTCAATAATGTCTAAGTGTGTCCAAATGACTCTTTCTTGTCTTGGAAAAATCGAATTTTACAGTAAACCTCCACAGAACATACACAGATTTACGCGTGAAGGTTGAGGGCACTTAGAAACTAAATTCCTTGTATTTAAATGTTTTAAAGTGAAATCACAACCAGATCTATTTCCAGTGTGTGCCTTTAGATAATAGCCTGTGTGCGCAAAGCTGTTCACATGCTCTAAGTGTGAATTTATTTACTGAACTGGAACCTGGTATGCTGCTAAACAAAGAATAATTTGAATTTCAGGGTAGCTTGGAGATTTTTACAGGCCTGGGATTGATCCTGGGGCCACCAGTCGGAGGATGGTTTTACCAGTCATTTGGCTACGAAGTTCCATTTATGCTTCTTGGATGTTTCCTGTTAATTATGGTTCCCTTTAATGTTTATGTCTTACCCACTATTGGTAAGTGGTTCTGCAATTTAAATAAAATTAGTTAAAAAAAAAAAAAAAAAAAAAAGAAATCCGATTGAAACTTTCTTTCCTGGTTCTGTTTTCAGATGCAGATCCCTGCAAGGACTCATACTTTCGACTTCTTACTCATGTGAAAATAGTCCTGATCTGCTATGTGATCTTCACTCTGAGTGCAGGCTTGGGCTTCTTGGATGCCACATTGTCTCTCTTTGCCATGAACAAGGTACTTTCCATTGGAGTTACAAATAAATGTACAGGACAACTTTATAATCCCCGATGACAAACTTAAATATAGCAAGTTGTAATGACTACTGTTTTAAAGAAAAGGTTTAAATCTAGGTGAAGACGTTTTGTCTCTGATTCCAAGAGACTTTATCTATTCTGAGAGCTGAGCCTAGCTGTTGAAATTAGAGACTGAGTCCAGATGCTTTTGCTGTAACCTTCTTGATGATGACCTGGTTGACCGACAACCTTCACAGACACTGTTGAAACAAAAGTGACAGATATGGTTTGTTCTAGTTCAGTCTCTCCCCTGGTTACGTCGGCCTCATCATGCTTGGTTTGTCCTTACCTTACTGTCTGGCGTCTCCTGTCTTGGGGTTTTTCACTGATAAATATCCTGTGAGTATAAAGCTGGCCAGATTAAAATGTGTGTTTTTAAATAAACATTTGTAAAACAGTATTTTCACTCTGTGCCCTTTAGGCCACCAGGAGTTGGTTTATGGTGATCGGAAGCATTGCCACTGCACTGGGCTTCTGTCTGCTGAGTCCTGCTCCATTTCTGTACATGTCTGGGTAAGAAAAACTATTGTATTTACATTTTAAATTATTCAAGTTGGGTAAAGCCACTGGCCTCTGCAACACACTCACAATACCTATACTCAACATAAGCTCAGTGGTTTAGGGTTTTAGATGCAATTTAAGAACAGAAATGCAGTCTTATCATCAGAAGTTTGCCACTCTTAAAATTCAGTTCTACTGTAAACATTTATGCTATAGTATATATATGCCCCAAAAGCCTTGAAAAGCTTGCCATTGGTCTAGGCATCAACACAGATCCACACAATATAAGGTGCTAGGGTTAACTGATTACACTAGCTGATAATGCCACTGTTTGGTGAGTGCTTAGGTGGCCACTTTAGAGTGCTGTAGAAAACACTGAAGGATATTTGTCACAGTTGCCTTCAAATGTGTAAAAAGGTAACCTATATAAATGCCCAATCACATTCTCTAATATTCATAATACTGCTGTACATTGCTTTATGTCCTACACTGGCTTGTGTATATAATGAAATGGTAGAAAGTGTGGGACTGACTCAACAAAAACATTACTATACTAGATATACTTGAACTAGAACAGAGAACAAGAGTCGCAATGCTCTGAGAATAATAAAACAAATGTAATTACAATTATGTATTCATCATTCATCATGGTGTTTAGCAGGTCATATTTGGTCATATGTTTTATAATACCTCTGTTTTTGCATGTGTAGCCCGCTCTGGTTGCTGGTCCTCATGCTCGGTGTAATTGGGTTTTCTCTCGGCATGACACTTCTCCCCACGTTCCCTGAGATCATCACATATGCATAGTGAGTGGCTTCACATGTTCTTCTTCCACATTTATGGCCTTGAGTGAAATCTTCAGACTAGGATGTAAAAGAACAAGTCTCTTACGAATATTCTTGTATATTCTTAAGTGAGCAAGGGTTTGAAGAAGGCCTGAGCACTTTGGGGATGGTGTCTGGTTTGTTTGGAGCAGTTTGGTCCTTTGGGTAAGACTGCAGTCCGAAACAAAAGCACATTATTATTATTATTACTATGGTATTTTACTGATATTTAATGACTGTCTAAGTAATACATTGTTTTGATTCCCCAGCATGTTTTACGGACCCATAGTTGGTGGTCTTATCACAGAACATCTAAGCTTTGAGTGGGCAGCTACAGTACAAGGAGGGCTGTGCTTTTTGGCTGTAAGTATCACATGTCAAGGCCTAGTTTAGTATTTGGTGAATGGGGTTTTATGAATTGTTAATGTATAGTTTTCAGTAGCTAGTGGTCAAGATACTCACAGTTTGGAGAAGCAGTCACATTACACAAAGACCATAAATGACATTGAGTGTCCTCACATTGTTTTCTGGTAAATTAATATGAAGGGGGGAGGGGCCCTCTGTGCTTAGATAAAGGTGGTCTGAAATATCCTGGTTAAAGATTGGACAATTATTTGGTAAAATACAAAAAACTAACTTATCCCAGGATAAGCGGTAGAAGATGGATGGATGGACGAAAAACAAAACTAGTGTTGTTACTTTTATGTTTTCCAAACTAGGTCTGCCTTGAGATCTGTCTTCTCAAGCTATTTCTACTGCTGTTAGTTACTAATGACAGGACCCAACCCTTCAGTCTTACATTAATAATGTCACTTGGTCCGCACACTCTTCCCCAAAAAAAGATCTAGTCCCCATTTTGATGCAGACAATTACAAAAATAAAGAAATTAAGATAAGTGTCCCCATAAGCCACGTTAGTCTTCTTTTAATTGTTAAAAAATGTCATCATTTAATTATTATTATTGTTATTTTATTCTTAGAGACTGTATTGCTTCTTATGTAATTTTTACTGTATGTATTGGCTCGTCAGAGAACTCATGCGAAGTGCAATATCTCAGTTTACAATGTACGCGTGGTTACATACTGAGAAGCTTATGTTCACAGATTGAAGGCACAAAATGAGTTTTCAGGCCAAGTTTTGACACTAGGTATTAACACTAACAGGCGTTGGTGAGATGTGTAAAGCTGTATTATATTTATGATAAAAACAAGGAAGTCTTATTTAGTGTTTAGTAAAAAAATGCTTCTGTCTGTCCTTGTGTCCTCAGGCCTTTCTGCTCGGTATATTTTACATCTGTCAAAGACCTCAACGGCAAAGGTAATCATACAATCAAACCAGATTAGGGTAATGTTGCAGTATTTACTAAATGCTGTAGGTACTTTACTACTGTCACGTTGTGCTGTAGTCAATACAACACTAACCAAAGGATAAAACGTGTATATACAACTTAATTGTCACTTCTTTTTAGGATTGTTGTGGGAAAATGTTATGGCTTTTGTCTTAAAAGATAAAATAATTGGTCAACGCCTGCACTTGTTAAAGTTTTTATTTAATCCGAATAGTTGTCCTAATTGAACAGAAGCTGGTTAATTGAGAGCCTTTTATGTTCAAGACCCTGGGCACTTTGAGATTTGAAAAGATGCTATAGAAGTTAATTTTTCTGATGTGTACATACAGTGTATACATAAAAAATGTGTTTTTGTATTGACAGACCAAAACCTTTTTAGAATGACATCTCATAAAGTACTAAAACATTACTAAAAACATGTGTTTGATCCAAAACCTACAGCATAAGCTGGTATAACACTGCCTCTTTGTTTTACATTTTAGACCTCCAGTTGAACGCAGACGACAAGCAGATGACAGCACTCCTCTTCTGAACGAACAAAGCTCCGAGACACCCTAAAAGAAGCAACAGTACTTTTATTGTTACATGTCGTCTCCTGTAGCTGCAGCAGTGACTGTAGTGTGGGGTTGTGTGTATATTTCATGAGGTGATAAAGGATTTACCTTCATGTCTGAATTATTTAAAAGGTGCAGATGAACACAGAACGGATTCTCAGAACATCCCTGACACCTGCCTTTTGTTGTGCAACAAAAAGCATTAATGACAGTTGTGGTTCAGAAAAGAAGATGACTGTTTTTTAACGAAATTTTAAATAACACTGATTATAGTATAATATACTATTATATAAAAATATGTTTGGGAAAGCTCTCTCATACATTGTGCCTTTTTGTAAGACATTTTGTCCGAGAGTTTGAATAAAACATGTTAAAACATTGTGTATCTTTTATAAAATTACACATTTTATTTATCTACAGTTAAAATATTGTTTTAAGAAGTTCTTACAAAATACACAAAGCCTCTGTTTTTAATAGTTTTGGTCAAAGGACATATAAAAACTTAAGTTCTATCACAGGTTAAAAAAATATTTGTAGTTAATTAGTAAAATTCTTTTTTGCAAAACAAATAAAAAAGTAGCAAAACATTTTGGTGCAAAATTAAAATAGATTACAGCACAAAATAGAAGCATATAGACATTTATGTCTTTTACAAAATGTGTAAACCAATGAATAAAAATACAATAAAACTGAAACCTGTGTACTTATTTTGCAGTTTGTGTGAAAAAAATTAAAATACACAAGAGAAAGTAAATTGTTTATGTATTATGCATCATGCATCAGGCTCAAAGGCATCGTTGGTCCGGCCGCTCGGTGTCTTTGGGAGAGGTCTGCCTGACGTTTTAACTCGACGCCTGCTGATGCTGCTCAAATCTGCAGCGTCTGGATCTGAAGCTGTGGCCTGAGACGAAGACATGGATAATCCTGGCCTTTTCACTTTCTTCTTCTTTTTAGTTCTGTGAAAGAAAAATCTGATTTCAAATATCCAAATATGTTACAAATGAGTCATCAACATGGTTTATAAATTGTCTTTTTTTAATGCCTTAGCAAACAGTTTCTTTAATTTAATCCATGTCACCATAGAAAAAACTGTGTTAAAATATAAAAAAAGAAATCTGGTTCACATAAACCCGATTTTTTTCTTGTTCTAGAAGATCAAAATAGCCTCAAGATATTTAATAAATGAGTATTTTGGAGAAAGCAGTCCTTATGAGTAAATTGAAAATTAGGTAAGAGTATTGCACCAAAGCTGAACTTACTTGGTATTCGTCAGCTCTGGCTCTGTGTCCGATAGTGTTGGTTCAGAAAGAAACCTAAGATCACCAGAAGAGCTAATGGCAGCAGAGACCTTGAAAGGTTGTAAAGCAAGAAGAAGATAAAACACCAGACAGCCCAAGATCACCATAACCCAAAAAGTCAAATCAATGCTTTTCTTGTACTGTGGCTGATGCAAACACAAGCCACGTTATAACGCCCTTGTATTTGTTTCAGCTGCATATGATGGAAGAAGAGCTGCTAAGGTGTGTAGAAAACCATACCCTTCACCTTAATAAATGAAAAAGAGACTGATGTTTTCTTACTCTGGTTGGTGTCGACCTATCAGCTGTTCTTTCAGACAAAACTGTGTGAGCCTCTACACTTTGAGATGCCTCTTCATTGTAACCAGCTGCAACCAAATAGAGTTGATCGTTTGACACTGTCATTTATTTTGAACAAAATCTAACAATATCACTAATGACTTACTTTCATCTGCCACATACGAAGCCAGAAAGTATCCCTGCTGCCCGTTGGAAAGGCGCCCAAACCACCAGTTTTCATTGTCCTTGTAGAGCACTTGGATGACGTCCCCACGGCGTACTGTGAGTTCATCAGAACGGTTTGCTTTGTAGTCGTAGAGCGAGACGACCTAGACAAGTGCATAACGAAAAATATAAAGAGGAAAAGCAACATAGACAGAGATTACATTGGATTTGATTCAACTTTATAGTCACATGGTACAGAATATAGTTGGGCTTAATACAGTGACTTACAGAATTACAGATGGAAATATACAGTTGGATATGTAAAATTAAGCTGTCAAGATGGGACTTACCACTTGTTCAACTGGTGCAGCATCTGTCTCTGCACAGATCCCCGAAGAAAGCTGATCAGAAAGAGCCTGACCAATTAAAAACATAATCTTAATGTTGTGGAAATATTTGACCGAAATAGCAAATGAACTGTTACAGTAACATTATCATTAACAAAACCTAAATAGTCTTACCCTTGGCCTGAAGTAGGAAGCTCCTCTTAGACGTTGACCGACTGGAGTAAAACCACCTGAAGGAAAAAAACAGTTTTCTAAAAGTTTTCTTAACGCTGACGAAATCCGTATTGTATATTTAAGCTCACAAACACATGTGAAAATAACAAGCGGTCCTTCTGAGTCCCTCTGCACAGTGTACATGCTTCCGGATTACTGCTTTAGCCACAACTGACTTAGCGGTGGCTAGTGGGCTACACTAATACACAGAAATATTTGACCTCTGACCTCGGAGAGTTAAGCACATTAGGCTAAAGTGAAACAATGTCAAAAGCTCCTCACGGTTTTGTGTGCTGGCGGCCTGTGGGAGAAGCTGCTCGGCCAGAGAACCCGAGAACTGCAGCTGAGAGTGTGGGGACAGAAGAGATGGAGGCGGTAACGAGGCATTAAATCCCATCTAGGAAATAAGGAGTTCAGAAACAATGTACAGTATGTGTGTAACATCATGTTTTTAAATTTTTCATTTACAAAGCTCATTTTAATATTTTATAGGAATTACGGTAACACTTTAGAATAACTGACACTATTAAGCATTGGTTAAGTATTTAAAACAACTTAATTAAAGTTGAATTTATTTTTACAAAGCATTAATCCAGCATTAATAATCACATTATAAACATTGTTATAAATGTTTTAGTGCCAATGATAAACTCATGTATTACAGATATAAATGATATTTCAGTGTCTATAAATAGATTAATACATTTTTTGCTAATTATGCATTTATTAATGCTTACCTACTTTTTTTATTGTGTGAGTTATTAGAAAGTATTACCAAAATTATAAAGCATAATATTACTACAGAGCTTTTAAATTTACACACAAGATGCTATAGTATTATGCAACGTATTCACTCATTCATTTTCTACCGCTTTGTCCCGTTAGGGGTCGCGGGTGACTGGAGCCTATCCCAGCAGCTTTGGGCCTGATTGGGGGTACACCCTGGACAGTGGCCAGTTAGTCGCAGGGCTAACATTTAGAGACAGAAAGTGACAGCCATTCATTCTCTCTCACATTCATTCACTAGGGACACATTAGAGTTGCAGATTAACCTGTACATGCATGTGTTTGGACGGTGGGAGGAAGCCGGAGTACCCGGAGAGAACCCACAGTAACATGTGGAGGACATGCAGACTCCTCACAGAAAGATCAGAGTCAGCCGAGAATATTGAGCCGGCCGGGTCTTGAACTCATGACCTTCTTGCTGTGAGACAGGAGTGCTAACCACGCTAACCAAGTTTAATTTGCAATATTATATTTGCAATAATGGCCTTTTCTACCTAAGCATTTCAACAGGCCTTTATAAGACTATAAAGGTCTTTATGAAATGACACTTTCTGCTTTCAGTCTGGCCAGCTAAAGTGGCTTTTGTGTGGAGTTTGCGGACACTCAGGAAAAGCTGTTTTCAGTTGAGGTCTCAATCATTTTGAAGCAACTTGTTAATGAGTATTATTATATATTTTTTTTAGTTAAAGAGAGAGAGATCAAAAATATATAACTGTTCTAGAATCCCACAAGAAAGAGCAGGAGCTGTTTTTTTACTGGTTTCTTAACATCAAGTGCATTTGATCTTTATATAATTTCCATTATATACTTCAAACTTTACCTTATTGCACTGAAAACAAGCTGACACTCCTTGATGCTTCCTAAAGTAGTTACACAATTTTCCCAACTGATATCTAGTTATATATATAACAGGATTATATTTTACGTATATTACTAGTTAGGGTTAAAACTAAAGCAAAAAAGCACTCACCATTGTTGTATCTATTGTCGAGCCCCTTCCTGTGCGAGTAAGCCATCTTCTGTCTACAAGAATCACAGCAAGCAAATATTGTCTTATAAATACTGTAATAACACTGTCTGTTTATTTAACTGAATATATACCTTGTTCAAAAAGTAAACCAGAAGTTGAAGACCTTTGATGTGGTTCCTGAAATAGATTTTAAAAGTAAGTTGTCATAAATTGCTCAGAAGCACATTTAAGAATATTTGATGCTGCAGTGGGGTTTTTACAAGCACTGAATTGAGCTGCTCCTTGACAGTCTGCATTCTCAAGGCAAGTCTTGTGGCTTGTGCAAACTGATCCATGGCCAAAGAAGAGACAGATGTATCCTGCAGGAGGGTTGAGTCTGGGGTGTTTCTGACAGAAGTTGCTCTGCTCATTCCTTTTATATTGTGCAACTCCAGCTGGGAAACTATAGCAAAGAACAACACAAATTAATTACTTTAACTAAAAACATCCCACAAAGAAACTGAGGGGCATTTTTTCACTGCCCCACCTCAGAGACCTAATAGTGCAGTACAGTCCTAACAGAACGCTTCGTTCTCAAAATGCAGCGTTACTAGACGTTCCTAGAGGGTTTTCAAAAGTTCAACGGGAGATAGAGCCTTCAGTTAGCAAGCTTCTGTTTAATGGAATCAGCTCCCAGCTCATGTTAAAAACACAGTCTCTACATTAAAGGTTAGACTTAAGACTTTTTGATAGGGCGTATGGTCAGGACATATAGGTTAGCGGTGCTATTCTAGGCCTGGACGTTGAGGGAAATATGACACACTAAGCATCTGTCCTCTGACTCTGTCTGACTTTTCTCTTATTACAACATAGTTTAGTTCTTTACTATTCATAAGTTATCCCTCTGTCCCACTCTCCTCTGGGGGAGTGGATACTGTTGTAGTCAGGCCCACTGTTAGACGTCCCAGTGATGACTGGCCCCTAGCTGTGCCCCATCTATGATCTCGTCCCAACCCTTCATATCCACTTGTACATACTGTATAATGGACTATTTCTCAATAACTGTCCTGCACACATCTATTGCACAGTCTGCCTGTCGTGATAGTATATATTCCTTTTTTTAATCGGCTGTTTTTTTTCCCTCAGACCCCGATGGAGGTTTTAAGGACAGGGGGAAATGTCTACTACTTTCTGCTTTCTGTATTTGTTAAGCCCTTTGAGGGAATCGTTATTGTGATGCTATATAAATAAAATTGAACTGAACCAAACATTTAAAAACACAAACCTTTGCGGTCATACAGATACACATGGATAGGTTGGCTCTGACCAAATGCACAGAAGGCCACCATGTTTTCATGAGGGTGGAACGCCACGCTATGAAGAGCAGTGGCATAACAGAGCTCTGAGTAGACCGCTACCTGGTCACCTAAAAAAAACAGTCAAAACCATTGGTTTATTGAGTAACTAGATGTGCACTACAGAAACCTATTATAAAATGCATAATCCTCACCGGTCTCAGTATTCCAGACGTATGCCATCCCATCCTCACTGCCAGAGAAGAGAAAGTTCCCACATGGTGTAAAAGTGCTGTAGATCCTCTCTTTGTAGTTGGTGGCACCAGTGTACTTCTTCACCACCAGACTAAGAGAGGCAAACACGGCAACAGGAAAGTGTTTACATTCACCTTTTAACATTGTGTTGAAATTATGTGTGGAATAGAAACTTAAATAGTTCAAGTATGTGTTAGTTTAGGCCTTAGTTGAGACTTAAAAATATCGGTAACCCCATATTTGTCCTGCTACACATGTTTTCTTCCTACATCCAGTATCACATTAGAGACATTTTCCCTTCACGGATAATAAGTATGTTGTGCAAGGTGCCTTCATAATCACATTCTCAAATCTATCATCCTCAGGACACTGTCTTTGGCGTGGATGAGCAGGCACCGTCCGTTTGGATGGAGCTGCAGCATGTTGATAGGAACCCCACGTAGATCAGTCTCATCGATTTTCTGTAGAGGCAACACAACCCATTTTAGACATATACTTATGACTAGGTACAATTTAGATTTTTTTTATTGTACGTAATGAAGATGATATCCCTTACCCTCTCGATACACCAGCGCTGACATGGCTGACGATAGGAACTGTTGTTTACCAAAGTTTGCCAAACAATAATTGAGCCAGCATTGTCTGCAGAAAACATTCTCCTCCCTAATTGAAACAAGAACACAATATTGATGAGAGAGGCTAGTTTTACAATATACGTATATCATTTATTCATACTAGGATTTGTTATCCAATTCAGAACATAATAGAATAAAACTAAAGAAAGAAATGAAAAAATCCAAATTATTTTCCAGATTGAACAGGATTTTTCAACTGAAACCAATAAAATCAAGTAAAAATAGTGAGTACATTACCTTCAGAGTCAAAACAAACAGTGTTGATGAAACTGCTGTGACCCTCAAACTCTTGCAGTAGCTGTCCGTTAACATCGTCCACATCCACCGTCCAGACTCGTATCACACTGTCATAGCCCCCAGTGACCACCAGTTCTTGGGCTGTGGGGTGATACTGAGCACAGTACACGAAGGAGGGATGGGGGAGCACCTTCTGGGCATTTGGTGACAGCCTTGCAACGTTCCACTCTCTGTCAGAAATAAACAAACATGACACTTACACCCTCTAGTGGTTTAGTAATGTAATGCATAGATGCTGACCTGACAGTTCCATCAGAGGAAGCCGACAAAAGTCTTGTGTCATCTCTGGACCAGCAGAGATCGTAGACTATTTTTAGATGACCACTGAATGCAGCCAATACCTTGCCAGAAGGGACCTCATACACTGGTGGCAAAGGACCAGAATATTATTATTTAAATATACTCTGAAAGTTACAGTTTTAATTACTTCACATAGCATTACTTACCCACAACAGGAAAAGCATCTCTGTCAGCACAAGCAGCTGCCAGTATGGTCCCCGCGTTGGAGAAAAGCACTGTGAAGCAGCCCATCTGACCACCACGAAACGCCAACATAGGCTTATTAGGAATTCTACAAACCTGTTAGAGCACAGTTGATGTATTATAAGACAATTAAAAGAATGTGGGCTATATGAATGCCATAAACAGGAATGTACAGCACATTAATAAGTAAACTCTAAGTACAATCCCTTTTACTACCGGCTTTTAAAATCTCTGCCGACCTTGTAACCATTACTAACCTGACCAGGTAGACGACTCCATCTCAGTATCGGCGGTTTGGTGTCAAGAATCTGAGGCATGCTTCTCCTGGTCGCCTCATTTTGCAGCTCATTGTACGAGGTGCTGCCTCTTTCCTCTTGTAGCGCCATCATTGAACGAGTACAGGGGTCCACCTAAAAACACATATAGTATTAATATAGTCATTTTATTTATTTATTTATATATATATATATATATATATATATATATATATATATATATATATATATATTTTTATTACATGTATGCAACAAGCAGCCAAACACAACTCACATGCTCAGGTAGTCTGATGCCTTTTACTGTGACATAAAGCGTGGATGAATATTTATGTCGGGGGTACTTTCTCCACCACTCGACCACTTCAATTGTTTTGGGCTGACGCTTTGCTCGAATTGGGGGACAGAAAAGTTGGAGGCGAAGTTTAGTGTCGATGTTTAGCACACCGTTTGTTCCAACAAGCTAGAGAAAAAAATTTACATAAATGAGAAAAAGAGGCAACAAACTTAAACAAATTATGATTTGAGTGATTATGTAACCTTTAGAAATGCCCATGCAATCTTTCTAAATCCTCGCTCATGTTTGTCAACGTCAACGTTGGCTCTTGCTTCCTCCATACTCACAAAATCCAAGATCTAAATAAAACAGGATTGCTGTCTTATTAAAACTAAACATTACAGAAAGTCAAAAGTTTGAGAAATGATATATGACTTACTTCAAAGAAAAGTATGACTCTGGGACTCTCCTCATTATTTTCCACAAAGGAACCAAAGCGTTCGTTGAAGATGATTTGCTCCTGCCACTCAGGGATAATTGATTTGTTCTTCTTGAAGTCATATGGTTGAGTCATGATGGGCAGAATATGATCAACATTTTCTCCTTCATAAAACGAGGAGACTGGTCGATGACTGCAAAAAAAAAAAAAAACATTAAAATGCCAATATACACCAATTATGTTAAGTATTTTAGCCACTGACAGCCCACAAAATTATACTAAGCCAAGTGCATAGGTTGTTGCTCCTATAATATATTAAAATAAACTAATAATGAACCGATGATAAAAGGTTAAAAGTCCTATACACAATTAAATGCAAAAATGTTTTAAAAGGCAAAAAATTACAAGTTAGGTATACACTGAAAAATAATATAAGGTGAGTTTGTGCATAAGCATTGTCACTCAATAATCCATTATGTTCTGTACAATAAGGAGCTATGTAAGCTATACAAACAATAAACCTTAAAATAATAACAGTCATTATTTCTAAACAATGAAGACAATAGTAAAATGACAAAGTAATAACTCTTACCAGTCTTCTTTCTTTACGTACTGCCCCGTGATTTCATCCACAACATGGATCTTGACCATGGGGTGTGAGATGAGCAGGTCTGTCTTAAGGCGGTCCGTTTTGTGGACGTGCACTCCCAGGACAAGGCTGTTGTCAAAAGCTGGTTTCTGTGGTTCCTCTGTGGCCTCAATTTCATTCTCCTCTTTTACAACTAAAAATAAGACAAAAAGAAACACTAAATTGTGCAGTCTCTTAAATTAATGAATAAAGTTGCCATGTTTTGAATAACGACTAATTGTACCGTGTTTTTTCTTCTTTTTTTTCTTTTTGCCTTTAGTTTCTATTTCATTTTCAACATTTTCGAGATTCGGGTCTGCACATTCACCTTGATCCCTGGAGAAGGAATTTTAATAATATGGTAAAAATTGAAATGACTAATTAATCTTAAATATTTTTTTATGAAATAGAAGTAATGTTCTATGAGATACTAGAGTAAATGTGTGCACAGATGATTACAAAAACATTGCTATTTAAGAGTAAATAACAGATGTAGAAGTAAATGTAGTTATCTAAACTAAAAGAGTATATTAATACAAGTAACTATGTATTAAGACAACTCAACTTAGTTATTTTTTATTTATTACAAAAACAAAACAAAAAAATACATGTATTACTAGATAAATAGGTGCCTGCTTTGTGCCCTCCAAATAAATATTATCATGTACCTCACATAATGTTGAGGATTTGGGACTGGCTGTAGCCCACTTCTGATGACAAAAATATGGTTACCATTAATGAATTAAATGAAACCTTTGTTTGATATGATTTAAAATGTATTTCATTACAACATCCCTGTGTATTCTCTGCTGCTCCAAACTAGGATAGCAAACAAAATATGGAAGGCTAACGTGTATATAATACATTGTACCTACCCTGTGTCAGAATCTGCAAGAACAGATTTTAACTTCTTCTTTTTCTTCTTCCCAACATAATTGTTTAGTGTAACATTTTGAGAAACAGTGCTCTCATCTTCTGCTTTTGTATTTTTCAAAGTCCGTGCCTCTTCCTGTACAATCTGCTGCTGATAATCAAGCAGCAGCCTATCCTCTGCAACCTCAACATGCCTTTCTTCAGTTTCGTTTTTATCTCCTTTGGCTTTCCCTTTCTTGCTTTTTCGCTTTTGTTCCTTTAAACCACTCACATTATCATTCTCTAAAGTGACCTCAGATTTAGGAGTGTCCTTGTAACTGTCATTGTCAAGTGGAAGAAGAGCAGGTAGGTCCCTCTTTTCCTTTTTACTCTTCTTCTTGACTTTAAAGGCTTGAGTCTCCTCCTCATTGATACTACTGTTGATATTGACCTTCGCAGATGTTTCGTTCTCTCTCCGTTTGTTTTTTGTAAAGCGAGGGCTGCCCTGTTCAGGGTCATATGTGTTTTGAAGAATAGTCTCATCTTGGTCTGTGTCCTTTTCAAGGTGGAGGTTCTGCTTTAGATTTTGAAGCTAAAATAACAAGAAAATGATAACAATTAGGTCCTAAATAGACAAATAAACAACCTTATTATAAGAACCTTTATAATTGACTGAAAAAGATCACATAACAGGAAATACACAAACCGCAATATTCTCCAGTACTTTGTCCTTTTTCTTCTTCTTTTTCGTTTTGTCTCCCTCTGTGTATTTCTTGAAGACTTCATTGAATCTTTCCCGGGTGTTGGCCCGGTTGTCATGCTCACCTGTAAAAAGACACAAAAACATTATCAGAAGCAAAATTTGAATGTTAATCCCAAAGGTTATTCAGCCTATAAAGCAGTACCTACGTTATAAAAGCATATTAGAAAAAGGATAGCAGATAGATCATATCCAAACCTTTTCTTTTTTTTTTTTAAGTAGGAATTAGACAAACATATAAATTGGAACAAGGTATTGTTACTTACTTATCACTACATTATAACTACAATATTGTAAGGGAAAGTTGATCTTACCTGTCGGCATTCTTAGGCACTATGTCTCTCATTCTAGCCCAAAAGAGGTGTCAGTACAGTGAGGGTTTCTTTCATTCTGTAAATACAAAATCTGCGTATTGTTGACAGATTACCTAAAAGCACCTCGGAAAGAGCGGAAATAGCAGTATTTTTTACTGTTAAATAGATAAATAGACAAACCCTATTTTTAAAATTTGTTTTTTTTATTTTTAAACATAAAAGGCGTGATGATTTGTTTCTATCATTTGAGCTAAGCTAGCTAACTATAGCAGGACAAAGCTTTGTAGTAGCATGCTAAGCTAACAACAACTAGCGGCAAAAGCACCAATCTAGGCGCACAGTACCACCAGGCAACTTACCAATAAACGTAAGCTCTTAAAATCCTCGCCAATATGTAAGTACGCTCAAATCAAAAGCAGCTGGTGTTTATATCTCTTTGCAGTGATTGGGACGCCCAACAACTTCACCAACAACGCTGCTTCAGTTTCCAGGCAACCACTCAATGGGCGGAGTCCGATGAAGATGATCCTGACGTAACCCGGAAAAACAACAGATTGACCAATCACATTCGAGTATTTAAGCTTATGCGTTGACGATTGACTGTATTGACTGTAAATATTTTGTTTTACTCCCGTTTTAGTAATAGCACGTGAATGAAAAATACACTTTTTTAACACAATTTATGACAATATAAAGTGTAAGAACGAAAGTGTATTTAATTTCTCAATGTAATTTGTTATGTAAATGATTATTTAGAATATTTAGGATATTATTATATTATATTATATATATATATATATATATATATATATATATATATTATATTATTTAGGATATTTAGGATATTATTTAGGATTATTTAGGATTTAACGACTTTCACATATGGAGTCACACCTCCCTTTCATGACCAACAACACAACAACCTGGCCCATCAGGTTTAGTTTCAGGGGAAACTCCTCCCTTTGGAGATATAAGCTCAGCTCTCTTACCAGTTGAACTCAGAATTGACAAAGTCTCTTGGAATAGAGACGAAACGTCTTCACCTTGAAAACAAATTCCAGATGCTATTACTCAAACCATTTTCTTCATTATTTAGGATACTATACGAACAATGTTCGAGCTGGAGGTACAGATAAGGATGCACTTGCACAGATTGAGGAAAACAGTTGTTTCAAATGATTCAGCCCCTTTCTTCTACTCACTTCTGCTAACCCTTAATCACAACTACACAGTGAGGAATGATACAGCCTGGACATTTCAACCAACAGACCATTCGTATAGAGTTATATTAATTTTATTTACTATGTCAACAGATGAAGCTGAAAAACAAGGCAGAGGTTTGGCATAGTACTTGAACAGAAAAGGTTTATTTAATCTAACAACAAACATACTATTAGTAATTCTTAAATATCTAAGCAAATATATGATTGAATACAATGTTTTTATGTGTCTATTTTTATTAAATTGTCTACTCCTCCTTTTTGCTTTGTAAATAACTTCACAATATGAAAGCTACTGTCAGTGCAATTAATGCTTTATCTAAATTACCATTCACACAGCTGAAGCAAAGTCTTTGGGAAATATATTCCTCAGCAGCTTTAAAACAGTGACTGCTATCTTAAAAGGACAAAACCAGTAATTAAAATAGAAAGAAACCTTAGTCCTATAGCTTCCCTAGTGCAATCAGACAGCAGCTCAAGCTATTCTTATTCCACAGTGAAGGAAAAAGTGCTTGTACAACGAGAAATATTAGGAATAAGCAAAAGCATATGGTGGACATTTTGTAATTGTTAGAACTAGCATTTCGACGATTACAGAGGGAACACTTTTCACAGTTGATGCACAGGTTTTGCAAACTATCACCACGGTCTACTCCTACTGGTTTTCTATTGAGTCAGAATTATTAGAAACCTGCAGTAAAGAAATGCTTATGTAAATAATTGTGCGACAGATAAATGAAAGTGAACAGATGCTGCATCCTTATTTAGAGGCGAAGCATTAACTTTACATGCTTCCAAAAAGGCTTGGAGGCAGCAAAATGGCTCCTATGCACAAGAATGAGTCACAGGGAAAACAAAGCTCTTCATCAGCTCTGCAGGTGCTCAGATGACCTCTGAATCAGCATGGGGAGAAAAAAGATACTTTAATATATACACTGGAGCTTTAAAATGTTATTGTCTTATTTTGACTTTTATAATGCCTAAACAATACATATTTTTGCATTACACTGCAATATATGGTCCTGTTAGATTAGAATTAAGCCTTCCTTTGCCATTTCCCATTACTCAGCAATTATAAAAAGTAAACAAAGTTTTTTTTTTTTCACAAAGTGTGCCATTATTGAAATGTAGAGTAAAAACACACTGACCAATTGCCTGAGGTCCGACTTCTGGTTTGATAATAAGAGTCTAATACTAGCCAATGAGTGACTATACACGAAGAAGTCTGTTTAATGTGGAGATACCCTAACTTGCCTCTTTAGCCATGTGCTCACCTGCACGTTGCTGTGTCTGGATTTCCTCCAGGCCAGTGAGCGTTCGGAGAGACCGTCGTTCTTTAAAGGCCACAACAGGAACCTCGTCATCGTTTAGCCCCAGCTGTGAAGGCTTAGTCACTATCGGCAGCTTCATGGCGTCTTCGATAGTGCCATTGTGCACAGGCTGCGTATTTTCCTTTGGTTGGGTTGCCACAGAGATCCTCACCGCTACTGACTTCTGTGTTTTTAAAGGATTTATTTTTTAGTTTAGTTTATTACAGTCACACAATACAACAAATACGTTTCACAATTAAAGAAAAACTTTCTTGTACGATCTGAAACAGTTAACTGAAGATGCTTGTGTGTGTGAAACATCATCTCCATTACTAGAAGTAAAGAAAAACAGAAAAGTAACCTAGACTCGTTCAAACTACTCAGGTACGGTTATGTCTGTCAAGAGGTTCCAAAATGAAATGAATGGATCAAAATGCAATGAAATTAGTTTATGGTTCATAAATATTAGTTTATATTTTCTGCACTCAATATTGGCGTGATTGAAATTGATGATTAAAAGTACTTGTAGTCATTCTATGGAAGTGGTACATCTCTAAATTAATCGTTTGACCCTAGATTATGCACATAATTATCAGAATTTCAGAAGGTAAGTTTGAGCTGGTTGAGCATCATGAGACCCCAGCAGCAATGTACTTAAAACAGAACTTTTTTTTTTTACCGTATCTGGAGAATCAGTTCTCCTGGTTCTGCGCATGATCTCCTCAAGCCGCTAAAATAAACAAAGCACAGATTAGGAACAGGTTTTTAGGCTTTGGGAAACAAGAATGTAATGTTGCTTTTGTTAAAAAACATGGTGATTCATTTTAAATATATTTTTTTACTTTCTTTCTTGCTTGGCGTTCAGCCTCCTCTTTCTGTGCGAGTAGTTCTCTCTCTTGTTTGAGTTGCTCAGCTTTTGCTCTTTCTCTGGCTTGCTCCTCCTCTCTCTGCAAAAGACACATTTTCAGAATAAAAATTATATAAATAATATTATAATTTGCTGAAATCGCTTCAGCAACTTAAACTAATATGACCTACATTTACATTTATCAGACGCTTTTATCCAAAGATACTTACATTGTTCTACTTAAATCACCAGTGTTACAGCCACTGGAGGAAAGGTGGGTTAAGTATCTTACCCAAGGACACAACAACAGTATAAACTGTGGGGAGAGTGAGAATCGAACCACCTACCTTCCAGTTGAAAGACAACTGCTGTACCCACTGAGCTACTGCCGGACTGTTATATTAGTCTGCGGTATAAATATTGATATATATACAAAGTGACTGAAAGGGTGGCAGTGGTAGAGCGGCCTTCAACCGAAAGGAAGTAAGTTCGATTCCCGCTCTCCCCACAGTTCATACTGTTGTTGTGTCCTTGGGCAAAACACTTAACCCTCCTTGCCCCCAGTGTTTGTAGCACTGGTGTATGAATGTGTGTGACTGTGGAGGTGTGTTTGGTGGTGGTCGGAGAAGGTTGAGTGCCGTGTGTGTGGCAGCCCCCCTCTCTGTCTGCCCCAGGAGTGGATGTGGGTGAATGGGGTGAGTGGAAGCACCATGTAAAGCGCTTTGGGTGTCCGAGAAGGGTGCAGGAAAGCGCTATATAAATGCATGCCATTTACCATTTACAACAATAAAGTATGATTTTTTTTATAGCCATGGCAGTTGTGTGTCTGTGTCCCTCCTTGTGTTGCTGACCTGTTTCAGGAGAAGTTGTGCCTCCCTTAAAGCCTGAGCTCTCTCTTCATTAGCTCGTCTTTGCTCCTCTTCCTCCCTCCTTCTCTTCTCTTCAATGAGACGCTGAGCTTCGGCCTGGTGACGTGCTCGCTCTTCTGCTCTCTTGCTCTCCAGCTTCTCACGGCTTTTCCTGAACAGTGAAAAAAAATTACGATTTAACAAACTTTGTTACCATCTCTGGCTCCAGGCAGGTGAACACTAACAACTCATAGCTGAGTGTTTTGAGTATGGGTTGGTGTAAAACCTTGCTTTACTTAAATGTCACTACAGTTGTGATTCTGACAGTGTTAAATTACGGTTTAATCATTCATACATTTTCTACCGCTTAATCCCGTTAGGGGTCGCGGGTGACTGGAGCCTATCCCAGCGGCTTTGGGCCTGAGGCGGGGTACACTCTGGACAGTGGCCAGTTAGTCGCAGGGCTAACATTTAGAGACAGACAGTGACAGACAACCATTCACTCTCACATTCATTCTCTAGTGACACTTTAGATGAACCTGTACAGGCATGTGTTTGGACGGTGGGAGGAAGCCGGAGTACCCGGAGAGAATCCACAGTAACACGTGGTGGACATGCTCCTCACAGAAAGACCGGAGTCGGACGGGTTGAATCATATTAGAGCATAATACAACTTGTAATATGTATGGTTAAAGAAGTAATGTGGTTGATATTTTTTCATAAAAAAATATTGGTTTGTGAGTCCATTTGTCTTGTTGTGTTCTTTGATTTGTTGCAGGAGAAAAACACAATGCATTTTATGTGACGTATGAGTCTCCCAAATTAAAATGTACTGCTATTGTTTTGAAAATGCATTCATTTTAAGAACAATTTTATTTTATAATCAATGCTATTTTAAATAAAAGCATATAAATACACTCATACCCTGAAATAATTAAAGATTGGTTTTCAGATTGTTAGGACCTGTCTCTAAACAAATGGCCTGTTAAAGAGGGGTAAGTGATAAACTGGCAGTGCTCTAGTGCATAATGTTAAAGCACATTAATTGGCCTTATATATTATCATGTTGATGACTGAGTTTGAGCTCAACTGACCGCTCTGCCTCCTCTCTCTGCAGCCGCTCCTGCTCCTCTCGTTCTCGTTGGAGACGGGCCTCTTTCCTCTTTTCGGCCAGGACTCTAGAGGCTTCCCCTGGGTCAGTGGTACCGGCCGGCGGCTTACAGTGGATTTCAGGAGGCTGTGGAGCTGGACAAAGAGGCCCCTGCGAAGAACCTGAGGAAGGCGACAATGAACAAAGTCATGTACAATTTATCAGCATTTACTTAAGGGGTGCACGTGCCAGAGTTGTCGGCCAACTTAAACATCTTCCGACCAACTCCGTCCTTTCTGTGAGAAGTCTGCATGTGTTAACCCTTTAAGCCAGACACATATCTCCCAATTTGGGGATGATAGGGATTGATAGATGACTGAAACAGCTGAGACTCAGCTACAAGTACGTATAAGCCATTTACATTTTTCTCCAAACACAGACCAAACAGCAAGCAAACAATAACAGGTGGTACCAAATATGTACCATATGACAAATTCTGCCCTATTCTTTATAATGGAGACTCCGCCTGACCATTTCAGACTAAAATCTTAATAGTTTTGGTTTGTTTCACATTAAAGGGATTATATTTGGTGCAGGTAAATGTTGACATGTGGCTGTAATTTAAAATAGTGTTTGAGCTGCAACTGCCTTCATCTAAAAGGATATTTATTCAAATCTTTTCCATCTTGATTTATTCTAAAACTGTAACGTTCACATTGAAAATTTTCCCCTTTGGAAAATCTCACAAGTGCCCCTTTCTTTTTGACACCAGAAATATTGAAATGCACCTTGCAGTTACAGAGATACAGTCAATTTACTGTCGACATGTCCTTTTCGAGCAGACACACATATAAACAGGCTTGGGTTTAAAGGGATTAACGTGGGTTTTCCCTGGCTTCCTCACACCGTCCAAACACATGCATGTGCAGGTCAATATCCAAATCTAAAGTGTCCTTCGTGAATTAATGTGAGAGTGAATGGTTGTCACAAGAATACGGATCATTTAAATATTGACTTTAAATAAACATTTTGGGTTCAGCTACAGTTTTTGTCCATTGCATTTACTTACCTCCATCTGCGGACGTTGTGTTAATAACTTGTGTCTCTGTGATGATGGGCAGGTTCGAGAGTGAAGCACCAGGTGGATTGCTGTCACCAATTTTTTTCTCTTGTTGACCTTCAGCAGACGTCCTGTCAGGCCTGATGTTCCCAGGAGAGGGGGCTTCATCACTATTACCCACGTCTTCCTCAGGGACCGATGGGAGTTCGGGCGGCAGAGGCGTTGAATGGCGTCTGATTGATTTCCTGGGAGAGCTATCAACCCACAAAGAAGAGATGAGGGTGCCCCACTTTTTCATAAATGCTTTATACAATGCATTTTACACTCAAGGCCAGTGGACTATATTTTTGGGAGGGGGGCTTTCACTAGTCTTTATTAATTTGAGTTAAGATGTTTTACCCACCGTTCTGGTGAAGGAGAAGATGTCCTACTTTCTTCTGCTAAAGCTGGTTTAACAGTGGGTTTAACGGCAGGTGATCTGCCATTTGATCCAACGTAACGGTTCTTTCTGTTAGTATGCTCTAGTTTGGCTGCTTTAACCTAAAACAAAAGAATATTTCACATTTGTTTTAAACTATACATTTATAAAGAGCACACTAAACACTTATTCATAAAAAGCATTTTGAAATAATGTGACAATCTGAAGAAGAGAGCTTTACCTCTGCCACTGTGATGCTTCTTGTGTGCACGTTTTTGGGGCTGGGGGCAGCAGAGGGCTGGTGCTGGACTGGGCCGGACTGCGGCTGGGGTTTGTGAGGGGTGGAGGTGGGGCTGGAGTGGAATGAAACTGCACGACGACAGACATGGACAACTAAACCAACGTGTCATAATGTGATAACAATATGTGCAAATGGTGGACATCGGAAAAGGATGAAAATGGATGTAGAAGAAGAAAGAATTGGTTAAAGATCCATTAAAGGTTAGTTGCATAGTATTCAGTTCAAGGCTGTAATTAGAATATATTTGAAGCGGCTTACACTGCCCTGATATTTTAAATGTAGCCCTGATATTTTAACAAAGACACAGATAATATGAAATCCTCAACATCTTTATCTAATGTGGAAAAGGCCAAACCAGGACTAAATTCAGGACTAAACATAGACTAAAGCCAGAAATATATCCAGCACTGAACTAGAACTAACCATGGATTAATCTAACACTAAACCAGGACTACACTATTTCACCTAACACTGAACTAAAACCAGTCTAAATGAGGACTAAACAAAGCAGGAATTAGTCAGGACTAACCCAGGACAAGCCCAAGCCCTTAAGGAAGGACTAAACCACGACTAACTAAATTAACAATCCAGAACTAATGAAATTTAATCAGGACTAATCTAACCTAAACCCAGGACTACAACAGGCCCACACCAGTTTTAAACATGTGTTTAATTCAGGATTAATCCAGACTAAAACATTCTAATCTAGGAATAACACAGAAGAAAGTCTTACACCAAAGAGAAAATCACAATGGAATCTGTGCGAACCCCAACCCTGTTTGGTATTCATTTTTAAACCACGTCATTACTTGGTTCGAGTGACACAAGGCAGAGTACCTTGGTCTCCGCTCTGGCAGCCAGCGCTCTTGCTCCGGGCCAGATAGGAGCAGGTGGGGGTGAGCAGGCGATTGACCAAGTTCTTCTCCCACGTCGTCAGAGGAAAGCCACGTGGAACTGATGCATTGATTAGTATAAAGTTTTAAAGAGCAAGTAAGAACTGGAGATAAGAGGTGCCGATAATGTAAGATATGGTTAAGTTTGTTGTTATTGGTTTGGAAAAATGAGAAAAGCAGAGATTGGAAGGACATTTATCAGAACTTACCATTAGTCTTGGTCACTTTTCTTCCTCTGTTCTGACTGTTCTGTTGGGCTCTTTGGCTCTTCTCCAGCGTCTTGCGCAGTGCAGATTCATATCGCTCCTTCATTTAGAGAAAACAGGCTTCAGTGTTTGTCACACTGGTCACCCCAGTCATGTGCAAATATCACTCTCACTAAAAATAAAGTTTTTTGCTTTAAACCCACTCTCTGCTCTTTTAGTCGTTGTTTGCGCTTCTCTTCGACAGCAGCCCGCCTCCTCTCCTCTTTCAGCCGCTGGTCCAAGAGCTTCTTCTTGCGCTCTTGCAGTTGTTGTTCATAATAACGCCTGGCTTTCTGCTCGCGCTCCAACCTGTCCAGCTTCCGAGAGGCTGCGATCAAACCAAGACAAGCCATGTATCATACTAACTCAGGACTAACAAATGCTCCGTTATTCATTTTCATTAATATAAGTAATATTTACAGAGACAAACTTTACAGGAATAAAACCAAGAATGTGGGGACTAGACGTAGGACTAAAAGAAGACTACACAGTAATTAGAACCAGGAATGAGCCTAAGACTAAATATCAGACTATTTCAGGACTAAATACCACAAATAAAACTGATCTTTACAGTTTTATGTTTTGAATAAATGAATAGAAAGACTTTACTAACCTCCCTAATCATGGAGTTAAACAGAAAGAAGCCCTAATACAGAACAAAAACTGAACTAATACACCTCCAAACCTAGGATCATATGGATTAAAACAAAAACTAATATAGGACTCAACTTGACAAAAGACTTTTTTATCTCCAGGATCCAAACCAATTTAGAACCAAACCTATAAACCAAGAGTAAAATTGCACAAATCCTGAGATACAATTTTATCTTTACTATCTCGCTAATCCAATACCAAAACCTGAACTAAACCAGGCCTAACCACAGGGATAAACCAGAACTAAACCCAGGACAATGTTTTAACACAATAAAAGTTTGCATACCAAATATCTTCTGTTGCTCCTCTCGTCTTTCTCGTGCCGCTTTGAGTCTTTCATCAACATTTAGTCCATTTTGTCCTAAAGTAAGAAGATGTATTGTCAGGGGTTAGAGGAACACATGTGATATTACCAACCATTTTACAATCACAATACAATCCGCAGAAAGTGAACTTTTTTCTGAATATCAAAGCCTCAGGATGTCTTCATTCATCTGGCCAAATATACCAACAGCAAAAGTAGACAATGCAGTGGAAGAACATGTAAGCTGTAACTATATTTCATAAAACAGAAGTGACATCAAACCTGTAATGGCTCGTGGATTTCCCGTGTCAACAAAATGGTCAGTCTTGTGGACAGGACAGACTGCCTTTGGTGGATTTGCTTTGACATTAACTCCATTTTCTAAAAGACAAAATCAAAATGATATCTTTAAGCCAAACAACAACATGAGCAACTGTTATAAATGCACAAAATGTGCAAATGCAACAAGAAATTCTTTCCAGAGAAGAGTGGTTAGCATTAGCTGTGATGGCTTTAGGGGGAACTAATGAAAGAGCCTTTATAAAGGGTCAGCAGCACCTGACCAGTGCTCTGTAACACGGATAAAACAAGCTGATGAGTAATTCTCACTCATGATCACAAGGATGTGTTCCTTAAGGATATCAGTGTGTTGTTTATTGCATGTTTGTATAATGCAGCTTGTGTCTGTAGCTCTTATTTATCTCTGACTATGGCAGGCTGAACCATGTTTTGTAATGATAGCACATACATATTCAACTCATGCGTCATCACAACAGAGAGATGATACATTATCAGTGATGCCCTACTTGTTCTAGCTTCAAAAACAATGCAAATCTATGTGTCAGCAGAATTTAATGATAAAGGTGACTCACCTTTACCTCTTTCAAGTGGATTCGTCTTCCTTTGGCTCTCGATGGTACGTGTGGAGAGTGGTCCCTGCGATGGAGGGATGGCACTCTGCTTCTTCTGCACAGCCATGCTAGGCTATGAGCCTGGCGTACCGATGCTCTCACTAAAGCCCCCTCCTCCTCCTCCTCTTCCTCCTCCTCCTCCTCCTCCTCCTCCTCCTCCTCCTCCTCTTCCTCCTCCTCCTCTTCCTCCTCCTCCTCGGTTGAATTGCTATTTTGAGATGCCTTGGGGTCTTTGCTTTTAGAGTGCACTGAGTCGAGATCTGCTTTCTGCATCAGCTGCTTGTCCATCTGTGATTCTTAAAGCGAAGAAAGAGAAAAGCAGGAGAACACGGAGTCCACTTGAAAGAGATAAAGGTTCTTATCCTTTATTTTAACAGAATACTTCGGTGTCCCTTTAACACCTGAACTACACTGAAGGCTCCATGAAAACATCAGAAAGCAACACAGGCAAAACTGAATGCACCCCTTGAATAATTAATGACAATGAAAGAAAATGCAGTGAGATGCATTTCCTGGACATTAACTTGCATTATTGACTGCAGTGGTTGGATTTTTCCCATAATTCTCACTCGATCTATGACATATTACCACTAGATGGAGGCATCCACTCTGTTCTGCTTCACCTGTGTTCACCTACTGTTGCTTTCCTTTTATATTCACTTTAGTGTTTATCACAGACTGTCTATCAAGTCTTCTTTAGTTCATACAATAGATTCAAAGCTGTACTTTTAAATTGTGGAGAGATGAATGGCAGTGGAGACAATCTAAAATATATTTGGGCTATTATAGTACGGGACAGTATAATGTGTGATAACAGGCTCCATTTACGGCCCCTGTGAAGATTATGAGGGAGTACACTACACGTGGTGCAGTGCGTCCTTTAATCAGAAGGTAGGTGGTTCGATTCCCGCTCTCCAGTGGTGTTCCAGCTGTGACACTGAATGGAACCTTAATGTAAATCACTTTGAATGAATGTGTCAACTAAAAATGAAAATGTAACACTGGTTAAAGGAAGCTTCCTTTAAGTCTCTGGATAAAAGCATCTGCTAAATGTAAATGTACTTCTGTCAACAGGGACCACAGAAAAGGCCAGAAGGCACATTGTTCTCTTCTTTATGGCGTTTTGTACCACATTTGTTTAGGGCTAAACCTGAAAAAAAGGATCAGATCAAAAAAATAAAATGGATTTAGATCTCTAAAATATCACCTCTGTGAGATATCTGTAAAAGCTACTTGGACAGTGCTGCAGCTACTTACCTGTTAGTTCTATGCACGACGAGGCCAGTCCAGTAGGGGGCGACAATGTAGCACTTTTAAAAGGCCACACACAAAAAAGTTCCCTTTGAGTTCTAAAAGCATTTTTACATTTTACAAGAGTTTTACATTGCGTTAAGGCTAATTAATAGTTCATGTTTGCACCAACAAGGTTTCAATTTAAAACCGAGATTAAAAGTCATTTTGACAGTCAGTCTTTTTCTGTTGCACCAAAAGTCAACGTTCCAACCCTTATTTTAAAATTTTAGATTGTTACACTTCAATATTACATAAAAATATTACAATTATACAACAACAGCAACAACAAAAGTGACGATTTTTATTTCTTAAAAGCAGTGCTTGAGGTGAAGGAGGATGTCTTGCAGAGGTCAGGCTTGTTCATCCTGTCATTTGTTCTTATACAGTGCATTTCTTTGTAGGGCCTAACAAGGAAGCACTTACACTTTTATATATATATTTTTTTAATTTTTACATCATGTTTGTTTCAGGGGCAGTTTTAGTGGTTGTGCTGGGAGCTCAAGAGATCCCCTGCAGCAGACACGGCACACACTAAACCACTTGAATTATTTATGTGTGTTAAATAATACGCAGGATTCTGTATGCAGCATTAAGAATAACTTCGCTTTGAAAACACTGTAGCTTCCAATAATTACAATGCTATCTCCTTCCGTACAATATGCTTCTGTTTGTTTTGGAATATGTGATTGTTTTCTAACATATTTCCTTTCAGAGTTTTTTTGGTGGCTGCTTGGGCTGTCGTAGTATATTTAACTCTATACATCCAGCTCTATTAGAAAACGTATTGCTTGGTTATCAGAGGTTGGTAAGGCAGTTAGATATTGTGTAGTCAAAGAGAAATACTGATCTATTGTTGCAGATAAATCAAGTTACAGAAAATATGTTGCATAAACTATTACTTAACAAACTGCTATTGCACAAATAGACAGAACAAAATAATAAAACCAGATAAAAATATGTACAGTATGTCAAACTGTAAAATAGCAAACTGTGGATAAACAATGGGCTTCCAAAAGAAAAGGAGGCTCAGTGCATAAAAGTTTCTGGGCCTATTAAATGCTGGGTCTATTTCTGAAGATCTTTGGATGACGTTTTTCAGAGCACGCCATTGTCCTTGTTGTCAGTTTTGACTCCAATCAACGCAGTCCTTAAATGTCTCTTTTCCCAATTTAGACAAATGCAAGTGAGAGACATACTGTTATTAAGAGACTATACACTTTTGAAGCTTTCTGTTTTACGGATATACACCTAAAAGGTCTTATTTTCATGTGATTATACTCTGTTTACTGATATGTTTGTTGATGTAGTATAAACAGTTTTAGATAACACACATTTGCTCTGGTGCTGTAGTTTCTGGGCCATGATCCCATAAACCTATCTAAGTCATATTTCTTAACTCCAACTAATATTACCCAACAACTGATTACTGTGAACAAATAGTACAGAACATGTACAAATATTTATGTGTGTTTTTCTGCAGTAAACTAAAAGAGAGTAGCAGTAAAAGCACAGCTGTATGTGTTTTGTGCTTTTGGATTTCCGCAAACATTAACAACCAAAGTCCTATTTTACTGTCATTTATCAATTTTGTATTTTTGCTGTTATGTTTTTAGAATTGTCTTCATATTGCCCGCTCATTCCCCTTTTTCATAACACGGCCTTGTCAAAAAACATCTTAAGAACAGAACAAAAAAAAAAGAGAGGAAATTTCATATTTGCTTACTGTAAATGTTGTTAGCTTTGATTCTTTTATCTTAACCTTGACTTTAGCATCTCTTATCAAGCGCCTTCATCTCATTACGTAACACAAGTGTTAAGCTGAACAAACACCATTTTTGCTTGCCTCCATTTAATTTGTGATAAGACAATGTAGTGTAGTCTTCAAAAGTGGTTTTATTGATTTCATATTGAAAGGAAGTGATAAATGTCTGAAATTTCTGTTTATAATACACTCTTCTTCCACAATTCACACAAGTTAATTACCTTCATATTCAAATAGAAAAAACATATCAAGGTTTTTATTGTGGTAGGGGCGTGGCCACGGGCTGAGCACCCATAATGCCGTCGATCCACTCGGTGTAATGGGAGATGACAGTGTAGATGCCAGGTTTTCGGAGTTGTCCACACTTCACTCCTCCGTTAGAAGTGATTCCCACAACGACGCCTTTGAAGAGGAGAGGACCCCCAGAGTCGCCCTGCAAGAAGAATGAAATACATAAAACGTACAAGCAGTAAAAGAAAACATTTTTTCTGCGGTGCTCAGTTTGTTCATGCAGCAGTTTAAGGAACAGGTTGTATTGGAATTGGCTTCAAAGGAGATTTAAATGTCCCTTTTTTAACAGAAAGATACCATGAGTGTTATTTTGAGGTATTTTTACACAATAAAAAATGGTTTCAAATTTTAAATAAGTCCCAACACTCACATCGCAGGTGTCCCATTTCTGCTGCCGTGTGCTCCCAGGTTTAGTGTAGACGTGGTGCGCACAGATCATGTTACTGGTGTATTTGCTGCCAAAGTAGTCGCTGCGTCCACACAACATGGGGTCCACCACTTCTGCCACCAGCTCCTTCAGTTTATCCGGTCTGGAGCCCAGGTTATCAGAGGCTCCCCAGCCAGCCGTCTCCACCTGTTCATTTGTGACAGGGTTCGTCCCACCACTTTGTAAGAACTGCACCACTTTCACAGCGTCCGAGGCGTTGAATGGACGATCCAGCTGTGAATGTGACAGCAGACTCATTCAGACATTTGCACAAAAACTAACAGTTGGTTATTTGGAAAAGTGCATTTACCTTAATCAAAGCAATGTCATTATCATAGTTTTCTGAGTTGTACCGTGGGTTATTGTGTAATTCTGCAATGTCAAAGACTTGCTTTGTGAGCTCAGGTTCACTCAGGGAATGCATGCCCAACACCACCTTCCTTCCATTTACTCTGGAGAAACAGCCAAAGTATTAAAGTGAATTTAAATGTGATTAAACATGTAGCTGTTACGTGAGCTGCAGCTACTTATATTATTCAGTGCAAGTTTAAGTCATACTTGTAGCTAATGCAGTCCAAGCTACTTTTGGACACTGTTGCTGTTGTAGTGGAGTAAAAAGTTTAAGAATTACTAAGCAGAAATCGACACACGTTATTCCAGACCCAGAAGATACAAAAATGAGCATGAATATGTGTTAAAGTATTCATTTTTCTACACAGGCTGGATTTTTCTCACCCATTTGGGAAACAGTGCACGGCGGTCATGACCCACTGATCTGCAACAACGAAGCCCCCGCACGTGTGCTTCATCCCTTCTCCTTCTGGGAGCTGGATGGACGCCATGTAGGGACGGGAATGAGGCGCTGCTTCTTGGCCGCCTATTATGCCCTCACCTGCACAAAAACATACAAAACAGATAAAAAGAGCAAGATGTTTACTTAGGACGCCCCCCTGGCTTTAGGGGAAGTGTAAAACTATAGTCATCTAAAAGACTAATTAAGGAACTGAGTTACAGTACCTACATTTATGAGATCACAACTTAATCTGGTCTACTTTTAGGGCTGTGTTACTGGTGCGACAATAGTGGTCCGACAACACAAGTTTAATGTCTTCTTTAGACATTTATTAGAAACAAGTATGTAGGCTTGTAATTTTCCACTTAAATGAAAGTCATTTATGACTAGATTTTAATTTCATTAATGTTTTAGACATGAAACTGGCTACTGCCTTGCATGTTACTATATTTATATAAATCTAAATGAGTTTTGAATTACAAAAACATGTTTATGACTGTTTAAAAAAAGCAAAATGTGGCCCTTTGCACAAGTTAAACATTAAGTAACAAATCCAATATTGCCCAAAAAGCAAGTATTTTCTTGGTACATGCAAGTAATCTAACATGTAACATAGTTTACTCAAAACATTACTGCAGTGCACGTAACAAAGCTCTCTGGAAAAATCCACTAAATGGTGCAATGAAATACTGTGATGGTAGAAATGATCAGTATAAACTTACTCTGTGAAATGAGGGCAAAAAGAAAAACTGCAGCCACTGCGAGCACTTCTCTCTCAGACCCCATCGTGTTGAACTGAACCCAGCGCTGCTGCTGCAGTGGGGTTTTTAAAGGCCTCCACCAAAAAAGAGGAAACATTCATCATAAAGATATGGAGCAAGACTCAAGTGGGAGTTTGACTATGTCCCTGTTTCCTGAAGACAAAAACAGGAAAACCCACCGCCTGCTTCTCTAGTGCAACTGTTGTTTTCACCATCTGAACGGTATGCACTTTTCTGGTTCAAAAGCATTGTCTCAAGTTTATGTCTGTTCAATCTAATGACCCCAAAGAGAAAGTGTATGTTTTTGTTGGATGCTTTAATGACAAGCAGAGTTACATAACAACATTTGGATGACCTCTTCTGCCCCACGAAAACCCCACAGAACACCTAACACTGACAGAAAAAAGACAATCTGTTTTATACCGGTAACATCAGCAGGAAAAAATGCTGACGAAGACATAGTTATGTAACATTTTCATTTATTTTTTTTTATATATATATATAGAAACAAGCCTAAAAAACACCCACCATAGCCATGTCATAACAAAACATTTGACAAATGCAATGACAAAACAATGACTTGAACACAATATTCAACAACATTAATAACAGTGTGGACATTCAAATGTTTCATATGAATAGGTTTGCATTAGCATCTGCACATTTGGTCTCTATTCAGGTTTATAGTGTCACTTATCTGTCTGACTAACAAAACGCCAGGATGAACATAGAGTATATGAATATAATCGCCATCTTTGGGACTTTGAAGTTCTCTGAACAAGACCTGACACACATAAGTTCATTGGGGGACTTATGTACATGTAGACTTCAGAATCCTCCTAAAACAAGAGAAGACTTTGAAGGCTAAGCCAGTGCAGGAGAATAGGGCTTTCAGTGCTTTCTTTGTTGTGCTCTGCTGCCCTCTGCTGTAAAACTATTGCTATTTCATCTTTTGGACAAGCTTCATTCTGAAACACCCACATGCGCCAAGAGACATCAACACTACACCTTTAACGTCTCTAGTTGTGACGGTAACAAAGTCAGCTGTTTCTTCTTAGTGTTGCTTAGAAGCTTGTAAAGCAGAACTCAACTTCATGAAGCATTAGCGGGAAACAGAGAAGTACAGGTAGCTGTTGTTATACTTGGCATCACATCTCAAAATCTTCACTCACTCAAGAGCACCAGGGGATAAGGGATGGGCCAACACTAAAAATCAAAGCATGCTATTAAAATGTTTATTAGTGGAGGCTAAACTTGACTTTTGCATTTGATGACATCCCATGGTATGCTAGTCTTCTATTGTCAATTATTTGCTCCTGCTCTCCCTTGTGTCCTATTGTGTTACCTGCCTACATCACTACGTAACAGAAAACCGAGATAAAAATCCAGAGATTTTCGGAGATTAGAGGCTGTTGCTCTAAGGCTGTGAATGATAAAGACTAGAGATCCTCTGTTGTAGGCCAATAGGGATCATTTAAAGCAGACTTTTTTATTATGATGCACTACAAAGCCTTTCATTCTGATTAACTCGGCAGTGAACCATATCAGACCTTGAGTTGTTGTTGCCATGGACACCACAACTACACCTGTAGGCGGGAGCGAGCGGCAGCGGCCCACCCAGCAGGTACGCTCCCTGTGTGTGGTCTGGCACCGAACCAGTTATCAGAGTCATTTTCCACATTATGGATCTAAATGTTTCATTACCGCCTCTCTCTCTCCCTCCCTCTCTCTTTCATTCTCTGTCTGGGCCGGTGTCTCTCGTCCCTCGCTCGCCCGCTCAGGCCTCGTCTCATTCCCAGACAGTGAGTCAGCCGCTGACTGTCAGTGTGCGTCTGGCAGTCACTCCGTCAATCAATCAGTCACTGCCTCTCTGTTGTTTCTGAATTTAATATGTCTTTGATTTATGTCTTTTTATTTTCTTTTCTCCATTAAAGCATTAATCTTCTGCATCCAAAGAGAAACGCATAATCTATTTTTATTCATCTGATTTTCACAAGTTGTAATCCAAAAGTACACAGCGATATGATACTGTAGTGTCTTTTCTTTGTTTAACAATTATCCGAATGCATACCAGACTATTGCTGCATGTAAATACACTGTTTGTTTGCTTTGCTGTTAAATTTATTGTTTATGGGTTAAGTCTCTGATGACATAAGTAGCCTATAAAAGACAGAGCACTGTCGTAGTACAGAAGCTAATGACCTCATTGTGTTCATGTGCTTTCAACTGTCAAATTTCAAGTGATTATACAGTAATATGTCCTTGTTACAAACCAGGTTGAACGCTGGCTCTCATTTTCTCTTTTTGACAAAGGTCCAGTGCATTTAAATATAAGCCCACACTGATTGTTCATTAGCGTTTGAGTCCCTCTTATGCATTGAGCTGTATCCATTGTAGCCAAACTTAGCTGTGCATGCAAACACAGTGACTGTTCTTGAAGGAAAGATATACATAAAGATATGATTTCATTCTTTGCAAGAGTCTTAGAGTAAGATCCAAGTTCTGTGAAACCCTGTCTAAACTTGTAAACCTTAATGAAGCCAATAAATATAAAGGTTGTTCCAAAGCTGTTTATCTTTCTATCTTTATGTGTAGAGCAAAAGGAAACCACAAACAACCAAACTAACTTACTTACATGGACAATAAATCTTGGTTAAATGATGGTTGGTCAAATCTTTCCAGGCAAATAGTTACTATTAGAGGCTTCATTATGCTGGAATATAGTCACCATTTTTCTTTTACCAAGCTACAATACAGTATAGAACTCATTTTAGTTTATGGGCCACAGCCCAGTTTGATCTAAAGTGGGTAAAACAACAGAATAACCTATAGCTAATGACAACTTTAATTTTTCTCTAGTGCAAAGAGGAAAAAAAGCCAAAAAGGATAATGTTGGTAAAAGCCTTCAGCTGTGTGTTTCCACAAACTTACCTTCACAATATGGCTTTGATGCTAATGCTATTTTGCTCCCCATTAAATTATTATTTAAAAACATGCTGCCATGTCTTCAAATATATCTAACTAGTTGTTTTGGGGAGTTTATTCCAACATCTTGGGGCACTCTCCAATTGCCATCTTTTCCATTTTTAAACTCCACAAGAAAAGATCCACAGGTTTTTACACATTTTCACATTTTGGGTGTGACTTGAAAGAAAGTGTACTATATTTTCACCATTTGTAAACTTTTCATGTGGCTCTTGATATGAGGTGGATTTGTATGTCCAATATTAAAATATTTTGACTTTGTACTGATATTTACTTTAGTTCTTGTGGTCCGAATCTTGATTGTTTGGTTGATTGACGTTTCACTGGCTGCTTTTGGTCTGTTTTCCAGCCTTGCCTGTCTTTCGTGGTCTTCAGTTCCCTGGCTTCTCTCCAGGGAAGGGGAATTACAGCTAAACTCGTCTAATCTTTGGTGTTTCCTCTGTGAGCGCAAGCCCCTCTGATTTCTGATGGGAGCTGCTGTTCCGAAGGGCCTCCACCGCGACATACTCTTTAACTGTAATCTGCTTAATCTCACGTATTACTGCAGCCTGTCGTCCCATACATCACAACGTACCTTCAGAACCATTTACAAAGATACAATAGATGGAATTGAATCAGGAGTTGTTGAAAGGCTGCCATACAACAATTTACATTCATATATGTTTAGATTCATGCAGCACTAAATATGACAAAATCTTTTTCAAGATGCTTGACAAGAACACACTTCATCCAATCCATCCTCCTCTTCCTCCATCGTTTTGGTGACAAAAAGGCATTGAGCATTGTCAGTAAACCTTTGTTTTGCAGATATTACGACTTGTTTGGATGGATTAGTTCTAATGTTTTGTGCTTACCACTTTTATGTTTTAAATTTTTTTTGTTTGAGCCAACTGAACCTTATGATCGAGCAACTTTTAGAAAAGGAATATATTTACTTCTGCTTGATTGTTGCTCCAAGAATATAGTATTTTTTTATTGATTTACTTTATGATTCTGATGAAAAGTACAAAATGTTAAAATCTTAGCATTAGAGTGGATTTTAAGTGGGTTTAAATCCAACCCGACCCATGCCTGTTTGTGACCACATGTGACTGTCTTCCTAAGCACTTTCCCATCCAACTCTGAATCCTCTAATCTAAAGCTGTTTGTCAATGTGTCTTCTGTATTTGAATAATTGTGTGTGTGACCTGCCAGGTTCTGCAGCCAGCGTTTAGCGGAAAATGAGACAAGTTTGAATTTGCCTCTGACTGTGTGAAATCCAGCCGCTTCTTTTCTCAGGAGCATTAAATGTGCACAAGCGTTTGCATTCTTCTCCATAAAGCTGTAGGTTATGCGTCTAAGACATTGCATTTCCCAAGATCGTGCTCAAGCCGCTAAAGCTGACGTTACGTTTTCCTGACGGTGGTCTCTGGAGGAATCGGCGGGAGATTCCAGGTTTCCCACATGGTTCCTTGATCCATCTGACTCCTTGTGGCCTCGCCCATAAGCTGCCTATTGTCCCCATCTGCGCACAGCCTTCATCTTGTTTGTTCATCCAGACAGCACCGGGTGAGAATGTAGCACAGTCCCACAACAATAAAATACACTGTCCACATTTCTACTGCAGTAAAGATATAAAGAGGAGACTTAGAGACACATTAAAAAGAAACAATAAGTGTTCTTATGTTCGTCAAGCCTCCAATGCAAATGTCTTAAGACTAAATCATCTGTAAATAAGTCTTTAACACTGAAGAGCACTTAGGCTTTCATACTAATGCCTTAATGCAGTTGTGTTTCTGAGAAAGGCTACAGGTAATGTTTTTTGTGTATTAATTTGGTATAGATTTATTTAAAACTACAATCATTTTATGTATAAATTCATCAAATCAATATATCAATTTATAATAAATAAAAATGAAAGCACTGTATATTTATAGCTGCCTGATTTTTATTTATGTGTACATAAAGCACTCGTATGTCATTTACAAACCACGTTAAAAAAATAAAAAATGAAAAAGGAAATGAGATATTCACAAAAAAATTTTAAATTTGTGTTGAGGATCAAAATTATTAACCAGTGTCTGAATCGAATCAATGTTTGGATCTAAACATACATTTAATTTTTTTAGGTTTTGGTTATTGGTTCAAGGATCCCATTTTTTTCAGCAGACTTATTTAATGACCAGAAATTACACCCTTGACTCAATTTTTAAAAAAGGGCTCTGTAATCGCTCTCTTTTCTTCTTTTGTCTCAGGCTGAGGTGTTATAAATCCATAGTTCCTGTTGATCTTAGGTTAGATTAGAAACCAGATACATACTTTATTGATATATGAGGGAAATTCAGGTTGAAATGTGTTATTTTGTAAAATGCATGGTCGCTTTTCTTTACATGGCATCAATCTATGGTTTGTCCTAATTCCATCAGTAAAAATTAACAATGCCTCAACATCTATTGATAAAAAGCTTGTAAAAATAGGAGAGAAATGAGGGAACTAGAGACAAACAAGCAGACAGAGGGAACGATGTAGGCCTAAACCAGGTCTGAACATGTTGTGAAAGTGAGGTTTGTAGACGCTGTAATTTATTCAGATTCAGATCGCTTTGGCAGATCGTGGGACCACCGGCGTTTCAGCTCACGGGAACCTGGTCCAAACTCCACCGGGTGAAGACAGAAATGCTGTGTTTTACTACAGGGAGCTCTGTCAGACACCACTGTGTGTTTGGATAATGAACGTGTGCTGTAGCCACGAGGAGCTCAGAGGGCAGCTGTCACCGTTTACCAAGATCGAGCGACTCTGGAAGCTGTCACTGTGTCTGACTTTGTTTTTTTGTTGTTTTACTTTAAAGTCATTGTGAACTGCTTTTCTGGCCTACTAGACATCCTCCTCAGGCACTGCCCAGTTACATCTCAATACATTATAGGTTTAATGTCTTTGGAATTGTCTTCTGAGAAACCAAAGTCCTCACTCAACCTCTGTACTTTCTTTTTTTGTTGATTAGATTGCTCTTCGTCATGTGTCCTCCTCACTTAGTCCCTTTGCTCTAAATTACACACAGTCCGATGGTGACAGTGTGTCTTTAATGATCCTTTCTTTGAAGTGTCGGATGCAGATGTGAGACAATCAAAGCGGCGCAGGGTCAGGAAGAGGCGCTGACCCGTCCAAGCATTTTCACACAAGAATGGGAGTCACTCAACGGGGACAGACACTCGCTGGAATTTAGGAGACCTGAGCTACTGAAGTCTGCTCTTTCAACCCCTTTGGCCCCACACTGTCACAATCCTGTCCACTACACGTGCTTAGAGTAAAATTTATCAAAAGCTTACTCAACAATACATGCATCTTCTGCAGTTTGGAATGCAATGTGGAGTTTTAATACATTTTTTTCATTTGCGACACATGTATTCATATAGACCCATATTAATAGACTTAAGTGTAAGAGCACTGAGCCAGGTCGTTCAATAATCTGAAGGTTGGCAGTTTGATTCCCAGTCTTCCCAGATCACAATGTTTTTGTGTCCTTGGGCAAGACACTTCTCCCTCCTTGCCTCTTGTGTCTGTGGCACTGGTGAATGAATGGGTGAGAATGTTCGATGATGGTCAGAAAGTCCGTAGGTGCAAAATGGCTGCCATGTGCCTCCGTCAGTCTGCCCCGGGGCAGCTGTGGCTACAAAAAAGTAGCTTACCACCACCAGTGTGTGACTGTGGAGTGAATGAATAATGGATATATAAAGTGTCTTCAGGTATGTTGAAAAGTGCTATATAAGTACTATTTATTATTTGTTATCAATGAGAAAGTATGACAAAAATGAGACTTGTGAGGAGAAGTAAGGGAATGGGCCACTGGGGTTAACATTCTGTCAGTTTTTTTGCAGATAGTCTAATTTTGATGTTAAGTAAAAGAGTAATGAAGAGCAGCAGTTGCTAACCTTAAACAACAATCTAATTAGGCAGTGACAACAAATCTAATACTGAGCTAACAAACATCCATATGGCTACAGGAAAAAAATCTGATGTTTTTTGAACCCATTGACAGAGCACACTATTCCTCTTTTCTGATTTGATAAGTGGGGACTGAGCAAAATAAGAAGACGCAACATTGATTCACAACTAAAGTGACAATATTCGCTCACAATGCACTACCGGACATAATGTTCTCCGGATATTATCAAATGTTGTTCTGAGATGGGTTGTCACTTCAACAATGATAGCTCTGCGTTGAGTTCTCTCAGATTTGTGACACTTCCTTGTGGAAACTTGCGTTGTAAATGGATGTTGTCTGCATTAGTCTTATTTGGCGTTCTGCAGAAATCTGCCGTAATAGTGATTTCTGTTTGAGCATAAAGCTAGACTAAACAAAACTAATGCCTGATAAGCTTGGCTTTTTGACAGTTTCCTCTGTTTCTGGACAAATCTTTAAGCTTTGACAGATATCTTTAAACTAGTATCATTCGCTCTGGACTCGTTTACAACCACACCAACGAAAACAAAATGCAGAACCTGAAGTATCCCTGCTGTCACTCTCGAGACAGCCATCTCAGCCAGAGTAAACACCTAGGGATCCTGCTGCTAATTTGTTGAACACAGTTACAGTTGTCAAGGTAAAATCTCTCCATTTTGCACACTTTACTCTGTGATGTTTATGTTGGAAGTGGTTAATTCCTCTGCCTGCGGTGTATTTTGGCTAGACGGGACCAATTGTCAATAACTGTCACCCACAGAGCACAGGAAGAAACGAGCCCATCTGCCTTTGCTTGTCGTGTAATTAGCACTAAAACAAAATGCTTTGTGTTGAAATGCAGACTGGCACCCCCGCCAAGCTCACATAGCATCACTTCCCACAAAAAACACCAATGGGTGGCATAAAGGAACACAATCGCCCTGTTCCCATTCAGAGGTGTGTGCAAACGCTGTGGATTTAGAGACAAAGGAAATATTACAGGCTAATTAAAACGTCTAAACTGAGCCACTCTACGATGTGGTCTCCTGTTGGGTGTGGGGTTGTAAAATCCACCTGTTCGCCAGAGGGCTCAGTACTAAACAGCATCTAAACTGCTAACAGATATATGTGAATATTGAAGGCACTACAAAACAACAGTGCCATTGTGCTGCAGCCTGACATTGTATTTCTCTGCAGTGAATTTTACTAATGGAAGTTATAAAAACATTTCTCTAAGTGGCCTCCTATTGGAGCAAAACTGTGCAAGGATCTATGCTGCTGTTGTTGGTGGGTGTTGGTGTTGAGACAATGGGTACTATAGCTATAACTTTCAACAATGTAATGCAATTTATGAGAACACACCAAACTGAAGCATCCCACTCCCTGAACTGAAAAACAAGCCATCATCTATGTTATTTTTAAAGTCCATAAGCTGTGATTAAAACCTCTGTTTTGTTTGTCAAATGCTTTAATTGCAATGTAACCAGTGTTTCACACCTTAAAGAGCCCATTTACTTAATTCTTGTCAGAGCCTGTCAACAAGAACAGGAAACTCTTCACTTGCAGTCTTTATCCTACTTTTTAGACTCCTTTCTGCTGTGCCTCATTTGATTTATGGGACTGTTCTGGGATTACAGGTTATTTGCATATTTACTGAGATGAGGACCTGTAATGGCAAAAAGTTGTGTTGTCTTACCTCAACAACAAGAGAACAAAATATCTATCGTGTTGTTCCAGCTTTATGAGATGGTTAGTTGCAGTTTCTTGCAAGAGACTGTATTTCCCTGAGCCCCTGAAATCAAGACTTTTTTTTTCCAAAACTAGTGGCTGTCTAGGCATGTGGCCATGTTATATTTACATTTATTTATTCAGGTTAAAACTCATTAAGATTAAGAATCTCTTACAAGAGCAACCTTTATACAGAAGAATAGTGGACCATGGGATGAGTGAGGTTTGGCTCCGAAATACTTGGTTCATATTGACTGTTTTATCACCTTTTTCCAGTTCTGCTGTGCTTTTTGTGTTGTTTTTTTCCCCCATAAATACAGTTCTCCCTCCTGGCTCCCTAAAACGGAGTCAGCTCACTTTTGCAGGGCCATCTGATTAAGTCTAAATTGTCAAAGCATATAAATCTGTTCTAAACCTGTGTACAATTCCCAAAACATAAAAGAATAGAAGCCTTATAACATGCTTTAGCCCAGTTTTGCTTTGTCATTAAAGTCTAATTTACGTCTGAGTCATTAAATCCCTGCACACAGCCAGGTGACGTAAATGAGCAGCCTGAAGCTTGTTTGCATTCGCCCCAAGAACAACTGCACAAACTTACCCACTCTGAAATCAACACTGAGACTGTGTGAGTGACGTCTTTCAAACGAGTGACTTTTTTTCACAGCTCTTGCTTTAAAGCGTTCTGTCTGTCAGCGAGGCGGGGCGGCTTGTTTGAACATTCGCTGGGGCTCTTTAATTCTCTCCCTCGTGTTATTTTAGAATCTCCAGCCGCGACGTTGCATCACTTCCCTCTCAGGTGGACTCGGACTAAAGGTGTCACTCATATGTCGTTCTTCTAAACAGCGTTGACAAAGGCTAGTTCTAACATCTACTCCATCAGTAGTTACCCAAGACGACATCAGCTGAAAATGCAGAGAAGAGACAGGCCTTTTTCTTTGAACTGACCACCTTTTAAACATCGCAGTCTTGCTTTTATAGGTTTATTCATTTATTTGAAAACAGGCTGCTTTATAACTCTAACTCTACTAATTTAGTACTTAAAATGTATTGTATGTAATTTATTTATTTCATGCCACTTCACAATTGACACAACTCCAGCCACAAAACATTATAATAAATAAAAAAATCCTTGCGTCTCTGAGTTTAAGGCCCTCCTTCTAAACATATATTCTGCTTTGATTGCTCTATTCTTTTAGCCTCGTGCCAGACCCGCTGACTTTCGTAGTGCAGTTTTGAACCCCACCCATTGGGCCCACCAACATGAACATTCTTTGTACGAAGAAGAAAAAGAATTAGGTTTGCTGGCCAGGCTAACGTTGTCCCATATTGACTGTGTGTGACTGGTGACTGGTTATAGCTTATGGCAAGCATTGATATTGATATACTTAAAAATACACATTCATGCTCAGTAAAAACTGCAGAAGCTAATTTATGAAAGTTGAGTGCTTACCTCAAACTTCTAGCCCAGAGTTTAGTGTTAGACCTGTGCAATCCAGCAGTTATCTCTATTTTGTTATTCATCAAGTGAATGCATCTCCATCGATTATACATGTTTCACCTTGCGTTTCTTTTTATTGCCTTTCTGTTTTTCTTTTCTTTTTTGGCTGAATTGTGCTGGAATGGTGACTTTCCCATCGACCGCCATCGATGTTGCCGACTTAAAATTAAAATTTCAGCTCCAGAATTCCTTTTGCAACATTCATGGTTTGGTAAATAAGTTAGATACAATGACGAGGATGAGGAACATAACCAGGCCTCCTGCAGCCACACTCACAGGCTTCTTAAACACTCCTTATTTGTGAACAGCATGTCCACCTAAATTACCCATCTCAGCTTTAGGCCTTGGTCACATGCTCAGTAGCTTCCTCTTCTGTTACAAAAGTAAAACAGCAAAGTTAAATCCGGTGAAATGGACAATTAATGAATAAATATAACTATTTGTGTGAAACCATAAAGGGACTCAACACATGTAAAGTGCATATTTATATATACATACATTTAAATTTTAAGGCGGGAACATTAGACTGTATTAATGTTCCCACCTATTCCTCTTTCTAAAATCACGCATTAACTCTTCTTTAAAGCTCATTCAAAAGCCCATCAGCTAAAATGGATGCAACAAGACATGCACACATTATTACACCTTGATCAAAAATGGCTACTCCAACCACAACTGTTAGCACACAACACTTTCACATTCTCTATTACTATTTACTATTTATTGTAAAGTTGCACTTTGTATTTATATTGGTTTTGAGTCAATGCTTTTACAAATGATGTGTTGAATATCAGCTTAAAGTGCGTTTATTATAAAAGCTTACAAGCTTTTATAATAAACAGTCTGTATGATTGTGCATCGTTTAATGATCTTGTTAAATACTAATGTGTTGCAATTGAAGTATTCTCAGTATGTAAACAGATGAGGTAGACGCAGACGGCGCTTATCTGTCAACACCCAGATGACAATTATAAGTTATGTTCCTGTTAAGGTTGGTGAGGTGCATCCCATTATTAAAGAGCGCTGGCACTGACTGTGGGCTGCGGTCTCGTTTCATTCATGAGTCGCTGTGTGGCGTGGTTTCCAGCGACCGAGCCAGACATCTGTCAATTCATTTTACACTTCCTAATGAACTTTAGCGCATTATGTGTTTTAAAACCGCAGCTTCTGAGGCACATTGAGTCAGACTGGTTTAATTGATTGTGTTTATTGTAGTTATTCATTGAGAAGGATCTTAGTAACACTTGTTTATTCATCAAAACATTGGACAAACACGAGACAGAAGATGATGTGCGGTAGTAGCTCAGTGGGTAGAGCGGTCGTCCTTCAACTGGAAGGTAGGTTGTTCGATTCCAATTCTCCCCACAGTTCATACTGTTTTTGTGTCCTTGGGCAAGACACTTAACCCACCTTGCCTCCAGTGGCTGTAACACTTGTAATTAGAAGCTCAATGTAAGTCTCTCCAGGGGAGGTTAGAGACATTGAGTCCGAGTGGACCATGTTCACCTCCATTGTCGATGCAGCCACTCGAAGTTGTGGCCGTAAAGTCTCCGGTGCCTGTCGTGGCAGCACCCCCAGAACCCCGTGGTGGACACCGGAAGTCAGGGATGCCGTCAAGCTGCAGAAGGAGACCTATGGAAGAAGGAGACCGGTGTGGGACCGTCAGGCCAAGCGGACTGCAGCCCAGGAGGTTGTAGAGGCAAAAACTCAGGTCTGGGAGGAGTGTACTGAAGCCATGGTCAGCCTCGAAGAAATTCTGGCAAACCGTCCGGCGCCTCAGGAGGGGAAAGCAGTGCCCTGGCAACACTGTTTACAGTGGAGGTGGGAATCTGTTGACTTCAACGGGGATATTGTTGGGCGGTGAAAGGAATACTTTGAGGATCTCCTCAAAGTATTTGTGGGGCCTCTGCTTCCCCACCATTGAGGAAGCAGAGTCCGAGGGCTTAGAGAGCGACTCATCCATCACCCGGGCCGAAGTCACTGAGGTAGTTGGGAAGCTCCTCGGTGGAAAGGCACCGGGGGTGGATGAGATACACCCACTCAGGGTGTATCTCATCCACCCCCGGCCACACAACACCTTTAGGATGTTGTGTGGCTGTCTTGGCTGACATGCCTCTACAACATCGTTCTCAGACATAAAAGGGTGGCTTGCCCCCTTCAGGTTGGTGAAGAGCTTCTGCCTCAAGTGGAGGAGTTTAAGTATTTTGAGGTCTTGTTTACGAGTGAGGGGAGGAGAGAGCGTGAGATTGACAGACGGATCGGTGCAGCTTCTGCAGTGATGCGGTCGATGTCTGTTGTGGTAAAGAAGGAGCTGAGCTGCAAGGCCAAGCTCTCAATTGACCGTCAATCTATGTTCCTACTCTCACCTATGGCCATGAGCTTTTGGTCATGACCAAAAACCAAGATCCCAGATACAGGCGGCTGAAATGAGCTTTCTCCGCAGAGTGAGATAAGGTGAAGAGCTCGGTCACTCGGGGGGAGCTCAAAGTAGAGCCACTGCTCCTCCACATCGAGAGGAGCCAGCTGAGGTGGCTCGGGCATCTGTTTCGAATGCCTCCTGGGGATGCCTCCCACCGGGAGGAGACCCCGGGGAAGACCTGGGACACGCTGGAGGGACTATGTCTCTCGACTGGCCTGGGAACGCCTCGGTATCCCCCCGGAAGAGCTGGAGGAAGTGTCTGGGAAGTAGGAAGTCTGGGCGTCTCTGCTTAGACTGCTGCCCCCGCGGCCCAGCCCCAGGTTGCTACCAAAACTTCAAGTCAACTTAGTTCATATAGAAATGTAAAATTCAATGCAATACAATAATTCTTGACAATTCTTACCTCAATTGTTAGCAGTTGTCATTTTCAATCTGTTTAATTCTGATGTATATAATAAGTGTAATAGCTTGAGCTTAGGTACAGCTACTCAGGAGATATTACACACTTTCCAGATTTTGTGCAGTGGGGCGGGTTGAGGGTGTGGCATCGTGGTGGGTGTTCTGCAGCGTTTGGACTGTGTCAGTGTTATCACGATGTTATGTAACAAAACTATTGTTGGAGTTTTTCTTACATGAGCTTTCAACTGCTGCTACAAAAAGGCTGTTGTGTTATTAATTGAATTAATAAATTCCCACTGTGGCACTTTAATGACAAAATAAAAAAGGTGTTTGATCACAGGGCTGAAAATATTGGATTGTTGCCATATGATATCGACAGGTTAACCCTAGAGGCTGTATTTTAGACAACTGATTATGTTTCATGAGTGCTGATGAACAGTCAGTAAACTAGCACAGTGCCACCTAAAAACACAAAATAGATCACATTGGCCCATTATGCAACAGTTAATCCATCACTTAGCAAGTGCCTGTGTCTTATAAGGTCTACAGTTTCAGATTTAAATCAAAGCCACATGAACTGGAGTCCAGTTTGTCCAAACAACAAGGCTTTTTCCTGGCCTATTGGCAACATTGACAGCTAAGGGACTATAATGCATTTTGTATATGGCATTTTTACATTTTTTACTGTTGTTTTTTTGTTCTACAGTGAAGCACATGTATATGTTACCCTCTGATGAGACACCAGTGCACATAAGAATGACATAGTGTAAAACAGAAGGCACATTATTTGTTTTAGGCATGATTGTTTTTGTTGTTTTGTGTGCATTCTACACTCAGAGTAAACTGTCTGCAGAGCTCCCTAAAAGCTACTTTGAACCACTGAAGGTAGGCTTACTATTTACAATTCACAAATACCTCACTTCAAAAACCCCAACAACTGCTTTTACCACTCAGATGAAATAAAAAATCTGTATATTGTGTCTTGAATATGCATTATCACTGTAACACTGTATACTTACATCGGTTTTATGCTAATTGGTGTAAAATACCACATAAAGTTTTTATGTCACTCATAAAAACATTAAATTAGAAGGCGTTCAGGTGGATTTCCCAGTGTTTTTTGGCGTCTGTTCTGTTTAAGTAGGGCTCATTACAGAGTCTTCCTCCTTCTGCAAAAATCTCAAGTGAAAGTTGAGTAAAAACAATTGTATAGTTGCAGTTTTTGTGTTTGCTGTTTGGTCTTTTTTCCCAGGCCAGACTCTGTCCCACCCAAACAGGCGGTGGTTTTCGATGTACAGGAGCGCAGGGGGTAATTTAAAGCTGAATTAGGACCTTTTATACTGATGCCACATTGTCAACACGGCCTGTAAAACCACCTCCCCCTCCGCTCTGCCATTCTCCCCTCGGTTCCTCTTTATTTGTCGTAATTCCAGGGACTGGCTGAGTCTTGCCTGGATTTGGAGAGTGCTTGGTTTCAAAGGGTAATTGACACCTTACCTGTAATTTCATGGTTTCACTCCACCTGCCTTTGATGTCTGGGTCTGGGTTTGGGGCTGGGGATGGATGTGTGAGCGCTGCGAGTCTCTTCCAGCCCTGACAAATGGCAGAGGAGCGTTTTTCTGAAGCGTGAATGACGTCTCATGCAAAACCCGGGTTATTAAAGAGGGACGGGGGTTCTACTAGACCTAAGGAGCTTTTCTTGTGGTGACAAACAGGTCTGTAGAGGTGTCAGGAATGACTCAAGACACAAAGATCACAAAGGGGCACTAATGATGACCTCTACTTTTATATCTTCATAGATAAAGAGGTGTTTTGTTTTTATCCATAGAAAGAAAAATCCTATGTTTGCTGCTTGTTATTCAAACAAATGATTTGCAAAGCCACAGTAAGTTGATTGTATTTCTTAAAGCTCAGAGAATGGCTGGATGTTCAGTCTTTCTTCTTCTCGTTACTTAGTGAGGTAGATAAATATCACAATTGGTCGGTGTGGATGAGGCCGTGATAAGTCATGGTATCGATAAGGCTGGACTTTGGCTTGTGTTGGTTGGCTCTGAGTTGGGAGTTTAGGGAAAAAAACATAAACATATTCTATTGAAATTCATAAATGTTTAAATAAGCAGGAAACCCCTTTATTGTTTAGGGGTTGATCATAAAGCTGAAAAACTATTAATGACGTTTTGATGTGAGCTGATTGAAAAGAGAAGACACAGAGACCACAATAATGATTTTCTCATGGATAACAAAATGAGAGAAGAGTACATTGTTACACAGCTTCACTTTGCAGTCATGTCATAGAACAGATCTCTAAGGTAACTACCTTTTTTCAGCATGGATGTAAACACATGTCAGACCTCAACCTCAAAGTGAGAAAAACAGAGAAGCCTTATGGTGGAAGCAGCTACTCCCAGCAAACCAGACATAGCCTTTTGGCAGCGGCCACCAAGAAGCGCCCATAGCTATAGCAAGTTTTTAATGTTTGTGGGAGAAACCGGAGTTCCCGGGGAAAACCCACACAAGCACAAGGGAGAACATGACCAAACTCCGGTTAAACAGTTTAATTAGAGCTTGTAAATAAACCTGTTGTCATACCCATCCTCTTTTTTAATTCCTCTACAGTGAGTAAAAGTCCAATCCAGGTTTGCTGTGGTTTTTAAATAAACTCGGAGTTGTCCTATTATATTTTGAAATATGGATATATTTACCCCATTTTGTTCTATATGGCAACAGGCGAGTGAAGAAATGCATACTTTTTCATAACTTTTTCTTGCCTAGATCTTTAAAAGGTTGTACTGGATGTTCTTGTATTTTATTGGCTGGCCTAAGTACAGCTTTAAAACTAAAATAAAAAGTTCCTACTCCTTCTCGCATCTTTAGGTATCAAGCCTTTCATTTTTCTCACCTTTTTCTTTTGAATGCAGAACTGACTAATGCTCACACAAGCCTCCTCAAGTCAATCTGTTCTAAATTGAGACTGATAATTTTATACAAGCAGTTGTTTTACGCTGGAAGCTAAGGTGCAAAGAGAAAATGACTATATTACACTGAACACTGTGTACGTGTGTTTTTAAATAGTAATGTGTCATGGTAGCGCAGAGTCGCTGAGTTTTGGGGTGAGAGGAAGGCTAGCTGTGGATCGAGGCGAGCAACGGTGAGTGATGAGAGGGGAGTGACAGGAAAATTGCATTTGTGCAACCATGAATCATTACAAACAAGGCTTTAAGAGGCAGCCCTGACTGTAATTACCTCCTGGGCGCTGCTCTATTACGGCCCACTTTATTGCCTTCTATTACTTTGCAGAACCTGCCGCGGCACATGCAGACCTCACACTGACTAAAACAACCTGGCAGGTGAACGCAGTTTGAAAATAGAAAGAGCAGCGTTTGGAAAAGGAGCATTACGTAATCTGATTTGTTGAGTACAGTTCACCTTGACTGACATAAATATTAGGGTGACAATTACCTCAATTTTAGGAACAAGAGTTTGCAAACTACCTCTTTTAGGCTGTTGTTTTTTTTATTTTTTATTTTAGGCTTGATAATTAGAGCTAAAAGAATATCAGTGGGTTAACCTTGGAGGTGCCTTACAGTAAGAAGTGTGATGTGAGTTCAAACCCCTGCTGGCCAACTCAAAGGAACGTCAGAGTGAATGGTCGTCTGTCAGTGTCTATCTCGTACTGTCATCCCTGCGACTCAGGTCTAACGTAATGTCAAAACAGTATAATCATCAATTTCTAAGAACGTTTTTGGATAATACCAGATTGAAAAAGCCATCGCACTGTTCTGGTGACAGTGGTTATATCTACATGCTATGGTCATATTAGGCACAGAAGCAAACTTTCTTCTAGCCTTCTTATGTCTATTCAAAGACGGAAACAATCAACATGGTGGCAAGTGGCACAATTAGATGAACTATTATTAATGCAGTCCAATGATAATTTCATCTTGCTCTTATTTCTGGCTGTCTCCATCCTTTTCGCATTCGTTTACCTCTGTGAAGGAAGCTGTCGAGCAGGGCAGAGCTCAGTTAAAAGTGATCTCTGTTTAAACGATTCTTGCACCACCAGAATGATATTATAACCAAAGGTTTCCAGTCTCCTCCATGATCAAAGCTTTTGTTTAAGCAGTTTTATTTTAAACACCACAGAACTGGTTTTAGATTATGCACAGTGTTTCTAATCCAGCCCGAGGCTCATGATGGAAAAAGGGTAAGAGGTCAACAAACAGAGGTGAGAGTAAACGTAGAGACAAAGGATGAATGAGGGAGCACTTGTTGATCAGGGTGAGTTCAGACCTGTGTCCCGCTGTGAGCCCCAACAGCGGCCCGCTCCACCGCCTCAGTGCAAGGCTTCGCTGGGCTCACATCCAGCTTTCTGTCCAAATCAGCAGCTCAGAAGAAGACCAATGGGGTGAGAAGAGCTTGCCCCGTGCCCCCCTTCGTCTGAACCCCTCGCTGGCCCGGGACAGAGCTGACGGAGCGGCGCGGATGGCCCTGGATTGCTCCTAAAACAGGGGCTTTCCACTGCTCCCCCTGTTCACACACACCGCAGACCACAGCTAGGAATAACATGCCTTTGATTTAAAATGGCATCTCACTTTTAATTTAAGGTGTAGCTTACGGTGTTAGCTGTGTTCCACCTGTTCACACAAGGACTTTTCTATTCATTTTAAACAAATACAAATTTTGCATGATTAAGTTAGAATGCAAGATAGTTATGTTACTGTCTCATTGAGGTGAGCATCTAACTGAACTGTAACAACATCATGCTCTTTTAATAATTTCTGAGAATCAGTAAGTAATGTAATATATTTGTGTGATTAAAATTGATTGGTTGGTTTCTCGTTCATTATTCAGACTTAAACATGTGCTATTGGTCTTTCTCTGACAAATTCCTCTCTGAACTTTATTATTTTACTACTACTCGCTCTGGCCTCTGCTCTTCTCAGACTTGTAGTTCTCCCAGTGCCCACTCATCATCCCAGTGGAGGTCTGCGTCCTGTGCCGATGCTGGGGTGTCATGGACAATGGGTGGCTTCCCAGGGAGTCGCTGTTTGTCCTGGGACGGCTTCAGGGTTGAGGTTGTGTTTACCTCAAAACAAAAAGCAACAAGCTCTGGCAGTGGGCTGCTGTGTAAACTGTAAACAACACATAACTCACCACACACACACACACACACTGCTGTCACTCTCCAAAAACTCTCTCTGCAGCCACTGCCCTTGAGCAAGGCATCACACATTTACATTTTCATGTATTAATTGAGCAGACACAACAACAGTATGAACACATCACACTGCTAACTCATTTGTAAATGCTAATTGCGTGAGTATTTTAAAAAGAGTCCTCTTAGTAAATTGTATTAAAAACTTAACCCATTACACTATTTAATGGACTAATCCAGAAGGTTCATCAGTTTATTGTTATTTCTACCAGTGCACATTCAAAACTTACACAGTATGTGTTGGGTCTAATCAGTTTTCAGTGTGACATGATTTTTTTAGCTGACACCCCAGTCCCCTCCTTAATACCAAGCAAACATTTTTCCAGCCATTAACCCTTTGTTCCAGCCTTTCTGTAGTATTTTCAGGCCAGTGACTCTAACGACTGCAGGGCTTACACACAGCTGACATCGGACCCCTCCACCCTCCCCGAAAAAAGCCTCCCCACTGCACACAACTTCTGTCAGTGAGCTGCCACTTCCAGGATCTGACCACAGCTCGGCGCTGACCCCGGGGCTCACACCCGGAGCGGTGAACCACACACCCAGCCCTGCCTCGGCCATGGAGGCTGACTCTGCCCTCTGGATGAACCCTTCCTCAAGACCTACACTCGGAGGGGGCTGGATTAGAGGCTGGTGTGCATCTGTGAGTGTTCGTATGTGTGAGTAACAGACACAGATAGACATACTTACTACTTGCCTTACTGTTCATTTTTAAGATCTTTGGAAACATTCCTTAAAAAAACAATGGACTGATTTCTGCTATGTAGTGAGAAAGATGTCTCTATGCAGCCCTGTTACAAACGGGATATTAATTAAGGTCTGGGATACAACTTATGACTCATCCGGAGCATTTGTATTACTAAGTGGACCTGTTTAAATGCAAAACATTTTCCTCTATCTATCTATCTATCTATCTATCTATCTATCTATCTATCTATCTATCTATCTATCTATCTATCTATCTATCTATCTATCTATCTATCTATCTATCTATCTATCTATCTACATATCTACATATCTACATATCTACATAAGTCCTTCTGTCCCACACCTGGGATTTTTTTTTACTGTTTCAAAGACAAGTCTTGTCTCACCAGGTCCTTGGCCTCTCTTATTGATGATCATGTCCTCTTTATCGAGGCCCACTGTATTTATTATAAAACCCAAACTAACACCACAGCGAGTAAAGTAAACTAGAATAGCTGTTCAGCACAGAAGGTCAAACAAGTGCAAGAACAATAGGACTCGTTGCTACTAATTACTGGCTTGTTTTAGTTTTGTGGCATTAACTTTATTGGATGCATTTTGAAAGACTATTTTAATGCGAAGGAAAAAAAGGGGGAAGAAATGATCAAAAGAAAATGTCCTTCTGGTAAAGCCACCGAAGCTTTGTCCATAAGAGTCTTGACGTATAGACCACCTCTTCCATGGTCTCCCCTCCCATCATGCACCTGTTCACAGCCCTGTCCTGACCTGCCTTCATCCCCTCGTTTATATGGCACACTTCAAACACTCACAAACAAACCATCTTTCAACTCATACACAAAAAATAAAAACTGTTTGAATTTTTAAACATGAATTAAGACTACTTCCTTGCTGCTGATTCATTTGACTGATTTATTAGTTCAGTGGACTTGATTAAATGTGACAAATGAGTCACATAACACTGTGAGTGGGAGGTGTGTACATCCCCGACATGAAATACGCCTCTGTGTGTCGGCTGCCAAAGCTGAGCGCACTGTTGTGGCCTCAGACAGACAGTGCCAAGGCCTCGTCTAACCCGTCATTTTCTGCCTGGAGATGTTGGGACTTGTTCACAGCTGTAAAGTGCTTTGAGAAGGTTCCTCTCACTAATCTATTATTCTCTGCAAAGCAATGGTTGAGAAATAACAACTCAACTCTTTGTAATAGTAAAAAATAAACCTTTTAATACAATATAAGATCCCTGCTGAAATGTTCACTGCATGTTCACTCTAACTTCATGTTACATTTAGAGGTTGTGAAGTAACAGAGCACTACTGATGTCAAGAGAGAGTACAAGGACCAATAAAAAACAATAAGGTTTTGAATGACAAATTACGACAAGCGGGTTATTTGACAAAAACATTGCAAAGGTGACAGGAAAGAAAAAAAAACTCTCACTAGGCTGGGAACAAGCTTTAGCTTTAGTTACACTACCACGCTTTAACGACACAAGTACGAAAGACAAAGCAAGAGAGGAAAACATTCCTTAATAATAAGTTACTTAAATGGTGTGCATTTAGTGAACAGGAGGATTTAGCAGATTTAGGTTCTTTCATAGAGTTTATCCACATTTATTGAAGTCAAGGTCCAGTCTGACTCCTTAAGTATGACTGTGTGCACCGTCAATCTGTCAATACAACACCATCATTTATTAAAGTGCAGGATAATGCTGCTCCTCTAAGCCTGTATAAAGCAAAGCTTGTGGTTGAGTTGATAAGTTAGTATTATCTTCTTTAAACTTGAGGGCTTTTCTGTTACATATCTACCTCACCATATAACAGAAAACCAGTCTGGACATCAGGGAGCTTTGACACATGCAAACTTGACTGTGCCTTTGGGAACGATGTAACCTTTTATAAAACAGACGTCTGACTGAAATCTGGAGCCTCCTATGACAAAGTAAAAATCCAAATTCATGTCTACATAGTGTTGTCCCAGGACTGTTGCTCTGTTTGATAGGGCTCCAGCTCAAATGAAACAGGTGCTCAATTGTTTTGAGGACTAGGCACAAAGTCATATTTTTGCCAAAGCAAGATGGCTGAACCAAAGGTGTTACAGTTTGTTTTGCAGTGTCCGGGAGGGCAGTCAGATCCAGCTCACCTCTCTTTGATCTGTCCCTGTATTTTCTTTATCCACACACCCCCATCTCTTCCTCCTGTGAGCCTGGACGTCCCAGGCCGAAGAGGTCTGAGAGGGCCGGGTAGTAACAATAGCTGGACTGTGTTGTCCCAAGGCCCGGTCGCACACAATGAGCATGTCGATGTGGATTAGTGCGGGGCGGTGGCCGAGGGGCTAATAGCTTATTACGGCTCGCAAAGTGACAGTGTGCTCTGGAAAGGTGCCAGAGGAACCAGCCCAATTAGAGCCAGCAGGACAGGACAGCTGCAAGTCTCTGTCAAGCTCCAGTACTAAAGAAATGTAGGAAAATGTCCAGTCCAGTTTAAATAAACAGTTTGTTCTCAAGGGAAAGTGAAGGACTGACTCAGGAAAATGTTTCTTGAGAAAGACTGTAAAAAAAATACATTAGACAAATAAGTGTAACAATACCAACAACAACTATTACTACTACCTCAATGATGGTAGGTGCCCAGACCAGGGATCAAAATCTGACACAATGCAACACACTTGAGTAAATCTACCTATAAGTACTTCCCCCATTTGAGTTCAGATGTTAAGGCTGTGGTTTTAAAGTCAGGTAACGTTTAGGTTTTGTACTTCTATCACTGCGTGGCCAGGACTTTGTGGTGTGGCAGACAGGGTCTATCATGGCTTGGAGTTCATTCCTAGTGCCTCCTTTAACCACACTCTCCAAAGAGTCCAGTGTCAATGCAGCTTACAGTTCTTATCTGTTGTGACTGATGTCCCAACAGACTAGACACAACCTGACTGAACATATGTGGCATGATGCCCTCGACCTATTGGGGAAGAAGAAACAGACTCGATAAACAATGTATGTTACACTTTTGGAAAGAGGTGTAAGAAGTCATTAGATAAATAGAGTTGCTGAATCTCTTCTGTTTCTTCTTACCCATGAGACCAAAAGCATCTGATGTCTGTGGTGACAAAAAAAGATGATTTAATCTAAATGAAAGCACTTGAAAATAAAAGCGTTTCCTTTTGTATATCAAGATATTGAGACCAGCCCTATGACTAATATAGATAATAATATAATAGTATCAAGTTAAAATATTAATAGTCATGGAAGGAAAGGAAAGGTACAAGTCTTACTTGTGTAACAATAACAACTGAATAAATGAAAAATAGAGAATTTATTTGGAGCCCCATAAAAATGGTTTGAAATAAAGATACATACATTTTATATATATATATATATATATATATATATATATATATATATATATATATATATGGTTATATATTCTGTATATAACTATGTATGTGACAAATAAAAACTCTTGAATCTTGAATGATGTCCCCTCAAAGAAACGAGTACATGTCTGTGTGTGAGATTTTTGTGTGTGTGTGTGTGTGTGTGTGTGTGTGTGAGATTTTTGTGTGTGTGTGTGTGTGTGTGTGAGATTTTTGTGTGTGTGTGTGTGTGTGTGTGTGAGATTTTTGTGTGTGTGTGTGTGTGTGTGGGGTTAAAGAGGAGGAGGAGGTGAGGTTGGAGCCAGAACACATGCATTCCTCTTGTCCTGGCTTTAGTTCATGTGCTCACTGAGAACTGCCTTCCCATTTGAGCATCCATGGATCTTTTGTTTCCAAACACACAGTAACAAACCACAAACAGACTTTAGTCAGAGTCATCACCGGTCCGTTATGGGCAAACACGACTGTTTAGTTGTTGATACAGATTTGGGAACAAGACACAGAGAATATTGAGCAACCTACTCTCTGTGCAAAACTTTATGCCAGAGTGATCCAACTGAGAGAATAAGAAATCTGGGACATTGGGTCTCAGTGCAAAGTTAGAAGAAGAATACTTTTGCCATTGAACCTGTTGGGTCAGACCCTATAGTCTTTATTTTATAAACTTTCTTAATAAACAGGAGCCAATATTAAGGCCCAGGTTTAAAGACTGTAAATGAATATTATAGTGAAGTCAGGTACCTGTTGTTTGTAAATGCTAGACAGACCAACATTTAGGAAATCAACAGTGAATAACAATTAAAATGTAAAACAATGCACTACAGTCTAAGAGCTCCTAATACTCTTCACCGATGAAGACACAATACTTCCTCAACAAAGGACGACTGGAGAAAAGCCACTGTAACAAAGTGTTGGAAGGATTTTGTCAAAGGGAAGTGGAGTCTGTCAGTTTGATGTTTAAGCTGCAGGAGGAAGAACAACACAAGGGGTTAATGTAATCCATTTCATTGGCAGGGGCCTCTAATAACTGCTCTGTCCCTGCGTCTCCATTGGCCCACGGAGTTTCCATTGTGCTGTCCCGGTGCAGGTGTGGGACATGCTTTGTTGATCATAATCCCCCGTCCGAGAGGAGAGGCTTTTGAATGTGTTTGACGTACCCCAGCGTCCCGGGCCTTTGCTCCTGGGCCGCCGGGCAGCCAGCGTCCGCGGCAGCCGCTCATGGGATCCGACAGGCGGAAAAATAATGAACAACACCTCAACCCGGAGCTGACCCGGCTCCAATTCACCAGCCCCACACGAGGGGTAAACGAACCACTTAATTGAGCCTTCCAGGATCAAATCAGGCTCAGGTGCCCCTCCCAACCCTTATACTCTGCTTCAAGGAGACTTCAGGAGATGTTTTTCACTTTCAGACTGTTTCCTTTCCAAATTACAATAGTTACTGTGCTTCCAAAACAGAAAACAGTCTTTGGATTTACCCAAGAAGAGATCCACAAAGGAAAAGACAAGATTTTTATAATTATGCATCTATAGACAGATAAATCAAAATAATAATGCCATACCTCTTTAGCTAAAATGGAATTCAAGGGGGGTGCCATATATTTGTGCTGTGTAATAACCACTAAAGATGCAAGCACAAATTGGTTATTACTGTATTTAGCTTTTGTATTGGATCTATTAACCATCTGTTATTTCCCAGAAACAGCTATTTTATGTGCCACTGAGAGTTTTAACGCAATACAAACTTTCAGATTAACTAAAAACTGTGTTATTTAGATAAAAGACTAAATTAAGACTAATTTTTTAAGACAAAATTGTATTAACATTGGGACAAATCCATTACTGGCTCCTTTCAGACAGATAGACAGATGTTTGGAGCATCATTGGTGTACAGTAAAAGTCTGCTAAATCTCATATTTGAAGAGTTTACTGGACATAAAATAAAAACCTTTCTGTCACACAGACATTTCAGACACATATATAGAATCTTGACTTTTGGACCAACACATTTTAAGCATCAGATCACAGAGCACAGATCTTCATCAACTGAAACCACTTATACCCCATTTATATAAACCCCTAAGTGGAGCCTCTCTGACCTCATTCCCTGTGCCCAGTGACCGCCCAGTGACTCAGGATCAGTCAGGGTGGGTGTCCACCAGAGACACGACCCTCACAACGAGCCTGCTGCAAAAACAACCCTATCACTTTTTTCTAACCTTGTAGCATGACTGTGTTTAATTTCCATTGTATTATATTTGTAGTCTATTTTAACAGTAAAGTCCCTGTCATGAAGTTTTCGTTTACTTCTACAGCACCACAAAGTCAAGGTTAATAAATCCCACTGTCCTAACAGTCAAAAGCTAACACTGCCATTGTATTGCCCATTATAGTTTACTTATAGTCATTCATCATCAGAGAATAGTTTAATTATCTGATTGTTTCTGGTTGTTTCTAGTTATGGTCGTGTTTGTCCTGGTTTGACTGAAGTCCATGTCCTGAAATGAGCCACAGCTCTTCTCCTCTGTCCTCAGTTAACATCACAGTCGGAGTTTCCTTGATGAAGCTGATCCGTCGGCCCTTCATGTGCTGACTGATCCTAACAGTTGCTTTCTCATTAGCGAGGCAGCACCTCTTCCCCGTCTATTAACAGGAGAATAATTTGGGTTAAGGGTCCTGTGGGGTCTTTTTGGGACACCCATCTACATTATACAGTCCTGGAAATGGCAGATAAAGTGAACTGAACTGAAATAGCATCCGATTTGGTGCTTCTTCCCAGCCGGATCAACAATGGTGCTTTTCAGATGTCACCCAACAGATCTGAGCTGGTGCTAAATTGGGACAGGAACGAGCATGTCCCGAAGTAATCAAACAGAACCAGGGTCAATGGATCTCCATCTAATTGAGAAGTTCACACTCGGCAGCGGGGGTCTGCATTCTCCGGACGGCTCAGCATGGGCACAGTAAAAAGGTTTCCCAAAGTTGACCCCGGTTTGACGTCTGAAGTCAGAAGTGGGTCATCAGGTTGTTGTTCCGGATCATAGCATTTGAACACAGTGGCTTGCAAACCAACACTTCGACTGAAATAAATTATCTACAACCTGTTCTCTCAGTTTGAATGCTGCAGCGCAACAGAGCAAATAAGAAAAATAGTAATGATAAAATACTCATATAGACACAGGGTTTATTTGAAAACATGTCATGACATTACACATGCACCATACTGAGATGTTTCTGAGGGGGAACATAATGACTCCTGTGGCTGTTGCTCTATTGTGGAGGAGAAGGATAATGTTGTTTAACATGGCATCCATCCTGCTACACATGCTCCTCATTCTCCACAGATTCATCCAGATGTATTAATAACGACTGCAACAAAATAAATGACTTTAGAACAGGCAAAAGACTATATGCAAGATGGGGGATAAAGCCTGCTTAAACATATTTAACTTTATGTTTTTATTTCATTGCAATTATTGTTGAATCTACATCTTTTTGAGAAGACCGGGGTAGTGGTCCGTCTTTTCAAGAAGGGGGACCGAAGGGTGTGTTCCAACTACAGAGGGATCACACTCCTCAGCCTCCTCGGGAAAGTCTATGCCAGGGTACTGGAGAGGAGAATGCTGCCGATAGTCGAACCTTGGATTCAGGAGGAACAATGTGGTTTTTGTCGTGGAACACTGGATCAGCTCTATATCATCTCCAGGATGCTGGAGGGTTTATGGGAGTTTGCCCAACCAGTTCACATATGTTTTGTGGATCTGGAGAAGGCATTCGACTGTGTCCCTCGTGGTGCCCTGTGGGGGGTGCTCTGGGAGTATGGGGTCCGGAGCCCTTTGCTAAGGGCTATCTGGTCCCTGTACGACTGGAGCAGGAGCTTGGTTTACATTGTAGTAAGTCAGACTTGTTCCCGGGGCATGTTGGACACCGGCAGGGCTGCCCTTTGTCACCGGTCCTGTTCATTATCTTTATGGACAGGATTTCTTGGCGCAGCCAGGGGCCAGAGGGAGTCTGGTTTGGGGACCACAGGATTTCGTCACTGCTTTTTGCAGATGATGTTGTCCTGTTGGCTCAGGCTAGGACCTTCAGCTGCACTGGGACGGTTTGCAGCCAAGTGTGAAGCAGCTGGGATGAGGATCAGCACCTCCAAGTCTGAGACCATGGTTCTCAGTCGGAAAAGGGTGGCTTGCCCCCTTCAAGTTGGAGGAGAGCTCCTGCTTCAAGTGGAGGAGTTCAAGTATCTTGGTGTCGAGTCCACGGATGAGGGAAGGAAGGAGCGTGAGATCGACAGACGGATCGGTCGGTGCAGCTTCTGCAGTGATGCGGTCGATGTACCGGTCTGTCGTGGTGAAGAAGGAGCTGAGCTTCAAGGCAAAGCTCTCAATTTATCGGTCAATCTCACTTGTAAGTCGCTTTGGATAAAAGCGTCTGCTAAATGACTAAATGTAAATGTAACTCTACGTTCCTACTCTCACCTATGGTCATGAGCTTTGGGTCATGACCAAAAAAACCCAGATACAGGCGAATGAAATGAGCTTTCTCCGTAGGGTGGCGGGGCGCTCCCTTAGAGATAGGGTGAGAAGCTCGGTCACTCGGGAGGAGCTCAAAGTAGAGCCACTGCTCGTCCACATTGAGAGGAGCCATCTGAGGTGGCTCGGACATCTGTTTCGGATGCCTCCTGGACACCTCCCTAGCGAGGTGTTCTGGTCATGTCCCACTGGGAGGAGACCCAGGGCAAGACCTAGAACACGCTGTCCTAGGCCAAACGAGGGACTATCTCTCGGCTGGCCTGGGAACGCCTCGATATCCCCTCGGAAGAGCTGGAGGAAGTGTCTGGGGAAGGGGAAGTCTGGGCGTCTCTGCTTAAACTGCTGCCCCCGCGACCCAGCCCCAGATGAGCGGTAGAAGATGGATGGATGGATGCATTGATCTGTATCCCTCTGCTTTTTTATTCAAAGAGAAAATTTCACAAAGTTGTGCCAGGGTTTAAAACCAAGTGTTTTTGTCCGTATTCCCCTTTCATGAAAACGTACAAAATTTATCAATTAAACCAGAATAGTTTAATGATTGTCAACCAGTACTGACCAGTATAATACACATTAAACAAACATTATGCTGCTGTCCTCCATTATTTAGATAATAGAGTAACTTGTGACAGTAGCACACATGTAATAACAAATGTGCAAATGGAATAACATATGCATAATGTTTGCAATGAGGATAAATGTGTAAAAAGGTCAAATTGAAATTTTCTGTAAAAAAAGCTGCTGATAATTAGTAGGTCAGCGTTTTAATGAAGCTGGTGGAGGCGCAAGGCCATAACCCCAGCTGATATACTACAACAATGTTTAGATATCAGACAATAATTAACTCATAAGTGACATAAACTGATTCAGAGACATTTGGTGCAGAGCTTTTGGGATTTTGTTTGCTGTGGCTTTGAAATGAATTCCATTTTACAAGTTCTGTTCAGTCAGAGGAAAAGTAAGATATATCAAATACAGTGTAATCTAAACTGAAAAAAACAAAAAACAGTAAGTGATGCCCCTAATCTGCTCGATGGGTGGCACATGTTTGCAGATGGACTTTCCCCCAGGCCTCGCTTGTTAAAGGTAAACAGAGCAAACCATCCTCCTCTTCATTAGGGACAAATGCTGAGGCACAACATAGACAATGGCGATGCTTAAAAGCTGTCAGCGAGAGTGGGATATCTTCACTTCATCCTAACAGCTTCTAAATTGAAACGTGGCGTGAAGAAAGTGGGACAAAGCAACGATTGTTTGACTGTTTTCCCAATCAAGACGTCTCTCAACCGCAGGCTCTTTCCAGTGGATTGGATTTGCGCCAAATGTCAACTTTCGCTGGAGGAGTTTCCAAACAGTCAAGCTCTAAGCACATTATAGTTTTCGTTCAAAGTAGTAGTCTCAAAGGCTGCATTAACATAACATTCATGTGTGTGAAAAATTGGATGAATTTGAAAGATAAACACTTTACATTAATATTATAATAATTAGACACTTTGAAAATATGATCCTTTCAAATCCTTTCCTTAAACAGTTATGTTATTTTTTTTTGTTATTAGTTTACTAAATTTCCTTGAACATCCAAAAGATAAAATGAAACATTCCAAAAATGCAGTAGTATTTTTAAAATCCTCCTTTGTAGTTGCTAATATAGTAATAAATTTATATATATTCTTATTTACTGACAAATTCAAATAAGGTGTCAAATGTTTTAGCAACAGTTTGTAATGATTTTGTAATCAGCAATGTAAAAATGTCTAATTTTGGCACTCACTTGTTGAGCCACGTATTTTAGACAAAGATCGAAGAAGCAATACTCGACATCCGACCTGTCAAATCAAAGTCATATTTATTCTTCGGTCAATTTTGGTCAGATTTCAAATTTACTGGCATAAAACAACCCTGAAGCACACAATTTTAGCCTGCAGTGGATTTAAAAATAAATTTCTAAAAAAAAAAATACAAAAAATTACAGAATTGCAAAAAAATCTTTGTTCTTTAAAAATATTTAAAAATTTTAAAATCTTCTTTTTTTATTATTGTTAAATAATAATGTAAAAGCCCTACATTAGACTACTATATAAATATATCCCATTGTAGCTTTATGGAACAATGTCTGTCTTATTGGTCACATCCTATCGGCCATTTTTAAATTTATGAAGGCAAAAATCCAGTGAGCCAGTGTTGATGCTCTGGTTTTATCAGTGTGGAAAAAGCTGAAAAGGAGAAGAAGTAAAAACATGAGATTAAAGTCAGTGACTTCTTAGATGTCCTCATTAAAATATTGAGTCTTACATGACGGATCCAGTAGAGAGCACATGGCATTTATTAATGATCACAGTTTGAATAGAAGCTGTGTCAATGCACAAAAATAAAAACACAGTGAAAAGATACAAAAGTTGTCAGATGATTGTCACATTGAATCCTGAGAGTAGCTTAGAGACTTGTATATTTAAAGTTACAGTGATAATGAATATGGCAGGTTATTGAAGTGTTGTAGTCAAAATAAAACCAATCAAGTCCACCTACACAAGACTTTTAGGAGTTGAGAGTCTGGAAACCAAATGTAAACCAGTGCATTATGATTAAGAGAAGGTAGTTGTCAAGCCTCACAATACTGACTGGGCTCAGTTATCCAATCACCATCATTTTGTGGCCTTGGCGTTTGTTCTTTATGTCAGAGACTCAGGCAAGACTGGTTTAAGTGGGATGTTTTTTTGATTAGAATAAGACTGACACCTTTAAAAAGTTTTATTCAGAAACTCTATTTTTGACTCTGTGAAAAATGCCTATTTGAGCATAAATAGCATAAATAGTCCCAAACTATCTTCATCATTTACAAAAATACACATTTATAAAGTGTATGTACTGTACATAAGTAGGTTCAGTCAAAAAAAAAAGAAAAATAAGGCAGGAATTGCAGTTTAAAAATCTATAGTGTTTACTGCATTTGGACATGTACTTAGAAAGAAGCGTTGAGGTAACAGTGGTCGACAAAGGCAGCTGTGGCAGATTTGTGAATGAGCGTCAACAGAAAGTGAGGGCTTTTACTTTATATACAAAATAAATAAAAAGCAACAACCAATTAAAGATTTTTTTGGAGGGCTCTTCCACTGTAACTTTAGAAAATGATTTATTAAATACTACTATTGTGAAAGATATTGTTCTTTGACTTGATATTAAAAATGTCTTGTGTTTTAAGGGTCCCTTCACACAACATACACACTTGTTCTGTTTTAATCTCTTTTTTTTTTAATGTTTTGGACCTAAAACATAAAATATTAAACATTACTGTATGAGACAACATTAATGTTTAAGGCCCATGTTGATGTTTTTGCTCAAAATACCAAATTAATGCATTCAATTGACTTTTAATCCCTGGTATATATATATATATATATATATATATATTTATAGAAAAGTTTTAGTGATTGTTTTTTATAAGAGCTTTTTAAAGAAATAAAGGATAAGTGCTCATTGTTTGCAGCATGGTTTGCTTCAGTGCAGTGAATCAATCAAGTTCTCTGATCTCCACAGGTCCGTAGACACTCTCTGCTGTGTTAAAGTAGAGAGATTGTTTTAGTTTTGAAGGAAGTCAGTGTTTGCTTGAGCGCCCCCTAAAGCTCGGAGCCGTCTCGGGGATAGATCAGGCTGTTGACGCTGAAGCTGTTGTAGAAGTGGCTGTTGAACTGTCCGCTCTGTCCGCCGCTCAAACTGTTGTAGTAAACTCCTCTGTTGAATTGTAGGCTTGAGTCTCCGTGCTCTGCCGCTGCGGTAACGTCCTGCTGTGCATTGTGGGTAGCATGGTACGGGGACAAGGCCGTAATGTTCCTATTGGCCAGCTCGCTGACTAGTCCCATTGGCCCCTGGGCTCGACTGGGGGCCCCCGAACTCAACCCCGACATGCTGCTGTAGAAGCTGTTAAAACACGGTGCGTTCGAGGACAGTCCGGCAGGAGAAGACGACGTGGAGCCCTTGTGGTTGTCGTTCATGGTGTCCAGCTCAGGTGAGGATGGTCCCAGCAGCGGGGGGCTCTCTGGGGGCTTCAGTGAGGACTCCACAACCCCAGGCCGGACGTCCTCGACCTTGGTGGCCCCCACAGACGACACAGACACTCCTCCGGAACCGTTGGGGTCCGAACGCCGCTTCCTTTTCCGACGGAAGTTTCCATTGTCGAACATCTTCTCACAGTTTGGATCCAGTGTCCAGTAGTTCCCTTTTCCTGCAAAGGATAGTGTCAGATTTGAACCACCGAGAGCTCACAAATCAATCTTAATATGCATCAGAGTACTTTACCATCCAGCATTTAATCCAATATTTTTGTATGAATTCTTTACATGAATGAATTAAGAGGTTGTTTAATTAAGAAAGCATCTGTATTAAAAGCACTGACACTTGATTCAATATAAAAAAAAATTCTGGCAAATATGAGTGTGTGAAAGTCTGCCATGTTCTTACATAGAGTTTTTTTCTCATTTACAAAATATAAAAAACAGCACTCTGGTAAAGTAGCTTTCTTTTTTCCTTTTACAAAAATAAAGTCCAACTGCTTTTTTATCTAAATCTAAGCAAATGGGTAAAAACCTTTCCGGGTGATGTCAATTGAATTTAATATAAAAAAATGTTATTTAAAAAAAATATAAACACTGTTTTGAATTTCAGTGTTATTCTTTCTATATAGTCACACACTGTTTTAAAATACTTACTGCACTAGTTGCTGCAATAGTTTTATTTTTTTCTCAAATTTAATTTTTTACTTTTTAGCTAAATGTCATTCTTGTCTGTATTTAGCTTATTTATTATTTTGTTTTTATTATTATGAGCCTGTACAACATTTTGATAAGCAGTGCCCGTTTTTAAAATGTGCTATATAAATAAACTTTGAACTTTGACCTTGAAAAACGGCCTCGATAATGTTATAGTTTACTAATATTTATTGTTTTAATCCTAGGGCTTTTTTTGTTTTATGTTTCCCAACAGCAGCCTCCAAATAATCTTTTAAACTTTATTTTATTACTGGATTATTAAAGATTAGGATGATTGTGACTGGTTTCACCTTTTTTCAGTAAGTGACTGATATTTGTTCTTAATCACAACCATCGTAAAATCATTAAACATCAAACACCTTTTTTGTGCCGTTGACTACATTTTATTGTTTCTATTTTAGTCATTTTATTCATTTTTTTTAATCACTGTTCTTTCAATTCCTTTGTAAATGCTTTCCTTTAACAATTTTCTTTTGTAAAACAGTCACCACTTTATAATAAGAAATAAATTTCCTATTCCTCTATCTGTCTATTAACTTAGGCCTCTTCATTATTTCAACAACTACATTTTATTATTCAACTCATATTAAAATGATCAAATAAGAGCTTACTCATAAATAATAAAAAACAAGAGAAAACATAGTTAGTTTTTTAAGAATACTAACTAACTAACTGTATATAACTAAGGCCTAAGTTAAAGTGTAATGCTGAGTTCACGTACCGGGGTCGTCCTCGTCCCTGGGCACCTTCTTGAAGCAGTCGTTGAGGGACAGGTTGTGGCGGATGGAGTTCTGCCAGCCCGCTTTGCTTTTCTTGTAAAAAGGGAAGTTGTCGGCCACGTACTGATAGATCTGGCTCAGCGTCAGCTTCTTGTCGTGCGCGTTTTGGATGGCCATAGCGATCAGGGCTGAGTACGAGTATGGCGGACGGACTAACTTCAGCAGCTCCTCTTGACTCGCGATGGAGAGCCAGCCCAGGTCCGGACTTCCAAAACCGGGCGAGTTGCCGAGGAACTGACGCTGGGAGCCGTACGCTGGAGGGATGAACGGGGCCGGGCTGCTGGCGTGGTGCAGGTACGCCGCGGAGGAGGAGTTCACAGCCGGACTATTGAGCCACAGGTACGGGTTGGTGGATGAGGTGTAGTCCCCCAGCGCAGGGCCGTATCCCGGGTGTCTCTGCGCGCCCTGGACGCTCTGCTGGTGGTGGTACATGCTGCTGAGGTTGTCACAGTACACCGCGGCCATGTCCTCGCCTTTTGGAGGCGCTGGGTGCTGGGTCTGGTGATGGTGGTGGTGATGGGACTGGAGCGGGTCGATGGAGTTCATCACTCCCACAGAGTCCCACAGAGAAGAGGCTGGAGTGTCTCTGAATCAAAAGGAGGACGGACTGGTGTTTTGGAGTCAGTTTGATAAACATAAAGCCCATGAAGCAGAGGCAGACACCACGAGGCTGATAATAATAACACAGCAGCCAATAGGAAGGCGCGGAGGTGAGACGGGGCGTGGTCAGGTTCATTCAGCAGAACTTCTCTACTGTCAGAAACCATTGAGACACAACAGAGAGAGGGCACACTAGTCTTTAAAGGGTCTGTATTTACTGCATGAGCACATTGAATTAGCCACATGAGGAAGTGCAGGAGCAGGAGGAGGAGCCAGAGACCATCAGTCATAAAGTCTGAGGGTCTCTCAAACTGTGGTACAAGCACCACCCCTGGGACTCTTTTTCAGCAGGCCTTCCTTGAGTGTTGATTAGGTAAAGTTTCTTTTTCAGACTGACATTATACAATCCATTCTTTGATTCTTGCATGAATTATATTATTCTATCTTATCGACTTATCTTTATTTTATTATATGAATTTGAGTGTATGACCAGTGATTAGTAGGTTGTGGGATCATTCTCCCTGAGACACACAGACACTGATGAAGGGACATTATTTCTACTGTCACGAGCAGAAAAAGAAAAAAGAAAAAAGACTAATTTTATTACAGTTTTATACATTTTTTTCTGAATTGTTTTACTCTTTCCCTTTGTGTTGCACTTTTTGTGCAACTATACTATACTATAGCTAGGCTCCTTTAACTCAGTGGCACTTGCTATACCTTAAAATAATTTGTCCCATCATCATTGTTAGTACAGTGGAAAAAGTGCACTTCTTTTTTTTTCTTATTAATCCTCATTGCCATGTACAGTAGATGTGTTTAGAGAAATATAACCATTTTAAGTGATAATGACAAACTAATACACTGAAGCTTTGACTACATTCCCTTAAAACTATAGGACTCAACTCATCAGCTGTTAAATCTGTTATGTTTTAAAGACATTTCAAGATGGCAAAGGGCATTAATACGTCCAGTTATGCTTTACTTAAAGAGGTCTGTCTTTAGTTTTCATTGTAAACTTTTTTTAAATCTAGGCTTGTCCAACAAATAACAGTCTAAAACTTTAATATGTCCCAATTTCCAGAAGCAATTCACCTTTCGCTTGTTATTTGAAAATGAAAGTTTCTAGAAAATGCACGCAGCTTAGATATTCATAAAATTTAAGAAGCAGATTGAGTGATACCTGAATGGGTTGAATAGTTTTCCAAAATACTTAGATCCTGGGTTGAAAATGAAATAGACAAGTTGCAGCAGACAGCCCAAGATCTGATAAACTGACACTTACCACGTCTATAGAGCTGTGTGTATAAATGTTTGCGTGTTTAGAGAGTGTTTGGGGGGCGGGGAAGGGAAGCGTGTTAGGCAATTATCAGCATTGCCTACTCACCTGGTGCCTCCATCCAAACGTGGGACAGTGGTGCATGAGTAAGAGTTGAGAAAAAAGAGCAAGACCTGCCAACAAATGAGCCTTTTCAATGTTTGAAGTATTAGTTTTGAACTAATTTTAGAACTAATTACATTCGTATACAGCTCTTCTCCACAATATTAGATTTTTGTCACTTCTGGAGCTACAGCGCCCTCTAGCTTTACCTTGTGCCTTTACATGTCATAAATCCTCTAGGTAAAATCACTTTGGCCACAAGATGGAGGCATTTGACTGATGATTAATAAAGTCTGGCTGCAATAAAGTCCGAGCTGTAGTGCCCACAACTTCCACTGGAGGGAGACAGACACTGCAACGTAACGAGAACCCAAAACCCACTGAGCATTTGATGATTGGGAATTTCCTAATTGTGGATTCTGTAAAGGGAGCTCTTGCAGTTATTAAAGGCTGGAGTGTTTTCTGATAACTAAAGCTTTAATGTTAATTTAAAGAGGTCAAGTTACAGGATGTGGATTTCACCCCAAACAAAACGTTCATAGGTTTTGGCTGCTTTTGTCATGAATTGATCAGTGTTACATTTCTTATTGGAGAGGATATTTTTAATAAAACCCACGCTGGCTCTCCCTTCATGACTTGGATCTGTATTGGCACTTTATCTTACAACACTTGTTTTCCAGCTTCTGACTGACCGAGGCTTTTCTTCCCTAATGCAGCCTTTCCAAAGCGCTCCAGGCCGCAGGGTAATAGTCAACGCAGCTCCAGGAGTCGCTCAGTCTGACTGTAATTCTATAATATCGGGGTTGGCTATAATAATAAACCCCCCGGCTCATCATACGTCACCAAAACCCTCTCGCAAACCCAAGTATGAGAACGTGAGAAGTGCCCTCTGAAGTTTCTGTCAGCTTTTGAGGAGAAGAGAGGTTTCATCCCGACTTTATGAATTATGCCTTTCTTCTCTCACTGCTTTAGTTTTGAGAATGAAAAGCCCCCCTAGAGAAGAAATGTGGATGTGTCGCAGGTCTGCAGCCACATAATGCATTGATTTGTACATTTTGGTCCAGAAACACAGAAGTTGGTGTCATTTTAATAGTTGTTTGAAACATAAAAGATTGTCAAATATAAAGGGCACAACCGCAGCAAGAAAACAGTTAAAGTGGGGATTATTCCTACTGTGTGAAAAGAGATTTGGAGAAGTAGTAAGGAGGAGCCAAGCAGAAGCTAAACCATGTACTGCTAAAAAACACATGGCATATACTGTACATTCTTTTTATTAACATCTTTTTTCCATTTAAGCACATTTTGTTTGAAGATGAGAGTTCTTTAAATCTGTAAAAGCTCCACGTTAGCTCTCTGCTCGTTTTATTTTGCCGATGGTCTATATTGTTTTGGTTTGGACTGAGGTTTGTGGTCGCTCCAGAGTCCATTTAAACTGTACAAAACACGGCAAGCGGTAACTCTGCAATTACCAGGGTGGACCCACCTTAGCAAAGAAAGCTCCAAAAAATGAATAAAAAAATGTAATAATAATAATAATAATATCGTTTTTAAAAACTCAATTGTTTTTTCTTTATTCATTATATTTTTTTCATAATAATAGGTCATATAGAAGAATGTCCAGATATAAAACATGTATAAAATTTGTTAAATGGTAAACTCAAGTTTTTGTTCCTGTGGTTTTGACAATAAGGGGGCAGAAGCTCAGTGGCAGAGCGGCCATCCTTCCACTGACGGGTGGGTGGATCAATCCCCGCTCGAAACACTTAACCCACCTTGCCTCCGGTGGTGTTCCAGCTGTAACACTGGTAAAGTGCTTTAAGTGCCTACTAGGTAGAAAAGTGCTATACATAATACAAATATAACTCAGGTTATGAGGCAGGATTTGTGGTGATTTTCTGCTGCTGCCACTGGAGCCTGAGGTCGGCCTAAAATACATTCATTTGCAAATTTTAAAATAAAGATGATGATAGAAAACAGTCTAAGAGACACTTTGCCTCCATCATGAGCACCAAAGTGTCCTCATTAGTCATTTATAACGTCTCTCTTTTTAAATGGAGTTACATTGAGCAGCTGCCCCTTAAAGCGGCCCTGTGTGACCTTTAGTCAGTCGAGGGCTCAGATCCCTCTCTGTACAACTGTAACTGCCTTGGTTTATGAGTATAAACGATTCAACAACATGTATTCTGAAACAGTAGGGTCCTTTTAGTGTATTTTGTGCAAATACAACTCTGCTAGAGTCCAGTGTATTGACCTATTTTCTTTATTATATTCTTTGTGTGGTAGAGCCTCTAGTTTAGATTTAGTATGTGTTTTATAAATGTCATAAACACACTTTTTAAGAGCGTATGCTACAGTGTAAGTCCATGTGTTTTTCGTGGTTATAGGGATCTCGATCACAGCCAGGGCCTGTGGAGCTAAAACTCTTATATATCTTGTTCATTTATTGCTTGCAGAAGTAAACATAAATGAACAGGGGATAAAAGTTTAATGCATATATCAGCGACACTCCCAGGAACTTAAAGTTGAAATTACCCAAACACTAAATGACAGAAGCTCTAAAAGCGTCCATACCTCTCACATAAACAGGTCAGCTTGTCTTGAATGGTTCAGTGGGGAGCTGAGCTGCAAATATGTCGACGCAAAGGCCTGTTTATTCCTGTTTCCAAAACATTCAGGCACAGACCGCTCCATTTAACTCTGGTCTATTTCTGTGACATATTTACGCCCAGGTTCAGGCCTCCGTGAATCTACCTCTGTTTGCCTGATTGGGATCATTTACTCGGAAAGCCATCGGAAATAAACATTTGCACTTATTATATGTTGCCTTTCACAAGCAAACATGTATGGGCCATAGACTGTGTAGAAAAACACTCTCACTGATGGGAGGAAAATGGGACGTTTGTGCGGAAAAGCTTCCACTTTTTTTCCCTACTCATTTTGAATTCTGGTCCTATTTTTCAGGTTTTACATTGTTTCACTTTTTTAGAGGCATATGTCTTCAGTGTTGCTCCATTAAACAACTCAATCAACTCTCACATGGCTTCATTCTTGACACTGGATAAAGACATTTAGAAGTACTGTAAATAAAATTATTTTCTTTTTTTTTTGCATATATTTACTCAAGTGTAAAGGAGTAACTTAAAGATAGTTCTAAAGGTCCTGGACACCTACTATTGACAAAAAACACAAAAGTAAATAGTGTTAATAAATCAAAAGTTATTAGTACTCGAGGTGCCAAGACACTGAATACTTTTTGACCATTACTCAAAAAAAAAACATACAGTACTCTTACTCTACCCACTTCTATTCATTTATCTTTGCAAATCCCAAACTGACATTTTCCCAAAACAGTCTCCATGTTCTATGGGTTTATGTGGGTAAATTTAGGCTTGGTCCATTGTTTTACTTAATTTCATCCCTGAAACAAAGCAGTACAGAGGCAGATATATGAGTGTATATAAGTCCGCACATACCAGCTCAGGGCCGTGCACAGGGCTTTCATAGCAGGCGGTAATGACACAGTGCAGTTTGTGAAAGGCCAGCCACAGTTCTGCGGGCAGGTGGGCACACACACACACACACACACACACACACACACGAGATGTTATTCCTCGATATGTTTATAACGCTGCCATGGAAAAATAAGAGCCTCGGCCACAGGCATTTCCTCAGTTCTTCTCTCTCTGCAGCCACCTCTCCAAACCGAACAGGAGGGGGCCGCTCAGACCTAAGCACATGTCACACCTCATCATTCTCACAAACAGAACTACCACTACTACTGCACATATTCACATTATCATCCCTCCTTTCATCAGCGGAACCATGTGTTAGAACAGCCCAAACCCAGCATTTGTTGCTTACCGACCTCAGTAATCTTTTATTTACTCATGATGTCTGTTCATGTAACTTTAGAGACATGGGAATTCAAACATACATTTTTGAGGGAAGATGTTTAGGGTAGCTATTGTTTTCTCTGACCCTTGCTTGATATGGGCTGCTCTGAAAGACTGAAGTTGTGCGTGACACCACTGTGCTCCCATTGGGACGCTAAGTTCAAATTTACAGAAAGTAAAGTAAACCTTTTGCTCTAAATGATGGTGTCATCGGTAATTTAAATGTAAATAGTTATGCCATGTCCAATTTTACTCATTCATTCATTTTATTTCTCTCTTCTCGTGTAAACTCTGAGCTTGTGGAGAGGATAATTAGGCCTGGGAGCTCAGAGCTGAATGTTTGGTCTCAGTCTGCTCAGCTTTAAAACCAGTGCTCTTTTTAGATGCTGCAGTAGTGCTCATATATCCCTTAAAAAGGCAGGACTGGAGCAGCTCATGCCTCTGATGTGCCATCCAACTTTAAAATACAGCTTTGCAAGCTCTGCCTTCTTCAAAGAGACTTCGGCTTTTTTTTTTCTCCTTTGGTTTTTTGGCCCCCTTCTGGCAGCTCCAATTCCGCTCTGCCTGAATTTGATGAGTCAAAGTAAAGTCGAAAAGGAACTGCAGCTAATTTGTCAAAAAAGAACTTTTTCTAACGGCATGAAAGTGTTTATTCAGACCTCCTCAAATTCAATAAAAGCTGATCAATACCAGTTTGTGGCTCTTGATTCTCAATTCAACAGTCAGATTTTCTTTAACAAATGTAATTTACCTTGTGACACATTACATTAGAAAACAGTAAAAAACACACACACACACAGAATTTTACTTACAAATTTAGATCAATTCTGCTAAATGTGGGATATAGCTATAAAAAACAACAATGATGGAAAACACTGGTATTTTACACAGATGTATTCTATAACCAGAGCGGAGTAAAAAAGATAAGATGTTAGAGTTTTCCACATGAAAGTAAAACTTACCTACCTTTCCTCTTCCACAGTCCAACTAAATCTAAATGTGTTTGCGTCACAACATTTAAAGATTTTGTGTTCTGTTTTATAGAAAAAGCAACTTACCTGGTATTTGTTGCATGTGGTCCTTGAGTAAAGTGCATCTCCTGTAGGCTTCTGTAGGCTTCTGGATTCAGGTTTGTGTGGACACAATCTGGAGAACTGCCCAGGAGCTCATTCTAAATGTTAATGAGCTGATAAGACAAGCGCAAACATTAAATTCAACGCTATAACCATTTGTGTTCTCAAAAAATTGCATTAAATGAATGAATGAATGAAATCTTTATTTTTAACAAATGATTAAAACAGAGAAAAAATCCTAACATAATAGTTATTCAGTAGTTAAATTGTGTATTAGGTGTGAGAAAGAAGAGGCTTTATAATTAAAACAAACTTAAATCAAACTCCCACCACTCGATGAACCAGTGGAAAAGTGAGATTAAAGCCCTGCATTAATGGATTTTTAAGGCAACCTAAACATTAGCTTTTGTCTGAAAAGCATTTAAAAGTGGTGACCGCAAGAAGTAATATTTTAATTTAAGATTATTTTTTACAATTTCAAGCTATTTGACACTACTGGCTTGAGCTTTACTGAAAAATAGTGAGAACCTTTATATAAAACAGGACAGAGAGCCTAGGTGTTGTGATACAATGCTGTGTTTTAAATTCACTGAGAGTAATCAGTGAATAAAGAAAAAAAGACTGCTCTTGGCTTGGAGGCCTAATGACTTTTTTAGTAACGACTTTGTGTCTAAAACGGCACAAACATCATTAACTGGGACATTGTTATTCTAATCTCTCCGTCAGTGGCCTCCGAGGCTGTGCCCTGTGCTTTCTGAAACAGTTTCCTCATTGTAAGCCCAAGGGGAGGGGGAGCCACCTGAACGGTCATCAGCGTCCAAACCTCACATTTCGGGTGGTCCAATAACACGCCATCTCCAAAACCACGTCCTTCTGGCTGTCCTCTTTATGTGGTCCGAGTTACAGCCCCCTTCCCGGCTCCCTGCCAGCCCCTTTCCCCTCTTTCCTCTCACAAAACGCTCCTCACACGACGAACAAAGTTAACTGCCGGCTGCTGTTTGACTTCTCTGGCGTCGCGGCGGCAAACTGTTGTGGCTCTTATTTAAGAAGCACAGGAAGAGCCTATGTCCTCCACGACTTGAGCAGGTGCAAAGACAAGGCTCAATGACAGCTTTGTCTGGAGTGAAGATGTTTTATAGGGGGTTAAGAGCCCTCCGTCTGCCGTTTGGGAACTTGAACAAGGAGTGAGGAGTCTGGGGCAGTAAGGGGTCATATATCTGTGAGCTGTGGTCCTAGAGAATAAAACTGGTAGCTGCATGTAACACCACTTTTATCAAGATCCTCAGAAAACACAAGAAGTAACCAGTGGAAGTCATTGGTGAGCGATTAGTGAGCCATGGGATGAGAAATTGTGCAGTTCAAGACATGGTGACCACAAAGTAAACTATAGCTGCAGGCTATGTTGCTAGTGAGGCTAACAGCCAATCAAGTTTAGTTTCACAGTACATGGTGCCACAATAAAATAGAGCATAATCTGGCATTTAAAAAGTTTCTCCTTGTGATGGTGTTTTGATTAAGCTCCATAAAAAAACCTAATCATCAGAGTACAGGAATGTTTATTTTTCTTTTAGATACCAAGGCTACATTGTTTTGTGGAAATGGTGCATTTCTCAGCCATAGAAAAGACACCATTTTGACACAATCTATAGTGGGATTTACTTCTATAAAACGCCTATAAATCATCTTGTCTAACAATGACACGTCCTTGTTTTGTCATGTTTTCATGTTGGAATCTGTCCACAGTTCTATTCATGGTGATCTTTCCTGAGCCTAATGATCTGTCACAATACACTGTGTAAGCATTAGGTTTTATTATTTTTGGAGCAGGTCCCACACTGGATTTCATGGGGCTCTGAGGGGAGACTTCAGGAACAATGTGGGGCGCTGTACTGGTTCCTGAGGCCATCCCAGCTGCATCCACCTGCTGCCGGTCAGCCGTCCTGCTGTGGGCCCCAATTTATGTTTACTCCTTCTGGAAAAAGTGGTATACAGTACTTTAACATGAAAAGGGAAGAAAACCCGTCACAAACCACACATATTTTAAAATCAAATCTTCATGAGTTTGTGCCAGTGCAGTTGCAGACTGTGCCCTTCAGAGGGAGCCAATCCTAAACAAGTGGATGATGTTATTTTAATTTAAATTTACCTCTCTTCAGTGATTCAGATAAAATATTTTGTGAGTTTAACTCTTTAAACCCGAGCCTGTTTTTTGGTGTGTCTGCTCAAAAATGACGTGTCCACAGTAAATTGACTGTGTCTCTGTAACTGCAAGGATTATTTAAATAATTCTGGTGTTAAAAGGTTCTCGTGAGATTATCCAGAAGTGACTTTTTTCAATGTGCATGTTACAGTTTCAGAATAAATCAAGATGCAAAACAGCAAAATAACCCCAAAAACATTTCCGCCTAAAAAAAAAAACAAAAAACAATATTTGAATTATAATATAATATATCCCCTTTAGATGAAGGCAATTGCAGTCCAAACACTATTTTAAATTACAGCCACATGTCAACATTTACCTGCACCAAATATAATTCCTCTAATGAAACAAACCAAAACTATTACGATTTTAGTCTGAAATGTTCAGGCGGAGTCTCCATTATAAAGAATAGGCCAGAATTTGGCAAATTATTGCACCAGCTGTTTTTGTTAGCTGCTGTTTGGTCTGTGTTTGGAGTAGATGTAAATGGCTTATACGTGCTTGTAGCCGAGTCTCAGCTGATCAGTTTGATGTGCTGCTTTGTCATATTAGGCTTGGGGTGTGTATTGTTTTATGCTGTTTGTTTGTCCGAGCCTGAGAGCCCAATTGGGGGCCTCTCAAGCTGCTCTCAGCCTTGAAATTAAGAGCAACAAAAGAATACTTATGGCTCAATTATCACCCAGAAGTTTAAAAACGTTTTCACAGAAAAAGGCAAAGACATATGAGAAGTAATCACAGCTGGTATTTCTGAAGAAAGCAGGAGAGCCTTTACTGAGAAAAACTGTGAGATACTGGACCTTTGCTCTCGGTTATGTCACTTTGAATTGAGACGAATGCCACAACACCCTTTTATATTCTCATAAAGGTTAAACAATGGTTAAATGTGAGCACACACCAACGATAACACACTTCATGGTAGATCAATCCATTGACCGATGTAACTAATCAGTCACACACCATTTGGACAGTTTCCATTTATTTTCACACAAAACTGTACAGTAACTAATGTTTACTATTTAATCACAAAGGAGCAAAAACAATCAATTAAATGTGTTAAATTAGAAACGTAGCACCTGTTGGCAATATATTATTCATATCTTAAACTTAAAAAAGTGAATCTGTCTAAAAGGCCGAACAATGTAACACACCTTAACAGAAATACACAGAAAATAGATAAAACTTTCTTTTTTTTTTTTTTTTTCCATTTATTTTCACACAAAACTGTACAGTAACTAATGTTTACTATTTAATCACAAAGGAGCAAAAACAATCAATTAAATGTGTTAAATTAGAAACGTAGCACCTGTTGGCAATATATTATTCATATCTTAAACTTAAAAAAGTGAATCTGTCTAAAAGGCCGAACAATGTAACACACCTTAACAGAAATACACAGAAAATAGATAAAACTTTCTTTTTTTTTTTTTTTTACAGACCAGCATGAAACATCTTGCGAAGCATTATTCAAATGCCATTATCACGTTTGAGAAGTGACGCAAGGAGAGCTGCTACCATTGCAGCTACAAGGACCCCTGCAACTGCTGCGCCTCTGAACTCCACTGCATTTATCACCTGATGAGACACAAGAGAGGAGAGTTCATTTCTGTTTGGCTTCTGTAAAAACATAAATAAAAATAAACTATATCTGCATAATGTGGCCAGCAATTGACTTTATCTACCAACATTTTTTGTTATTTTTCTTGCTGCTATAAAGTCATCATCATTAAACTAATAATCATTAAACAAATAACCAAGTCAGGCTCAGTTAAGTCAGTGTGTGTTACACTGTTTAATGGTATAATATTGTTTAATGGTATAATACTGTTTAATGGTATAATACTGTTTAATGGTATAATACTGTTTAATGGTATAATATTGTTTAATGGTATAATACTGTTTAATGGTATAATATTGTTTAATGGTATAATACTGTTTAATGGTATAATACTGTTTAATGGTATAATACTGTTTAATGGTATAATGGTATAATACTGTTTAATGGTATAATACTGTTTAATGGTATAATACTGTTTAATGGTATAATGGTATAATACTGTTTAATGGTATAATACTGTTTAATGGTAAAATACTGTTTAATGGTATAATATTTTTAATGGTATAATACTGTTTAATGGTATAATGGTATAATATTTTTAATGGTATAATATTTTTAATGGTATAATACTGTTTAATGGTATAATACTGTTTAATGGTATAATATTGTTTAATGGTATAATATTGTTTAATGGTATAATACTGTTTAATGGTATAATATTGTTTAATGGTATAATACTGTTTAATGGTATAATACTGTTTAATGGTATAATATTTTTAATGGTATAATACTGTTTAATGGTATAATACTGTTTAATGGTATAATACTGTTTATTGGTATAATACTGTTTAATGGTATAATACTGTTTAATGGTATAATATTGTTTAATGGTATAATATTGTTTAATGATATAATATTGTTTAATGGTATAATACTGTTTAATGGTATAATATTTTTAATGGTATAATACTGTTTAATGGTATAATATTTTTAATGGTATAATACTGTTTAATGGTATAATATTTTTAATGGTATAATACTGTTTAATGGTATAATACTGCAATCCATTGACCGATGTAACTAATCAGTCACACAGCATTTGGACAGTTTCCATTTATTTTCACACAAAACTGTACAGTAACTAATGTTTACTATTTAATCACAAAGGAGCAAAAACAATCAATTAAATGTGTTAAATTAGAAACGTAGCACCTGTTGGCAATATATTATTCATATCTTAAACTTAAAAAAGTGAATCTGTCTAAAAGGCCGAACAATGTAACACACCTTAACAGAAATACACAGAAAATAGATAAAACTTTCTTTTTTTTTTTTTTTTACAGACCAGCATGAAACATCTTGCGAAGCATTATTCAAATGCCATTATCACGTTTGAGAAGTGACGCAAGGAGAGCTGCTACCATTGCAGCTACAAGGACCCCTGCAACTGCTGCGCCTCTGAACTCCACTGCATTTATCACCTGATGAGACACAAGAGAGGAGAGTTCATTTCTGTTTGGCTTCTGTAAAAACATAAATAAAAATAAACTATATCTGCATAATGTGGCCAGCAATTGACTTTATCTACCAACATTTTTTGTTATTTTTCTTGCTGCTATAAAGTCATCATCATTAAACTAATAATCATTAAACAAATAACCAAGTCAGGCTCAGTTAAGTCAGTGTGTGTTACACTGTTTAATGGTATAATATTGTTTAATGGTATAATACTGTTTAATGGTATAATACTGTTTAATGGTATAATACTGTTTAATGGTATAATATTGTTTAATGGTATAATACTGTTTAATGGTATAATACTGTTTAATGGTATAATACTGTTTAATGGTATAATACTGTTTAATGGTATAATACAGATGCTGAGAACCACCTGATGATGAAATGTGTGTCTGCGTTAGTTTAATCTTTTTTCTTTTATGTATTTGTCTGCCTCTTATGTAATATTTGTAGGAAATGCTCTCACAATATTAAGTCTCAGTCGATTCAGAATGAAGGCCACTGTGACCCTTTTAAGACTCATCCTGGTGTTCTGTGAATATACTGACTGCTAAATCAACACAATTTATACTCACACTATTTTTTTTCTGTGTGTACATACATTGCTACACATGTATACCTAATAGACCACCAACAACTCCATAAGACTGAGCTGTCCCATTTATGCTCTGGCCACCCAAACCCCTTTAATCATGAATACTTAAGACCCCTAGAGGATTTAGATTGTGATAAAATGCCACTGGTCATAATGTTTTAGCTGATTTGTCAAGACATATTTTTGGTATGGTAAACAGCGACACTGGGATGACTGCAAATGCATTCTGGGAACTTGCTAATCAGCTTGTTAATCAACTGCTGTTGTTTGAGATTTTGCTAATCATGATCTATTGAGCAACACATCTGCTTCTTATCAGCTGTAATGGATTGGGCTCGACGGGTCTATTGTTACAGCTTCAACAGTTTGTGATAAAATCATCAGTTTCAGAGCATCTGTTGTGCTGTGGAGATTGGATGTAGGATGTTCATGTGAGGGTTACAAGAAAACTTACTGAGCTTTTAGAAAACAAACTTCTGTACATTGTTCTTTATTGTATTTGACGCCATGTACCAAGAGGTGCTAATGTAACACAGTCTATAGTTGTTGTAAAATCAAATCTCAAGCAGAAACTGACCTCTGAACCCCCTTGACGTGACTCTGCTTTGCCGTATCGAAGATCAGTGACAAAGTGTTCACAGTTGTATTCCACGATGCTGTAGGGCAGCATCTTTCCCACCATCCTCATGGCATTTCTCACAATTTTGTATGCCTCCCGAGGCTGGTACTTATGGTCCAGCAGGTTGTTGACGTGGTACGGATGTGTGCCAACCACATCCCAGATTTTATCACACCTAACTTTTACCTTTTCACTGTCCATGTACTGTAAGTATCCAAGACCCAACAGATCCTCATCATTTGTGTATGCTGCAGATAAAACCAACAGGAAGTCAGGATATCATTGTTCATTTAAAGGGATAGCGCAGTATTTTTGTATTTTTATTCGGGTGGTTCTATTAAACTCTCTTGAATTGCAAATATATTTCCCACAGTAACTTCAGATTGTGCATTTGAATTTGTTCATTGCTATAAAAAGTGTCACTCGTGCCAATTGCAGTTATAGAACACAAAGCCATTGTTCTTGTTTGAGTTTCCAGTTACCTACTGTAGGCATTAAGTTATATAAAGAGCTCAGAGACATTTTTATTTTTTTTATTCTAGACCATCCCTTAAATGTGTATTATTTATTTCTTTATATAAAAAAGGTTCACTTACTTGGTGGAGTCAGATGGACTACTTTATCGTTTCCAATGTAGATAGCCCAGTGTTCATAAGCCCCACGGGAAATCTCAATCAGATCCCCAGGTTTTGGGAAGTTTTCAAACTTAAAAAATAGAAAAGATTTTTTTAAAGACTTACTAAATCTGTCTGAACAGAAATGCAACAGTAACACAATATGACTTCATTTGGACATGGGTTTTACTTACAAATTTAAAAATATATATACTTTCAAAAACAAAAATCCTGGAGCTCACTAATCCTGAACCCTATGTGCGTGGCCCAAACCAATCTCCGACTTAGTCATCCTTAGTAACACTCAGTTAAATTATGCCTCTCAGTTTTTTACATTTGTGTCATATACTATTCATTTTTCAAGTGTAAAATTTTACTGTTACACGTAAATGATTAATGCCAACAAAATCTGCTCTTCTGCAACTTTTTTTTTTTTTTATCAATTTTTATCCACTTTAACAGGTCAGTGCATTAATTTAATTGTATCATTCCTCATCATTCAGTTTTATTAAATACAGTTTTATAAATTGATTTTCCTCCCACTACATTGTATCCCCACTATTTTTTTATTTTTCATACAATTAAAATTAAATAAGTATATACTATTTAGATCTGGTTTGCTCATGCCTCAAAAGTTGAAATATTTCCTCATTGCATATACAGACAAGCAGATGGAGACTTACCAGTGTTAGAGCCATGTTTTGAGATTTCCCTCTGTAAACACACAGACGAGCTGCATCCACCTTACTCCTGTGGAAACAAAACTCAAAGCAAAAGTCTCATAAACACCTCAATAGCAGCAGTCAAAGCTAGAACAACACGCCGGCCGATGAATAAATAACCAGGCTATATTCATAAATCATTAGCCGGAGTCACAGCAAACACAGGACAAGAGTTTTTTTCCAGGAACTGTACACTGCAATTAGACTGAAAAGGACCGGTTTCAATTATTCTGAAGCTCACTCAGGTCTCATGTTAAAAGTTTAGGTGATTTTAAAGCAACTTCAATTTTTTGGGGGCTTGTGTTTATTTTTGGGCGGTTGGACCAAACAGCTGGTATTATAGGGGGCTGTAGTCGGGACAGATTAGAACAAACAGGGACATTTAGAGAGTAGTTTTCAAGTGAGGAGTTTTGACCCTGTGAGGTCCCTGTAGTTTGTGAGGAGAATATTCATTCATTCATTCATTCATTTTCTACCGCTTTGTCCCGTTAGGGGTCGCGGGTGACTGGAGCCTATCCCAGCAGCTTTGGGCCTGAGGCGGGGTACACCCTGGACAGTGGCCAGTTAGTCGCAGGGCTGACATATAGAGACAAACATTGACAGACAACCATTCACTCTCACATTCATTCACTAGGGACACTTTAGAGTTGCCAATTAACCTGTACATACATGTCTTTGGACGGTGGGAGGAAGCCGGAGTACCCGGAGAGAACCCACGGTAACACGTGGAGGACATGCAGACTCCTCACAGAAAGACCGGAGTCGGCCGAGAATGTTTGAGTCTGTGAGGCAGGAGTGTTAACCACTCTGCCACGTGCACCCCTTGAGTAAATATAAAAGAAAAATGCCACAAATGCATAAAATACACTTCTATGTAATATTAATAATTAGATTGATAATATGTCAATAACAAAATAGAATCTTATAATTTCGAGGAGACGAAATGTAAAAGCTGCCGGACAAACCTCAGAGCTCTGGTATGGTTTAATTATAAGGAGGAGAATAATAACAGATAAAAACCTTGTCTGTTGTAAATACTTTGTGACTGTCATGTGTTTATTCCAAATATGGTAACATTACATTGTCAAAATAAAAAGGCAATGAGGCTTTTTACTTAAAATGATGGCTTTTATTATTCTATTTGTCTTTTGTTTGCATAACTACTGACACCAGTGGCTTGTGGATTTGTCGTTTCAGAGGTAGATTTTACAGCACCAGTGGGGCCCGAGCCAAGCTTTAATCACAGAGCTGTTAGTGGCAGGTGAGCAGTGAGTAAAACAAGAGCAGCTTCTTTTTAATATAATCTTTTACAGGAACACGTCCAAGCTGTGAGACCTGGAAGTTTGATTTCTCCCCAGTTCCTTATTAAGCGCTTAAAACAGGAAGCCCTCAATCAGAGCGGTGCAGGAGTCCCAGTGGCCTTTTAGCTCTGCAGGATGTTTGGAGAAATCCCCCACTCAGATCAATGCTGCTGTGCTTTTTATTAACTACAGCTGGAATACAGTACGTCCTGCTTCTCTGCCAAAAAGACTCGTTTTCAGCGTGCTCTCCAGTGCTTTCTGCTGCTCAGCTCTGGCTTTCGTCACCTCCCTGACAGCAGACACAAGCCAGAGGACATCCGACACCTAACATTCAACTTATTTCTTATTCATCATCACTGCTTTTTATGTTAGCAACTGCTGAACATACTGCTTTTGGATAATAATAATAATAAAAAAAGTCTTAATATATTTGGCAAACAGAGAATTTAAGGAGGTCTGTCTTTTTTTTTTTGGTTTAATTTAACTAAGGGTCAAAACATATATAGTGAATAAGTAAATTTTACATGTGTTTTAATATGATAGCTTTTACCTAATCCTTCCAATAAATAATTTATAAAGGTGCAAGAAAGTCCATTTACAGTAGATTTTTCTTCTCACCTGTCTAAGTTTGAACTTTGACCTTTCAAATTGCCTCCTAATGTTCATGTGTTCTTATGAGCTGGTTTTACTGGTCTCATATTGATTTGAGATCTTATTCTTCCTCCTGTGGCTTCATTAAGACCCCACCTCCTCCACACTTTGACCTGTTTCTCAGACTCACTCTGGGCTCAAACGGACAGACAGTTCGTCTTAGTTGGTCTTTGATATGCTAATAATGCCCTCCTTTCAGCTTTTTATGGTATTGACTTGCTCCAGAGCAGCGTGATCCTGTGAGCTACAGTGAAATTGTAAAGAGAAGCTGCTTAGTCAGTGATTCTCTGCTTTAAAAGAAGAAACACTTTAATCAGCTGTGAACAATGCACACTCAGGATAAGACTCAGGATCTGACGACAGAACGTGATTCAAAGTTTATGAAGAAACCTAATCATCCCAAACAACAACACCTACACCATAAGCAGTGACAAACATGAGAAAGTCCTGTGTCACAATAAGAATGACATGTTCTCCTCGTGCTTAATCCTTCTAAAGGCACAGAGGTGGGACTAGATGAGCTGAAGTCCCTAAGGAGCTGTACACAATAAAAATGATAAAGGAAAAGACCGAGTTCAAACAGATTTGCACATTGTTTGTCAGTTCAGCAGGCTGCACTATCATAATTGCACATCAAGAGGGAGCAAAGGTGGAAGTGTGTGCCAAATCACAAGCTCACAAATCCTACTTCTATAGCACACTAGTTTATGAAGCATAAAAGCAATATAATTATCTTTAACCTGTAGAAGCCGCCTGCCTGCTTTGATTTTATATAAAAAGTAAAACTTAACTAATTTTTCACAGTGAAATACAAAAAGACAATCAAATCAAGGTAACAATTTAACTTTCACAGTTAATTATCTCTTAAATTTATGGCATTATTTTTGTTTTACACTGCTTTACTTTCTTTAATTCTGCTTAAGGTTCACATATCATCCCAATAACACCACAGTTTGAGTTTTATTGGAGCTGGATTCTCGTGCAGTTTACAGACCACACGAAAATCCATCTTGAACTGCTCCAAGCAGAGCAGATGCACCATGTTCGAATGGCTGGTTTTACTGTCACTAGGGGGCGCAGTGGCTCAGTGGTAGAACGGTCTTCCTATACCCGGAATGTGGGCAGTTCAATTCCCGCTCTCCCGGTTCTTACTGTCGTCCTTGGGCAAGACACTCAACCCACCTTTCCTCCAGTGCCACAGCTCTGGAGGATGAATGTGTGTGAGTGTAGAGGTGAGTGTGGTAGTGGTTGGAGAAGGCTCTGAGCACCATGTGTATACCAGCCCCTCTCTGTCTGCCCCAGGTGTGAGTGTGTGCGAATGGGGTGAATGGAAGCACGACGTAAAGCGCTTTGGGTGCCCGAGAAGGGTACAAAAAAGCTCTATATAAATGCACACCATTTACTAACATGACGGTTGCTCTGATTGGATAAAACTGCAGTTAATAAATCCAATCAACAACTAGTAATTTATATAAATACTGCATGTTTAATATTATTGTTCTTCCACTGTGTATTTGGCTTAAAACCTAGCCAATATTGTCTGGAATAGAAAGCTAGAATTGTACATTGACAAGAGTTTAAAGAAATCACACTGTTCAAGTGTGACTAGGATATTTAATTAAAATCAGTGGTGCAAAGTGGCCTGGACTATTCAGAGCAGAACCACCTCCTGTACCCGTCCTAAACAACATTAGGCCCTGAATCGTAAATCATGCCCGCTGTTTGGCAGAAGTCATGAATCATCGTACAATGGATAATTAAAGCCAGATCAATCCTAGCTCTACTCTGTCTGCGGAGGACAGTCCCATGGTAACTTCGAGGAGCTGGGAAGAAGGATGACGAAGTTCGTATGTTTGCTGAGAGCTCAAAAAGAGGCTGCCACTCATATTTGTACAGAGCACAAAGCCACACTGGCCTCTGGCACTAAATGAAAGACCTGTTTTCAGAGCACGTACAGCAAATACACAGCTTTCTTCTCCCTCGCTCTTCTCCAAATGTAACTCGCCAAATTTCAGAAAAAACAAGTTGAGTGCCAGTTGTCATAGTGTGTCTGCTCAGCCAGTGGGCAGAGGGGTGTTTGCGGTGATTCACTCAGGACAAAGTTCACATCTGAATGCCATAACCCTGCAGCTGTAGCCTACTGTGAGTGATTTCACCCAATGATCTTTCAGACTCTTGTTATAAGTTGTGACATCATACAAAGAAAGGTGCTATCAGTGAAAAAAAAGAGACAAAATTTAGTATAGTAGTCTAGACTGCAATATTTTGGATGTTATCAATATCTCAAAAAATCCAATCTGTAACATAACCTTTAAATGTAACATGTTCTTTAACTTTACCACAGTGATTTTGACATTCTACAATTATTCTTGGTACAAACATTATTTGTCAGGCTGCCTTTATACAGATGTTTTTCTATCATTCATTTAAGTATATGTATAGCTGAATGTGAACCGGAGATGCCTCTTCCTGAAGATCCCACACAGACTTCACCAACTGTAAAAACAATAGCTTCAAATCCCTGTAGTTCTCCCATTACTGAGAATGTTATCCACTGCCAAGAGCCTTGTTGAGAAGGTGCCAACTACTGTTGAGTTGTCATCTCTAAAACTCAGATGACATGCCAATCAGTTTTAATGAGTCAGAATAGCAGCGTGGGATGAGGGGGGATCAGAAAAGAGCTGGTGGTCTCCTGCACAGACTTCCGGCTCGGGTCCAATCATCTAATGCAGCTTTAAACAGTGAGTCCAGGAACTAAACGGACACTGAATGCAGCCCTGACCTCACTGACCCAAGACAGATTGGTTTATTTTGGCTTCTGCCTAGTGTTAAAAGATTAATCACCTAACCGCATTTGCCTATTGTTTAGAATTTAAATCATTCTTTGAACGCTAACAACTCTGTGGAACTCTGTGTTCTGGGGACACGTCAACACTAACAGAGAATAGAGGAGAAAAGAAAAAGGACTATAAAATGTCCCGTACATCCCACATCATCAACCTGGCCCAGGTCTATTTTTCTCAAGTGATGTGTGAATAATACCAACTTTTATGGCTGGATAAGGGAGGTCTGACTGCACCTTCTCTTGACTTCATCTAGAGAGGCGTGATATAGCACTGCAGTCTACCCAGGTTTGTTGTCAACCTTTTACCTCCAGGTGGGTGTCATGTGTGAACAACATCATCAAATCCTACAGGTTATACTGTGTGTGAATCATAAAATTAGAGCATCTACAATGGACTAGGCAAACTAAGCAGCTGCCCACATGCACACGTTTCCACTTGCAAAAATAAATAACCACATTTTATTATAACGAGGAATAAGACTTCAACATAAAAATCAATTACCATAATTTAAACAGCCATTGTACTAAAGATAGTGTGTTTGTATGTCATCACTGTCTAAGAGGTCATGATTACGTAACATGCCTTAGGTGCCTTCTGCATTGGGCCCCCTAACAATCTCAAGAAGCACATGTTGGACCACCACTGGCTCCGCCCCCTCATATCTTCACTCACTGATACAGACCTATGTTCTACCAGATCCTCTGCAAATGAACATCGTCTGGTGGTACCATCCTAAAAAGGAGAAAAACATCCCTCTCACGTACTTTCTCTGGATCTGTTCCACATTGGTGGAATGATCTACCTGCTGCTACAAGATCAGCAGATTCTGTAGCCATCTTTAAAAAAACGCCTGAAAACACATCTCTTCCATCAACACCTGACTGACAAACACTGAATTATATTTATTTTCTATTGATTCCTTCTCTATTAAAAAAATAATCTATCCTATTTTTAACTTTAAATTGTGCTGGGTTTTAACAGAGTTTTTTGTGCACTTATGCTTTTTGTTTCCTTGTGTTGTTAAAATTGCTTCCATTGTTTTCCTCACTTGTAAGTCGCTTTGGATAAAAGCGTCTGCTAAATGACTAAATGTAAATGTAAATATAAAATACAAATTACAATAAATATAAGCCTCTTTATTGTTACTGTGCTTTCTGTTGCTTTGTTGTTTGACCATATTTCACATATAAAATCATTCTTTTGTTTCTGTCTGGTATAACTTTGTGTGTATAAGAAAGTTTGGGAACGTCTGAGGTTCAAAAGCCACAAAGTTAAACAAACTTCAAAGTTCATTGAAGTGTCACATTGAGCAGCAGAAGGTAGATGATGATTCACAGAGAAGAAACTTCCTCCTCCTCTGTGGTCTCCGCTGAGATCTCATCCCGGTGACAGAGATATTTTAGTCGAGAGGCTGCAGTTGAAAGGTGCCCAACTGTCGGTGACTCACTGAAAACAAACTGTTTCTACTGTCTGTCGGGATGGAAATTATGCCAAAGTGAGGAGAAAATGCAGTGGCCTTTTCTTTGTTACAACAGTAAAAGTCATTGTCGATGACAGGTTTCTATAAATCATCTTTTGTACTGGGATCACACTCTGGCTGGTCGCTCTGTCCAAAGAAAGACCTTCAATGTTCTGACTTCTAGTAATGTCCTTAAACATTTACTTAGAATAAGTCCCAATTTTAAAATCACACCACATTTACAAAGCATTTTAAAATACAAGCCTGTTTTCACAACAGCTTCTGGCGCTGAAGAAGACCTTAATGTACATTTAAACCGAAACACTACAATACACACAACGATTAACTGGAAATGTATTTTCTAACACAATCAAAGGTAAATGACCTCTTTCTTTGTCTCCAGTTCAAATAGTTTTTTTAGTAGAAAAAATTTTTTGCGGTCTTTTTGCATTTATTTGACAGTATCGAGTTGAAACAGTAAGAGATGGGCAAGACATTAAGCAAAGGTGAATGGAAAATAGATGCTGCTTTAACATAGTCATTTACACATGACTACAAACAACAACATGTCATTTTGGAAGGCCTTTTTGCCTCAAAGAAAATTTAAAGCCTGATAATACCAATAAGTTATCATATGTGTTATCAGATTCAAATTGTTTGTGGAGCAGATGCTTATTGTGTGTAATGTCTGTAGGCTGGCAGACATAAAGCCTTTTCAACAGCTGAGGGTAGGGTGTGTGGTGTAAAAGGCAACAGTCTGTAAAAGTAGTGACATTATATACTTATTATAACTCATGTAGACACACAACATGTAACATTTTGTAAAATGTATTTGTTGCTTTGAGAGACCTATATTCACACACATATGGCTTTTGCAGTCGTGATTCTTTTGAAATAAAGCCTTGATCCAAGCAGAACATACGCTGGGTGAAGATACAAAGCATTTCAGAATTTTCCTGCAACATAAAGCTTTTTTTTACGTTTGACAAAAAGCTCTGAATAAAGTTTGTCACTTTGAAATAGTTTATGTTGTCTGTTGTTTCTTATGGATATATGAAGAGCTGTGTTATGTGTTATGTAATTGTTAGGATTCAGTCTGTGGATTGTATCAGAGTTACTTTAACAAATGAGATTATTGTAAGGGTAGGCAAGCACAGACTTTAGTGTGTCCTTGGAAATCTATTAACCAAATGTTATTTTTTTTAGTTCTATCAGTGCAAATAGAGCTGTCACATGTCTATTAAACAGATTACATCATAAACTCTATCCCAAAGCGTTTTGGGCTGGAGCTGTTAAATAAACCATATGCCTAAGACAGATAACATTTCGAGGTCACTATGGATGTTTCTATTTTACATCTGGGGAGTCTTTTGCAGAGCGCTGAAAGTGTTCTCATGTTTGAACTGGCATAAATATTCATTCATTTTCTATTCATTCATGAATGAATGGCATAAATATTGAAATATGAAATAATAACACTGCTGAATGTTTTTCTTTTCATCTAGATAGTGGTTCATGGATGTGGCTGGAGTCAGGAATAACGTAGTTACCAGATTTAAGTTTCTTGAATATTGTTGTGTTGTCTTATTGAGTGTGTTGTATTACAGACATCAACACAAGAATATAAAAGCACGCTCATGTTTGATCCCTCTTTACCACTAGATGGAGTTGTGAGCTGCTGCCAGTGTCAGGATCTTGTTTTCATCAATGGTAAGTCACTTGTAGTGGATTGGCAAACTTGGGAGACCATTTACAACCGTTCGTTCTGAAAGAGTTATTTCTTTTTTGTACTTGTGTTTACAGATTTAGTGGAAATTAAAAACTGCAACTGTAAAATCACATGAACATATCCTGATGGCACCCCGCCAAGATGGCACAACACACTGAGCTATTGTTAAACAGACCTGTTCTGTGACAAGGCTGCTCTGTGGTGGCCATGACAGGACAAGCCCTTGCACTTTTGTCTGCGAGCGGTCAGTTGACTGCAGAGCGTGCTGTCAGTTTGACACGTCCCGACAGTGTTAGCACAAGGCCCGGCCACAGATGATTGATTACCCCTTATCTACCCCGGCGAATCCCACTGTAATTGAGCATGGTTTAGTTACAGAGCCCTTTCTCTGCCCATGAAAGGCTTGGCTTCTCTCTCTGGCGATGAATGGCTGCGTCTGGCCCAGAGCCTGCTGTGGGCGGGCTTTGTCTGGCTGACGGATGGCTTGGGGTTGTTGAACAGCTTCCAGGACATCGTTACCGACTCGATCTGACAGGCCTCCCTGACTGCCAGGGTCCGGTGGGCCGCGCTGCTGCTGCTGCCAGCCCGGACAGCTGCAGAGAGCGAGGGGCCGAGCTCACACAGATAGACTAACCCCCTGCACGAAGGACCAAGAACACCTACTGCTGTCCCATTAGGGCGCAAACACAAACCTGGGAAAGCTAAACAGGCCATAGGGTTTTTTCTGCACATGTCAGACTTAAATAAATAGGGCTTTATTCATCAAGGATTAGGTGGTAAATATGACACACAAAACATGTAAATATGATAAAATATGGCTAATGACTAATAATGTTATAACTAAAAAATAATAATAATTTACAGAATGGTAATGAGTGCCAACAAAAGTCATACTAATGTGTTTTTAAATCTTTTCAAAGCATACATTTTCCAGCATTTTCACCTAAAAAAACAAATAAAAAAATCCAGCATGTGTCCAATTGTTATTTAGTTGAATAATGCTTGTCCTGTGTGGTCCTGGCAGTGTTGTAAGATTGTGGCAGTGAGGAGCCGACCAAAACTGCTGCTGCTGCTGTTTTTAATTGCCTCTTATTTTTCTGAGCTTGCAAGATTTCTCATATTTATCGAAGAACAAAGCGGCTCAGTCCGGAGTTTATCTGAGAAAAACAAGCACTAACCTTTTCAAATCAAGGTCAAGGAGGAGCAGGAGAGGCTTTTGAATCGCGGTGATGAAGGTCATTCTAGGGCAGCTTCCTCTTTACAGAAGTACATTTCTCAGCCGGGCTGCCAACCTGGATAAACACTGCTGAAAACCTTTCTGAAAAGGCACGGAGCTGCTGTTTTGTTCCTATTGCTAGGTGTAATTAATGGCTAGTGAGTTTTATTTCTGTGTTTAATTTAATTATGCAAACCGATAATGAAACTGATAATGCTCCTGTGGTTTTGGTAATATGTGGAACTTGTCACAATGCTTCTGCAGTCTGACAAAAAGCATCCAAATTAACATTAAGAGGTAGTTAAATGTAGAAAAAGTGGCCAGGATCTGTTCAAACAAACCTGTCTGTGTTAATCCAAATGTTTCTGGAAGTGAGAAAAGACAAAAGCCAGACTGTAAATCCAACATTGGCCTTAACTGAACTCCACACATCACAGGTTATTTGGGTTTATAAGTTTAGTTGATCTAATATACTTTAATACATTTTCTACCACTTTCCTTTGTGGTTGCTTGAACTAGAGCCTATCACATTTGCTTTTGGCGTGAGGTAGGACCCAATCTGGAAAACGTCACTGAATTCCAGAGTTAACACTTCGAGATTGAGACTGACAAACATCCACTCACATTCTTTCACTGTGTTCACTATTTACATGATCCAGTTCACCTGTACGTGCATGTTATTGGAGGGAGGGACGAAGATATGGCGTCCGGAGAGAACTGACATAAGGAGGACATGCACACTCACGGGGGATTAATCTGAACTTCTTGCTGTGAGAAAGGAGTACTAACCACTCTGCTGCAATGCATCCTGTGGATATAATATGCAGAGTACATAATAATGAATCAAAGTTCCACAAGGGGACTCTGCAAATCTGGTATGAAAAAGACAGAAGTAATAGAAATCTCCTTATAGTAGAAAACCCAAACTAATCCTCTAAAATACACCAATTTTGTTTGTCATTTCAGGCAGGACCGTTAATGAGTATAAATATATTCCTGTACTTTTGAAAAGTTTATCACTTCCTCAACACTTTTCCTCCAAGACTCTTTCCTGAAACAAGAACCCTCTGCTCATATTTTCCACTTGTACAGCTGGATGTGTAATGAGGCTGTACAGGTTAAGTGCTGAATGTATTACAGCAGCGGCAGTCCATATGAGACCTGAACCCTCGACCTGCTGTTCATTAGCTGTTTCCTCGTCTTGCTAATGGATACAGAAGTGCCTCGAGATCCACTGCCTCACGTCTCGAGGATGTTCAGACGTCTTGTTCAGCTTCCATCACTCTCAAATAAAACCTGACTTTTAATCAAACACCTGATGTTGGAGGAAATGAAGATGAGAATAAAATTGTGCTGAGGCAGACTGACAGAGATATAACTATACTCCTCCTTTTACATTTAGTCTTTTGTAAGCTTTAAGGTGACTGTGACAAAAGGCAGACGCACAGACAGATTCCCACTGAGGCATCATGGGAAATAACAACCTCAGTGTCAAACAGCACACACTCATGCATCTCGCACCTGTCACAAATCTAAAATCCTAAAAATCTACACAAAAAAACATGGATCTTAAGGTTTATGTGAAAATATGTGTTGATATTAAAATGTCAATCAGTTTGTATTTTTTTTTTTAAAGAACAAAACTTTGGTCCCATGAACCACATCAAATCAAACCAACACACATTCAATTTGGCTCATCTTCAAGAGTTTATTATGTAAATATGATCCTTGGAAATATGTAGCTAATGGTCTGTATACTTTACTCTATCTTGCTAACTTTGCTAAATAGAAACCTTGAGGCATTCGTCTGTATTTTTCCAAAATTTAATAAATGACAGGCCACGTCAGGTTTAGTTAAATGTACACAACATGCTTATAGACATACACTAAATCTTTGACACATTTTATTTAGAACTAAAAAAAAAATCATTACAAATATTGCTCCTGGCATTTTGATTACATTTTTGAGGCTTGCATTTTAACTCAACTCAACTTTCCATTTTCTTTAACTCAAACACAAAACCTCCTGAAGACGTGAGGAGAAAGTGCCCTCTGCTTTGCCCTGCATTATGAAAACATTTCAGCTGTTATTATTTCTGACAAAGTAGACTGCTGCTGTTAAACTGTGGAATCATTTAAGATCATTTTAAATACATTTATACTTTACAGCTGGCATTGCTCTGTAGAGGCTTTCCCAATGTGAGACTTAGACAGAAATGCATTATTTTTACAGAAGAAGTCAGTAGCAATTCAAGAGGGCATTGAATGGTGAGTGCTAAAGTGAGCCCTCCAGACACTTAGTACTGGGCTACAAGCTAATTAATTGGTCGGTGATGTCCAATGTGTCAGGGATTGGCCTGCTGACACCTGTTACAGCAGATATAATTACATACTTACACAGTTATACAGTCATTAACCCAATAACCTCAACTGCTTGTTTAATGCAACTTAGATAAAAGTTTAATTCAGTGAAATGGCTGTACATGTAAGTCCTGAGGGCCAGCTTGAACCCATGTGGGCTCCTTCTATCTCTAACTGCACACCGCACCTGTCCCAAAGTAATCACCCCAGGCCCTAACCCAGGTCCCGGGACTGTTAATCCACTGTGACTGTGTGCGGAGCAGTTGTTGCTGTTCGTGTAAACATTAGGTTTGGCGGCGGGCCATCCGTCCTGCCATCCAACAGCTGAAGCTGAGCAGGGACCGAGCCAAAGGCCAGCGTTTCTCTTCGGGCCTGATGGGAAATCAATCACTTTCCTCTCCTCGGGACGACCCGCTCTCAGACATGTGTTTAAATCAGCTTCTCATGCACCGGGACAGACTTCCTAAAGCTGCACACTTTCAAATCTGTAGGCATCTTTTACTCCACTAAACAGTTCACACATCTGTTGTCTGTGCATCATGCCAGAGATACATGTAAAGTAGTTTTACATTCAATACAGACAGTTTCTTAAATCATTTTCTATCAAACCGACTAAAAACATTAACAAAACTCCATCCCAAGTACTTAATAAATTCCTCTACTTTAGCTGATTTCATTTGTTCATACTATGGCTCCAGAATAACACAAACAAAGCCAAAGGAGAGAAATAATGACTTGATTAGAAAGAACAGGTCTAAATAGTTGTGTATAAAGCAGGTCTGTTTCATATGACACAATAAAAGAACCGTGGGGCCCTAGAGTTGATCTACATGGTGGACTACCTATTTACACATTTTCATATGCCATAGAAGGCCATACTGTGTCTTGAACTCATTTTATTCAAACATCATCTGTCACTTGGTCCCTGTGACACTATACAACACCTGCATTGCATTTGCACTTTTCTGTAAATTTATGTTCATGTACCTTTCCTGCTTTTATATTGTTACGTATGGTATTTATCTTGTTAGGCCCGAGCCGGTGATGAGAAGGGCCTATTGTTTTTGCTTGAGTTATCTTCTTCTTCTTCTTCTTCTTCTTCTTCTTCTTCTTCTTCTTCTTCTTCTTCTTCTTCTTCTTCTTCTTCTTCTTTCTCCCTCCTTCTCCCTTCTTCTTTTAAATTTTTCTTTTTCTTTTTTTTCCATTTTCTTTTTCCTTCTTTTTTTTTCTCCCCACTTCTCCTTTTTCCTTCTTCTTCTTTTTCTTTCTTCTTCTTATTTTTCTCCAAAATTATCCTCAATTCTCAAGTAAACATGCACAAAAATATTTTTTAAATGACTCAGTGGTGAAAAGTCAAACTACATTGGGCCTATGGAAGCCCTGCACTATGTACTGAAGATACTAGAGATATAAAAGCTTAATGAAATGCTTGTAGCAGCGGCGGACATACATCATCTGTCCCTCCTGCCTTAGTCCAAACAAAGGGTACGAAACAATGTAGGATGTTGCCAGGAATAGCCTGATTTTCTGGCAAGGCCTTATAAAGCCAGGTACAGAGTCCGGATGCCAGGGATTGAGCTGAGATACTGCAGAGGGACTTCAGGTTTTACTGCTGCTACCCACTCAGGCTCTGACAGGAATCTCTGTCATAGCTCAGGACTCATCCGCAGGGTTTCACTCGAAGCTAAGGCCAAAGAAGATAATATGGTGAAACTACAAAGCAACTGATGGGCAGAAGAAAAGAAGCATCAATTTGTTTTTTAATCTCATAATCCAAATGATAAATAGTACACATAAAAAGATGTGCCCTGACATCATGGAGCCACATAAAAGAGAGAGAAATAAACAAATAAAAGTATCTGCAGTAACTTATACAACACCATTATTCACTTATTTCTCAATCACTGTGAATTACCGAGAGTCTGTTTTTCTCACAGTTTATCTTATCCTGGAGCCTTCCTCACTTCCTTCCTTCAGCTCATCAGTGTTTGTACCTGAACCGGAACAGGACAATCATTCATCCCAAGGTCAGAGCGACCTCTCGACTGATGGTAAGAAAAACAAAGACGCTGTGTGAATCCTCGGTAATAACAATGTGGGAGTTAAGGACTGAAGTCTGTCTCTGCAGCTGCCTCCTACTTGCTACAGTAATTCATTGTCTGAAAAGGTTCTTTAGTCCTGAATGAGCAAAACACAGCCACAAACACACATGAATGAAAGGCCAGTGCTTCTCGTGATGGATAATGAAGCAGCAAGAATAAATCCTTTAAATTTGAATGAATTAACTACACAAGTTTGCTATTGATCCTATTTTGCTGATTGTTTAATAATAATAATAATAATAAACTTTATTTTATATAGCGCCTTTAAAAGGGAATCTCAAAGCACTTTACATACACTTACATACATATAAAATTAAAAGATACACAAAACAATAAAATCAATTAAAAGCCAAACTAAGACAAGCAAGAATAATAAAATGAGTCACATAAAAGCTATCCTAAAATAGTACGTTTTAAGTAATGATTTAAAAAGACTAAAAGATTCTGCATTCCTAATCTCGGAGGGCAGGGAATTCCACAATTTAGGAGCCAAGGAGGAAAAAGCCCGATCAAGCATAGTTTTCAACCGTGTTTTTTGGACAGTTAAGAGACCAGCTTCAGAGGAGCGTAGTGCACGTGAAGGAGTGTAGAGAGTTAAAAGTTCACACAAATATTGAGGGGCCAGATTATTCAAGGTCTTATATGTGAGCATTAGAATTTTAAAATCAATACGAGAACTAACAGGAAGCCAGTGTAATTTTTCAAGGATTGGTGTGATGTGCTCCCTTGCACTGGTTCCTGTTAAAATTCTGGCAGCTGAATTTTGTACCAACTGCAGCTTATTTAGGGTAGCTTTAGAGACTCCGGCCAGCAATGCATTACAATAATCAATGCGTGAAAACACAAAGGTGTTGATTAACTTCTCAGCCACAGAGCAAGTCAACATGGGGCGTAGTCTGGCAATGTTTCTAAGATGAAAAAATGATGTTTTGACAGTGTTACGGACATGAAGGTCGAATGTTAAGTTGGCATCAAATATCACCCCCAGATTTTTTAGTTTAGTTTGGAATAGTAAAGCAGAGCCATCCACACTCAAAGATATGGACTCTGCTTTACGTAGTTGATGAGGTGAGCCAATAAGCATCACTTCAGTTTTGTCACTGTTAAGACAGAGAAAATTTTCAGACATCCATTTTTTAATCTCAGTAAAACATTGTGAAAGAAGAGACACAGGCATATTGTCATCGGGTTTTGAATATATGTAAATCTGAGTGTCATCAGCATAAAAGTGGAAGTTAACTCCAAGAGTTCTTAAAAGTTGGCCAAGTGGAAAAATATAAATATTAAAAAGTAAAGGTCCCAGAATTGATCCTTGAGGACTCCAGAATGCACCCCACTGACCTCAGATTTACAATCACCCATCACAACAAACTGCCTGCGTTCAGAGAGGTAAGATTTAAACCACTTTAATGCAGAATCAGAAACTCCAAAAACAGTCTCTAAACGGGTTATTAAAATGGAGTGATCTATAGTGTCAAAGCGGCACTAAGATCAAGAAGGATCAGTATAGATAGATTTCCAGAATCAGAAGCCATTAACAAGTCATTAGTGACCTTAACTAACGCTGTTTCAGTGCTGTGAAACTTACGGAAACCAGACTGAAGTGGCTCAAAAAGATTGTTAGAGTGAAGATGAGAAAGTAGTTGAGAAGCCACTGTTTGTTCTAAAATTTTTGCGAGAAATGGAAGATTCGAGATGGGACGAAAATCATTAAGATTATCAAAGTCCACGTTTTTTCTTTGGTACAGGGATGAGAGCAGCAGTTTTAAGTGCTACTGGCACAACACCAGTGCACAAAGAGTTATTAATAATTCTCAAAACAACAGGAGAGAGTGAATCAAAACAGGATTTAAAAAGACACGATGGTATTGGATCAACTCTAGAAGTTGAGGCTTTCAGATTCAAAACCAAATTAGACAGAGACTGGGAGTCATGAATAGAAAAATTGGAAAGAGAAATGCCAGAAAACGCAGACATTGTTAACGATGAAGCAGCAGAAATATGGGTGGAAGCAACATGGTTACGTATATTATCTATTTTGGTGCTAAAAAACTCCAAAAACATGTTACAACAGTGAGTTGAAGCAGGAACATTAGAGAGGCTGTGATTTTTAAGCAGCTTGTTGATTGACCTAAAAAGTTGTTTAGGGTTTCCCTGATAACTGGCATTTAAATGAGAGAAATAAAAAGATCTAGCTGACACCATTTCAGTCTTATATTCAAGTAAGCAGTCTTTCCAGGCCTGGTAATGTACAGTTAAGCCTGATGTACGCCATCTACGCTCCATTTTCCGACACAAAGCCTTCCTAGCACGCAGATCAGAGTTGTACCAAGGAGGGGAGCGTGAAAAAGAAACAGATCGAGATTTCAAAGGAGCCAGCGTATCCAGACCAGACAAGAGAACAGAGTTCAGCACAGAAACATTATCATCCAGGTCATCAGACAGAGAATCACAACTTAAAAGGGTCTCAATAAAATGTGAAAAATCAGTGGGCTCAATAGATCTCCATTTGCGATAATTAATAACGCAAGAAGAACTAGAGAACATTACAGGTAACTCCATGTTAAAAAAGACAGCCTGGTGATCAGACAGACCTAAGTCAGAGGTTAACAACTGAATGACAAATGAGCCATTGGCGATTACAAGGTCTAAAATGTGGCCTTTGACATGTGTAGGACAGTCCACAAGCTGGTCAAGTTCAAAGCACTCCAGTATGGACATAAAGTCTTTTGTTGTTGTGGAGTCTTTTGTGTCCACATGGATGTTGAAATCACCCAGGAGAAGAATTTTTTCAAACCTGAGACATAAAAAAGATAACATATCTGAGAATTCAGATAAGAAGTCTTTATGTGTCTTTGGAGGCCTGTAGACTGTAGCCACTACAGTAGAGAGTGGAGCAGAAACACTTAGAGCAAGACATTCAAAAGAGTCTGTTTTGGGGACAGACACGGGACACATGTTGAGCTGTTGACTGTGTAGCACCATGATTCCCCCACCTCTACCAGAAGAACGCGGGAGTTCAAATAAACCATAGCCAGCAGGAGTCAGTTCATTAAAACGAAGACCGTCAGATTCTTTATGCCAAGTTTCAGTTTAACAGATAAGGTCCAGATTTTTTTCTAAGATGATGTCCGATAAAATAACTGCTTTGTTATTGACAGATCGCACGTTAAACAGCACTGATTTCAGCAGGGAAGCAGATGAGTCCGATGCAACTTGAGTTGCATACTTGAGTGCTGACAAATTGTTAAAATTAATCCCTGAGGGTCTTAACTGCAGTCTATGGGGTTTGCGCAGAAACCTCGGATTAGCGACATGTTCAGATGTTGAGCATAAAAAACTACGCCTTGCAGAGCGATGTAAATAACGCTTAGGTCGCAGTATTCCAGCATGACTGCAGAAAGCACGTATGCCAGGGACGATATCCAGGTGTCTGTTCATGTTATTCCTAACCTCAACCCGATGTGGTTCTTGCGTAATTATAAATCAAAAAGTCCTTTGAATTTGGGTTTGGTTCAATTCGAGTGTGAACCTCAAGTGGACCTAAAGACAATCTCAAACTGGAAGTGGAAAGAAAAATGAAACAATATTGCCCCGACTATAAAAAAAATGGAAGTGGTTAAATGTGAAGCACTGAGAAGCTAAAATGCACTGGTAACATGCTTTAGTAGCATTTGGGCTAACAGCACCATCTAGTGTGTTTCTTGAGTAAGGTCTTGTTTTTTTGTTTGATGCAGTGAGTGCTCGCTCGACCTGACAAACCAAAATAAACAGATTGTTTACTGCGCTGTGAAAACTAAATGAAGTGAACTACAAGTTTTTTATACTCTTAACCTATAGATATAAATATACTGTACATGAATATACCACTTGAATATGATTATGACCAGTTGTGTCCTATTTAGATTTAGATTTCCAACTAAACATTTTCTTTTCAACGTTGGTCTTGTATTGCTATTATACAGTTAAAACGTGAAAACTTATCACTGCCTGAGAGTCCTAAGTTTTCCTTGTTATTGTGGTGAAAACCAAAGAGAAGGCCACAGAGAGGGATTTATCCGTGTCACACAGAATGTAATTATGGCCTTGTAACAGACAGAAATAGGTTTATGGGAGTCGTGTTAATGGCCTTTTAATAGCAGTGCAGGCTACTTAGTGATTTCTAATCATTTGTGGCGACAGCGAGTGTAATTCGGTTCCTAATCTGATCTCATTAGCCGCTCCTCGTCTTTGGGGTGATTTATATTGAACGTCAAAGTCTCGGCTCGAATGCAGCGAGTTAATTAAGCGATAAACGAGGAAACAAATTAGAGAGCTGTTTGTGTTGGGCGTCAGGGCACAAACAGAGCATTAGTGTCAGGAGTCGGACCAACAGGACACAATTGAATAATGTATATGAGGTTTTATCATTCAGCTGACCAGAGCTTATCAAGGTCACTTATGCAAAGTATAAAATATCTTAATGTCTTCTTGTGATATTTGTAATTTTTTTAGTCAGATTGTATGGGGAACTTGTGGATAGAGCTTCTATTACTGCTACACAGAAAAAAATTGAATAGAAATTGAAACTTTTATAGTTAAGTCTTCCACCTGAATATCACCATAGCTTCAAAGATCAATGCAAGAGAGATACAGTCCAAGCTAAACAAGTTTCTCAAGTCTTTCTGGGGGAAAAATAAACCACATAAAGATATGATGAGGATGGATTGATGAGAAAAAGGATGGATGACAGAATCAGGAGTAAAAATACTAATTACACCAAACGATAGATAATAGTACAATGAATTCCCCTAATGATAATTTTCACCAAGTTTTTCTGATCAGAAAACTGATAATTAGCCAAGCTCTAGGTAGACATGTTGTTTTTTTCTTTCTGAATTTCAAATAGCTCCTAAAATGGCTTGCTGGAAAATGACTCCATCTTTGTGCTTAATTGTCAATTAGATAACATAACTGTGAGTAGAGTTTTTCTAATATTAAGACAGATATGATGAATGGAGAAGATAGGTGTCCCATAATGTATCAGTTAGTTTAATTTAACTTTTACATTTACATTTAGTCATTTAGCAGACGCTTTTATCCAAAGCGACTTACAAGTGAGGAAAACAATGGAAGCAATTTCAACAACACAAGGTAACAAAAAGCATAAGTGCACCAAAAACTAGTCAGTTAAAACCTAGCACAGCATACAAAGCTAAGGATAGGAAAGATTTTTTTTTTTTTTTTTTTTTTTTAAGAAGGAATTGATAGAAGGAAGTTAAGAATTTAGTGTTAGTCAGTCAGGTGTTGACAAAAGAGATATTTTTTATTTTAATTCACAAATACTCAAGTAAATATGATCACTTTATAAGTAAAACTACACTGTCTAAGCCGTTAAAGCGCATTTTAACTTCACTTAAATTTAGTTCATGGTCTGCTGTTGAGTGTAACACACAGCAAGTCTCTGTGAAGCATGCACTGTTGAATAATAATGTGGTGCAGAGGGAGACTGGGACAGGCTCTGAAACAGGAGCTGAAATTTAGTGACAGCAGTAGATGGCTTCAGTGAAGGGAAATTGGAAAGGAATAGTGTCATTAGTGAGAGATAGGTATTACAGTAACATGATGGAGAGTCCAGAGGAGGATACTGAAATCACTCATCGGCCTGATTTATGACTGTCATCTAGGCATAGTGTTCTATAGTTATCAATTTTGTAAGAATAATTACTGCTTATAGGATGCTTTTATCTGCTATGCTTGGTTGGGTTATTAGAAACTGTAAACTTTATGTCCAGATTTTCTTTGAGCTGGTTTGAAAGCTGTTAATAACAACTCTAATTAACAGAACTCACACTAATAAATTCACTTGAGCAGATCTTAATGACTAAATATGTCAGTATTAGTTACATTTTATTGACCCTGCAGCGCAAAGTAAATAAAATGTACTTTAGTGAAAAAATGTATGTATCCTGATTAAATGTATATTTATATTTCCATATTTTAGCACTTTGGTGTTCAGTATAAATTTCTGGTTAGGCTTGGCCAAGAACTACACATGAATAAGTTTAGGGAAAGCCAGGAGGCATTAACATCTGTAGGAAAAGTCTGCATGCAACATGTATGAGAAATAACGCATTACTGCTTAAACTACTGCCCCAGAAAAATGATTGAAAATGAATGGTTTGATCTAAATGTAATATTGTATTTGACATACCGTCAGAGAATACAACCAGTCAGTCAACTGTGAAAATGATTGTTAATGAACTTTTTCTCCTCACTTATAATTTTTATCTCCTGCACCAGACACAGAACATTTAGTGCCGTTATGACTTTCCCGACGCAGTGCAGACTGTAAAATACATTTACAGTGATCCTTCCCTTTTCTTTTTCAATGAACCTTAGTAATTGTATGTATTTCTTCCAATTAATCCCCATCTATTTGAGCAGAAGGCTGGCATTCCCCATCGAGTTGTGATGTGGTGTTGATCTCGCAGCCAATGAGAAAAGGACAATCCAGACTAATGCATGTTCCCAGGAGGAAATAATTGAATTTTTATCTGTTTTACACTATAATGAATTCTGAGACATTAGTGAGGACTTAGCCGAGAGGACTTTGGAGCATGGATAATTACTTGCTGGTGTTGAATGTATGGGCCAGTCAGAGCAAGCTGCACAGAGACTTTCATTAAACAAGAGGCTAAACAGGACACAGTGTGGCTTGAGGCATCTGTTACACAGCCACGTACACTTTATCGGACCCGTTTGAGATGCACACTAAGTTTCTATTATCAGATAAAAGAATAAACAATGCAAAATCGTTTTCAGTGAAAGATGGTCCAAGGCTAAATAACATATGGATGTGGCTTTCTTCTCACAAATCTGCCCTGAAGAAATACCACATACCACAATGCCTTTTTCTTTTTTGTAATTTTTTTTTTTAAAGAAATGTATTTTGTTTTTGTTTTTACTGGTTTTACAAATGTTCATATTTCTCTTCCCCTAATGTTTTATTTCTGTTACAATAAACCTCTAAATCAATGACGTTGATGAGAAGAAATTCCATGCATAATTACACAACATGTGTTCATCCAACAACCTGCGGCCCTTGTAAATGTATGAGGGGTTGCACATCAGAGGGCCAGGATCTGCTGGCCCAGGAGATCCACCAGGAAACCCTCACTGACGCTGGTGAAGCAGCTTGTCTCAAAAGGCTTGGGAAAGTCATGTTGGACAAAGATTTAGCAGTTCTTACCAACAAGGTACGAATGGTTTGAAAAAGCACTGACATCTTCACTGACAGGGAAGTGCTTGTGGTTGAAGTGTAGAAGTGGTCTAAAGAGGAATCCCTCCAGAAAACACATCCACGGGCCAAGAACTCTCGGTGCACTTTGAGGAAAACATCTATTTACAAAGGCATCTTGACCAAATGAATAAATTCAAATAGTTGAATTCTTTATTTCTGCTACATTTCATATTTTTCAATTTTGGTCAAAGTTTAATAAATTTCTGGAGCTACAGCCAAGGAGCTTGATTGGGTAATGCCCAGAACCATCATGTTCTTCCACCTCTATACGGTCCACTTTAAAAGAGCCTTCTGTGGTGGAGGTGCTTGGCAAATCACAGGTAAGTTACTCAGATCTCTCAGATGTCATCGCCTCAGAAACCCAAACCAAAAGCCCGCTAAACATGAGTGCTGCCTTAAAAGTGTTTTTTTAGGTAATGGGCGGCAGTCCTTTGACCGGCGGTTCGATCCCCGCTCAAAACATCAACATACCGCTCTCCCCCACAGTTCATACTGTCTGTGTGTCCTTGGGCAAGACACTTAACCCCCCTTGCCTCCAGTGGTCAGCTGTAACACTGGTAAAGTGCTTTGAGTGTCTACTAGGTGGAAAAGTGATATATAAACACCAAAAAAGAAAAAAAAAGAAAAATGGAAACGGCAAATTTCAATTGCATACCTTCTTATCGGTTTTCTACTTTACACATTTAGCACTAGTATGTTTAAGGCTTGCATTCAATTAAATAAATAGGCCTACATTAATTTCTTTTTTTTATTTACATTGTCTCGATCCTATCATTTCTTTTGAGAAAAAAAAATGGACACACAAAGGACAGACAGGGGACCTTTAAGTTTTAGTTAAATAGACATGATGGCAATAAGAATAAACAGACATATGACACATAGCACACATTCAAGCAGCCCTATCAGATTATATGGTGTCATATGTGCATGAATGTGTACGCGTTGGATGGGTCTAAGGCCAGCTCTTAAAGAAAAGCTCCCTCAGTCAGTTTCACAAACACAACACATCTCAGAGGAATCTGCAGAGCTGAGGGGGCTTCTTTAAAAGTGGCCCAGTTATTGTTGCTCACTCGACCGCTGCTTATAAAATCATCACCTAAATCTGCAGATACACATGTGCTGTCAGTGGCCTCTAGGCCCCACCCCCTGCCTCTGTCTCTAAAGAAAAGCCTGTCCTTACTTTCCCCACTCTGACAATCCAGGGGGGATTAAGACGCGGTCCCAAACTGAGACGGCCAATGGGCAGCGTCCTAATGAAGAGTCTATTTCACACATGAGTGTTCCTCCATCTCATGCTGCTGCTGGTCTGTGAATGGACTCAGGGGCAAACCGAGGTGGGGCAGGGAGGTCCAATTGATCTCTTTAAGCCTTTGGGACTTTACTTAACTCATCCAGGAGCCGCGCTCTGCTCAAGGTATCGCTAAGGCCCCACTTTGCATGAGAAAACCAGGATTAATCCAAATATTTATCCATGCTGAGAGAGATGTTTTCCCAGACTTTACATCCCCCCAAGATTTCTGCACATTTTTCCCTTTGAAACTCTCTGATTAACACATTCTCCCCTCCCTCAAGTGTAGTTGGCTTTGTGTAGCCTGAAAATAGGAAGCCCTATCTATGCATTGAGTGAACTAGAAATGACCAGCAGCACAGTATAAATATTTGTTGTTTGAAACAGCTTCAGCAGCTAAAGGCTCTGACAGATGTCCTTCTTTACCAGCAGAGAACAGCTTCTCTTGTCCAACATGTCCAACATGTCCAACATGTCCAACAAGTCCAACATGTCCAACATGTCCAACATGTCCAACAAGCCCAGCATGTCCCACATGTCCAACAAGTCCAACATGTCCAACATGTCCAACATGTCCAACAAGCCCAGCATGTCCCACATGTCCAACAAGTCCAACATGTCCAACATGTCCAACATGTCCAACATGTCCAACAAGCCCAGCATGTCCTACATGTCCAACAAGTCCAACATGTCCTACATGTCCAACATGTCCAACATGTCCAACATGTCCTAAATGTCCAACATGTCCGGTGTTGAAGCTGTCACCACTTACTACATACGTCACTTTGAAAAGAGAGGTTCTCTGGGACGGCCGCGCTCTGCTGCAGGGTAACCATGGCAACCACAGTGTACTGTAATTCACAAACTCCATTCAACACTTACTGTCGCTATTCACTGTGCCCTATGTCACTGCTGGTTTTTATCATTCCTATTAAACCAGACTTATTAAAATAGAAAAAAAATATTTAATCTTACAATTCATTACATTCATTACATATTGACTTTACAAGTCAAATTTAGCAATAAATAAACAGTGAATATAGAGCTATGAAGCAGTAAGTCTTTCTGATTCTGTTAAGGCCATTGTTGAGGCCCTGTGTTATAGTGTAAGTGTATAAGCAAAAGAGTTTTCTTAATTTCAGTACACATAATTGATAATAAAAACAAAAAAGTCTGAGATAGCAGTGAGATAGAAGTGAATGTCATTCAGTGATATTTCCTTGGTCTCTGTTTAAAATAACAATTCAACACTGTTACTTGTTGAATATTGCCATATGTGACGGAGGCTATAGTTTGGTCTTCTCTTCATCTCATACAAATATGTTTCCCCAGGTATTGCGCTCTGAAACCAGAAAAACGGCTAAAGTCCTGAGTCTGACATTTGTTACATCCTTTTATTCAACTTTAACGTCTGCTTTATGTACCAGAAATTTCAAGATGTAAATTAAATGTGTATGTTGAAACGAGAACAATCTGAAATTTAACTTGAACACTAATCAAGTCAGTGGCCACATACAATATGTTGCTACAAAAATGTATATTATTTGTTTGGAGACAGTTTTACTCAGATCATCTTTCATCATCTCTTTTTCTTTAAGTTTTCATGTCATGTTTTTACACCCACAGTCTGTCTATTTTCTATCCTTTTTCTCTATCTGTGCACACCTCCCGTCCAGTCTTCTTCCTGTGCCTCCCCGTCTCTTGGCCGTCCTTGGGAACCCTTTCCTCTGTGCAAACTCTATCTCCAGCCCCGCCATAAATCCTACTGTAGCACAAACACTGCACAATTGTCCAAACCTGGTTGTGTTATTTTGTTTTAGCCTTTGTCACAGACCACTCATCCTCTGCACAAGTGCACCCAAGCCCTCTTCTGCACACTTCGGCCTGCAGTATCGGGGGGAGGGTCCTCACAGGACTGCTTTAGGGGGGAGTCACACAGAGCTATTGATGCAGGAGAATAGTTGTTAGCAGCCAGGAGGAGGGCCGAGTCCAGCCCACGCAGCGTGAGACAAGGATCATGGGAAAGGCTAATCGAGGGGAGCCGAGAGCCGCTCCACCTCCCCAGCAGCTCTCAGGACAAAGTGGCCTTCTGGCACTTGGTGAGTCCAGAAACACTACTGTTATACTGTTTAACTGCAGATTGATACGATTAGGGACTGGCACTGAATATAAGACTTTCACTTTCAAATTTACCAGATGATTGGTCAAGTAACAATTTTAAAGCATTTCAAAAAGACTTAAAAACTATTGGAAAGATACTACCGGCTATATCATGAAACAAACAGCTTCAAAAGAGCCTCATATTTTGTTTTGTTTTTGGTTCAATATGTCTTCAGTGCATTTACTTATGGCTTTTTAATTTCAGGCATTGTGTCTGAAGCCATGAAGCTTGAAGCTGTTATTTCTTTATAAACTTGTCTACTCTTCCGGCTGACTGCCTTGAAATCTGGTCTGGCACTGATCCTGTTTCATGCAATGTTGATGAAACAAGTAAAAATGACTTACTAATTCAAAAAGCTGCTCAAAATGTTTGTATGTGCTCACTGACAAATAAAGATTAACAACGCCGCTCAGCTAGCTATGGACAGTAGAACTGAACTTTGAAGCACACTTTACAGATGGACCTTCAGACCTTCAGACAAGAGTTAAAAAGAGACGATGAGAATGACATTAAACAGTATATGTGAATATTGTGTATTAAGGAGTCTTAGCCATGTTTCTTGAAGCTACTCCGTCCTCATTTGAAATTGATTCCATTGTCTGATGGTCTTTTCCTGCTTATAGAACGAACCACACTAAAAAAATGGGCATAAAAATAAATAGGTAAATATATATTCCTTTTATTGATAAAAAAAAGAGAGATACCTTTTGTCAATAATTTTAGAATTATGGTCTGAAAGATGGGAAAGTTTGAAGTCAAGAAATTAGCAAATATGCTAACATTATGCAAAAAAAAAGAGTAAACACATCCCAGAAGCACAAACCAAAAGAGCTCAGAGATGGATCAACAATACTTACAATATTGTACTCAAGGTCCAGGCACTCAATCGGCTTGAGAAAGTATTTTATTTCATTACATTAATTAAAAACACGCCAATGCCAGTCAACATGAGCCTTCTTCTTCAGAGTGTACTGTAAACACAAATAATGACCCAGACATTTATTTAAAATGAACTTACTGCAGGAGGGGATTGAACATGTTTGCCATCTGTTCCTGATTTATTTCTAGAGCCGTGTCATCAAAAATTAAATTCACCTTTTGACTTTTGTTTTTCTCTGGCAATAGCTGCAGAACGTTTATTTGGACAGTTGCTCCTGCACAAACCACCCCATATTGTCCTTGTATATCAAATATACAGTAGAAGTAAATACTGCATTGCTGGTGTCACATTATCTTTTATCTTCCATTCATAACCCCTAACACAAAATAATTTCTGTGTTGAAATTAATATTGAAGCCTGAGAAACCAAGCCTTGATGATCAATAACATAATGATTGTTTTCTCTCTCTGCATGAGGACCCACAGACCCCATTATCTGCCAACCCCTTCAGGGTAAATGCGCCTCAGCCAGTAGAGGGCACTGCAGCCTTAGCTCCTCTGTTAAACACATGCCAACGTACTACATCCCCACTCACTGGAGCCACCACACCCAAACCACTGGCACACAAAGCCCCACGACTGCCACTGCAGCCCTGGAGAGGAAACTAATCTGGGGCTAACAGTGTCTGGGACAAGATTCTCTTTTTAGGAACGCACATTAGAGACATCACAGCCTAGAGACGAGTCGTTTTGTCCATCATAAGAATTCATCTTAATCAGCAGCCAGCTTCTGTCAAACATCAGATAAAGCATAAATCACAGCATTGAAATAAAACTCAAATGAATGATTCAAATGAAGAGAATTTTCTGTTTATATTTTTCACTTTGTAAACACATTACTGTATATCAGTAATGAGAGGTTTATTAGCAGCTATTAAAAGAAAATGGGATTGAAGTAATCGTTCTTTCATGGTTATTATGAAACAAAGAAAGAGCATAGAGCATGAGTCTTATGTTGCCCAAAGGATTAAATGTTCTCGAGTCTTTGTGGCACATTATTTGGTGAGTTTACTTTGGCCGGAAAAGGCAGTGGGCAGTCTGAATGGTAAAACAGACAAGTTAAAAATAAAATGTAATAGGTTTAGAGCTTAGACTGTGTCACGGTTAATTCTGGTAAAGCATCATTTAGCAGCTGGAAAAATAAACTGGTATAATATTTAAAGTCCACATTCTGGTCATTTTCAGTGTCTCAGTTGTCAAAAGGCCACCTTCAGATGGAGACTATATTTTCTCTTGCTGCTCAGTTATTAGTTATATAAGTTCAGAGCGTACCTTAAATTGCTTCCTCTAGGTTAAGTGTGACCGATGCAATCTTGAAATGTATTTACAGTTTTTCTTTTTCAGACCGTTTTCCTGTAAACATACATAGCCAGCTCTGGAATAAAAACTGTCTGCCATTGATTCAATGTTGACAAGCCGTGTAGACCAACAACCAATGGGAACTTCCCTCATTCAAATGAGCACAGACATCCCTGTGTGTGAATATGTGATTGTCCAAGGTTTTCCATCACGGGCTAAACATTCCCACCTATTAAAATCCTTTATAATAAAGCCTATATATATAACTTCACAAGATCTTTTTTTTTCTTTTTACAAATCATTTTTCATTCATTATTCTAATTAGGAGATCAAACAGTTTTCCTCACTGAAAGAAAATACCATTGGTAACAGATACTCAGGTATAGATGTAGCTAACATTCACAACGGTCAGACTTTAATACAACTTTGCTGCCATGTTGATGACGCATATGAAGTAGAGTCGGAAAGGTAGGCAAGTTTTTTCCATCTTGTGCAGGCATTTGTGGTCTTTCAACTTAAGTTTTTGAGACAAGATTGTTTTTTTCATTTTAACCTTTAGACAAGTGTATATTGATGAATTATAAAACAATACATTTTAGAAAGAAAATATTATTCCAAAAACAAACTCAGTAATAGATTTTTTTATTATTAGATTGACGAGAATGTAGACAACGGAGTATTTTGAAAAGTAAGAACAATTTACCTTCATGTTTGTACTTTGTTGTAGAAACGTGAGGAGAAAGCCGTTTAGAGCAGTAGGAGCTGTTGTGACAGGCTGACGTCTCACTCTGTCGGTGGGAAAGTATTCATTGTGGCCACTACACAGCAGGTTCATTCACTGTGGGCTCAATGAGACAACCTCAACAATAAAGTGATCAATGGACGCTGGGCCAACAAAGCACAGATAAGAGTTTCCCAAGGATCAACATGCCTGCTTTAGCGTCTCCACTGCTCCGAGGAAGTGCTTTGAAAACACTAGGGAATAATCTGATAGACCTCTCGATCAGATCAGCATTCAGCCAGACCTTCTCTGCCCAGATTTGGTTTCTGCAGTCATGGGAGTGTGGCTCTGCAGGACTTTCGCCAATAATCAGTGATGGAAACTCGTTTAAAGTGCACCCTGCTGTCTCTGGTCAGGAGCAGATGTGACAGAAATGGGATAAGCCATCATCAGAAGAGGTTAGAACTAGTTACATTTAACCTTTGAACAAATCTTTTTTTTTTTTTTTTTTTTTACAGATATTTATATATTGTACTTACTGTATTTTCGCCCATTTCGCCCGTTTTTCGCCCGTCCTATTGTCCTACAGATCCAGTGTGCATTTTCAAAATACTTTACATTTGAATACCTGATAGGGTTTGTTACACATATTATATACCCTATTGTTTATCCATACATCATCATTAGGCTCCATTTACATCCATCAGTGGAGAAATATATCTTTCATGTATCTGTAGGTAATACCATATGGATCTATTCATTTTGCTTAAATAACTCTATAATAAATCATTTTTATTTAAACTGAGTCCAGATGCTTTTACTTTAACCTTTTTTTTCAAGATGACCTGGATGACTGAGAATATTCACAGACACTTAAATGTGCTTTTGTTACTTTAGTTGCACTGCTTCCTGAGCAAAAGGTTTGAGTAGCTTTTCCACCTCTGAAAACTATTTTCCATTTATTTTTGATCTATTTGTATTTAAATCCCACCTGCACTTTGTAATTCAGCAGCTCACTGAAGCATTGTTGCAAAATAAATTTAATGTCCTTTGAATGTTTTTTAATTTGTGACCTTTTTGTCCAGTTATTTGTTCAATAAATCAACTGTAATAAGAAATTTATAGAGTAAAGGAGAGAGTCTGGCACTTATTCTTGTGAGCACAAAATGTTTCCTCAATCCTAGAAGATTATATCTCTCATCCTGGTCATTTCTGTGTTTTTCAAAACTTGTGACTTTTGACAATGACTGTTCTGGTACGAAACTCTGACTGTTTTTATGTCTTTCTTATGAGAGCAACACAAATGGCAAATGAACCAGAACACTGCCTTTTCCACAAGACATTACAAATGCATTAACCATATTTTATTGCATATTTAAATGTAATCATAATTTTGGCACACCTTAACGTTGTCAGAGTGAAGTCAAATTAGAAAATCAGCTTTTTGACTTCAGTTTTGGCAATGGCTCAATTAAGTCATCAATGTGAAGCACATATCTTCATCAAAACATGCTCACGGGAGACGCACACAGAGGAATCCCATTGTTATTTCTCACACACACTTGTCTGTCTGCGAGTGAGAGTCACGTTCTGAATCCAGATGAGCGTTGTGGAGTACAGATGCAGGGGTAACGCGGACTAGTGCACAGGGACTTGTAACTTTGCCATGACTCCAAGGGCATCCACAGTTTATGTTACACAGTAGCACATTATGCCAAGCACAATCAGATTTGGCTCAGGATTTCCACTGTGTTCCTGCCAAATCGAGTCACTGTGTCCCGGAGTCAAGACCACACTGTTGAGACCAAGACGTGATGAGAGTGAGACCAGGACCTTTTCAAAATGGTCCTAAAACACAGTTCCTCTGGAGTATAAGTGGTTGGGTGAGTACATCACACTTTAAGAGGCATTTCCATTGTCAAAAGTACCGTTCCACTTTAATAAATCTTTAAGTGTGACTCCAACAGTGAGATCCAGTTACTAAACACTGCACTCTGTTGCTTGACCGACAGAGAGACCCTTTTTTAAACATATATTTGAGAATAATTTAATAGTTTACCATGAGTTACTCTTCATGTGACAATAAATAAAATGACAAAATGATTGTCGATTACAAGCGTCAAAAAAATAAATGCTATTCGACTTTCATCAGAAACTCCAAAGCCATTTTGTCATGAATCCATTTGAATGTGTATTTTTTGAAGGTAAGGCATGACTTTTTGACCTACTTTGTGTTAAAACACTGCTCAATGCTGCGGGGAGTAGTTTGAGCTTTGGGGACAGCCACAGGGTGAACAGTGCTCTGCTGCTTCATGTCTCGCTCTGGGACAGTATCAACACTGAGGCCTGGGGCTGAGGGTGGGTGGGTCGGGGGGGAGGGGGTACATGGAGCTCACTCAAACCTGATGTCTTATTTAAGTCTCACTGTGAGCTGTATGTTTTATGTATAATCCCAGAATCAAAGCAAAAATGTTTGTCTAATCAGATCTGGTTTAACTAATTTCAACAGATGCTTTAATAATAGCTATATTAGACATCTTAAAAACTTAAAATTGTTTTAAGATCTTACTATTGTTTTAAAGTGGTTTCATTTGGATCAAGCTAATGTACTGTGGATGTAGTTGCTAATCACACAAACGGAAAACATAGTTACATTCCTTTTCAAGTTTATATGCATTACATTTGTGAGGTAATTACGAATTTAAAACAAACAAATTGAATGCTTAAGAGTAATTTTTAGATTCAATACTACAGTAGGCAGCATTGTCACTGCACTTCAAGACTGTATGGGTTTATTCCCTGTAAAGAGTTCACAAAAGTCAACTTACTTTCATTTTTCTCATACACATTTATTCGCTTTTCTACCACTTTGTCCCGTTAGGGGTTGCGGCTGACTGGAGCCTATCCCAGCAGCTTTGGGCCTGAGGCAGAGTACACCCTGGACAATAGCCAGTTAGTCGCAGGGCTAACATTTAGAGACATTAACAGACAGTGACAGACAACCATTCTCTCTCATTTATTCTCTAGGGACACTTTAGATTTGCCGATTAACCTGTACATGCATGTGTTTGGACGGTGGGAGGAAGCCGGAGTAGCCGGAGAGAACCGAGTAACACGTGCAGACTCCTCACAGAAAGACCAGAGTCGGCCAGTGTTTGCATCGGCCGGGTTTTGAACTCACAACCTTCTTGCTGTGAGGCAGGAGTGCTAATCACGTGCACCCGTTCTCATACACACTATTGTTATTTTTGTGCAGCTATTGCTACATGCTCACCAAATATATCAAAGATATCCCATAATGCCCTGCTGTCCCATCTAGCTGTGCCATTTACGATTGAGCCAGCTTGTTCCGTCTCACCTCTGCGTTACTTCTGATACTACCGCTCACTGGTGATAAAGACCGGGAGACCACTTAACAACCCCCATGTCAGGCCTGGATGAGGTGAGACATAAGATATACTGTGCAAAGAAAGGTGAGCATATAAAGGGCTACAGACTGGTTTGTGTAAAAAGGTAAAAACTTATTTTTCAGTCTAATATTAAACCTATTTTTGCAGACTTGGTGACTCTACCCCCTCTTGAAACTACCAGCGCTCAAGCTGCCTTGGTGTAACAGAGGCATTAGTGTGTCCTGTTGGCTGTAAATGATGTTTCTGTCTCTCAACACTGTGTTGAATATATCCACAGCACAAACTAACAGGAAAATGGGTTTATTTAAAGCTTGTGGTAGTTGTCTCTAAAAACAGAGGTGTGTTGTTGTAGCAGTCGGCCTTGTCCACCCCGGCGTCTCTCTCTGCTCCGGTCCTTGAACCTGTCTGCAGACACGTATCTAAACACCAGCCCCGGCCTTGTATAAGTGCTCTATCAGGGAAACTGTATCCAAACAATTGGGCTCTAATCTGCAGAGCGTGCTCCATCAATCAGCCTGTCCTGTGCTGATACTGAGAGTGTCAGGCCTACACTGTGCTTCTGACCCACTTCCAACACAAAATGATCCAGAGAGAGCTTTACAAGCCGCTGACAGACAGAAATACAGTGTAATGCAAACAGCGTCTAACTTTACAGAAATGATGTCTCCAAGGTCAGTGCCTCCACTGTACTGTTTATGTATATGAGTCAGGAGCCATTTGAGCTGTTCAAAATAAAATATGTGACATTTCTCCTCATCAGACAGTCGCTTTAGAGCTTGCTGGATGTAAAGTGTCTAAGCTCATACATTTAAAAAGAGAAAAGGGGGAATACAGTCCAACGTGTCATCTGATATTCAGACAAACAGCCCAATATGGGAGTGATAAATGGCTCAAAGGAGATGACTCCAGCTGGAAAGACACTTAACTGCTCCTGAACCGTAGCCCAGGTTAGGACTCACTTTAGTTTATTATATCTTTGAAGTTTTATGTGGAATTTATATCATATCATGTGCACAATGGTAATTAGCAGCACACAAAGTAATAGGGCGGTGGTTCAACACATTTTTAATCCATTGCATAATATGTACTGGGGATACTTGATCTCACCCAGTCTTAGAATTACATTTTTTTTTTTCTCAGCACACAGGAAGAAGGCTGGAAAGAAGAGAAAAAAGAAAGAGTACAATGTTACACTTGATGGTTAACATACATTAACAAATAGTGATCATTTTAGAAGATGCCTGTGATCACAACGCTGGTCTCAGGAACAGTCCTTTCTGTCCATCTGTTGCAGTACCATAAGTGACCACTAGTAGAGAAGTGGTTATACTTCTAGGTGGCATGTTTTTTGTGGACAAAAATATTATATTTTCTAAATCCTTTAAACAAAAGCTAAAATCTGAGTTTTATGAGTTTTGAAAACTAAAAGCAAATATGTTTAATATAAGTGACTTACGATTAAAAAAAAAAAAAAAGATTTTTGCAAAAAAAAAAAAAACATACTGCTATATTTCATGCTTGCCCATTCCAATTTTAGTACATTATTATTAAGACAAAAAGTTTGTCTATTTAACAAAATCTTCCTAAACTTCCTTACTACCTCAGTCTGTGAAAAACCCAGTGGAAATAAGTTTACAGAGTTTACAAATCAAATCCGTTCAGTTCATCAATGTCTTGTTCAAGAATGTGTGCTTGAAAACAACGTGCTTCATCTCCATCGTCTTTGTCGTCTCCAGGTATCTGTAGGAACAGAAACAGAAAGAAATAAATGAACAAATGCAAAATGTGTTTTGAGGTGAAAATACACAACTGAACTGAAAACATAGCTTTGAATTATGTGTTTCCTTTTATTCAACTGTATACAACGACACACACACATTTAATAATGCATGTTTATTGTGGCATTGGATGAGTAAATGTTAGTCTTTGTTTGATGTAGATTGAGAGATATGAGTATATCATCAGCAGGCCTGAAGCAGACCTGTGTCACATCCAGAGAAAAGGAATGGCTCCACTCAAAAGCACTGATCCTCTTCATGTTGTGATCTCAGTGAAGTGAAAGGTCTGCGGATCACTGTGCTCTGATCCTGAGGGCCACAGTGTTACAGGGGTCAGCGGTGAAAGGGACAGTCCTTTTACATGATGTCTGTCGAATGTCCAAACACCGTGAGAAAGAGAGGTGAGGATCGTTGTCCAGGGATTAACCTCTTCCAAAACAAATCAGAGGTCATCTGCTCCAAGAAGAGAGCTGGGGCCATAATACGAGCCCTGCTCCTTCCAACCCGACCCATGTGACCAGCGTGAGCTTAAACAGATGCCTCACACATATTAGTTTCTCCTTGAAGTCACTACATTATTACAAATCTGTTGTTCTAGTCTAATCAGGTCATGTTTTGGTTCAGTGGTGCTATGCCACAGCTTGTTACAAATAATACTGTTGAAATTTCTCCAGCCTCATCTACTCCTTCTTTCAAACAACAACATAAAAAAAACTTTTGAGACAACCCCTGTATGAGTTGGAAGGACATCAGAAGAACACATTTTAAGATGAATCTTTATTTAATTTATTAATAAAAAAAAATGCATTTTCAATGTTTTGAATATTCAGCTCTCAACCAATCACAGCTCACTACAGCTAGACCCTTCTGTACTGTACTAGACTTGAGTTTGACCTCTCTCTGAGGAGCATTAAAAGAAATGAACTATTGGTCTAGGTTTGTTAACAACAAATAATGTTTAATATGCTTCCGAGGAATGTTAAAATAATCCAGATAATGATTGTAAAAAGTGAACACAACTGATGATTAAATGTTCATTTACATTATATTTATGAAATCTAAAAAACAAACAAAGGTAAACTTCTTTATCCCAGTTTCAAAATTTACAAAAAATAAATGTATTTCCTCTGCTTTAGCTCTATCCTTTATCCAGCTACCATTACTTGTTTTCAACACTTCTCAAACCACAATAACCAATTAATAATAAAATAGTTAATGGCTCTAGACATAGTTTTGAATATACAGCATGTTTCTACCTTTACAATTATGCTCAAAATTCCTTTTTCCTAACCATTTTATAAATATTAGATATTCTTTTGATGATTGAGAATCTACACTGAGCATCCCAACCGCCCCACCGCAACTGACTGTTAATCATGGCTAAAATCATGTTTTACAATGAATATTCAGGGTCTGTAGTCCTTTTGATTCATGAATCCACAAATCCTGATAAAATTCTGGCCAAAATTAGATGTTTTCTTAGACACCAAGCATCTCTTTTCATCTGCCTTTTGCTTGTGTTTGCCACAGATCTCACCACCGCTGCAGGGCACCGTATCGACATCTATTTACATTAACTTTACTGAAACCTTTGATATGCCGTGACTCGCTGCCTGCCGCCATAAATAAACCAACTAACAGAATATGTGCCCACAGACAGCAGCCGTGCATTACCAAGAAATAAATCAGCAACAAGCCGCTCTGTAAAAGCAGATACGAGCCTTTACAAAACAAATAATCCGAGTCAGACCACAGGCGGAAGATGCAGTGCGTATTACTGGGATGTGCAGAGATGAATAAACAGGAGAAAAGTGAAAATAAGAACCTTAAATCTTTATCATATTATCAATGCCCTGGAGCAGAGCAGGGCTTACATTTAAAAATAGTGAAAAGAGTAAACTAAAAATAGCAGCTCCTCTGGCTGATCCTTAAAGAGTGAATGGAATAAAGAGAGGTTTGGATGATGTTTATTGTCGCATGAAGCTTATGGTAATCATAAAAACAAACTCTTGTGTCGCTGCATGACTGCTTCCATTTGTTATTTTGCTGTTAACTTTACATTTGTATATTACATTTGCCTGTGCGTTAAGTTTTTACTTTTGTCAATCTGTTTAGACTCTGGCAGCATGCAATAGCATCAGTTTTTATGAGAAAATCTAATTTGACACAAGCTTACAATGTTTGAGCCGAGCGTCACTGCTGTAGGCGAGGATTAGGGGAATATACCGCACAATTTGTTCTACATGCCAAGTAAGGAAGAAAGGGGATCTTTATGTTCCTGTAACTGGGTTTTTATCACTCTGCTAAGATGTAAATGTAGGTTTTATTGGACTGCAAATATATTTCTGTCAGAAGGATGTCAAAATGACTAATGAGCTGATGAGAAGGAATTGGTAAAGGTGAAGGAAGCAGGGAAAACAGTAGCATTTATTGATGAAGCAGGAAAAACAAGAGACTGGGAGCCCAACAGAAGCTCTGAGCGATGGCAGTGTTTATGTGGCTGTGTCCAAGAACATACTGGCAGAAAGACCCCGAGATGAGATGAAAAGTGGGTTTCTGTGATCAAAGAAAAGTTAGAAGAGTCTTATGCCCAACTACTTGACTGCGTTTTGGATGCTCTTGAAGAGAAGAGGCCTTTCCAAAGTCTTCCACAGATATGGAAACTATGATGACAGCAACGTATCATTTACAAAATGTCAGACCTTGAATCGTGTGAATAGAGTAATGTCATTTCCCTTTGAGAAAAGTTTACCTTCTACTAAAAGACAAAACTATTCCTCAACCCCAGATGACTTCAGTTACTAAAACACTGTAATACACTCTATACCCTTTTCCTGGAGACAGCAAAAACTTCCTGGTGCTGTGGTATGACCCTCACAATAACATTAAAATCACACAATAATGTCATATACTTTTCCAAGTGACATTGAAAATTAAATAAACAAACTCAAACCAGAAAAAGAAAGAAATATTAGTTAAGAAAAACCTTCTACACCAACTTACCGTCTTCTCAGCAGCAAATAGTATAGTATTATTGTAGATTTTGTATTTTGGACACAAGTAGCCTATTAACATTGTATTTTCTTTCCTTTGCTACTATTTGACACTGTACTGATTTACACAGATAAATACAGATTTATGTAATGCTGAGTAATGTGGGTGCACGTGGCAGAGTGGTGAGCACTCCTGCCTTACAGCAAGAAGGTCGTGAGTTCCAAACCCGGCCAACTCAAACATTCTCGGCCGACTCCGGTCTTTCTGTGAGGAGTCTGCATGTCCTCCACGTGTTACTGAGGGTTCTCTCCGGGTACTCCGGCTTCCTCCCACCGTCCAAAGACATGCATGTACAGGTCAATCGGCAACTCTAAAGTGTCCCGAGTGAATGAATGTGAGAGAGAATGGTTGTATGTCTCTGTCTTTCTCTAAATGTCAGCCCTGCGACTAACTGGCCACTGTCCAGGGTGTACCCCCAATCAGGCCCAACGCTGCTGGGATAGGCTCCAGTCACCCGCGACCCCTAACGGGACAAAGCGGTAGAAAATGAATGAATGAGTAATCAAAATAAAAGTTAAACCAAAGGCATCTGGAGTTTTTTCAAAGGTGAAGACGTTTCATCTCTTGTCCAATTCCGAGATACAAGAGCTGAGGTTATATCTTTAGAAGGAGGGGTTTGACCTGAAACTAACTCTGATTGGACCAGGTTGTTCTGTTCTCTCTGTTGTTGAAGATGACCTGGAAGCCTGAGAACCGTCACAGACAGTAATCAACCTTTTGCATGTTGCAGAGACGCTCAAATTGCAATGAAAAATGGTGGCTCTCTTTTTTTCCCCTATAACTTATTTTCCACAGTCTGGCTACAGTGTTCTAACTTAAATCATCTGTATTCTCTGAGTGTCACAATCTCCAGCCTGCAGAGCTATTGTGCTGTGTCTGGAGCCCCTGAGGCATATCATGTTGAATGGGTGTAATAGCTCATCGTCAGAGTCAATGTAGCGCCTCATTTTCAGGTAATACACCACAGCATCGGCTTTGTGTCAAGCTCTGACACCAAGTTAGAAGTCTCTCTAATTCCTATAGTTTGAGTGGGAGCTCTATGTCATTTTAGGCCCAATTACTATTTTCTGATGCTCGATTCTCCTGAAAACCAACCAATTATGTATTTTTAAAAGCGTTTCAGATGGCCCATCCCATGCCTTTGTCTCAGAGCCCTATTGGTGAAGTGTATTAAGCCTCACAGTTTAGAGATTGCTGGGGTTAATCAGAAAAAAGTCTCTGCATGCCGACGCTGACCGAATCTATTATTAGAAATACCTCAGTGATGGAAGTGATTGTTTGTGAGGAAATTGACTGCGAATGCTTGTTTGTGTGAATACCCCAAAGTCCCCTTTTTCTCCCAGAGAGGGTAAAATAAATTAGAGCCCGTTTTCATCCCTGCTTTCGTTTTCTAATTCAGAAACCAATTACTTCAGATTTTCCACTTGAGGAGAGAGACTCTGAGCAGCAAAGATCAAAAAAGAGGAAAAACACAGATGAGAGTCAGAGGCGAGAAAAGACAATCCTCTGCGAAAATAAGTGTCTCTTCGCTGCGTGTAGTCTGTAAAATGACAAAATACCATGATTTAATATCTGACTATGAAATATTGCACTCGCAGAGCAGCAATAACTTTAGCCTAAATAAAGTCATCCCTGATCGAACATGGCAGACTTGTTAGATGTAAATGTGTTATACAAGAAACAGAAGCCAGTAAAATGGACGAGATCGGGTTCAGTGTTTTTCCTATAGACTCAAATTTTAAAAGAATTATCAAATGCTGATTGTATCAAATAATAGTAAATTGAGGTAAAAATTGTATATATTCTTCTTCTTCCTCTCACTGAAGACGAGCCTGGGACACTGATTGGATTGTCGGTAACATTATAAATGCTGATGTAAAGAAGTGAGTGCTGCTTATACAAGACCCATGTTTGATGATTTCATTGAGGCGTGTAGCTAATACCCACCAGCCGCAGCACTGTTTTTGTGATTCAGTTTCTGCAGAATAGGCAAAAAAAGCTTCTTACATTATGTATGACTGCGGGGAGAAGATCGACATCTAACATTACCCTGAGATGAAATATCCTCCGCCGCCGCCCCTCCCCCAACACTGACCCTGTGAAGTACAATGGGAAACCCCGAATCTCATCTCCTCTCGTCTCCCTGTCCCACTCGTACCCCCCGCCCTCTCCTGCTCACAGCTGGAAGTTTCACTCAGCGGCTGCTGCTTTGGTTCTTTTAAACCTAAGAGCACTTGGCGAGGAAATGACACAAGCTCAAGAAAAACTTCTCAGGAGCTCAGCTGGATACTGAGACAGGCAGCAGGTAAAGTCCGCTAATAGACTAGACTACTTGTGACCAGAAACAGATTCAGTGAGTACATAAATCAGTTAGATGAGTCTGTTTTCTAATAAACTGAATCTATGGAAGTGTAACTTAGATACGCAGATATAAATACAGGTAAGTAGGTGTTTTAATTGTATTAATAAGCTCAAATTCGGTTGCTTTTATACCTAAAAGTTCAGATTGGTTGCCACATTTTAGTTTGAATTGGTCTGGTTCTTTTTCACAATGTGCTCGAACTAAACCTACTGGATGACACAGTAACACCCCTTGTCTGTGTGTGTGTGTGGATGTTTGTGTGTGTGTGTGTGTGTGTGTGTGTGGGGCTGGAGCAAAGGAGGAGAAGAAACCTCGCTCATCTATTGGTCTTAAGTCCACCCCTTCAGCTGCTATAGCTTGCATAAATGATCACAGGATTACAAGAAGTGTTACCCCCTTTGTATTCTTACCTCAATCGAACAGGACACAAATATCTAAAACTCCACGTATGCAGTATTAAAATGAATAAAAAAATGCTCTGAAAGCCATCAGTCGTTTTGTCTGGGTCTGTTGGATTTCTTAAACCATTCAAGGATTGTGAAGTGGATTCTTGGGAAACTGGAACCCAATGCAGTGATCTGAGTTCCAGAGTAACAACCCTGGGACTATGTTATTATATAGTACACACACAAAAAGACACTTGACATTGAGGTTATTAGGGAACTCCTGCTATTGATTGTGTGGTGTGGTTGTGTTTCAAATATAAGTCTTGCACTAACATATTACAACATGGTGTATTTGTGCATTTCCTTCTCTGTTTGTCTGTTTGAAGTGGAAATCTGGTTAGCAAAGCACCATTGTTGTTACATAATTTATATATTTTTTATTTTATTGAAACTTTAACAGAGACATGATGCAAGTACAAGGCAACTTTGAATGAGAAGACTAGTAACAATTTCCTCAGCTATATTTGTATCTGGAATGTATCTGAATATTTTTAGGCTCAAACTACACAGAGGTGTTTTACTTTCTTATGCCCCACCTGGAACACAGAGTTGATCAACATTTTATCTGGCACTTATTATTTTACAAAGACATTGTTCTTAAATGTTTTGTGGTGTTATTCACTTTTCAGTAACTGGCATGTGTTTAACAAATAAGCCAATAACGGACTATAATAGCATAATTGCATAAAAAGTCACCTGATGATGGATGATAGGAATAAATGAGTTTATGAATTCATAGATATCTGATCCGATGTTTTCATGTTGTTTTCCCGATTGGTATTTGGAGCTGAGCAGCTGGAAGAGGCCCCAGTGAGACAGCTTCGAATATTAGGAGTATAGTTCCCAGAAATGGAGCCTACTGTACAGCTGGCACTGAGGCGCGTCGCTCTGCAGATAATTAGATATTCTTCTATTGTCAGTGATTGTGGAAGAAATGGAGAGAGGCACCGTCGCAATTTCACAGACGACGCCAGCCCCTCAACAAACACGATACTTCACGGAGGATCCCAGTGTTGGAATGAGCTGCAGAAATGTGGATTCCTTCATCTAACAGTTGTGAATGACATGTCAATGAGCAAGGCATGGTAAACCTCATCCTAATGAGTAATACTCACACTGTAGGACATTAGGATGGGGGTTGGGTTAGATTAAATACACATAAAGTCGTAACTGTTTACCTAAAATGGCGCTGGCTTCATGTCATGCTTTTTTTTCTCTGACTGGTTGTCTGCATACATCGGTACATCCGCTTGCAAATATCCAAGTCATTTTACAGAGACCAGACTCATCTTTGTGTAGAATAGTAAAAGAATTAACATGGCTCCAAGCTCCACAAAAGGTGATGGATTGAAGAGACAGTGGCAAGGTGATTAGCACTGTTAGCACAAAGCAACAAGGTCTTGAGTTTGACTCCTGGGTTTACATGTTTTTTCTTTGGGTAATCCGGTTTCCTCATCAACTAACATGCACTGTAATTTCTGGGTTGGTAATGTGACTAATTACTATCACAAGATGTAGAGAGCATCTGAGTAGTTGCCCACTGCTCCACTACATGGGTTAAATGCAAAGAAAGAATTTCCCCGCAGGGATAATAATGACCAACTGAAACTTAAACACAGTGTGGGGCATTTAGAAAATAAAAAAAATAAGAAAATGGACCACATTTATCCAGTAGAACAAAGCAACTTTGTATAATTTGGGAAAAGGCGTAAAAATGCTTTTCTTCTCTCAAAAGCAGTTGATGATTGATATAGATATGAAGATGATATATTCAGTTTTCATCAAATAAAATATAACTACTGACCTATCACACACACCAACACTTCAATCAGACACTGACAGCAGATTTATCTTCCATCAAAGCTCTTTGAACCACTGCTGATAAAAAAGGCATTCCCCAAAAACCTCCATCCAGACAGAGCTGAAGTTGAAGGGGTTTATGCCGCCTCAGTTAATCAGGACCATGGCCTCAGACAAAGAGGTGAGAGGTCAGCGCGCCTCTGCCCTGGGTCTGCTGGCATTTCTGAACCCTGATGCATCTCAACTCAACTTGTTAATCCTGGCCTTTCGAAGTAAGAAAAAATGTATGAAAGAGCATAATATATAGCCAGTTGTGTTGGCTAAAGTCTGCTAGGTCTCCAGAGATGTAAATGTTTTATAAGCAAGTTTGTGCTCATATTATATTCTGTGTTGTTCAGAAATTTAGATTTAATGTCTATCTTTACTGAGTGTTTTTACAGTAAGTTTAATCTTCTGAGAGAAGGCAGTATTGAGGGCTTTTTAGAAGAAAATGTTTCTGGGAGTTAGATGAGACAGGAACTCCATTTACAGGACATCCCGAGGTAGGTGTATAGAATGTACCCAGGTGAAAGGACTGTTGCTATTTAACTCTGGTAGTAGTAAAAGTGGAAAACGAAACGATTTCTTCAATAAAAGTTTAAGTATTGATTATTGAGATACTTAATAATATAAGCTGAGCAAAGTGGACGCACTGGTGTATTTCAGATAAAGAAGGAAAACATTAAGTTAACATTGTATTTTTAATCACTAATCTCCAGCTTCCTTCTACCTTCAAAACACATACATGCACAGGTCGACTGGCAAATCTAAAGTGTCCCTAGAGAATCAATGTGAGAGTGAAAGGTTGTCTGTCACTGTCTAAATGTCAGCCCTGAAACTAACTGGCCATGCAGGTACAACCTGGACAGGTCCAAAATTACTGGTATAAGTCACCCGCAACCCCCAACAAGAGTAAGTAGAAGAAAATGAATGAATGTAAACACTGCTTATTGTCAAAATTCATCAGATAGTTTCTTTCTCTAGTAACTGTAAATGCCATCTCTGTTCACATTAGTGTTTAACAATTGATCAGAATATATTCAATAAGGTTGAAATTGTTCAGTGGTTGTCATGGATACAGTGTTGTTTTAGAAAACCTATTTTGAGGGGCCTTTATGCGATTGGGACAGTGTAGACAGACAGGAAACATGGTTAGAGTGAGGGGAATGACACTGCGCATTTGACCCGAGTCTGAATTGAACCAGCGTCACTTGAGCATGAGGTTTGTGGTGTCCATCAGGTGAGCCACCGAGGCCCCCCCATTGATTGTTTATATCGTGGATATGATCCGCCCATTGGTCCCCTATTTACTGATATTGTCGTTACGATTTGGCAATAAAATGGCCTTTACATCCGGGCTTTTTAGCTTTTACTGCAGAGTAAAACAATAGTTTTCAGATAGCATAAACAGACGTAGTTTATGCCCAGAGTTGTCACGTTTTAAAAACTTAGCTCTAGAGACCGGAGCCATCTTTTGCACCAGGCTGTAAACATGATTTTTACACCCGCCCGTAAAGTCGCCATTGGGTTTTTCTTTATATTTCTGCTTTTGGAGACTGCCCTCTGGTGGATGGCGGTATATTGCCTGTATTTTGGCGTATGGCGGCGCCCTTAAGCAACAACTATTTAGGAGGTTCAATGGGTGACGCTTGGGCGCCCCATATTTTCTATAAGCTTGAATAGTGCTGAAACTTCATTATAACATACTGCTCTGGACATAGTCAGTCAAAATAAACATATTTCAGTAGCACTTTATATTCCAGCTCAGTAATAGTATAGTAATAGCATGGTAATAATGATCATAAATAGCTATTCTACAGTAAATGTGGTTAAATATTAATTTGTTTCCAGTCCTGCATAGGTTTCTAGTGGTTATGTCTTTATTAGAAGCTGTATATGTTGATACTTCTATATAGAATTACCTTATAACTAACAGTAATTACTATATATTTTCCTTATTACACCACTATTATAATTATATTACCTAGATGGAATATTAAGTGCAACCCTTACTTCAATAAAGAGCTACAGACCAGATGCATTGAATTTATATTCTTTATAGAGTCTAAGCTCTGAGAAAAATTATTTACTGTCATTTAACAATTGTATGTAGCTCCCATAGAGATGATCATGAATGGTGTTTCATGCTTTGTCTTGACTGGATCTAAACTTCAAATTCACACTGTTCTTAACTATAGTTGCAGGATATGTAGTGTTATCCCACATGTATAGTTTTTTACAGTAACTGCATGTCAAATTACAGCTGTGACACTTCCAGAAGTTGTTGTATTGTGTTTAAATGCAGCAGACAGACCTGAGGTTATGGCTTCCTTAAATTCAAGATGCTTTTAGAGCTGTTCAGCAACAATTACACAAAGTGGACTATAATTAAGTGAAGTGAAACATTCCTTCTTGTTATTTTGCAAAAATATACGATGACAACTTCCCGTGGCAATGCAAACTGCGGGCTATGTTTTTCATCAAATCGTCGTGTTGGCCGCTCAAGTGACAACTCCAGGAACATGAAGCCACACAGCCACAAACAATGCAGAGTCGATAAATACACAGAATAGCTGGAAACCACCGGAGACTCTTTGGTCCGTTTGGGTGAAGTTATCGTCTCTGTTTTAAAGCCTGGGCCAGTTAATTGGAGCAGTAGAAATGTGTTGGACAACCACACAGTGACCTGGAATGTAGTGTAATTGTAGTTTACCACTGGGAGCCTTGGGATGATGTGCGAGTCCGGGAAGACAACATGGGTTACACTTTCAAATGAAGGAGACAGACATGACGAGTTATACACAGACAACGGGCTGTAATTGGCTCTAAGTTTTTAAAGAATGTAATGATTTGCATAAATGTTTTTTATATTTGCAAAGGGTTACTTGTGTTGAATTCTAATTGACTAATACTAATCAAAAGCCATTTATAAAAAGTTATACCTCAAAAACTCAGGGCACTTTCACACATGCACTGTTTGGTCTGGACATTTAGTTCAAAATAAATCTTGTCAAAGCTCCAGTGGACCATGGTTCGGCCCAAACAGCTTTTTTTGACCAAACTCAATCAAGGCCCGGTTTGTTTGTAGTGTGACTGTTTGCTGATAGCGTCAGGGAAAGTCTGATGGTTTACTTATAAAACTATACTGTGAAACTGTGAAGGTTTCTTAACGAATACTACGCAACAGTTTAAGTTTGTAGTTCGGACCTTGTTGCGGACTTTCAGGTGAGAAAACCCCTCAAGAATCATACTTTTGAATGTCAAAGAAAGGGTAAGGTACTGTTGTAAACAAATGTGAACAATTTAATGTCCGTGTAAAAGGTACAGTACTCTTTGGCAACCTCTGGCGGTGAATTTGCAGCACCTACAGTAGCCCTGCGGGAACATGTTGATTATGAATAAACCCACTGGATTAAATGTAAGCATAATCTAATCATTCATGGAAGATTGTGTCTAAAAAAGAAAAACACAAAGTCGCTTCTTCTCTGGCATTGCTCAGTTTGTCTATTACATAAAGTAATGGGAATAATGGCTGCATGTATTGGGTTCTAATGAGACTTTAATGGGGACATAGTGGCTCAGTGGTAGAGCATAGATAGATATAATAATTGTATTTTTACCTGTAAAAGAGATCCACAGAAGGGTTGGCTGGTCTTCCTATTGCTCCTCTTTCTGTGACAGTAACAGCTCACTCCAGTCACTCCAAGCTCAGAACATGTGTATTTGGCGTAAGTACTTTGTTTGCCATTCAACTGCGCTAAGTTTGATATAGTTAGAGTTATTCTGGGATACTATAATTTGTTATTCAAACAGGGATTTTAATAACCTATATAAGGCACAAGTGTATCTAAACGCATCCATTTTTTTACATTTTCCATTGGAACAAAACAACAAAACATAAGACTAAACATCCAATGATTTTTTTTTTCTTTATTTTTGTGGGTTAGAAAACTGTTTCATCTGACTATGGCTTTGGGATTTGAGATTTGCAGAACTGTTCTTTCTAACAAACTTCTGACTGCAACACAGACACTAAGTGGAACAGTCAAAGTCAACAAATCATTTCAGCGTGATCCAGGAGGTTGGACGAGCAGGTTATCATAACTTAAATCATTCTTGATCAAAAACGAACCAGTCCTCAAACTAAAAATAGACCGAGCACTTTGGTGGAGGCTTCGGGAGGAAACGACTAATCCTCATAACTAATGTCCAGAGAAGAGAAGAAGATTATTTTGGCTGATGATCAGAGCGAGGCCCACGGGACGGAGGCATTTAGACGGAGAAGACGGGGTTAGCGCCATGTGCTTCCCATATGCTGCAGTGGAGGAGGAAGGACGGAGGATTTCCGCTGAGATGCTTCAGAAGTCTCTCTGCACATATCAACTACAGGCCTCACAAGTTTGAACCTGTCATTAAATGTGGATAAAGTGGTGTTTAATGAAGTGAGATCAGATGAAACTATGCTTTAAAGTCAGTTTAATGAGTATGTTCAGGCTGCTTTATTCGATTGCTGCAGCTATGAATTAAAACCAATAATTATGGACTGTTTAAAAAGTTATTTACTGTAGAAAGTAATTTCTTAATTGGCTATGCATTAGTTTGATGTCATATTAATTCAGTGAATGTGATGATACAGACCTGCAACACTTTAAATCCTGGTTATATTCCAAAGAATATGATGATTATAGTGTTATTTGGCCAGCGGTTTATTACAAAATTTTATAATAAAAAAATAAAAAGCTAACAAGTAGGTTTGAGTTCGAGTTCTAAAAATGCATTCAAAAGTTCTATATAATGTGGAATTAAAAGGTTTAATAGGGTGGTATTTTTTATTTAATAAAAGTAAAATGGGTCTATTTTCCAACATGGCTGTCAACAAACTGGCATCACTTTTATCTCCTTTAAGTATAAAAAGTGATGTATGCTCAGAGTTGGAGAAAGATTGAGAGACTGTGAAGTGCCCTTACTGCACTAAAACCCACTCCCCTCTACAGCCCTGTCTCTTATCGAGGGTCTTATCCCTCACTTTTCATGGCTCCTTTCGGGGGAGGCCCAGGATTAGGACTCTTCAGTCGACCATCTGACCCCTGCACAGGATTAAACCTCCTGCAGGTAAATCATCAACACAAACGTCCCATATGTCAAACACAGCACATGAAGGTTCAAATACCTGGAAACACTTTAAATTGTTGTTGTATGTTATAAGGTTTTAAAAAATTACAAAAAAAAAAAAAATCTTCAAAAACCCATATCATTTCCCGTCACCTTTATTTCATGAATGTATGTGGAATATATTTTTGTGCTCTTTATAGGAACTGGTTTGGGATAAGTCCATAAAATATGTTCCGTAAAAAGGTCTTCCTGCATGAGACTGAGTTCATGTTGGTCACAAAATGTGCTGAGGTCAGAGGCTGCACACAGCCCACAAAACCCTATTACATTTAAAGAAAATAGTGTCTGTTTACACCAAACAAACAGGAAACAGTGACTTAAAAACAAGAACACTAAGATCATAGAATTTGAGTAGAGTAATCAAATCATTTTAACAACACTATACATCTTTATGTCTAACAACTCTAATGGTTTTGGATTCAAATGCACTGCTGCACACTGTTTAAAAATGTGGAAATGTGTGTGCGCTACAGTTTGTTGCCCCGCACCGTCCAAAGACACTGTTGAGATTGTGCGGGGTGTATCTCGCTTCATGAGGTGTTGGGACAGGATCCAGCCTCCTGCATTAGCCAAAAGTTCTGCAGTCTGGAGTGTTCAGTTGTTAGTGAATGAGGTAATTACTGCTTAATAATGAATAAGTAGTAGGGTCACTGATGATTTTCACATCTGTTTTCACACTGTTTTTTGAAAAGCCTCACTGAAGAAGGTGGAAGGTTCAGTCCCTGGGCCAGGCACTCCAGTTTCCTCCCACCGTCCAAAGACATGTATAAGTGAAGAAGTAAAATAGTTTTGTACCTAATGTGTCACTTGTAATCAGATCAGACGATGACATTGGCTCTTTGATATGCGTACTTTATTCCAACAATATAAACTTTAAAAATTGTCTCTTGAACTAATAAAGTAGTTTTCCATATAAACTGATTCTCTGATCCGTCCCCACTTCTCACTCCTTTTGTAACTGTAGAGTCCTGAAATGTAACAGAGAGTGTTGAATCTGTCACAGTTTTCAACAAACTACAAATATATTTCTGGTATCAAATCTTATTTTATCCAATCACTAAAGAGCATCTATAGGAACTTGCCTTTGTGTGTCTTGCTCAAGTGTTCAGATAAAAGGTTAAAAAAGTGAGCAGTGTCTGACTTTTAGTCTCCATGTTGAGGTTTGTTAGATTTGCTGTCAGTGTCAGTCATTTTTTTGAAGCTACCTCTCTTCATTTCTGCTTTGGTTAATTGCTAAATGTGATTGTCTGACAGAAAGTTAGACATCAGTCAGTCACTTACTTCTCCTTTAAGGATGAAATGTTTGCAGAACTTGGTCAGTAGTATATTCCAGTAATATATAAGAGCTCTTAATATTTGACTTAAACTGTGGGACATCAGTCAATGTTTTTGGGGATGCAACATAAAAACTATGCATAATAACAATTCTGAACTAGCACTCCAAGCATGTCATTCCAGGATGAGAGTGGCTTCATAAGAATGCAAGACACATCCCAAATTAAACGTTTGCAGACGCAGCAGCCCTCAGTCCTGACAGTCCCTGCCCTCATTGACTGTTGAGGGACTAAAGAGTGCACAACAAGTGTCACTGAACAGTATCTTCACTTGAATATTTGAATGTTTTCCCCTAAATTAGAATTCATTTAATCCACCGTCATGTGCTCCATATGTTCTGTTGGAAACTAGACGGATGTCACATGCTATGGCAGTGAATTAGATGAGTCAATGGGATGGGAAAAAACAAACCTTTTAAATTAAACACATTCTTGTCATGTTTGATGGAGAAAGGGACGTTTTTATAGCATCTTAGTGGTAATTCCTCACAGCTGAGTTCATCAAATGAGGCATAAATGTGTCCTAAACCAGGGAAACCTCACAAACTAGAGGGAAAAAAAGGGACTAAAGATCACTGGGATTTTCTACAAACCATTAGGGAACTATCAAGCCACAGCCAAACATTTGACAACAACACATCAGCATCTCTAACCTCAACTCAAGTATTCATTCTCTCATTTTCCGGATCATTTAAAGCTTTGAGAACTTGCAGAGGTGTAAACACAGCTGGAGTGTGATGTTTTCTGACTGAGGAGCCGATAATGTTTCCGTTTTTTACTCAAACTAGATCTGAAATGGACACATCATGCAAGAATAAAGAGAAACTAAAAAGATAAAAAATATAAAATATAGTTGTAAGTGTGACTATAGGCCTTAGGGCTGCACAGTGTCAGAAAGAAAGTGATATGCAATTATCATGTTCACTATTATAAGATAATATAATGAGGAAAATGAACAGAACAAAGATTCAATGAAAACCTATTTCAATAAGAGAAGATCATCTAAAATAGAATATAGAACAGAGTCTCCGCCTGACCATTTCATAAAAAATAAAAAATCTTAATAGTTTTGGTTTGTTTAAAGACTATGGTAGACAAAATAAAAACTAAAATAGACTTTTGACATCGTTGCAGCTGAATTTAAGTTTACCTTATAGAAATGTTGGAACATATGTTTTTACTAGTGCCATTGTCTGTAATAAAAGGTTGCACCACACATTCAGTTTTTGGGGAATGAATGGTCATTGGTCATGGTTATTCTGGGATGCAAACAGTAAATATCTGTTTAAAAACACTGTGAACACTGCCTCCATTTTTGATCTAGCTCCATTAGTTATCTGGAAGTCTTTTTAAAGATTTTGAGACAAAGGACAAGCCAGTCAACTCTCACATTAACACCAGTGTGATTATCAGCTCGCTTCCCTGTTGCTGAAGAGAAACATTAATGTGAAAAAGAGCCAGATCTTCTACAACAGGGTTCTCATTTTGCAAGAACTCTTCTCAATAGTCAAAGTCCGGAGTTACTAGTTAAGTTCTGGTGTGTTGATCATATTGATATTTCAGTCCTGAATGTATTTCTCGGTTTAGTCATGGTTGCTGCAGTCTAAAAGTTAAATACCCCTGCTACTATTTTTAATAATTTCAAGTTAGTTCAGCTAACATGATTAAATTTGTCATGAACTGATTCCTGAGCTGCAGATATGGTAATCACGTCTAGGTATGTGATGTCCTGCTAAGGTCTGGTGTAATAATCCACAGTGGGGGGCTTTGAAGTTGTGTCATCGCCACAGTTCATTTAAGTTAAACCCAAGTTCACACACTATGACTTTTTGGAAGATTCCTCTCCATACTTTTGAGTGGCCAGACTTGGGCTGTAGCTCCAAGGAAAACAAAGTTAAACAGTGGAAAACTCTTGATATTGTGTTGTGTCTGCCCAATACCACTTTAAGTACTCTGAAGAAAAGGCTGAAAGCACAGATAATTCAATCTGCAGGAGACTAAAACTCAACAGAAAAGGACCAATAAACTGCAATTTAGATGTAATTCAATCTAACAAATTACACACCTCCCTTTGCTGTCATCTGCAGCACAGTCCATTTGTGTAGCTGAATATGGGGCACATCACAGGGAAAAAGAGGCTCTAAGAAATCTATATCTTAAATTATGTGACATTAGAGAGGGCGCTGCGATTGTGTTGCGTCTCTTTCACAGTGTAAACAAGGTTAAATTAGATTGTAGCGACACAAGCAGGTCTCTGCTTACCGCAGCTCCTATCAAGGAGAATATAAATGTTAACTGAAAATAAAAAAGGCAGACAAGAAATCCACCCAGTCACTACTCGATGTGTCCAATAAAATTCACTTTAAAAATTGTCCCATATTGGCACATTAATCATTCAATTTGGAGGATAGCGTTTGGAAATTGACTCGTACACTTTGCAGAGCCTAAATATTCAATAAGATTTAATGAATATTCATGTTGTTTCGTCTGCCGGGCTGTTTGTTCTCTTCTCCATCAGGCTTCAGTCCCACACTCGACTCCCTGCAACACTTTGTTATACTTTAGTGTTTTCATGTTTCATCCTCCACAGAGCTAGAAAAGAGAAGAATCAGACTGAAACACATTTCTGTGGTTTTGTGTTGGGTTTCTGTTGATTGAAATGCAGCTTATTATTGTCTATCTCCCTTTTAACATTTGGATTATCATTTGAGGTGTGAAAAGGAGAAACCAAGATGTTTTGGATTAGCTTGTTCTTGTAGTTTCAGTAATAAATAAATACTTCACATTGTGAGTGAAATTCATTGCATTGTCCTCCCAGAGCATCGCCCTATTGTTTTCTTTATTGAATAATTGGTAACACTTACCGAATAATAAGGACAGAAATTTTAAAATGCAGCAGGAATCATGACTCATCTTGTTTTACAGACCATATTTATTACATATACTGTGATTTCATTTAAAATCCAATGCCAAGATAAGATAAGATAAGACTTTTTACAGCAATAGGTCAGGTGCAAAACGTGAAAGTAAAAATATTTAAAATAGAATAAAATATGAAAGAATTTTAAAATACAGTGAAGCAAAATATTAAGGAAGCAGAACAAACTAAATAAACAAAAAACAAAGCAGTCTTTGAACACTAGTGAATGGTAAGGGTGGTGTCAGGAATGCAAATTAAATATGCAATGCACTAATATGACATTCATACCAGATCAGTCAGGACCCCCTCAACGACGACCCCCCATCGATGCTGTTGACCTACAGGGGGCTGGAGGAAACTGGGCTACTGTTGGCCCAAGAAAGAAGGGAGGATATATTTAGTAAAGGAGGACATGAAGTTAGTGGTGTGAGAGAAGAGGGGCAGATGATTCACTGTAGCGCCCCCTGTGGAGGGCTTTATGACATTTATTATTTTCATATTGCATAAATGGTGCTGAATAAAAGGTGGATATCTATCTAACTCTTTAGACTATGGCCTAGTTTTCACACAGCTGCTTTATATGTATGACGTATATGTTTCCCAAACGCAAACCACGTTTCTGGGCCTTGTCCCACATTTGGAATTACGGCAATAGAACACAATTGGTGACTTGACACAGAATAAACTTATTTACTGCATTTTAAAAAATGACCTTAACCTTTAGAGATGCGTTTTCCTTTGAGGTCTTTCAGATTTTCAATTGTCCTTGTCTGCTCAATTCTGCAATCTATAACAATAGGAGGTAACTGTAGTATCAACAGGTCAATGAAATATGCCTTATACTGTAGAGTTTGGAGTCAGCTGAGATAAGCGTGACTTTATTTTACTACACCATGGGGTGGGGATAAAACAGCACTTACTGTATAACTACACAGTGTGCGTGTAATAGTGTGACTATGGAAAAATGTTTACCCAAACTTTTCTAAATCTGAAGTCTGAGTCAGTCCAGTGACAAAGTATCACAGCTGAAATGAAAAGCCCTTTTAAGTTATGGACTATGACAAGCAATGAAAACGTGTAACAATGATTGGGCAAACTCTCGGAAACATTGTGGGATTAAAATGCAAAGTAAGTGTGGGAAAAGTGATGACATCAGGTTTGAGAAAACATCATGTCTTCAGTGAGGTGAGTAGCTTTTTACTGTTTATGAAGATCCTGAGAGGTTTCAGCTCTGTTTGCTGCACACAGCATCTGCCAAGGGATTGTGGTGATCTGATTTCTTGGGCTTAACAAGACTTTGACGGATGGTGCTTCAGTTCATGGCAGAGAATATGAAATAGGGCTTTTCTTGGCTAGAACAGACCAGCTTCAGACAGCACTTGGGAACTGAATAAAAGTGTGTTGGAAAACCTGGCAGGTGGCACGTCAGGACAATTTAAACAAAGTGTAGTAGTCTGTCAGTAATAACAAAGCCGGGATATTGGCTTAAAACGCCTTTCTTTGAGTGTCAAATACTGTATGTTGGCACTTTGTTTTTAAAACCACTTTGTAACAGAGTCAACCCCTGGCGCCTCTGTAAGCTAAAGTAAACCACACAAGGCTTTCAGAATGCTGCTGATGCACATCCAGTGAACTCTGTAACACTGCACGACTCAAACAAGTCTTTCAATGATGAAAGTTCAATTAAATCTAATACGATTTTCCAAACTGTCTACTACATACGTCTCCTGTAACATTTTGGGACGCAAACTGGAGTTTAGACACATACAATAAGCATTACAATTAAATATGAATTGTGTAGTTTACAGCTGGTTAAAGTGGAAAGCAGAAACATGAAGTAAAATAAAATCTTGTCCAGTGTAGTTCAGTAGATCCCCTGGTGGCGTGTGTGCCCCTTGTCTTTAGGCGTCTAAAGTGAGTGAAAAGTTTACTCTGTGTGTGTCTCTGAGTCAGACCTGAGCCGTAAGTGAATGTGCAAATGCTTCTTTTATGGTAGTTTGATTTAACCAACTTTAAAGCCAGATGGGTGGGTTTTACCACATATGACAACACTTTGAGGGCCAGAGAGTTACTTAACAACCACAAGAGAGTGTTGGAAACTTAACTCGAGGCTGTTAGCCCGTGACTGACAGTCCATCTGAGAACATCTGAGGCCCTAACCCCACCCATGTGGCACTGTAAGCCGAATTAAATAAACACTCTAAATAAGAATTATTTGTGAATAACATTGTTGGTGGGGTTTATTTTGTGTGTGTGTGGGGCAGGCCTGTGAGGAGCAGTAGTGTGGTTTTAATTAGGCGGCTGCGGGTTGGGACGCGGTGCCAGGACGTCCCGGGAGAAACAGCACTGACGCCTTCGAGGCCTGCCAAGCACGGCCACAGCCTATCCCAGAATGCCTCTGTCACCGTCACCGTGGGGAACGGCGGGCCAAAGAACATCTGAGAAAACAATCATTTTCACCCCACTGTCGCTACGGAAACGCTCCCATTTCTTGCGCTTGGGGAGTCTGGACGGGTCGGGGTCTGTTTGGGTTTTCCTTTGTGACGTGCTGCAAATTGATACGTCATTTTTGATGTGTTCTTTCCTGTGTCCGAAAAATTGTGCTGAGACAGAGCCCAGCCTTCACGTTTTAAACAAAAGTTGGAAAATAGAGTTGTTCTGCTCAGGCACACTTTACATTATGAAATTAATTATCTATAATCAAATCTGTGGGATGTAATGTTGCCAAAAATCATTATGCTTGTCATTTTAACTATCTCAACTTTATTGCAGTGATCCCAATTAAATTGCACAAATACAAAAACCAACAAGGGTTTGTCAACCAAAAATGTATATAGATCTATAAAAAGAGGTGTGGTCCACATAAAATAACATTTCAACCTTAGTTAATACTTTAATTGTGACCCAACTTCACCCAGAATTTTTTTTTTTACATATTTTCTCAATTGTCCTTTTTACAAGCATATTCATCAAAAGGTTACACACCCATCACAGCAACTCAAATGGTTGTATTTCCACTCTTTATTTGGGCATGACAGTTAAAATGACTAAATTTGGCACTAAATGTGACAAAAACACTTGTTTTCAGATTTCTGTTTAACAAAATCACCTCAGCTCTTCTCTGAACTCCTGCCAAGTTTGTTGTTTACCATAAACCAACACACAAACTGTAGCTTGTGTGTTGTAGTCCTGAAGCAGTATTTATTTCTTTACCTGTCGTGCATTTGTATAATGTGTATGTCTTCAAAGGCTACGAGGATTATTTTATTGTTAAGTTTTGCAGTTATACATTTTTGTATGCTAATCGTAAAAAGCAGATAGTTTAAAATGTCTTGGATGAACAAACACAGGTAAAAACAACTTGTGTGTTTTTTTCAGTCCTCTTTGTGGTATTCTGTAGAATTGTATACAAGACCACACGTAACTCCAATGAGTTGACTTGTGCCCTTAGCTGCATTTGCCTTAATGCTCATGTATTTAGCATAGCTGAAGTCACTTGGTTATTGCCTCTACCCATTCACTGACAGCCCACAACTGTTTATAGACGGAATGCACAGACATGTCTTTCTCTTTGGAACACACCCCTTTCTTTCCCACTGAGTGGCAAAACAAACGGCAACATGACTTAGAACTTAGAACGAGAATAAAGTATCTGCTTAAATTAAGGGCGGCTGGACTCAACAGTGATCCACACCAAGAACCAGTCATCCACGGACATTGATATGTGAACAGAAACTGTGTTTCCCAACATTTATATGTACCTAATATTGACCCAAGTAAAAGACTCAAAGCAAAGCCTCAAGACATACAAAAGCCTTGATGCTTGGTCGCACTTCACGGCTAAATTTGTGGGTGATTTTAAAGTGACAGAGACAGCTAGGGACACAGTGATTGTATGTGGGCAGGTTTGTACAAACATGTCATATATTGGTAACTTAAACTTAGGAAATGTGCATAACCCATAGTCAGAGAATAATCCCCTGTTGAAACCCTGGATAGCTGCAGAGAGGACAGGGGCAGGGCTGTCTGTAATTCTGAAATGTAATGCCTATATTTTATTATGACACCTCCTCACTGCCCTGACCTCCTCCTCAACTGTCACTCTTCAAAGTCCCATGACGACATTATTGCATTTCTGTGAGATTATTTAAAAAAACATCCCTACAGTGGAGATCAAAGGCATTTTCAATAAGGCTCTAAATCATATATTATCATAGGCTGCATAGAAATCATCCTAAACACCAGGAAGCAGCTCTGATCTTACCACACCCCAATGTATGTTTACTTCCAGCTTTTATTGGTATTATTTGTGCTTTTATGTTGCACGATTAATGTAGGCGGCCGCTCTGTTAAAGCGAATGTCTCAATATGGACTGAAAGTGGACCATTTGTAAAGCACTGCAATTATATGTCAAAGACAGAGGGATGGCTAGAGGGGGAGGGGGTTTGTGAGTTGTCTAATGAATACTCAAGGGATTCTCTCTCATCGCAATGAAAGAATAAAAGTACGATGGTGCGAATGACACGGGGGCTTCCTTTTAAAGTGACAATTGCCTCCCTCTCCCAGTGAATATTAAAAGAGGATAACTCTGAGTGTGGAAAACAAACTTGACTTTGATTACAGGCCTCAGCAAATTGGAATCTGGTTACAAAGGCAACGCCACGGTTTGTTGAGGGATGTAATGGATTCTTCATGACAGTAATGTGTGTGTATATGTCAGCATCTGTGGACGAGCCCTGTGAGAGCTTCTGTGTAAGTATGTTCATTAAGACTAAAATGCCGACATATGCACAATGTAAAGACCTCAGGAACAGGGGTTTTCAGTTTTTAAAATTTTCTCATCCATCACCTCGTCTCCTTGTCTCCAAGATATAAAGAGCAATTACTAATTTATTAATTTTAATGCATCTACATTTTATATTTTGTAAGATTTCTTTTTTTTATGCAGGATGGAAGCCTAGGACTTTACCCTGGGACAGTAAAGTATTTTTCACTTGTAACATTTTGTTTTAGTATATATTTTGGGTTGGATTAAGGATTATAGATTTTATGTTTGACTGCCTACATTTAAGGAAATTTTAGCCAGTGAGATTTGCGAGTGATATGACAGAGAAATGGTGCACCGGAGAGAAAACATTAATCTGCTGTTTATTCAAAGTGCGCTCTCTCAATGAAGAAATGCTTTCACGTTTTGATAAAACAGTTTCTGTAGCGGTACCTAACCTAACGTTGTTCTGTGTAGCCATGTTAGTTTCAGAGTAAACGTCCTGCTGTTGCCATCATGGACCATGTCCTCTCAGGTCCTCGTAAGTCCAAACCACGGGAATCAAGACAAAGGAAAGGCAAGGCATTTCTGAGGGTTTGAATCCATGTGCTGCACAAAGTACTCTGCCTTACTTTCCTTACCACAACTTGGCATAAATATGTGTAACCATAACTCTTAAAAGGCCATAAAAGATGTGAATTTTCATTTCATTAATCAACATCACACATTTTAATGCCTTTCATAAAATAAAGATTGGAGTTTGATTAAAAAGATTGAAATTCCAATGGCTTAACAAGCATGAGTTCAATTTCAATGTTTATGCAATATCAACAATCAACTTTCTAGACCACCGCTATGTTTTTTGGATAACTTAACAGTGTGTTTTGGTTTCATTTCTGTCTAAAAAGTTTTTTTTTTATTCACTCTTGGATGAATTTTTAATCACACAATTGGAGTTACTCAATGACCTCATTTGAAGCTGGTGACAAGGCTAGGGTGTCTTTACAAAGTCAGAAGCAACAATCATCAAGAGAACATGAAAGATTGTGGTTTGATATTGGTTGGTAATAATTATGGAATTGTCTGCCAAATCATGGACTCATAGGACTAGAACTTAATGTTAAATAAATGATAATAAAGTGAAATGTGCTGCTCATATACAGTATTGTTAAAAATAATCACAGTACAATGTGAGAAAGAATAATCTAGGTTTTTAGAATATATATTTTTTAATGCTTAGCGGCAAACAAGTTAGTAGTAGTAGTAGTTAGTAGGTGCAGTAGATTCTCAGAAAACAAACAAGACCAGATTCAGCAAGATTCAGCAGATTGACACAGACGTCTTCTGTCACAGTACTTACAGGTAACTCCAGACTGTCTTTGATCATTGGCTAAGTCTTTGTCATTCTGGTTATTCTTCAATCCATTTTGATGGTTGTCTTCTGTTTTCTTTCACGTCCCTCTGGTTTTGCGCTCCATTTTTTTAGGCATTGGAGATTATTTTAGCCGAACAGTCTATAATTTTGTACACCTCTTTAATCAATCCCCCTTTAAACTTTTTAATCAGAGTACTCTGTTCTTCTGACCAATGTCTTAAACGACCCATTTCCCTCAGGCTTTCAAATGCATGTTCAACAAGTGCTGCTGGCTTCTTCCTTAAATAGGGGCCACCTGATTCAGACCTGTTTTTTTACAAAATTGATGACCTTAGTGAATGAATGCCTTACTGCTATTTTTTGAACACACCCCTTTCAACTAATTGCCCACTTGCACAGCCTTAAGAGCGTGCATCTCATGAATGCTGGGTCTTGTTTGTTTTCTTCTGCACCTACTGGTAACGTGTTTGCCACTTAGCAATAGAAAATATACCAAAAACCTGGATTATTATGGTTAGTCACATTGTACTCTTATTATTTTGAACAATAGTGTACATACTACATTTATGACTTTAAGCCCCTCCCTCCAAACCTATTCTGCTCTGACTGGTCAAATGAGCCAGAGGTTACGTTTCTCTGTGGAATGGGACCCTTTCCATTAGATACTAACTCTACTTACTCACATATTTTATAGTAAAACTACTCAAGTTGGATATCTACTCAAGCTAAATACAATAGAAGAAAAAATGCTCCATTTGAGTTTGGCTTAGATCATGTGGATGTATTTTAATGAACAAAAAGCAAAGTGAAATTGTAAAAGCACAAGAGGGGACTTTTACAAACCCATTCAATTTCACTGCGATTGATGCCGCTTTGAAATCAAAATCACATGACGTCATTGTTTCAGTGTGAGGGAGATGAAAGCGCACACACTGTTCATTTTACCAAGCTAATGAGACAGCTTTATTAATAGTGAAAGTGCCTGGCTAATTATGCTCCCCATTGCACTGGTGATGGTGTGAAGTCAGCCTTGAGAGTGCGGTGCCCGTCCGAGTGCATAAATCACCAGGGCACGGTTACAGGCACTCACATTAATGGGGGTTAATACGGGTGGGTGCTGTTATTGTATCGTATCGTACACTTGTCTTTCAGAAAGTTTTACCAGATGAAAATTATCAACATTAAAATGTATTTTTTGGCTTAAATCATGATCTGGATAAATACTCTTTTCTGATTGATTGGCCAAGTGTGTAACAAAACACACCTTTCTATATTCTATATGTTCCATATCTGACAAGCCTTTCTGTTACCCTAGCAACAATATACAGTGCAGCTAATGAAGCTAACAATGGCAACCTAACAAATATGTGCAACCTCAAATTCAAACAGACCTACAAATACAATATTTTTAGACAATAACAATTAGATAGACCCATAAGTGAATGTTAAATTTGTGTCTTACATTTCAGTCATGATGGGTGGTTTAACACCTGCTGAAGAACCCAGAAGATAAAAGGAAACTATGTATTATATATATATATATATATATATATATATATATATATATATATATATATATATATATATAGTTGCACCCTTTTTCAATTGAAGGAATACTCACTAAACATTTTGTTTGAGATCGAGAAATGTGAGCATTGTCTATGTATCCATCCGCCAGCCCAACCAACTTACCAATCATGTGCCACACAAGTCTTTAAAATCAATGCATGTGCAAATCATATGTAACTTTGGGTTGGATTGTAGTAATAGTAATATAAAAACTGTTAAACTGGGTTGATGTTATTGTACGATGGATGGAGACAAAGACGGAGACAGCGCTGCATTGTGTTAGATCTCTGTGATGTGGAAAAAAATGAAAACTTGACATAAGCTTTGAGAACCCAGACTGTAATGGTATTTCTGCTTGGCTGGAGAACGGCGAGGAGTGACAGGAATCACCACAGAGTGAGACGAGAGGGGTGTGCAGTATGGGCAGACAATAAATGAACGCCGCCTCGGACAGAAACGAGAGATGTGGCATTTATTAGACATGTATTGCATTTGATTAAAAGCATAAATATTCACTGCAATACTTTCATCTTCCCAAATAGAGTCATAAGGCTCATTGTGGGGAAAAGGTGTGAGTTATGATCCAGTGAGTAATGACATCTATGACATCTGACATCATGTTTATGTAAATACATGTAAATTTAATCGTATTATTTTCTCTAATAATAGTAGCTGGACTGACAGTCGGTTAGTCACTCTTCCCAACACTCGATTCCCTGTTGTTTTTCATCCCACATCATCCATATTGTCTTTGCACTCCAGTTAAAGACAAATGTGATGGAATCTGAAGTTTGTGGAATTACATTTTCACTGCAAAAAAAGAAAAAATATTTGAAAAGTTTGGAATGCACATTTAACAAAATATTCTACAATAAAATAAAAAAATCTACTGCCCATTTTGATAACGCTTGGGAAACCGTCATTGTTTTAGTCTAGTTACTAATATATTGAACATTGTTTGCTTTATTAAATTGACTTTTCTTTTCTGAGTTACATTTGACAAAAGAAAAGAATTTTGTAAGCTTTTGTTTAAAGAAATGTTGGTTACGATCTGCTTTGGTTTTGGTTTAAAAGGCGCAGCGTTGATGCCATTATGTGGTAAACTTTCTGACTGTAACTGTACTGTGAGCACCTATAGTAGCACCAAGGGCCACATTAGAACAGAAACAACCTAACATACCCATTTCCAAAGCTGGTAGAGATGGGGTGCCTCCATTTCTCTGCTTCCTCTCTTTTGTTTGTTCTTACAGTAGATATAATGGCCGTCTGGGAGCGGGGGGCGGCGGGTATCGGGATGTGTGTGGGGGGGGTAGCGTCAAGGGACACAAGGTGAAATGGAACCCACGCACTGAAAGAAAACTATGGTACACATAGGCTTTATGGATGTTTTCTGGTTATTTTTTCCCTTCCAGCCCATCACACCTGTTCACAAGAGGAAGCGGTGATGTCAGCCTCTTCATGCTCAATGGAGGACAATGGTGGCTGCAAGAAAGCAACAGGTCGCTGGGGGCTGGTGGGGGCAACAGTGGGAGGGTCTTTCTCTGAAGAAGCTCTCTGTTTTGTTTACCACGGATACTATGTTTTGAGGCCCAGGGCTTGAGCACAATAACACTTACGGGTTCAAGTTCCTCTAGTCCCGCTCTATTCTGCGTCTCCTTCGCTCTCATACATCATATGGCTGCGGCTCAAAGACATGAATTTCCCATCTATTGAGACTTCTCTGTAATTACCTCGAGAGGAGGAGGAACAAGAGGGGGCTACATATTAAAAGTTCCTCAAAAAGAAATACTCTGCATTCTTCTATCACTCTCCACAATAAAAGACTGAAGAGGCAGGGAGGTAGGGGCTGTTGTGGGGGACATAAAAAATGGGGTGCGTTCCAGCACAGTTGGTCCCTGGAGGGAATCTGAATAAATTAATCACAGCGATTGGCTTTTATTTCACCCTGCCTTGCTTTGCCTCTGGTGTCATCTAATTGGGCCCTGTCTTGACGGCGCGCTCTGATTGGCCGAAAGCGAATGTGAGAACCTGAAGACCCCGGCCAACGAGGCTGACAGGGGCTAAAAAGGGCAGCTTCTCTCCCCGACTTGAATGAAGAGGAGTTAGGGGGATTGTAAGGGTGGGGGGGTTACTGGCGTAGACGGGGGTGCTATTATACAGCTACTAATAGAGCGGCGGATTTGGAGTGGGATAATTAAAACCAATGGGGGTAGGGGAGGTGTGAGGGGAGCGTGTGTGTGTGTGTGTGTGTGTGTGTGTGTGTTTTCACGTGTGCATGTTCACATGTTTGGGCGAGAGGCCATGAGAGCTGGACAGGGACAGGCCGAACCCCGCGCACAAAGGCTCAGATCTGTGTGCCCCCAATGGCCAGACATCTGCCTCATTATAGCCCGCACTTCACTGCACGCTGCCCATTGTGCGCCGCCATTCTGTTTGTGCACACTGCTCACAAATAGCTGCACAGGCACAATGTCCGTCCACACAGGAGCAAGTGGGGGCCGAGAGGAAGTGATTTGTTTTGAAAGAAGCAGCCTTGAAATTAGACGTTACTGAATAAAGACAGTGATACCTGGCAGACGGAGTGGAGGAATAACAAAATGAAATATAAAGACTTTATGGTGCCAGAAATGAAGCAAAGAAATGATATCAAAAAGTTGCATCATTTATCATCACAAGCCTTTAAAGCTGGTGATCTTAATGGTGTTATAGTGTTATAGTTAAGACCAAACAAGTCAAAAAGAAATCAAAAACAAGAACAGAGAGTATCAAGTATAACATTGCAGGCTTGGAAGCTGATAAAAAAAAAAAACAAGACCAGTCTGTGATACATGAGAGCGGATACCATAGAAAAGCTCTAAATGTTGTGTTTGTTGTGGTCTCCTATGTTGGGTTACTTTCTCCAGCCATTCATCTTTTTCCTGCTGCTTTTTCCTGGCACTGGGTTTCCACTGAAATAACGACACAAGTGGGGATTGTACGGCTCCTGCTTTGTGATTTGAAAACGTTGTAATTCTTGTACAATGCAATGAGCATACGTTGTGACAATAAAATAGCCCACTATTCTTTGTCTATAGGAATCACACAAGTAGTTTTTGATCTATGGCTTTACATTCTGCTCAGGTAAAAAAAGGTAATTCCACAGGTTGCATTCAGTCCACAGAAACATAAAAATAATTTATTGATTGGTAGATGTTTAACAGGCCTGAATCAATGACACACTTGGCTGAGGCCCCAGAGTGGACTTAAGGACTTTGAGTAAACAGGAGATTAAAAGGTGACTGAAGATGAATGTCCACCACTTGAGATCGAATGCTGAAAATCGTTCTCCTCAAGCCACCGCCAGTTTTTATCCACGTGTGAATGCATCTAAACGCACAATAAAAAACACTTCAGCAATCTTTTAGAAAACACTATTGACAAATTTCAATGGCTAAGACAAACATTAAAGAATGAAACTATTACATCCGTTTTTAGTTTGAGAAGAAGTCTTATGGCTCTTGATTTGTTACCAACAGTTGGCTGTTTCAAAACAGCATTTTCACTTCACATAAACAAAATAAAATAATGACCTAATGTTACGAGCAGAAAGAAGAACAGCAGTTTTTTTTCCTCTTCAAAAAGAAGTCCTGATAGAGATTGACCTCACAGCTTTCGGAAAAAGGCCAGTTGTTAAAAGGTGTCTTTTTTGGTGCAGACCTCCTCCTTTGCTTCATTGCGTGTGTGTTTGTGTTAGTGTCAGTAGGGTTCACAGTGCCCCTACTGGCCCCTCACACAGACTAAAGCATTTTCAACAGCTGTGTGCATCTGTGTTGTGTAAAGGAACCCTGAGAATGAGTCAAGACCAACACCAGTGCATGACACAACAATATAATCCAAACACTACAAGTTCAGCTTTAACAACAAGCAGCCGCTTTCCATCCATCCCCAAGAAAGCCACTGATACTTCAATGTGCATATTACCAAGAGTAAAAATGTACCAGGTTCAAATACTACTACTACTCTGACGGCACTACACAACAAAACATATTTACAATTAGTTAATAGTAGGTATCTGAAGGTCTGCTGGAATCTGGAGTCTGGGGATTTGCATTTTTTACAGTGGGTGAGGACTCAGTTGAAAGGATTAATGGCTTTAATTTAAACTCTAACTTTCATAACATGCTATGACGAGATAATCTGAGCTAATTACATTTGCTGGAGTTGTGTGTTAAAGGTGTTCCCGTGTTTGACTAATTAATCAGCGATGAAGAGTCCCGTTGCTGCCCTTCCCGCTGAACACTGAGGGCCTATTGGGGAAAAAGAGAGGAAACTACCTTTGTCTTATGCATATTCTTAATCTTTCATTTCATGTTTTACATCATACTCTGAGTCTAAAGGGAAGAAAGGGAGACGACTTGGTTTAGTTCCTTTGAAGATGACTGTGGAACAATGGATGAACCTCAAAGTGCCCAGCTTCTGTTTTAATACATAAACAGAGGTATATGACTCATGTTTAACCATTTCAGTTTATTATTTGAAATAGTTTTGAGACAATCATTACACTACACAGTTCAATGCATACATTTGAAAAAAGCCTAATCATAAATCATCAGTGGTGACCTAGCTCTAATAGCCTCCAGTGTGTAGTACTATGTTTTGAACTATATTTTTTAACCATTATATTATTGTTTTTCCGCCAAGGGCAATATCCGTGTAATAATAATAATAATAATTGTCTAACAAACACTAGCACTGCCCAAGACCAGCCTAAAAGGGATACACAAAAAGAGACATACTTTTACAACATCTCTGAGAATATCCCTTTTGGGATTTTTTAATTTTGACTCGTTGAGTTTTGAAATTGTTGTAGTCTGTGGAGTGAAGTTTAAATCCAAGCAAGGTCAACTCTGATAGGTTAAATTGGATCTGAGGTAAAATATATGACTGTTAGGACGAAAATATAGTGTGGTGAATAGTCAAGAAAAAGTCCTGAAATTGTTCTAGAAATGTCCTCAAAAATGATGTTCTGAAATAGAGGTGACAGCTTATTTCAACACTGTTTACATTAGGTACACTGTGATTGACATGTGAACCATTTTTTCTCTCTAGATTCCGAGATACAGTCCTGAAACTGGACCTATGTTAATAACTGTATCTAAGTAAGAGTTACCAACTTGCTGGACTGCTGTAATTTATATAGATTTGCGAGAAATGCAAACAGCCTTGTCAAATAAACAGAGGCACCAGGACAACCGCCTGCATGCACATACCAAACGGGCACTTGGTTTCAAAGCAGCGCTGCCCAACGCGGCCTGCCTACTTTCATACAGCGTGCTGGTTTTCTTCGCGAGGCCTGAGGTGAATGTGGCCTTTGAGAGCGAAGGGAAAGCAAACATGTATCCGGCAGCTCTCGCCTGGGAAAGAACATCCAAAATGAGTGGGCTGTCTTCAGAGCAACAGCCTGAGCAAACAACCTGAGAGGGCTTCATGTGAGTGGGGGGGCTGCTGGTGACTGGGAGCCTTCATGGAGCCAGAGAGGGTCCCACCGTCTCATACAACAGGGGCTCTTAGACGTTCGGAGGCTGCCGTGGAGGTACGCCGTGACGAGATATGATCTGAAGTGACATGTGAATAACAAAAACCTACAAAAAGATGGATAGCGGGGACGGAAAACGAATCAGGGAGGCTCTCTGCAGCTTCACCTCAACAAATTTAAATATCAATACCCACAATTCATGCAGCACACTCTATGTTTACCAATCCTTCATGTGGGATGTTGTAGATGCAGTTTTATAGTGAGAATGTCTTTTCCTTTTACCTCAGATTTATCTGCCTTCAGCATAACTCTCATTTAATATCTGTCCTTTTAACTCTTCAAATCAAAGCCATTTAGTCATGTTCCTAAAAACTAATAAAAAAAAGAAAAAAAGTTAATTAGGTTGGTTTCCATGAAGTGAAAAAAGTTGCCACCTACCAATAAAGACGACAATATGCAGTGGTTTTAAGGCCGTCATCCCCTTGTGCCATAAATGAATGGATCAGTCCAAACAAGGAAAACAATGTATGTATTATTATCTCACTGTCGTACCTGCAATTTCAGAAAAAAAAAGTGGAATCAGTAATAAATTTACACGTACATAGAGTGTGAATAGTTTGTGTGCCTGTTGAGCCTGGCCGTGAGGGAATAAAGCGGTTGAAATGTGGAGTGGTGTCTGTGAGTGGGCGCAGGGGGCTTTAGGGGCTTGTTTATCCAGAGCTCCCAGAGTCGTGACTACTGTTCACAGAGCCAGGATCACAGCCTTCACATCACGGCTTTGAGTGTTTAGACCATGGATTAGCTATTGTGGCTGCACAGAACAATCAGGGCCACCCCAGCACAGTGAGCACCCAACACAGTGGGGGGGGATACATGTCAGCAAATGGGACGTTAGATCGAGTTCAAATGGCGAGTTGTTTTTTTTATTTATTTCATTTTTTTTTTTTATCCATACTGGTGGTCAATGAAGATACTAAACATATTAGCATACTAATATGTTTAGTATCTTCATTGTGTCTTGGAATTTTAACACCTCCTTCCTTTTTCTACAGCCTGTGTGCTCCTACAGTAGCTTTGTAGGGATATAGTGCAATAAACAAACCCAGGAAAAAGGTTGATCAATAGATGACAAGTTTCCTTGATTAAAAAATGTCAACTCTGGGCAGTAGGAAAAGAAAATCATGGTACTAAGCGTTCCTTCCAGTTCAAATATCTATTCCAATTATTTCAATTTTATAAACCAATTTTTTGAATAAAATACATTGGACAATGAACCAGATATTTTGGGAGATATAGCCTGATGACTGGTTCCACTATTGGAAAAATATGCAAGCCTAAAATCTCACTTGTTCAACAATTCCTGGAATGCTCTCATGTCATATTTTGTGACGTTGTGTCATTGAATGAATGCATATTGCACCTCTTATTGCATTAATTCCTTGTGCCCTAAACATAATCAGGGCAAACCTATATCAGGAAATGTGAGGTGACGTCATGCATATGCTGAAACAAAAGGTATATTTCTATCTTCTGGTGGGTTTTAATGATGACAATATCAACAGATGCAAAATTTTGACATATTGCTTGGTGCAGAATCATTTTGGATGGCTGCCTTCCCGCTCTTAATACAAGTTGTTGTTTTGAGCCAGAATCATTCAGAACTGGGTACATGGACCTTTTGCACCACTCCTCATAGCTGCAGTGGTGAGGTGAAGTCCCGCCTGAGCGCCAGGGCCAAACAGATGGTCCACTACAGCTCAGGAGGGCTGTCTTTGACCGGAGGCAGAGTCATGAGCTGCCAACAAAAAAGCTCTCCAATCCACAGCCCAGAGAGGGAACAATGGGCCAAACGCGGGCTAAGACAGTGCTCATTCACTCAGCAGCTGGCCCCCGACCAACAGGTCTGCACACAACACACCACAGTGGAGCAACTCGTCGGCAAATCATCACAGGACCAGTCGTTGAGGGGTAATCCCGGGCCGCTTTGTTGGCTGGTGTTTTGTTGTAGCACCTGTTTGTCACCTAAGCACTTTGATCGGACCGCTCCTCTTTTCTGGAAGCAGATTTATTTGTGGCAGTTTGCAGGTTTGGATGGTCTCTGATGTGTCACATGTTGTTAAAGCATGGGCACAAACAGCAACAGCAACAAGGGTTTACAGAAGGTTACACACCAACCACACACTTACTTTATGATCTGCACGAAAATTCAGGTCTAGAAGCTTCCTCCAAGCAAACAACCTAAACTACTGACACTAGAAAACCAACTCCCTTCTCTTCACAGCAATTTTAATAGAAAACCAAGTAAAATGGCTGACCAAGCTACAAAAGGTTAATATTAAAGATCTTAAAGTTGGTTAGGGTTTGTGGAAATCCAAAACCCCACCTTAAAAACTACAGCACATTATTCTGCAACAATGTGAATTGTCAACTCAGTATATTAATGGGCAAACTACTTTTTTCAAATGTAGTTTGAAAATACAGTTACTAAATATACAAAATATATAACTTATATTCAGTCTGTTTTGTTTCTTCTGCCTTTAACCTTAAGGAACCAACGCCTGCTTTTCCACAGATACATGGTATTGTACATTTAAAAATATGTTGCGATTTTTTTGTACATTTTTATTTTATTTTTATTTTTTTTACCAAACTGGACCCATAGTTTGGACTAGCCTACAGTAAATGTACTGTACTGTAGGTTCAGAATGGCTCTGCTAATGGTCCACACCCGTACTTTCACAGCCCATACAACCAGAAGTTTCATGAACCTTTGGCTTCTTCTGGTCACAGTAGACTCAGGTTAAACCACTTTCTCTGAGGGTTATAAAGCTATCTTACCAGTTGACCTTAGAACTAACAAAGTTTGTATGAAGTTGAAAACACACCTTTAAACCTATATATGGCCTTCCAAAGTACAACACCCAACATGATTAAGTTTTAACAAATGTTGTGAAACTTGAATTTTACTTTGAAAAAAAAAACCCAAGCAGTGAAAGATATTCTTATGAAACCATACATCTTTATTTAAATTGCACAAGTATTTTAAATGTAACCAAGACCAAGGTCACAGGCATGGACATGTATGAGATAGATTTGGCAAATATTGAATCATTCCATTAAAATTCACTGTGAATGGGAGCGGAAACCTCTTAGGGCATGTATCATGTTAAACTCCGCTGTTCCCCGTTCACATTTAAATAATTATTTCTCTTGGGCATTAAAAAAAAAAAAACTGCAAAGAGAGCATTAAAGCGAAATGCAACTCTCAACCACAACTGTGAGAGACGCAAAGGTTTACAGTGGAAAGAGCCACCCTATGTATCCTAAAGTCTCTGTCAAATGATTTATGTCACAGTGGGATGTACTTAGACGCACTGTCTTCATACGTTGGTGTCTAATGACATTTGTGCCGATCTCGTCTCCGGTTTATCTCTCTCACTCTCGGATAAAGTGGCCCAACTCAGCCCTGTTAAAGTTAACGGCTCTCCACAAGCACAGTAGCCCAGACAGGCCAACGCCAATAAAACCAAAGCAAATTATATCAGTGAAAAAGAGTCACAGAGGAGCCATTTTGTTATTGGCTTCAGCATTCCTCAGTTTAGGAGAAGCACTCTTGCGTCACATTGAAATAACTAAGGGAGATTGTAAAAACGTTGCTGGCTGCCGTGCAGAGTGTGCTGAGTGTTAGCACGGCTGGGACATTGTGGAGACCTGACTTAAGTTTTCTGAGAGGGTGAAAAGTATCCTGGCACAGCTACTGTCCTCTTAACCCCATGTCCTGTCACACTCCACGTCTAAAGCTGGCAGCCATTTTTAGACATCTGGAGGCTTTCCACGGTAATACAGTCAGCTAAATGTGTTAAAGTTAGTGGAACGTGGCCTTAAAGCTAAAGTACTGGTGTCATGGAAAGTTGTCATAGACTGAGACTTCACTGCATTTTTGACACGACCTGAGTGGTTATTTTGGAGAATGTTATGGCTCTGAATTTGAAGTGGAGTTCACGACTTCTGCAGTTCAGGCCTCACTAACCGAGACCAAGACTAAGACAGAACATGCCAAAATCAAACCGAGTCTAGGGCGTAATAGTGAGAGAAGATACTAGGGCAAAGTTTTAAAACAATCGTAAAAAGACCACTCTATAGTACCACAACATACTTCACCCCTTTACTTTGTTTTATCTCTGCTAACATGAATCTACAAGCTTAAAACAATGGTTCATACTGAGAACATCTACAACGATAACAAAGAGAGGAACAAGAGGCATAGCCACTCTCACTCGTCATGTACAGTAAGACAATACTATCAAAACTATAGTGGAAGCATGCAGATAGTTTAGTTTATGTGCTGCAACAACACATACATTTATGTGTTGGTATGGTTCTGTAGGACTGAGTTTCATGTACAAGTATCATAAACCATAATGATTAATAATAATTATGTAACATACATTAGACATCATTTGAAGCATTAGTGTCACAAATTAGAAGAATAACTTAGCCATGTGCATTTGAATCTTTTACAAAATCTTGCCTGACAGAAGACTTAGACCAGATAAGTCAAGATTTTCTTCAGTGTGCAGACTCCAGTGAGCATTCCCTGACACTTGCACAGCTCTCAGAGAATATGTTTTTCCGCAACTTCCGTTTGTGACGCACTGCCTCGTGTCTGTTGTTTACAGAAACACACCTACCTCTAAATTTTCTGAAAGGCCCTTTGCAACAAGTGCCCACCAACTGAATACAGTAGGTCTTGTTCCATGATTCCACTTTTGGGCAGACTTTTACATTTGCCAACGCTGCAGGAGGGATATGAGTCTTTCATTCTTCTCTTTCATTAGGGGCTCTGTGAAAATATTATCTTATTCTATGTGAGAGTGTGAGAGCAACCCAGTCTGTCAAATAGAAGACAAGGAAAAGGGAAAATATATCATCATTGGAGAGACCTTAGTTGTAGAATTAAAGGTATTATATAAAGGTTTTATGATTCAGAAGATGAAAGGTGAGCTCCGTATTGTACAAAAAAGTCAAAACCTAAACATAATTGTGAACATAGTCACCATACTATACTATATACCATGGACCAGACATAGACCTTCACTGTTTGTGCTGCAATAAAAAAACAAAGACTGAACCTCAGTCTCTACCCAATAATTTGACAAGAAACACAAAATTCATTTTTTTACATCTAAAACAAATAAATCACACGGTACATCGGACAACTAAACATTGTATGCAAAATTGTATATATGGCAAATTGGCAATGCATTTATGTAATGTTTTGGGCTGACACTGAACTCAGCTAAATGTTTAAGGTTTACTTTTTCAATCAAATAAAAGCAGTAGGTTGTTGTGGTGGGGGTAGAGCATGACGGAATAAAGATTTAACGCAATGTTCAGATCATGTGGAACAGAAACTAATCAAAGAAACCCCAATTAATGAGATAATGGGTTGTTTTATTACATTCAAATTCACTTCCAAGAATAATAATTGTAAATTTTAGAACAATTAAAGTTGACTTGCATTATAGTTTATGTTTAACCCAGTCCTCTGGCTCAAAGTGTCTCAATGCTAGAGACGTACAGAGCGACAGAGAAGCCTTGTCTGTGTGTAATGAGAGCTCAGTGCTAGCGCGGCCCAAATCTCCGGGCACTGCGTCTGCCAAGCCGTGTAAATATTTAGGGTCACCTGTCGCACAATGGAAAATGAAAGCCATGACTCTCACCAAGAGCTGGAGTGTGTTTGTGTAAAAGACTATAATAGGCAGTCGCAGTTGGGGCTGCTCAGGGGTCAGTCTTTACGAAGGCCGCCTAAACACAAACAAGAAATGAGACGATGATTTAAAAAAAATGTACAGTTATGACTTTACATAACAATTTCTTTTGACTTCTTATGCAAAACTATTTATGGATTTTCTCTCATACGTTAGTTTAACCAGTCTGATGCTTTGTCTCATAATTTAAACTGTGGAAGAGCATTTTGTCTTACTTTTTATAACTTTCTCTCCTACATTTGCTTTTTACTAAACATGAGTGAGTGCATGAGTACTTACAATAAATTTGAGTACTCACTGACATATACAAACACTTAAAGGTACATTACGGAAGTGTCAGTGGTTCAAATAAAAAAAAATCTAACCCACAGCCTGATGTGCAGAAAAGGCCCATCTGAATTTTCCGCGGGTGCCTCTGTAAGCCTGTAAAGTCATTTAAATGAGAAGGTTTTGGGATCAATGTACATACCTGTACATACATACCTGCTCGTTTACCTGACCTAATTTGCCACCATAAGTAAACTAAGCAACGCTAAGGGCAAAGTTAAAAATGAATCCTGCGGACTCAGGTAAGAGACAGGCCTCCAGCAAACACTGAAAACCTTCAGATTCTTCTTTGGTTGTGGTTTGTGTTCATACAAGCGTGCACACAGTGAACACACACGACACTGGATGCAGTACTGCTAATGCCCGAGGTGGCACACTAGTACAAAACCTCTGGATTTTCCTTAATGCACCTATACAATTTATGAACTACCCACGTATTTTATTTTGTTTTTTTTATATTTAATACTTTTTGACCATTTCACACTTTAAAAGATCAATATTTGCAGTTTGTTTTTAGAATCTTTATTTACAGTAAAATATGTTTAAACTGTACTATTTAACAAGCTTTATTGAGTAAAAGTACTTCTATGGTACATTCGAGGAGATCAAATGAGTACAAAAGACACTACTGAGTACCGATTACTGGTATTGGTGTCTGCACAAAGCTGCTTATTAATCCCATACTTTGGTTTTAATACATTGTTTGACAGGCACAATTAAACTCTGTCCCAAAGGCCCCATTCTGGTCTAGTGTGGTCTATACAATTACATTATGTTTAATTATGTTTTAAATCACAGCTGACTTATCTTCTTAAATATGGCCTCCTCAGTCCTCGCCACTTCCGTTGTCCATGATGTTACTTTTTGTATCAGAAGACTTTGCAGTGCGATTGGTCGTTGTATTTAGTCCCCTTCGGACAGAAGCCAGCAGCACATACCTGCGAGTGTTTGTTTGAAACCGCACATTGCCTTGTCTTTTCACTTGGTCCTGGCGCAGGACTTTGACGGGAGGCAGACGAGCCTTATCTGTCTCATGTGGAAGCCGTGGCATTCAGGGCACCACATTAATCACCGCTTCTCCACTTCACATAAACACCAGCTCCAAAACACAGCACGACAAACAGAGCAGAGAGAACCACGGCTGGGTGAACTCACTGCCACTGCAGACATTTTATTTTTATATGAGCCGCATTTATAAAGGATAAGGGCTTTTATTATGAGTATAATTAACATCTTTTTTTACTAAAGAGATGCAATCAAACAATGGGAGCTTCATCAAATAATACAATAATTTTGAGTAAGCGTCAGCCTCTTAATGTTAACAAAGATAACATTAATATTGGCAAAGATACAGTCCTGATATGGTCTTTTTGCTTTTATAATACATGTCTTATTCCAGTACTATATGGGAGGTTGTTGTTTTAATCCCCATCATATCATTTCTCCCAGTGGCCATGCATAATACTGCAACATAAATATGACCATTACTTTGTTTTGTGAGTCCTTTGGTTAGACCAGCAATATACAGTATATACACTATATATTTATATAAGAGTGAGTATATAATGGAACACAACTCTACAGGGACTCACTCTAAGGGACGGAAATAGTGAGTTGTATAAGCCACTGAAATAAATGCAGATGCCAAAAATTTCCTTTATTATAAAAAAACATTTAGAAACTTTGCACTGAAAATACTCAGCAGCAATGTTTTATTTTGAGCTCTAGTAAACCCAGCTCAAAGAATATGTTTCTCAGTCCTCAGAGCGATGGCGCCTTCAGAGTCAGGTCCTGACAACTCCAAGTGAATATCTTTTGGAACAGAATTGGCCGAGTAGCATTGTCAAAAGCTCCACCTTCAGTTTTGACATAACTCAAGATAAAATTATTATGTTAAATGTTTTATTGTTCTTAGTGGTGGTTAATACGTTTAGTAACGGAAGAGTAAAAAAATTATAGCACAATATCGAACCTTGCGTTGCAGCTGGATCCATCTTGAACTGCTACAAGAAAAGTATTTGTGGCCGAACCTGTTTGGACGTTGTGTCCAATGATGTGGCAGCACTGACAGGTGTGGGCGTGTTTTAGGTTTGAAGATGTTTTTCCGTTACGAACATAAACAACATGGCGCTTCTCCAATTGGATAAAACATGGTGATTTTATAAAAAATCACCATCCAGTTATTCCTTTAAGTACCTGCCCGTTTGCAAACGCTTTCAACAGGAGCCCTCCAGATGTTTCTGTGGAGCAGAGTGTGTTCTGTGGAGCAGTTCTGTCGGACACCTGACAGCAGAGTCAGGTTAGACAACACCATTGTGACGAAGTGAGCTAATAGACTCTACTCGTCCCTTAGACTGATTACACACATCATACATTTAACGTTCCACATACTATACAATCTCTCTGGGCTACTGGTGAACTGCACTCACATATCCCGGGTCTTGTTTGTGTTAGTAGTTTACTCATGAGTGTCTTTGGGTTGAACTGACCCATGTGGGGCATGGAGATAGAGGGAAGGGCCGGCCCAAGCATTGATGGTTGTGCCTGGAGCTGATGATGTCACTTATGACATCATCGGAAGCTACTATTTGTAGAGGGGGTTTCTGGAGGTAGATAGTATTCATTGACTGGGGTTTACCTGCTATAAATATTGTTTCTTTACCATGTCTGTATGTGTTTACTGTGTGTGCAGTGATGATAATGTTGTTTAGGATGTTGGGGAGTTGATTATATATATTGGTTTGAGGATTCCAGCTAAGTGGGACAGGCCAATCCAATTGGCCTGGTATAAGAAGCAGGTGTGTGCCTCATGGGGGGGGGGGGGTCTGTTTGTGATGAGAGAAGGCCGTTGCTGCTGCTGTAGTATTATAGAAGGTGGGGGACACTGTAAATAAAAGCCATCTATTGGACTCGACTTTGCCTCTGAGCTTCTCTACTTTAGCCACTTTAGCCACTCGATGCTACACTACTTCACAACCATTTAAACCACACTGAAGGGAATCGTACAATTTATGAGAAAAACACTGAACACAGTATTTTTGACAAACATAAAAAGCATAGACTGCTTTTATGGATAGAAAACATTTGGTTCATTTCTCAATTTAGGCTTTTTTTGTGGTTATAGATTTGCATAATTGAATTGTGTTAACTTTTGTAACACATTGGAGAGGCCTCCATTAAAACGACTTTACAATGACCCCTATAATAAAATCAACCTCTTCTTATTTCTTGACTCTTTTAAAAATACATACTGTTCTGTTTATGTAAGTCATGAATCCCATTTGACCTGTTGTGGATCACACAGCTGATATCCCCAATAAATCACTTAAATCTATAACAAGAGGTCAAGTGTTAAAAACTGTAACCAGGGTGAAAGAGGGCAAAAGAAGGGCTGATGTATTGAGGACATAAAAAAGTGGGAGGGTGGAGGCTGAGATTTGGCGAGATAGTGTGACTGTGAATATAAACACAGGTTGTTAGTGAACAGGGCAACACTAAGAGCATTTACAGCGGCTTTGAAAGAGCCTCAGAGACTCTGCGACGAAAGGAAAACTATCTGGAGACACGAGGGCATGGGGGTAAATACAACTTTGTGTGTGTGGCCTGTGGTGGTGAATCTAAGCCTATAGCAGTCATTGACTGAGGTTTAACCCCACAAGGAGCGCAGCAGCCATGACCTCCCAACATTATCATGACTGTGTTTTAAAAGAGCCATAGGACAAGGTCTCCATCCCGAACATGGAGTTAGATAAATAAACGCCCTGGATAAATGCATGTGTCGCCAGTGGGGCTAAATGGTGGGTATTGAGTTGGTGCACTCACAGGCTGCTCTTGTGCTGCTCCAGATAAACCCACCACGTTGTGACCTCTGCCCGAGAAACACCAGAAAGTGCTTTGTAACAATCATGAAAGATGGTTTGTACTTCTCTGCCTCTAGCACTGTTTATGATATTATAAAACACTTGTGTAATAGAGCTGCATAATTTAAAGAAACATAAAAAGACACAAACTAAAAGAATGTTTTTTGTAGTATTTTTGTATTTTATTAAGCAAGCAAAGGCAAATATCTCAAGAGTTTCATCACTATTTATGAATGTATCTGAATAAAGGCTGACCTTTACATTTGCAGGATTGTAGTTTTTTTTAAACAAACCTGTTCTTGTGCCCCATGAGTTAAATTGAGTTTTTATCTGACTTTTGAAGAAAACTCTTTCCTTTTCTGATATAGTTATGTTTTATTTTATTTTGTTCTGTAATACGTCCTTCTTATGTAAACCATGAAAAATGTGAATTACAGACAGTGACAACAGTGAAGTCACAAATACATTGACCTTTTGAAACCTTTTCAGTTGGGCAACTAACTAAGTCACACTGTATCCAAGAGACCCTACTTTGCTATTGTCTATTTTTTTTTCTTATGTAATCTTGGTTTGTTTCCCTTTATTTCATAGTAACCAGTGGATGGACAGGAAACAGGAACAGAGAGGGTAATGACATTAAGCATATGACCCAAGACGCAAACGAATCCAGGCCTCACAAGTTTGTGATAAGTGCTCTATCAGTTGTCCGCAACACTACTGGTCCTAGTCCGAGTCAACCTGCAATGTTATTAAAGCCACTAGGACACATTTATGTGAAGCATTATATTAAAATAAGATGTTACACCTGACCAACAAAATGTGAGCTATGCACAGTGGCTGGGTGCTTGGACTGCCCAACACCAGTTACTGTGCTTACTTTAATGTCAGACACTTGTTTTATTCTTGTAGAAACAGTCCTTCTTCATTTTAGTCACATCTCATCTTTTCCATTTAATGTCCATTGTGGTATAGTTTTATATCAAAATATGCTTGTGTCCGATAATTACCAAACTGTCTCTTTATTAGACTTCATAATTTGATAAGCTGTAAACATTTATTTGACTGTTAGGTCTATTGCTTTTTGGGAAAAAATGATAATGCTGTGGTCCCTACGCATTAGCCATTAAAAAAAAACTGAATGGTATTTAGTATGACTTTGAGAACTAGCTTTGATTTGAACAGCTCTATATTCTGTCCTGTAATAGTGAATTTAAGTCAGATGGAGATATGGCCATACATTTTTCATGACTTTGATGCTGCTGCAGTAATTTAGGTCATCCACACATTTTGCACTGATTGGACGAGAAATGCTGCGTCCGAGTCTTTGTCAGCAGCTTCTCGCTGAGTCTGAGAGCGGCCGGCAGCTCTGACGGTGATTAGTTTAAGGAGTTTTGAAGTTTCGCAAAAGAAAAGACAAGAAGTGAGTGACTTTAATGAACTAAAACAGAAGCTTGAATGACTAATGGACTTATGGACTCATTTATTCAGACAAAAGTGATATAAAATGACACTTCAGAAAATAAATCAGATATGAAAAGTAACACAATAGTTGATTTTATGCAGAACACAAAGGAATGTATATATGTGTCTTTTACCATATTAACATCTCTTAATTGCCTTTATTTTAATTGAGTTAGTGTCTGTGTCAGCTCCTTTCTCTAAGCGTCTCTGATTGGTCACATGGCACATTTGGTTTTGATTGGTCAAATGTGACCCTGCTTTTATTGTTTACCTTACCTGGTTTAGACCTGGCTTTAGCTTTTGGCCTAAATAAGTGATAGTTTAGTCCTCGTTAAATCCTAGCTTTGTTCTGGTATATTCCTAGTTTCATCCTCAGTTCAGGTTCTATTGTAATCCTGGTTTACTTTCAGGTTTGTTTTGTCCCAGTTTATCAGTGCACACAGTTGCCTAAAATATCACATCTTCTCCATTTGTGTTCTTTTTAGATCCTCGACTGGGTTAGTCCTGTGTAGAACCAACCTTCAGAACTCTTCATGTCCTGTGCAGAGGCCTTGGAGATAAAGTTAGTCTGTTTTTCTGTTCCTCCGTAGCCGAGGTCTTTCCCCTCAGTTCTACTCTCTGGAAGCGCACTATATAATTTTCTCTGAGCCAGCCGAGGCTCTATTTTTTTCCAACCACTAATTAATTATAATTCAGCGCAGTTTGATGCAGTCAGGCCAGAGGAATGCCTGGAGCCTGCGAGTCGACTCTGGGCTGAGGCGGAGCTCCAGTGGGGATCGAGGGAGGGTCTGTGGTTTGTGTCCCGCTCAGAGGCCCAGCCCATTGGAGGGATTTTATTACTGATGTGACAGCTGAGGTGTGAACGGTGCACCATTAACTATTATCTGAAACCCCAGACATGAAGAAATCCAGTGTTTAGGGAGAGGTCAGTGACAAATGAAACAATTGAAAAAAAAGCACTAATTATCTGTGACATTAAACATCACTAAACATTCAAGAAGGCTCCAGAATGTTTGAACGCTTTCATGCAAACAAAATAAAAAGTTTAGCCTCTGAAATAGAATTGAGGCAGAAGTATGAGGATTCAGGATGCCTTTGCTTTAACCTTTTTTTCAAGATGACCTGGATGACTAAGAAAACTTCACAGACAACAAACGTATCAGGAAATTAACGTATAAAATACATTTTCTTTGTCTAGACTTTTATATTCACCAAGGAGTCATTTTAAAGCGACCTTCTACCTGAAGACATTGCTGAGTTTGTGTTTTACTCTAGCTGAGCATGAAAGAAGAAAGATAAGCCTTTTTCTATCACAGGCTTGCAAATATACATTTATTTTTATAAAAAAAAAAGTGCAGGCTTTGCAAAAATGCTTTTCTTAGTCTCTCATCCTTGGTTTGTTATGTTTCCAATGTTTACCACAAAACATAAAAGAGATGGATTTAAAATTACAAAGAACTTTAATTTGAAGTTTCATAAAACTTCACTCTGTCATTTTCAAAGAATAGTTATGACTCCCTTAAGCCATTACTTGTGTTGGACATTTTGTGGTGCTGTTTGTCATGTAAGTGTCCCGATCGTCCTAAATCTAGGAGGTTTTATCGGCGAGGAGCTGAATGGGTGGTCCGTCCATCACACACTTGTTTAACGCGACGGCAATGTCATCACCATTTCATTCACATCAGAAACATTACAAACTGGGGACAAGTGGGGGATTTATGAATACGTCACATTTATTCCACACAAGTTTTCCTTTAAACCAGATACAAGTCCACCACCAAGCTTCCCACACATTATTTTTCTCTGTCAGCTGTGTTCGGGAAGGAGACCAGACCGAAACCAGGGGGCACTTTGGTCACGATGCTGCAGACTTTAAATGAGCCCTTTTATGCAAATACTGTTTTGTGACTTAATAAAAAGCCCTGTATGAGTCAGTGTGGACTGTTATCGGACAAATAGGGATTTCCTCTTACAATGTATATTTATATTCTGCAGCTCAGAAAAGGTTCAATGTAAAAACAGAGAAAAATAATGTTTGAATGTATTAATAGACAGATAAGTGGCAGGTTAGTCATTGACTTTAAGGTTGTCCTTTCCCCCACATCAACAGAGCAGCTTTAACATGGCAACCGATTGTTTCCTCTTCAAGCACTTAAGGATCTATGCACTAAAGTGACAGCTCCGACAAACTCCACACAGACATATATCAATTTACAAGTACTTATTTGTCAAATTTGTGATTAATGCCATAAACTGAACTAAAAAATATTGTTTTAATAGCAGCTTATACAAATGTCTACCAGATGTTGTATAGAGTCAGTAACATGGACATCCCAGTTCCTCTGACCCGTCATTGTGTGCCTTGTTTTGACACTAAAATGGAACCAAATTCTCAGTCTGTTCTTCTTAATAAATGCAACTATTGCCTTAGTGTTTGGCTAAAAACTTTTACACTGCAACGCTGAGTGAAATGAACTGCCTCCACACTTTTCTTTGATTCATTGGCAGAGACTAAATCAAATTAAAACCATCCATCTTCTTGACTTTGCTCATTGTCTACTTTTAAAATTTGACAGTTTGATTCAAGATGCTAATATATTTGCCAGTATAACAATGTAGAGAATATGAAAACGACAAAGCACAAACCCAATGTATTTCACGCCTCAGATAAAAGCTTTCTTTGGTCACTGAATGGATCTGTGTGTGTCTGGTCCCTGTGGCCCTATGACTGGGCTGCAGTAACTCAGGCATGGGTGCAATGTGTTCTGGTTGGAGTTTACCGTAAAGACTGATCCGAAAGGATGCCTTTATAGCTTTTCAAACCAGAATAACAGGCTGCCCACATGCCCCATCACACACTCACCCAACACGGTTAGCCTCCTGAATAACCCTAAATACTTTCACGTTGGACTCTGCCATTTTGGGGAATAGCAGCTGCAGCCTGGGTCCAAACCCCAACCGCACCACAAGAAGGTTGTTTGCAGAGACCAGTTTAGGCGTGTTTGTGTCCCGAGCTGTCCCTATGGGCCCCCGGGTGGAATAACTGCAGGCCTGTCCCATTACTGTTCAACGCCACAAAACCTGCTGCTCCCTTTAAAATTAAACAGAGAGGATATAAACATGAACGTTGTGCTTTTAGTTATTCGAAATAACCGTGATGAGTGGCAACAGTTTGAATGGGATGTAGGTGTCTTTCTTTTACCTGTTGAAAGGGGATTAATCTCTCCTGTGTTTTATAGAAGAAGCAGACACAGTAGAAAACTCCTTATGTGCTGCTGAATAAACAAATAAGGAAGAATGTTGTTTCAAGTAGTTTTCCAACTCTTTACTGACGCTTTATTAAATACATTTACATTTTAGGCAACTCACTCTTTACATTCAAGCATTAACATGCATCATTTTTATTCACACTGCTTCTCACATAAATTGTCTTGAACAATGTAAAGGTATTTATAAAACAAGTACCTCGTGTCAATGTTTTACCCGTTTATGTCTTGTTGTTTTACATGAGAGGAATGTTTTGGGTGTATAGCTCTGAGCCAATCACAGCACAGAGTAGAAAAGACATCAAAACTATACAAGCAGGGCTAGAACTTGCTCAGTGATAAGCCCAAAGATTTGGAAATCCTTCATCTTAAGCCTTTAATGCAACATAGACATACAGTGCAGTGGTGTTAAAATATAAAACAGAGTCTATAAGACCAGAGGTGGTGGCAAAAGCAAAGATCCTTAGGATTTCTATATTTACAGGATATAAATGGTTTAGAGTACCTGGTTTCTGTTTGGCTGTTGGTCTCGGGGCACAACTAAACGCTGTTGTTAGAAAGAAAGAGAGTATTTTAGGTAAAAGTTCCCAACAAATTTCCGACGCCAGACAGTAAAACACATAATTATCCAGTGCTATGTCCAGCGATGCGTTTACGGGTCCATGTTCATGTCAGACGGCATGCAACGAGAACTTATTTTAACAGTTTTAATTCACTCGTGTGCACATATCTCTGAATCACAAAACCTCCACGGGCCTCTGGGTCCTCCCTCTGTTTTGTGTTTTCATAGATTTACGTAAATACACACCCAGTTAGTCGACAGTAAACCAGCTTTTATTGGGATATAAAACCTTTTTTTCCATCAACACCACACAACAGCCACTGCACATCGAGCCGTTTAGAGGGTTTACACCGAAATACCTCCACTTCTGTCTCCAGAGGAATTTGTCCATCACAAAACTCAGTCACAGTCTTCTCATTGTTTGACTGCTACTCACTGTTCCAACGCTGCTAGGCTCTTACTCGCTGCACTCACTTTAATCTTACCCTCTGAGAAATGTCTCCTAAAGGAACGGTGCAGGAGCAAAAACTTGGCAAAGACATGGTGCATTTCAAACAAACAGGGGTGTCGCTCAAGGCAAAACGAGGTGCGGTAATACAAGTGTAGGATTATAATGGGTTATAAATAGATCCTGTTTGAGGTCTAATTGCTAAAATTGGATCACATGGGAACAAGCCAAAGTCAGCTTCCAATAGAGCCATTCATCCACTGTATGTCCTGACCTTTAAACTGACAACTGAAAGGTTGTGTTGATTGAGCGAAAGGATTGGGAAACAGTTGCAAGAATGCACTGTAAAAATAGTCTTTCTCTTGTTCATATTGAACTTGATGAGAGGATATCAAAGTCAAACACATGTAATAGTCACCAGTTAAAAAACTTAACTTTTGGCCATGAAATTAAAACCTCAAAATCATGAAGAGTTAGTTTATTTTAACTCAGGTTGTACAGTCCACCTAAGTCTTACGACATTTCTCAATGTGACACTTGTTACAGCATGTTCTAACATCTGCAAGACACATATTCAGACTTAACAGTGAGTTTGTTGCAGTGCAGTTACAAATACTAAAAGGTTGCACAGTGTGGCTTTAAATACAATATTTTAGAACAAATGCAGGGTGATGAAATTGCACTCCCACACACTCCATACTGTAGCCTGTTTGGGTTGCATTACTGCTAATCCAATTGCGTTCAGGGCTGTAGATTAAACACACAGGCCCTATACAAGGGTGTAACTATGGCAACCCACGTTTCCTTTTGATCAGAGATTTTTATCAATAACATAGCTAAGTGTCAGTAATCGAACACCACCTAAAATATGTGACGCAATCATGGACCGGCTCCTTTAAATGGCTCTGTCACCATGGTAACAGGGTAGACCCTAATGGATTTGTTTTCTGAATGAACTGTTACAGCTTCTATGAATAGTAACAACTACATCCCTCTGTTTCCACATGTTTTTGCATTTTTGTCTTTAAACCCCTCCCAGTCTGCTCTGATTGGTCCGAGGGATGCTACGTTATATGGGCCTCGTGTTGTACTTAAGCCTCCTTGACATTGTGCAATTTTGTGCAATCACTGACAAGTTATAAATGAGTTATGGCATATAGCTAGTCTTAGTTGTTTGCACAGTAAAAGCCTCATCTGCTCAGTGCTGCTGTAACCGACACAGGGGTTAGCGCGACACCTATGTAAACAAACACATAGTAACAATAACATAACTTAAGATCACGTGTGTCACGATCACAATCACACCGTGTTTCTATTTTGTTTCTTTTTTTCTCTTAGCAAATAAAAAACACTCAAGTTGAAACTCGCTGATGCTGCGTGTTTTTGTCCAGAGCTCGGTCATAGCCTTTGATGCGTGGTTTATGAGATAGTCGGTTGTAGACACATGAAGGCACACAGTGTGACTTTAGCACATTGTGTTACTGATCTACCTCACGATGTAACAAGAAGTGAAGCCAAATGTTCAGCTCGGAGTGAAGCGAAAGAGGATTAACATGACATAAAGCACAATAAGAGACATAAATGCATCACAGAGAGAGGTGCCTGAAGACACAGTTACTGAGGAAGCCTTTTTGAGATTTGATTTGTAGGAAAATAGAGAAAGAAATAGGAATGTGTTTTTGAAAATGAACACAACAAACCTCATTATCATAGTCCTCAAAAGAGACTCGAGTGTGAGTTGTCTCCTGCCGTATTTTTATCACTGAACCATTCATTTGACATCATTAGCTGTGAGTCACTTGGAGGATGAATCATGTTTCAACATTTTGAGAGGCGTTAAAACTAGCACATGAAAATGAGTAAAGTTTTGTTTTCTTATTTTATCATTTACCTTCTACTGTTTCTCCATCTTAAGACATACAGTATAACTATGCGTTGCCACTTCTAAAACCAGCCTGTTTTCTGTCGTCTGCTCTGCGTTACACTTTTGTTCACCTCGTCAGCTGCTGTGGGGGGGGTGCCAGGCAGACACATAATAAAAAATAAATAAAAAAACACCAGTGGGTTGGAGAGGAAAATCTAATAAAGCCACTTATTCACATCTAAATGTTGCAAATATGACTTTAGTGAATAACACGGCCATTATCCAGGAGCAATGTTTAAGAGGCATTTTAACGACCACAGCTCATCCACCGCGTGAATGTGAGGGAATAGGGCTTATGTGTTCCTGTAATATGTAATAAAACTATGAAATATGTTCATTATGTGTCTGGTAATTGGCTGCTGAGATTCAAGGTAAAAGGGTGAAGTCACGGCTCGGAGAAGACGGATACTGAAGAAAATATGAGAATAAGCACTAATAACCTGAGTCATTACTGGGTTTGACACTAATATACGTATACTATGTCCTAAACAAAGAAAGTACATGGGTGTAAAACAGCATCTAGACAATAAACAGACAAAAGTGTGGATATATTTAACCACAGCTACCATTTAGAAATAACATGTGGAAGATCAACATGGTGACTAGTCATGCAAGGACAATTTATAACCACTTATTTAAAGGAAAAGTTCAAGAAAGTAAAGGTTAGTGGCCTACACCAAGCTGTCAGTCAAAATAATCAATACTGCAAAGTCAAAGAGTAATATCTATACAGTTATTTTTGGAAATTCTGCTTTAATTTAGTTTGACCATTTTGCAAAAATCATTAACAGATACTATTGAGATTTACAAAACACATTACATATCCGTTCCATATGGCATCAGGTAATGAAATGTTGGACCTCTGAGAACCCGGAAAAATCAAATAAAGACAAAAAAGCAAAAACGAAACATGACTGGTACTCCAACTTAAAGAGTAAAAACACACAGAGGTTTTGTTGCATGCATTTTTGTTATGTGCTATGAGAAAAAAAATGTTTTAGCTGTTGGTCTACAGCTCCTGTCCACTATTCCTGCAGTGGCATAAATAGAGAAAAGGTTAGCAAAGTGAAATGCAGCGTGATAATAATTAGCCATAAGAATATGTGCATTGACTGGAGCCTATCCCAGCAGAATATGTGCATTTTGGAATCAAAGTAAATTGTAATGTACTTGGTCTATTGTTTATGTTGTGCTTATTTGAATGGTTCTCAAATGGTTTACCTGGTTAGATAAAAAATAAGAAGTATTATATTACCAGAAATATTAACAAAGATTAAGTATAACCTTTTTATAACCTGAGCTTGGTTTTAACTTGCATGTCACTGACATTGATGGCAAACAAAATGAATTGCTGTTGCTTTAAACAACAAGCCTTCACATCTTATATTGGAAAAGATGAGTTTCAAATTCAAGTATTTCATAATCTGTCTGTTAAAATGTCAGGAATAGGAACTAAAAAAGACAACATGTATTTAATGCATCGAGTTTCTGACAGTATTTTACAAGCCACTTCACAATAAACGCATTGAAATGAAATCTGCCTGAACGTTGGCAGACATTTCACGCTTGTAAATTCATCACATCCGCCCACTTACTTCCACTTGACACACTGCACTTTGCTCCGAGACCCGGGCATATTGTACGTGTAACTAGAATATGACATTATAATACTTACTTATCTCAGCGTATGTGTGGTGATACTCTCACAAGTATCGAATCTCAGCCCTGTCTGATCCGATGAATCTATAAGTCCATTGTAGCCGAGGAGCTTTTTTTTTTTGCAGTAGGTTGAGTCATTGTTGGTGTCATCTCTCAGGTATGTGTGCAGGTTGTTGGAACAGGTTTGTAACTCGGCGTTTGGCAGCTGGGCCCGCGCTGGGCTGCAGGAGATTAATGAGCTGTCAGTGCCGAGGGGGAGGGCCTTAAGCGACGTCCTACCCCCGGTCGGAGCAGATAATTACTGCTGATCACCGCAGTGGAGCTGTGTGGAAGTGTAATGACTGTCTACCTGTCTGTCTCTCAGTGTGTGTAAAGGATGGAACTGGACAAGGTTTAAACACTGGTCTTCATCATTTATTATTATGAATCAAATGCTCCAATGACTTTTGGAAACTAATGAAAACTTTTAACATAGGTACATGACACTTTATATTGTTTAGATAATTGCACTTCCTGTTTTTAATGTAAAATGTAAGTCTTTTTTCTGGTAAAAGTGAATGGTGTGGCTTGGTGTGTGATGCATTTATTAGTGAGCAGGATACCAACATAACCAGTTTGTGCAATACAAACTTTGCAACTATTTTGTAGAAACTGAAAGTCATCAGATAAAAGATGGCGTTACATTTATTGCAATTTATTCATAAAATTATTTCAAATTGTGGTGTGACTATAAAGCGTAAGAAACGATTGTAATAATCTAGTCACAATGAGCTTAGAAAAAACATATCTCCTCCTCGCCGGGACTTAAGGCATTTCTTTTTCTTTACAGTTCTTGCATTTCATAAGCCTATGAAAAATGTTTTTTTCTATTTTGTTTGACTTTCATATGTTAGTTTAGGTTAATTCCGACCTCTTGTCAACTTCTCCACTTAATCACATTTACACAACCTGACTGTGTACCACATGACTGAAGCTTTGTGACAACATTTTCACATTTTTTAAATTATTTTTTTAGCATATTATAACTTGACAAGTGGAGAAAAAAAAGAGAAAAACTTGTCTTTAAACTTCGGGTGTCAAGATTTTTAGAAGAAAGTTTTTTTTGATAATGTCACTTGTTTTGGCTTAAATAAATTAACTGCACAACCTTGAGACATTCAGGACATTAAATAAAATGAGAGAAAGTGTTCTTCCTCTTACACTTGCAAAAACATCTGGATTGTAAATTCAATGAGACTGTGTTTAATATTTATAAAGATTTGTGTTTTTTCCAAAGCCTTAAGATCATCATAAACCAGTCCTGTTTGCTTGAAGAAACTGATGCTCTAAATCCACTGCGTGTTGTTTTCTTGTATTATTACTTGATTAACGCTCGGCTGTGGATCCCAAACTCATGTAATTGCCCAAACACAGAAGAAAGCGAGCATGTTTAATTAATAAAGCACATATTGGCGTTTATGTGAGACAAATGATACAAAGCTGTGGAGGAACTGTGCATATCTCCCCATCGCCGTCGGCCCGGAGCTGGAGCTGCACAGTCGACTCCCGCTCTGACTAATTACCCTGCACTTTGGTTGCCGTCCTTAATTACAGGAATGAATGTTTGTATATGAGTGGAGCAGCTGGTGAAGAGGCACACGATGTGCTCAGAGTTAATAATGCACCGAGGAGCTGCGAGCCAGGCAAGTGTTGAACTGATGACCCACTGCTCAAGTAAATACTGAGAAGAGATGGAGGAATGAAAACACACAGGCTTTGGGTTCAGTGCGCTTTGGTTCAAACTTTTGGAGTTGCCTCATTGGTATGAACCAGATTTTCAGGTGTGAAAAGTCTCCGCATGTCTCTGGGGGTGCTGGTGACACTTTGTTTAAAGAAGTACACAACAGTGATGATTTGTAGAAACAAAAGCAGTTTTTGCATATTCAGACTAAATACAGAAACAGATGAGTGAAGAAGCAAGTAAGGAATACAGAAACATATGGTTCAACCATACTGCAGACATACAGAGCGTGTTTTTCTTCACTCTTTTGGTTTTAGATAAATGCATTTTTATGCTGCAAAAGAAACAAATATAGTTTGAACAAAATCGTACATAAACTTTTTTTCAAAACCAAATTTCAGAAATTGTTTCCATTTTCTAAATTAAAATGGTTATTTAGGGTAATAGTTAATGAGATATGGCAGACTTACAAGGCATTATCATTTTAGTTTGATCCATTTGAATATGATTGTAAATGTTTAAGGCCTCTGAAAATACGGGGTATAGCCAGCAAAAGGAAGAAACTAGAACCATCATGATGGAATGTATTCGCTGGGTTCTGTTACGTATAACACAAGACTCAAACGCTCAACACAGAGAGGGTTCGGAACAAACTTTATTGAATAGTGAATATCAGACAGGAAGGAATCCGGACTGGAGCTGGAGGATAGGACTGGAGCCCTGGACCGGAGCTGGAACCAGTAGCAGAAACTGTAGGCAGGACCAGGAAGCATGAACAGGTAGATGGCTCAGGTTAGCAGGAATAGGTAGCAGAATCAGGGAACAGGAACAGGTATCAGGACCAGGAAGCAGGAACAGGTATCAGGACCAGGAAGCAGGAACAGGTATCAGGACCAGGAAGCAGGAACAGGTATCAGGACCACGAAGCAGGAACAGGTATCAGGACCAGGAAGCAGGAACAGGTATCAGGACCACGAAGCAGGAACAGGTATCAGGACCAGGAAGCAGGAACAGGTATCAGGACCAGGAAGCAGGAACAGGTATCAGGACCAGGAAGCAGGAACAGGTATCAGGACCAGGAAGCAGGAACAGGTATCAGGACCAGGAAGCAGGAACAGGTATCAGGACCAGGAAGCAGGAACAGGTATCAGGACCAGGAAGCAGGGACAGGTATCAGGACCAGGAAGCAGGAACAGGTATCAGGACCAGGAAGCAGGACAGGTATCAGGACCAGGAAGCAGGAACAGGTATCAGGACCAGGAAGCAGGAACAGGTAGCAGAATCAGGGAACAGGAACAGGTAGCTGGACCGGGTTAGCAGGAACAGGTAGCAGAATCAGGGAACAGGAACAGGTAGCTGGACCGGGTTAGCAGGAACAGGTAGCAGAATCAGGGAACAGGAACAGGTAGATAGCTCTTGTACTGCTGGCTCTGTGACAGGTTCATATAGAAAGTGTTATATAGAAAGCCATTTTGTTTTGTGGTTTCATTCGTGGTACGGCAGCAGTGCAGATAATAGAGTGTTAGCCAATAGGACAAAGGGATTCCAAAGACACCTCAGGATTTGGAGCTGCTACTGTGATGGGACTGTTCATTGGAAGAGTGAGATCCAGGAGTCCAGTGGAACTGATAGCATCCTAATAAGTTTGGGCACTAGGGATAACACTGCAGGAAAACCCTAAATTTCCCTACCAGACTATGTTTTACCTTATCTGGACAAGGTAAGCCTGCATTATAAGGTCCACCCATAGTTTCACACCTGAGTGACGTTTATAAGAGTTTAAAATTCTTAGAGGTGTTTGCTTGTGACTAAAGAAGAAAATAATAGTGTCTCCTAAAAGAAACCGTTTTTAAAGAGTTCAGTCACATCTCATTCAGACATAATTTTGGGAAGGTCTTGCTTTGTAAGGTCACACAGATAAACTATAAATACACATGAAATTAAACCAAATGTCACAGAAATACAGTACATATAAATGAATGTTTTATTGTAAACACAGAAAGGCTCAATTACAACAACACAATACCTCAGTGCTTTGTAAAAGTATGTAACAAGTAGCAGCTGAGATCTCCATTAAGTCAAAAGTGTTTGAAGTGAAACCAAACTAACCTTAACCCAACATAAGAGACAAATACAGTTCAATGGTTTACAAGCACAGACAGTACAATAAGTGCAGTAAAGAAAAGCTAATAGGGAAAACCCAAACAACTGCAGATATAATCCATCACTCGACACATGTCGTCTTTCAAGTGTGTGTCTGTGTGTGTGCACATAAAGAAGAGTCATTACACCGAGGCACCACACCAGACCTTGGTTCTTCTGGGCTGATGTATGAAAGCTTTTAAAACCAATGTAGCTGAAAGGTGCTTAGTTTGGAGCAGTGGATGTAAACACTTATGTAAAGATGTATTTATTCCAAATGTATTCCTAGTTTATAATCATGCGTGTAATATCTAAATGAAATAAAGCTATTTAAACCACTTAAGGCTGTCATAAGAGAGTAAACATTACCATTAGCACGATATATACATGATATAATTCCAACCAAAGCTTTTGATGGTTTCTGTCAAAGATATAAAAACAATACGATAAGTCGTAACAGCTCAACTCCTGATTTAAACATCTTTGCCACAGTTCACAGTAAAGTGGGTGGTTTGGATTCTTGAGTACAGCCTTGATTTTGTTCACTTGCTCTTCTCTGAGACAGGCTAGACTGTCCAGTTCCAGTCCAACAACATGTTTTGCGATCAGCTTGTTTAGTCTGTTTTCCGCACCAGCCTTGATGCCACCACTGCAATCACACAAATACAAAGAATAGTGCACTCTCTCCACAGACCGAGCATTGTCTTTATCTGGGTGCTTTCCTGTGTGTGACTCTGACCAGTGGGAATTTTATCTTTATTTCTACCACGACTTGTTCTGTGGAGCGCTAGCAGACAGCAGTTGTCTCATATATATATTTGTTTTTCACAGTGTAGGTTAAGTTATTAATAATACGTTACAAACAGATATCTGCACAGCCTCTGCCAGTTCACAGTCAACTGTAAGAGGCTAATTTCACTTCATTAATTCTCCCACAGAAATTAGCCGTCCCGGGTCTGTTTGTGTGTAACTGGGTGTAGTCTGAATGTGTGTGTGGTGTATTATCGTTGGCGACTGAAGAGCTACATTATTGTTTTTTTAAAAAAGCACCAGCCGTCGTTTAAGGACTCGAGGCGTCACATTGCTTTCAAGTGCAACAGGCACAGACTCGCAAAAAATATGTAATTACCAATGTTAACTCTCTTAACAGGCGGAATTAAGTGTTTTCTGTCTGCTGTGGCTCTAATGGGGGCTGTAAAAGGGGTTCAGGGAATTGTGGATTTACACATGCAATTACAATCTGCGATCTGTGACGGCATTTATTCACAGAGAAGCCCTTAAGTGTTAAACACACTTGAAGTCTTTAAGGCTTGATGTAAGAAAAACATACAAGTATAATTAAACATTATTCAGCATATTGGGAGTTATAAACAGTTTCATTACACAGCAAGACAGATATTTTCCCATTAAAACAAATTGCTTAGGGCAACACGATAGACTACACAAGACCGTTTCACTTTACACCCTCTACTAAACTTTTATTCTTATTTAAACCTTATTTATTTAAAGTTTACTTTAAGGACAGCTTTCACACTGTTGTATATGTAACCTAAGAAATAAAGAAGCTTTTTAAAATAAACAATTTAAATGATCCTTGAGCCTGAGGAGTAATTCTCAGATCAGATTTGCCCCAGAAACTCAAAGGTTGTGGAGTTTCTCCTACAGAAGAAAATACAACATTGCAACCAGGAAGCAGGAACGGGTTTCCTGTCTCTTTATGCGCTTGTCCTTGCCTCTCAGTGCCACTCGAATTTGCAAATACCTCAATCATCTTATGATCCAGTGACCATTTTTGTAAAATCCCGCCAAAAGAAAACTTTACTTGGAGCAGAAAAGTTGGACGTTTAACCTAACCCTGAGCGTAGAAATGCTCTGTCTTTTTATTTTAGAATAGACTGATGTACCGCTTTTAACAACAATATCAATTTCTTTAAGAGTCCATCCATTTCTTCAACATAAAGAGATATAAAAAAAAGTGTAAACACTATTTTAACAGTATGCCAACTTAAAATAACAATTTGAAAATACTGACTACAAATAATAACATTTAACATTTTCCACAGAATACGTTCTATAGCTCATCAAGCGTTTAAGAGATGTTTAATAAGTTGATGAAGAGGCTCTGTCTTCTTTATTTCAAGTTTATGTAAGTTTTTTTTATTATTATTATTATTTTTTTTAATAAAAAGTGCAGTGGCTTTAACAAAGAAATATTGTGGTTAAAGGTTATAGCAAACTTTAAAAAAAAATATTCTTTTATTAGCAACATATGTTTTTGTCATATCCTCACTTGCCTCTTGTTTTGACCTCAGTGTTTATTAAAGTCTGTATACAGCTACGACAGCCGACAGTGCAGTTAGAAAAGTACTTTTATAGTTTATGAACAGGTCAAATGAATAAATACGAGTACAAGAGTCTCCATTACCAGTGAGGACCGAGTTCTGGTTTAAGAATCTGGACGACCTTGCTGAGCTGCCATAAGAAAAAAATACACCAAAACATTTATAGATTCATAAAACATAAAACGACTTATCCAGCACTGGGTGTGAAATCTCTTGTTTGTATGGATAATGGAGATAAGTATGAATCACCATGACGTCCTGCTGGAGCCTGTTCAGTCAGTGCTAAATAAATACAGACTGTGTGAACTGTACGTCTAGTTCATTACCTCGGCCAAGAGGGTTATGTAAATCTGTCAGCAGCTTGTGCAAAAGCTACTGCTCCAAATTACAACATATCTGAAGGGTGGAGCAACTATACATTTCTGTGTGTTTTATTTTAGTCCCCTTAATAACACAGGACCGCCCCAGGCAAATTTTAAATCTGTACCAAACCAGTGGCACCGACAAAAACAAGGTAAACATGGGCTGCAATTTGTGGCTTGTCTGTGGTTTTAATGACAATGTGAAATAAAGATGTATGAATTATATAATAACTGCAATAATGTGTTTGTTATTTTTGCATTAAGTCGAAACATGTTTTCATATTTACACCATTTTCTGGATATTACATTTTTAATAATTCAAAGACAAGTTTTCTATCGAGAGCTTTACTCTCTTAAAGAATGCTTGTTGTTGTTTAGATGGAAGCCACAAAACCATGTCCTTTAAGCAACACTGTGTTACTTTTAATTTCAATATTAGCCTTGAGTTCATTTATTCATTGTGGTTTGACAGATATTCCACTATGTAAGTATGAAAAGCAGGGCCCACTACTATCTCATAAAAATATTTATATATCATGCCAGAACCAGATTCATCAACACAAATTTACATCAGAACATGAATAGAGAAGACATTTATTGCAAAGTAACTCTCAGTCTCATGAGAGTTTTTTGCTGATACATCCCCCCAAAAAGTTACGTGTTAAACTAAAAATAGCCTCATTTTCACTCTCCTGGGAGATTGGTCTTAATCTCTGCCACGTACAGAATATCCCATCTCAGTCATTTAAGGTCAAGAGACAAAAGGAGATTGAATACCATCTTGTATGGGTTGCTTGGTTTGTACAAAATACTCATATAATAATAATACATATTAAGCTATTTACACACAAAAAGAACTCAAAGAAGGACTACCTGAAACTGATGAGAGCACATGGCTAATTTACGTAAATAAACACAAGTGTAAACAGGTGTTTGAAAACTAAAATGTTCAAATAAAAAAGGTCTTTTGGTTTTATGTCTTCTACCAGTTTATATGATGGTCCATTGTTGGCCAATGTGCAGCTCTGTGTTCAGCCTGAAGCCTCTGGTGGTGAATAATAATAGTTTAACCTCCTATTTGCAGCCCACCTCCTGATAACTGAAGTGGTTTTGAGGTTGGCTGACCCACCTGCTGCACGTGGGTTCATTATTTAGCACCTGGACAACACAAACACACATTGGCTCCAGCTCTTCACACCGAGCCTGAGGAATTATGGAGAGAGATGGAGGAGACGGCAGGAGAGCCACGCCCCCTGAGGTGACGGGACGAGGTCAAATAAGCAAAGACATCAGTCACAGCTGGTCACTGTCAGATGTGAAATACCAGCCCTGAAATAATTAGCACAACGGTGAGTGTTTGGAGCATTTTTACATTTCATTTAGACACAGTTTAATTTTATCTAAAGTGTGAGATGCTTGTTGTTTAAATAAGATGTCTGACTAAGCTTTTTTTTTCTCTTCAAGACTGTAGAAAAGGTTAAAGCATGTTGACTTAATTTTCAAGGTTGAAAGAAGCCTTTGCTTTTACGTTTCCCTTAAGATGACCTGGATGACTGAGAATCTTCACAGACATGTTGCTATTTTCAAGACTGTATTTATTTATGCTTAAAATGACAATCTTGATGTTTAACCGTGCTTCCTGTTACAAAGTAATACAGCCACTACATATTTTTTGCCTTTCATATCCAAACAAAGTTTTTCTGTGTTAGAGCCATACTTGAAAAGACCAAGAAACTGTCTATGTTTTCTTCATCAGTGTTGGTTGTGTCACACAAATGTAGTTTCTCTAAGATTTAATTTGGTATAGCGCCTGCTGCCAGAGTTTCTGTAAAGTATTGTAGTATTAAGTAAAAGACACAGAGGGCAGACAGGTTAAGGATGTAGCTCAGAGTCAGAATAAAGTCCATCTTTGGTTAGTTCTGCTCTATCGCTTCAGTAAATCCACCAGGACCGAAACCTAAAACATGCAGGGTTTAGAGCCTGACTCTAACACCCCTTCCTCAAAGATCTTTTTCGTCTTAAGCGTTCGGCAGCAACAGGCCCAAGCTAACAGGCGTCTCTCAGCACTTAACCGAGCAGTTGTACAAACACGCTCAGCCCCAGCGCCAGTCAACTCCCTTTGGCTTTTTTCTGACCGGGACCGGGGGCAGATCTGGCAGAGGTGAAAGAAGGGAGATTATCGACCAAGGCTTTAATCGTGTTTCTGAGGCCTGGTCTTTTCAAAGGAGGAGGTCTAGTCTGAAGTGTGGGACTCCTGTCAAAACAAACGCTCGTGAGAATGCAAGGCCCAGCGATCGGAGGCTGAAGGGGGAGGGAAAAATCCAACCCGCAAGACTAACAGTGGCAGGATACAAGGAGTAACAGATCAGAGGAGATTACGCTCACTATTCAGGAAGATGAAACAGAATTAGAGACATATACTGGGCTGATTAAATGAATTACCAGCAAATATCTTAAAGGGATATTCTGGGATGTGTGTGTGTTGCTTGTATATAGTTGCACATGCTGACATTCTGAAGGCACTGGGCAGGCAGTTGTGTCAAGAAAAAAGCACATTTGCAACAAAAAGCCTGTTTATATGGTGATAGAGACTGCTCACAGCTGTTAATCTCTCAGCCTGGCCAGTCCTCCATAGACAAACTAATAAACAAGCACCATATTCGTTACATAAAATGTCTAAAGCCACTTATAATCAGCCTTCAAGTTTTTGTCTTCAAATACATACAAGAAATATGTTCTGAATTTGGGCAGCATTACCAACAACACTGACAGGGATCGAGCCATAAACCTTATCAGCGTCTAGTTTTACACACATCTAGATTATCAAGATTATTATATTTCCCTTTCACAGTGACCAGTGTGGGGAAGTCACACTGAACACGCTCCACTGTAGTCTTAGGGAGTTGTTTTGTGTGTGTTTTTAATATGGCATACACACTTCCTGTATTTTCTGGAGGAGTTCAAATAAAACATTAAAAGTGTCACTGGCCTAGCCTTTACCTTTAAGGTGATTAAATTGTGGGACGTCTTTGTGATGACGTAGGTCCTGTTACTGCTCCATGCAAAGTGTACTTTATAGCTTGGTAAGTCAGTCACTGTTTAGTCTTGCCATTTAAAAGGTTATGCTTCATAGTTGATGCATAACTACACTAATAGACAGGAGTACAAGCATAAAACTAATCAAGCTGTATATTGTGTTTCTGAAGGATTTAAGTTTCTGAGGTTGAAGTGAAGTTTTTACCTCACATTGATCAAAGACACCAGACTGGGAACTATCAGAATTTAAGCTTGTGAAACATGTGAGTTTCTAGTTTGGTGCTGCTGTATTCTCTTTGTTTGGTCTTGTCATTAAAAGACAAAGTTATGCAATGAAACAAAAGGCAATCATCAAGAGTTACGATAGACATGTTTTAAAAAGACAGGTGTTTTTCTGCCATGTGGCACAGTTATTTTGTTCACTTCCTGTCTCTTTACTGAGTATCATTGCAGATCTGATTCCCTTCCAAAGATGTTTCAGAAATGACTTGACACTTTTAACTGTGAGGTTCAATAAACAGCACGCGGCACAAGAACAAATGCTCACAGAGTCCTGTCAATCAACTGAGCAGTGTAAACAGATTAATTAATCACATTTCACGCCCATACAGTCACAAATGAGAACACACCTCTAGAGACCAAGGCTGCCTTTTGTAGCAGGCTGTAAACATGTTTATTTCACTCGGAAAACATGTTTTTGTCACTTGAAAAGGAGAATCTGTGGGTTTTCACATTTCCAGTTAACTGCTTCCCATAAACCTGTGTACTTTGTACAAACCAAAGGGCTTCACAAAAATGCAAAAAACATTCACACAACATACAACCATAATATGTTTTTAAATAATTAAATTATGTTAGAGGATGAAAATCAATAAAAACATACAAAAGCAAGGGGCAATAATACACTGCCCAGCCCAAATAAAAGTCCCACACTCATTCAGTACATTCAGGTGGTCAGCTGACCTCATTCTTTGGGCACACAACTGCAGCAGCCCCAGATCATAGCACTGCCCCACAGGCTTGTACGTTCGGCACTAGGCTCCTCTCATCCTACCCTGATGATATCCATGACTTTTTGTTCTGATTAGCCTCACTGACAAAAGGCTACACATCAGTTGACTTCCCTTCACGTACTTTCACTAATAAACTCAGCCGTGAGTTCGGCCTTCGTTTTTTTTTTTTTTTATGATTGGATTTCACCAAATGGTTAATTGATTGCCAATCACGTTTATTCAAAGATTGTCTCTAACTTGAAGATGATGGTTCCCCACTATTCTTTGAGTTTTTAATAATCCATTGGACAGTTAACCCAGACTACTCAAACTTAACCCAGTTTGAGTAGTCTCATCGATCTCCATACATGTTTTTCTTTGCTTGATGCCTGCCAACAATCTGACCCTTTCGTAACAGACTAATATTATTTCCATGACCACTTGGTTGAAATGAAAAACTACTCACTGCATCAGTTAGAGTTAAATAACTTGTTGCCAGCTTTCTTTTGGACGGGCTGTGTATATATTGAGCTATTTTTCTTTTGCTAGCTAAGCCCCGCGGCAAGAGAAGGAAGCGGGGATTGAGGGCTGGCGTCGGGGCCAGGCTGAGAAAACACCGTGGGCAACTACCAAGTCCGAGCGGCTCCGGATCTGTCTGGGACGAGCGGTGCCTGCGGTCGGTTCCGGTCCGTGAATCTGGCGGGAACTCGTCCGGTGCGTCTCCGTCCCTCCAATCTGACCGGATTTTTCCGATTCGGCGGCTCCGACACTTCCCTCCACGTGAGCGGGTCCTGTGTCCTGTTACATGCCGGGTGGTCAATAGTGACCACGTCCTGTCACCGCTGCGCTGCCCTGATGGTCAGCGCGCACCGGCCTTGGATCTGGCACAGCCGACTCGGATTGCTCTGCTCAACGCTCGCTCCATTGCAAACAAGGCCTTCTTCCTCAGCGAGTTATTCTCAAAGGAACGCCTTGACTTTATGTTTTTAACAGAGACCTGGCAGCGTGAAATGGAGTACACTCATCTGAACGAGCTGTGCCCTCCGAACTGTTCTGTGTTTGGGACACCGCGGGTCTCGCGGCGAGGAGGCGGACTCGCACTCGTGTACCGGGACTGTTTCTGCTGCAGGTTGATAAACCCAGACTCTTTCGACTCCTTTGAGATGCAGATGACTAAGGTTGGCAACAATGACTCATTTTATTGCATTTTAATTTACCGACCTCCTGGTCCTGGACGCTTGTTTTTAGAGGATTTCTCTGAATTTTTATCTTCAATTATCAAACTTGATAATGTTCTGATACTCGGGATTTTAACCTCCATATCGACGATGCTTCGTGTAATCTGGCATCTGAGTTTTTAACACTCACTGAAGCATTTCATTTTAAGCAGCATGTCTCTGGTCCTACACACACCAAAGGCCACACTTTGGACCTTGTTTTCTCTTTAGGCCTGAACATTGACCAGTTGAGTGTTACAGACACTAATGTGACAGACCACTGCTGTATATCTTTTAACTTGCATTCCAGTGTGGACTATCTTCCTTCCAAACTGATGTCACAAAGACGCATCATAAATGGATCCACAGCTGAGAAATTTTTGAAGTCATTTGACCCGATCGTTTTTGATGGCTGTAGTGAGCCTGAATCTTTTATGCAGTCTTTTAATAAGCACTGTTTGTCTGTTTTAAATAAGGTTGCTCCGCTAAAAGTAAGCACACCACGCCTAAAAATCCCTGCCCTTGGATAAATGAGGAAATCTTATCTTGTAGGAGAAACTGTCGAAAAACAGAACGTTTGTGGAAATGCACAAGTTTGGAAGTCCACAGACTGCACTTGAAGGAGCTCATCATGTCACTAAATGATATAATAAAACAGGCCAGGTCTGCATATTTCTCTAATCTTGTTGTTCTGAACAAGAAAAATCCTAAAGTCCTGTTTGACACAATATCAAGAATTGTCTCTCCTTTAGCTCCTCATTTACCAGTCCACTCAAAGTCTGACTGCAACAGGTTTTTACATTCCTTTGTGAATAAGGTACATGATATACGAGCTTCTATAAACCCATCCTCTGTCCACACATCCTGGGGTTTATCTCCTCAGTGCTCTTGGTCCACCTTCTCACCTGTCACTGAAGAGGATATCAAGGGTCTACTAAAAAAAGTGAAACCATCATCAAGCCCTCTGGATGTAATGCCAGCTTCGTTGCTTTTAAATGTATTTGATTTAGTTGGTCCTTATGTTGTTAAACTGATCAACCTTTCTCTTTTAACTGGTTCTGTGCCCAGCTCTTTTAAACAAGCGGTCGTCAGCCCCATTCTGAAGAAGCCCAATTTGGATTCTTTTGAACCAAACAACTACAGGCCAATCTCTAAATTGCCTTTTTATCTAAAATCCTGGAGAGAGTGGTGGCGGAGCAGCTGACTGCGTTTCTTAATGAAATTAATGTTATAGACAAATTTCAGTCAGGCTTCCGAAAATGTCATTCAACAGAGACTGCCCTGCTGAGGATATCAAATGACATTATGATGGCAGCTGACTCTGGGCAGTACTCAGTCTTGATCTTACTGGATTTATCGTCTGCTTTTGATACTCTGGACCATAATATATTGTTAAAGCGTCTGCAATATGAAATGGGTTTCTCTGGATCAGTTCTAAAGTGGTTTTCCTCTTACCTGAGTGACAGATCATTTTGTGTCTGTATTAACAATATTCTGTCTGAAATGACCCTCTGTCATATGGAGTTCCTCAGGGCTCAGTCTTAGGTCCTCTTTTGTTTTTATTGTACATATGCCCTCTTAGTGAAATATTTCATGGTTTTAAAAATGTGTCTTATCACTTTTATGCTGATGACATTCAGTTGTACTGTTCTTTTAAAGACTCTGAGTTTTATAAACTTACTGAATTGTTGAACTGCTTGACTTGCTTAAAGAACTGGTTATGCAATAACTACCTACAGCTAAATACAAAAAGACTGAAACTTTAATCTTTGCACCTGACCAAAAATACTTCAAATCAAACAACACCTTGGTTCCCTGGGTTCTTCCGTCCAGTCGAGCCTCAGAAACCTTGGTGTTCTGTTTGACCAATCTATGTCTCTGGACAGTCATTCTAGACAGTTGGTCAAAAACTGTTTTTATCATCTAAGAAACATTTCTAAATTGAGAGTGTTATTGTCTAAATCTAACTTGGAGATGATTATTCATGCTTTTATTTCTTCTCGTCTTGATTATTGTAATTCTCTTTTTATTTGTTTCAACAAATTGTCTCTGGTCGGCTTCAAATGGTGCAAAATGCTGCAGCCAGGCTTTTAACTGGAACCAACAGAAGGGCTCACATTTCACCGGTTTTAGCTTCACTTCATTGGCTTCCAGTCAAATTCAGGATTGATTTTAAAATTTTAGTCTTGACTTTTAGAGCTCTACATGGACAGGCCCCCCAGTACATCACTGACCTGCTGACCCCTTACTCCTCCTCACGCACTCTTCGGTCTTCAGGTCAAAACCTTTTAATGGTCCCCAAAACACGTTTGAAAACCCGGGGTGACCGGTCTTTCCAAACAGTCGCCCCAGACTCTGGAACACCCTGCCCCTGTCACTGCGAGTGGATATTTCTGTTGATTCTTTTAAAAAGCAGCTGAAGACACTTTTATTTAAACAAGCTTTTAGTTGATTGGGCTTTTTATGTTTCAATATTCTGTGGTTTTAATTTTTTTTTTTTTTTTCTCTAAGTTTTATTGTTTTTTATTGCACTTTGTAAAGCACTTTGTGATTTATATCTGTGAAAGGTGCTATATAAATAAAATTTACTTACTTACTTACTAAAGTATCAAGAGAGAACATCAGACAACACTGTCTTGGACCACAACTGTCAAAAGCAGCATCACATACATTTTCTTCCCACTGTTTCTAGAGACTTCATGGAAACTAGCAAAAGATGATCACATTGTTATTAAGATTGTAGAATAAATAAATAAAAACCATTAAGGTCCATGTCCATTTAGTGCATTGTTGTAGTTGTCAGTAAAGCTATTTAAATCAGTCTTAAGAGTCTAAGACAACAAATGTGATGAGGAAGAGTCTGATGTGTTTGTGAAGATTGTTTTTCCAAAGGTAAAACCCGAGCCACAAGAGGTCACAAGCCAGTGTACCTTTGTGCCAGTCCCAAGCCCAGATAAGGAGACATCAGGAAAATCATCCCACACAAAAACCTATTCCAAACCAAAAATGTGGACCACTAGATGATTTGCTGGAGCGAGCTCTAAAAGGCATATTCAAAAGAAATGATCATGTTTGTTTAACATTTGAGAAGGTAACTCTTACAAGCAGAGTTATCTTCTCAAATGCCAGCAATGCATCCAAACAGCTACATGCAGCGCACATACATTACAAGCATGTCGATGTCATGTAAGTGTGAAAATACAGATTCAGCCTCAGACATATAACATTTCAATCCAACTACATTTTTCATATCTTGGAAAAAAGGTTTTGTTCTAGTTACTTGTTGACCCTGAAGCCATCTTGTTTTGTTAACATTATCAAAAGCAAAAAAAAAAAGGCATATTCAAGGTACATGTGAAGAAAGATGTTTTTTTTTTTCATTCCTATGTCACTCAACTCCAACAAGGAATCTGTGTATTTTGTAGAAACCTCTGTTGCTGGAGCTAAAGTGCTCTCAAAGCTCTTTCTATTACAGCTGGTTATTTGCGGTGGTCTATTTTGGATGCGACCTATTTAAGAGTGATGCGAGTGTGTTTGCGCAGTCCTCTAACCCCCGCTGAAACACTCAGGTTACTGTGCTGCAGTAATTACGCTTGCTGCTTTTAGCTGTCATAACACTCTCTATTTGGGCTCGTGAAAAACAGGCGAAGGGTTTCACGGCAAAACAAAACCGTTAACCAGACATAGTAACCCGTGTTTAAGTGCAGAGGCTGGCTGCATGCTCACAGCAGGAGGCCCCAGAATGAAAGAGGGCAGCCGTCCACTCCTCCAGACAATAAAAGAACATGAGGACGAGATAAATATATATTTTAGTGAAGCGGGACAGGGAGGAGACAGAAGGGGAGGGTGAACGGATGGACTTTGACTTTGAACTCAATCTCAAAGAATGTTTGTGAGCATTGTTTATCACTTTTTAGATCGTGAGAGGCAGACAAAGCCAGGCAAACATATGGACTGTCCACCATAAGATTGGTTAGAACCCAAATCCTAGAAAAGTTTTCTGTCCTAAATGCACATATTAAATATATTGACAGTTGTCTTATTTTGTATAATCTACACATTAAAAAGCATTTTGTTCTCTATAGCAAGTGGTTCTATATATTAATCATGTTCAGGGATAGCATCTGAAATAAAGTTCTTGGTGGCATCTGGTGGTGTCATTGTAGGTTGTTTCTCCAGCCTGTGAGCACACACAAAGTTGTAAAGAAAAACATCTGAAATAATGAGTTAACCCTTTAAAACTGTCTCTGCTCAGAAAGGATCATCTCTGTAACTACAAGGTGTATTTCAAACATTCAGGTGTCAAAATGAAGGAGGCACTTATGAAAGTTCTTAGAAGGGAAATTCTGAATGTGCATGTTACAGTTTCAGAATAAATCAAGATGGAAAACAGCAAAACAAACCCAAAAACATTTCCACCTTAAAAAAAAAACATATTTGGATGAATATCTCTTTAAATGAAGGAAGGTGCAGCTCAAACACTATTTCAAATCACAGCCATGGTCAAATGGTCAGAGTTTGGCACAGTTTGGCACCACCTGTCTTTGTTTGCTTGCTGTTTGGTCTTAGATGTGAGTGTAGCTGAGTCTCCGATGGTCAGTTTGATGTGCTGCTTGGCCATATTAGGCTTGGGGGGGGGGGGCTCTCGGGCTTAAGCTCTCGGGCTTAACGGGTTACATTTTAAAATCTTCATAATCTATTAAGACCCAATGTGTTTCTAATCTGAGTGCTTAATTTTTCCACTCTGGTAAGCTGCCAAAAATGTTATATTTTGTCCAAAATAGGCAAAAGCTTACTTCAAATGTACAACTTTTTACACAATACCCTTTCAAGAAAATGTAAGTCTTCTGGTTCGGTTTTGGTGTAGGGAAAGGTTTAAATGTGTTTTTGGAGCAGAACTCCTGATGAGTGTGGGCTGGATTGCGGTGGTTTATCCAGGCCACTGCTGGAGTCCACAGAGGTGTTATTACCTCCTCGCTGCAGACCGGGCTGTTTACAGATGATGGATGATACCAGGTTCTGACCCAGCTTTGACTCAGCATTTGTGAGTCACAAGTGTGCACCGCAGGAGTATTACAGATCCAATAATAGTCATGGAGAATAGTTTTTAATGTAACAGACATCATTTAAGACATTATTAATGGGGGAAGTAACACACATTAAGTTAAGTCTCAGGCCTTGTGCAGAATACGAATAGAAAATTTAAACCCTCCAAATGTCATGTACAGTTGGGTGTATAATATATGTTATATGTTGGGTTTAAAGAAACAAGGCAGTCTGACGCCCTGGTTGGACTCTTCATGGCTTATTTTGTGGTCTTTCGGGACCTTTTTCCAGGGACACATAAAGAACCATAGAGGGTCTTACCTCTTTAGTCCCCCCCTGCAGCAAACCCCACACTTATTGTTTTGATTTTCTTTTTCGGTGCATTAAAGCCCCATATCCAGCCAGTTATAAGACCAACCTCTGCTGTTTCCACGGCAACCACCAACCAGTGCCATCCCTAGGAGCCTCACCCACAAAGCAATATGAACATCCATACATGCAACTGTATGGATCTCCAATTAGGACAGGCCCCACTGTTAATCCCACTGTGTTGTTTTTCAGGTCGAATGATGAGGATTGTTTTAATGAGAGCGTTTTTATCATCAGCTGATGAAGCTCCATAATAAAGCACTAATTGTTTGAACGTTGGGTTTTATCAGTGTATCCAATTTGTGATAATGTGCAAAACCAAATCAACTGTTTGGCTCCTGAAAAAATGGGGAGAGCTGTGACAAACTCTGAGATTCAGAGGTTACATTAATGATCAAAGATAACAAATTGTGCTGTGAGAAAGGGAAGAGTAGTTTAGCCAGATCAACTGTGTAGGAATTACAGACAAAATGCTTGAATTGTATAACACCACCAGTTCTTTTTTAGCCATTGTAAATAATTACTGCGTACAACAGTATCCAGACTTATTAAATAGTAACATCTTTCACTAGAGTTCAATGAATAAAACACATGCTTTAAAGATTTCTAGACTGCTTATATCTGTTCAAAATACAAAGTCTAACAACAAATATAATCAAATATCTCCAATAATCAATTAATCAATGAACAAAGAACAACAGGATGAAAAAACACACTGCCCTTTTGACCTTTTCACCCCGGGGACAGGGCCGTGTGCAGCATTAACCCTGGATGGTTTCTGTATCTTTAGAACAGTCGGATCAAATGCGAGTACCGAGAAAATTGTCATTGCAAAAATTATAATTATTATGAGAATTTGTCACTGGTCAAAAAAACGCTTTTTTCTTTATCTGTAAAATGTTGCAGTGAGGTCTAAAACTTTTGCAGCAGAAATCTCACTTCCTGTGCTGGGGTTACGTTTAACTCAAAAGTGAATACATTTAGATTTATGTCTGTGGAAGTTCTCAATCATCCAGGACATAAAGGTTTAAACACAGGCATTTAAACAGTTTCTTCAAATTTAGATTTAAATCTTTTTTAATCATATTTTGCTGGTTCTTTCTGTATTTAGTAATAATATTAGTTATAATTTGTTGCCCTTAAGCTTAACCATAGGATTTTAAAACAAGAGCTATTTGATCAATTTTGGAAAATCTTGACAATTTAATAATAACCCCCCAAATAAACTGTGATTAATTTAAGGGAATTGTATTGCTTTGCTTTGAATATTGAATAATTACATTGGCTTTTTGGCTGCCAATCTGTCCTAAATGTGTTCAGGTGCTGTTCTACCTAAATATAATGATTAGATTAAGGTTGTCCAGATTCTCAAGACTCTGCAAAACAAGTCTGTGCATTAGTTCTAAAATACAGGATATAATACAATACAATAGAAGAAATGATTTATATATTTTAATATTTTTGTTGTTTCTTGTTGATTTTTCCATTTGTTATACAGTCGTTTGAAACATTTTATAGTTCCATTTGATGTGAGGCTGAGGTGAGCTCACATTTATAACCATCTTCATCTGTGCCATTATGTATTCATTATGTATCACATTGATTACATCTGACGTTGAAGGTTTCACATAAAAGGCTATATGTTTCATAAACTATAAATGGTTTACTGGTGATTTTGTTTGGTTGCTCCCTGCTGCTGTTATCATTAAGGTGGACCTACATTATAGGAGCTGTGTTTGTTAGCGGCACATGTGGCTTCTGTTACACCTCCCAACGGTGTCGTCTCTGCCACGAAAACACAGAAATCCTCTTGTTAGGACTTTGGGGTATTGGGCAGCATTATTGTGTGCTGTGTGCTTCCTGGAGGTTAATGCACAGGTTAATACACCTATAATGAAGCAATCCCACAGCAGACAGTACAAAACACAATGAAGTCATGTGACTGGTGTTTGCTGGAACAATGGGAATGCTGACATTATAGGAAAGACCGTACAGCGCCGCCCAATGTGTTTGATGGACAGGTTCGCTCTTAGCAACAAGCATTAAGACCTAATACAGCAAGACGTCGAGCCATTTATCGAGTAAAAAAAAATGGTATGGTGACAATCCTGTTTGTGGACTTCAGCTCAACGTTTCCCCACCATCTGTCAGTGAGTGACAGAAAACTGGAGATCCACTGACAATCACCACTTTAGGGATATGTCCTCTCTCCCTCCATATGACTGCACCTCTATGGACCCAACAGACACCACTGTTACTAGTCTAATCCAAGTCGGGGACGATTGTACAGACAGGAGGTGGAGCGGCTGATGTCCTGGTGTCCATCTGCCAGGAGATTCAGAACTATCCAGACACAAATCACAATAGGAACTGTTTCTTTTTACGAGTGCAATTAATCTTTTGAACTGTTGCATAAAGACCATGTAACACTGCAATAATGCACAGAACATGTATAATTGTATGGCTTTGCACTATATATGTATAGTAACTTACAGCTCACCTTAACACTGTCTGCATTGTATATGGTATATTGTAATTTATAATTATTGTATATAATGCTAAAAACAAAAGGTCATGTGTTTGTAGGTCGGCATCCACATCGTCAAACTAAAGAAAATGGCCCTAAACCCTAGATTTATATATAACAGCGTAATTGTTGTTCATTTTAACAGGTTTGACAACAATTGCGCTTGAACTGAGGTTGTTTTTTCAAGTAGCGCTGGCACTAGGGCACTTTTCCCACACGGCGGCCCATAAAGTGGAGAATGTCCCTAATCCAGGCCAGAGTTATGACATATGGTCAGTGGCTTAAGTGATCTAGGCCCATCTTAAGATGTAAGTGGAATGTGCGTCGCAAAGGGGAGCAGGAAGGTAAATAAAGCAGACAATGGGCGGCAGATATGGGAAGAAATTGACACAGCTGACCTCGGTGCTTAACTGATTAAAGTCGGTAACATCTCCCAGCTGTTTATCTAACAGCTCCTACTGACACTAAGAAAACTAAGAGCACTGTTACCTAATGCTTCAATCGATTTAAGTCCACGGTTAGAATACAACTTTTATGATAGTGTAAAGGAGAAGTAAGTGCTGTATTTGTACAGAAATATCAAAATAGGCAACAAGAGTTTGTAATGAGACTTTCGTATCCCATTTTTGTATGCAATCCCTTTTTATCTAATCACAAAAGAGAAATAAGAAAATATGTGCTTTTACGTGGTTCAAGAAGAATTCAACTTTACAGTAACCTCGTAGAGGTGGGTAGGTTAGGTTTCTGAACAGTGTTAGATTTCATTGGACATAAACTAAAACTGAAAAAAATGTTAGCCACTTACTCAACCACTTCTTTTAGCATCAGCGTGTAACTAATGTTTATTCATAACAAGACTTGAACCACACAATGTAAGCAAATTTGAAATGTCACAAACCTCCAAAACCTGATACTGTTTCTCACTGATACAGATCTGAGATAGAAAAACCTATTATTTATGGGCCATGTGTGACCCCTTTAGCCCTGGACAGGATCCGCGTCAGAAAAACGGATGGACGAACGAGTGCTGACTTCAAAGAGCAGCATGCTGTTCACAAGAGCAACACTCTGAGCTGATGTGCTGCATGTGTTGGCCTCTTCACCTCAAAGCCTGGTGATTACTCAGCCCCTGCATTTGTCAATACAGATCAATATTCAATAACCCAGACGGGGATAAAGGACAAACTACTGAGGAGACAAAAATAATAGGGCCAACCAGTGTCAACCAGTTAAATCTATTTGAACAATGAGAAAACTTACAGGTTTGAAATTGTTTTGCCCACTATTTCTTTGAGTGATTACAGATCCTTTTTTTTAGTTGAAATGCTGTGATTATGACAAAGTGAACAGACTCGTGCTGAGAAAACTGAGAGGTTTTGCACTTCCCTAATAGTGTTTCTCAATGTATTTAAAAATTATAAAATGGTGTCATGTGATATGCTTGGGGTTTTTATATCACTCCATGGGAAAGGCACGAGTATTTTATTTGCAGTGTGATATTTTTCCTCATTGGTGAGAACATGATTATGCTGTAAAGCCCAGGTTTTGACATAAAAAAACATGTTGAGAATATCCGCTGCACATATTGAGAACATCACATTCATTTAGTTTGAACAATTTCTTTAATCTGAATCAAGCATAAAAACCATTGGCAAGAAAATAAAAGGCAGTTTGGGACAGGAGCCCATGGAGAATGAGAGGGACTGGAGCTGAGTTTATCAACATTAAGCAATAGAAAAATGAGCCAAAGAGCAACTATATATGACTAAAATACAATGATTTAAAATGGACAAGAAAGCCTAAATTAGGCCACTGACAACAAGACAGATTATTTTATTAAAACCCAAAGCACTGTGGATCATAGACTAACTGCATTAGTAAAGGTACATTTCTCCAAACTTGTAACAACATTCAACCAGTTTTGTCACGATTGTCTGAATGAAACTAAACGATAAACAACCTGCAGCATAGCCTTCCTTTCTCCCACCACCTCCTCTTCACCAGTGTTTTCTGCAGATGTGACACAGATCTTTAAAGGCAGACTATAGGGTTTTGAACTCAGCTGCAGTGATGTTTTTTAAAGAAACGTCTCCAAGTGACAGCTCACTTCTCCTCAGAGTCTCACGCAGAACTGAGCAAAGTAGTATCAAAAAAGAAGTATGAATGCACAGTCACTTTGTTGAAGGGGGAGGAGTCAGTGGTAAAAGACTTGTAATTTGTGTTTTGCCAACAAAGAATGGCTAATCCTGCAGAAGCTCTGTCACAGCAGCTATTGTCTGTGTTTGTGAGGAAAGAGGGGAGAATGTGTAAGTAGATTCAAAGGAAAGTGTGAAATTTTAAAGACTCAGGAAAAAAAGACCTGTGCCCCAGCAACATGTTTTATACTGACAACCTGTTCAAGTTTTCTTGTCCCATATCATAAGGGGTAGTCATTCTTTTTAGGCCTTTCTCCTCCTTTGTCACGTGGTCAAAAGTCATTTCTCTGTATCACAAAACAGAGATGCAACTGTGACTTTTAAATAAAATATTTATATTAAATATCTAACTCCTAATATGTTAACGTGACTTTCTCCAACATTCACTCACTCTGTAGTGCTACAACACTGATGCAACTACTAAATACTCACAGTAAATCAATTGCATATGAGAGAGAAAGTATATGTAGATGTTTAAATATTGTGTACATACCATGTTTGTAACAAGAAGATAATGGTAACTTCTTAAAGCACATGAACAATCACGAGTTTGAAAGGACCCATCTACTTCTTCTCCTCTTGTCCCGAGCCTGGGCCTGTGGTCCCTGGTGACGAGGGTCGCGGGGGGTCACTGGGGGGTTGCGAGTGGGCTGAACGCTTGTTGAAGTTGTTTAGCTTAAGACGGGACTGATCTGTGTGATTTCTGTAGGGGGTCCCAGCCCAGGCGAAATAAAGTCACTAATGTGTGACAGGTGGAAAGGGAGTGAGCTAATGGTTTCAGAGCGGAGAGGGGCTTTTCTCTTTTTGAACACTCCCTTCAGTATCAAAAACCCGTCCCACTCTATTCACAACTTAAATACAATCAGAGCTAGCTTCCAGTCACAAACAGCAGGACACTAATCAGAATTAGGCAAATTCATGAAGCGTCACCAAATCATCAAAGCTAAAAGTGCAGGAATCCTCTGCACACTTTTTTACTGTGTCAGTTTTTATTGGAGGAATGCGGGACGGTGAGTTCGATCTCGCGGCCCCGGGGAACTAGCTGCATCTCTGCTGTTTTTTACATGTTACTCTTTTGCAAAGTGAGCACTGGAGCGGAGAGGTGGAGAGGTGCTGAAGTGCTTCTGGCACATTCCCCCGTCCCAGAGCCGAGATGGTAATGTAAGCGGGTTTACACTGGGACGTTGTGACAGCGCTCACACAGGTGCAGCTGCAGGCATGTGCCGGCAAACAGATGTTTTAAGAGGGGTTTCGACACTGCTGCTCGTACATAAAAATAAAACAGTCCTGTTTATTGTCTAGCGCTGATGTAGCAATAGTAGGATCCTAGTATCAACATTCACAGAGATGAGCAGAGTCATCACAGTCTGTTTTTTACTTAATTAGAAGCACAATTAGTCAACAAAATTTTGATTTACATACTTTGAAAACTTTAATGGGTACATGTATAAAACAGACAAAAGATTTTACTGTGAGGTGACGGCCCTACCACATTACAAAAATTTTGATTATCATTAATTCAAAAGAAAGATAACAACAACATAAACATTCAACAACAACATTTCGCACATGTAATAATATTTTGCTTGGAAGGCTACTAAAAAAAGATTTGTACATGCAACTCTAAAACCTTCAAATCTTTACTCATCTTTTGATAACAAATGAGTGCTTTTAACTTACGAGGAAACCAACTTGGACGGGGACTTCCTGCAAACGGTGTGAATATCAGTGCATTTTACTTGGAGTTGTGTAACACTCACGAGGCTTGTCTCTCACTCTCAGCTCAGTGTTGTCTTCAGTGACAGATCGAGGCCAGGTGAAGTGAAGCGAGGACTGATAAACGCTGTGACATACCTGTCGTCTGCCAAAGACACACCTTCACATGAACACAAAGGTACAAACCCTGCCAGAACTCTGCCTCTGTAAAGCTCGGTATCTGGCCTGTATCTTCATTTTGACAAGCCAATGACAAAATGAAATAATCCCAAAACTGTGTTGCAAAACCCTATATTATATCTGATGTAAATTATTGTCCATTTCCACAACTTGAGTGTAGATTTGTCGTGTATGTCATCTTTAAATGTTGATCTGGAATGTATTGTTTCTCCAATGTACTTCAAACAGAGACTTTGTCCTATTTCGATTGCATTCATTTAATTGTTTCTACTTATTTCCATTAGGGTTCGCAAGTGGCTGGAGCCTATCCCAGCAGCTTTAGGCCTCAGTCGGGGTGCCCCCAGGACAATGGCCAGTTTGTGGTAGCGCTGACATTTAAAGACAGACACCGACAGACAACCATTCACTCTCACATTCCTTCACTGGGGACACATTAGAGTTGACACATGCATGTCAAGTCGGAATAACACGGCCAGGCAGACTCCTCACAAAGGCCTGAGTTAGCCGGCTGGGGTTTGAACTCACAACCTTCTTACTGTGAGGCAGGAGTGCTTATCACTCTGCCACGTCCACTCATAGTTCCATTGCAACATGCTTTAATTACAACACACATGGACTGTTCCTGACCTTCACTGCGTCACTATTTAGACTGTGTATATCTTTTTACTGCTGTTTACTTCATGTTCAGTGAACTTTGTTGCAGAAGGTCAGCTGAGTCAGTAGCATAAGCTTACCCAATACACTTCATGTGATTGGCTACGTGTTTGAACAGCGATTAAGGAAATAGTGTTGGACAAAAGCCTCATCACAAGCACTGCTGTTTGGACCGCAGTGAAGTAACCCAGCCTTGTGTCACTTCGCGGCGAGTGAGATAACATCTGTTTGACTGACACATTGTAAACCGAGCTTTCAGTAACTACGGAGCTATACCAACTGGTTTAACTGGCCGCGTGAGTCTCTCCTGTGTCTTTCACCCCTACGCTGCTGCGCTTGTAATCCAGTTGAAGATCCACGCTTCAAAAAGAGAAACCTGGGGCAGAGAACCGCCTCGTCGTGCGCCCACACATCCATTAACACAGGCACATGCAGAGGAGACCCAAAGAGAGAGAAAATAACACTCCCCCAGCCGATGAAGGTGGTCTCTAATGTGTCCAGGTGAAAAGAACTGGCAGCTGTTGAAAGGGTAACATGATCTCATGGATAACACTGATGGCCAACAGCTCAACCAGTCATAAACATGCAATGGTCATAAATTTATGTATAGATGTTCTGGACAAAAGTATTTATAAATCTGCATAGCCATCTCCTGTGAAATCTAAAAAGATTTAGTCATATGAACATTAGTCCTTTAACTTGACTGCAACCTTGTACTGGGATGAAACGAGGGATTAAAAAAAAAAACGGGGGTGAACCAAGCTTCTGTGGGGCTTTTGGACTTTTTTTTTTGTTATCCAAGCACAAAAAGAGTAGCTCTAAATCAGGGCTAAACTGGATTAAGGTTTGGTTTGTTTACAGTGTGAAAGTGCACTTATAGCTGAGAAAGTGAGAAAGGAAAAGGACACATAGTACAAGTCGTTTAAAATAACCAGGACATACAGCCTATGCTGATTTATGGTTTATGTTCCAACTACATCGTGGCACGTGTCTCCAACACAGCTGATCTTTAAGTAATAAATAATATTATAATAAATTCAGACAGGTTAAACAGTGTTTACTCCAGTGTTTTTTGTTTTTTATATATATATTTCCATTTAAAATTTTGTTTTAATGTCGATTCATGGTTCATTTTGAATATTAAAAAAATGGTGTTAAATTTTTGAAATATAGTGAATGATGGGGGTGGATTTTTGGTGACAGAAATCTTTCCAGATATCTCTAGATTTACAGTATTATTGTCTGTGTCAGGTTGTAGAGTGTTTGGACACAACAGTAGCACTTGTGTTTACACTGTGTTTGTTGTATGTGTTTTCTTGTGCTGTCATCACTCCGACACACCTCTTTGTCTTGAGTGAAAGGAATAGATTTGTGTGAAAAGCCAAAAGCAAAACATAATAAGACAGTTTGTGCAGATTTACTGTATCCACCACAGCGTATTTAAATGTACGAGGCGTTTTATACAAAGCCCTGTCACGTGTTTGATCACCTCCATATCACAAAAGCGACGGGGTCTTGGTTCCCAATGACCCAAACATGTGCAGCCACCCGCCCACGGCACATGCAGATGAGCGCTCTCCTCTGAAACCATCTCCTCTGTGTCTCTTTCAAGCCTCTGTTGCAGCAGCAGCAATGACTGTTTGATGTCGGTAAGAAACTGAGCGAGAGGTTTATGAAAAAAATAGGAGACTAAAAATAACCTTTTGAATGAGGAGCGGGCAGAAAATAGCCTTTCATGTGTCTTTCCAGCACGCCTTGGTTCTCTCCGACACAGAAAACCCTGAGCTGAAAACATCCATCACACTCAAACTGAATATTAGCCTCATAGACCGTACAGGAGTCGATGTGTGGGCTGTTATTAGTGCACACTGAAGAGGTCAGAGGTCACAGCCACACAAAACCTCCACCACCATTTTACTTTTTTACACTAGATTTTTTTACCAGATGCGTACATTTTGTTGAGCTACGTGGTCAAAAAAAAAATGACAGCTTCTAAAAGAAACTTAAAAAAGAGAATGAGCCGGAGTCTCCCGCGTAGTATGCACTCCACCAGGTGAGCCAATGAGGCCCCCCACGAGCTCAACGTTAGTAACAATAATAATTATTATTTCTTTATGAATCATATTTTATACAAAAGTTGCTCAAAGTTCTACGAAAGCAAAGCAAGGCAAATGAGATTTATAACAATAAATAACTTCACAAGTACATAGACTACAGTGTTAATGCCTTATGTAGAGCCAACTAAAATAAAAAAATAAGAATTTAAAGCTTAAAGGATAAAATGTATGTGTCATGTGAGCTGGCGTCCATGACATCAGGTGACAAGTGTGTTTTTCTGCTTAAGAATCCAGCTGATGAGACACACTGTTCTTAAAAAACAGTGTAGGCTGTTCCTCGTGCATTAAGTGATATATAGGTCAGTAAAAGGGCAACTATATAGCCTACTAAGACTTGGATTGGTGACGTGGTTTTAATTAATGCAATGTTAACTAAAGGTCACAACAATAGATTAAAGCGTTTTCTTGAACCACTCCTTAGCAGCCATCTCTGATTCAACGTGCTGCTACTGTATCTCTGTAGATGTTTTTAGGATTCCTGGCTAACCTGAGTCGATTTTCTGCTTAATCATCATCTATCATCATCTATACAAACAGTTATATTATCTTATATACACTAAACATTATCCATTACACTTTTTACTTCAAATGCATTGCTGTATATCTATATATCTTCATCTGAAATTACATTACCAGGAGTTTTAATGTCTTTTATGTGACATACGAGTGCAGCTGCACATCTGTCAGTGTCTCGTTTAAACACTTTTTCCAGATGTGTGTGATTACAAATGTAGCTCCAGTGTTGAGCTACAAATTCATCTCAAACTCTCTGATAAAGTCAGAGTGAGCCAGAGAAGAGATGACTGACAGCTGAGTTTACGTAATGCTCGAATCGTCTGTACCGCTCTGGCTCTGTGCCACGCTCCTCGCTTCACTGAGTGTATGTTTGTCTAGTGAAATGTATAGTCTGCAGTCTGCTGTGTGTCTTGGACTGTCCTCTGAACACAACGTCCCGCTGTCCCCCCAACAGAGACGCAAGAAAAACCCCGATCAGTCACTTTGTAAAAGAGCTCCAGAGGAATAACTATACAGTCAAAAGAGGCACTCAAAGGCAATTTGAGGTTATGTGTCTGTTGAACACATTTACATTTATCTGAAACAAGAAAAAATATATTATAAGACATTATGTGAAATCACATCAGAAAAGCACATGGAGGAAAAAAATGCAAACAATGAAAGCTTTATTATTTTAATTTAGCTCACTTTAGGGGCAAGTATCCATAACGTGCTACGAGTTCTAATCACTGCACACCTAAGAAGTCGACAGGTGCGTTAGAGGAGATACCACAGAAGACAAGAAAAAACTCCCACACACTGTCTCACTCTTATATTTTAGCAACGATTCGGTCAACTGACCTTCATCAGGCTTGACTACAGACTGTTTGTGCATTACCCTTGTTACAGGCGTGGTGCTGCTTTCAAAGACACCACCCAGTCAGTGTTTTATGGCATCATTCATTCACGCCCAAAAAGAAAACACAACAAAAAACACACAAACAGGGAATCACACACCAATTCATTTTACAAAACAATGAATTAAAATCGTGTTAATGTTTTTACACAACATACCATTTTTACCATTTACTATTTTATTACGTTCAGAGCAGAACATTTAATCAATAATAGCCCAAAGGGAAAGACACCTAACCGCTGCCTTACAATGACAACATCACATTAAGCAAAAATCCATCATTGAGCCCTTTTGGGGACAGTTCTGTAAAGTGAAAGTCCAGGGTTGTCTCCACACCTTGATCGAATAACAGACAGAGAGGCAGAAGTAGTAGTTTTTGTTTGGCCTCCTTCTCTCTGTCTGCAGCTGAGCAGTGGCCCCACATTCACATGCTTCTCAGTGTTTCTCCAGGCTGCTCCTCTTGCCAAACTCTTGCAGCTGCCTGTTTGATCGAGCTATCAGTGACGTTTAGGCACGACGATTAGATAACGCGGCTTTGTTTGATCAGGAGTTTAAGTTTAGAGACTGTTCTGGATTTACAGCAAAATGTAGATTTACCTGTTCAGCCAACAGCTTAAGTACATATACACTAAAGAATATATGTGCCTCGTGTTTTGGAAAATCAATAATTTGTGAGACACATAGAATATTAATAGTTCAAAGGAATATTATTCAGAGGAGGTCCACTGAGTCCAAGCGGCTGTGATATTGGTAAGTATTAAGTCCTTGTGTCTGGACAACTTGAGTAAAAGAAGGCTTGCTTTGAAAACTATTAATAGTAATAAAATAAAAATGAGTCAAAGTAAAGTTCCTATCTTCTCAGTCAAAGGTTCAGTCCTGACTCAAGGCATTCGTTTCAGTCTGAGTTTAGTTTCAATGTGTGGCGTAGTGCTGCTGGTGTTTGTCCTCGTGAACACCAGATTCTCGTCTCTGGTTCGGGTTTAAAAAGTGCGCTGCCTTTTTGACTTTTTTTTTTGGGTGAGTGCAAAAGCAAACACAGCTGAGGGCTTGTTGTGTTTGCTCTGTTGACTCTTTGTTTTACACCTCGGCTCATAATCGCAGCAGAAGGAGTCGGAGCGAGAGGCTGCCAACAGAGAACAACGAGGAACAAGCCGCCACTGTGTGCTGCGACAACAGATTTAACATCTCACTGCTCTGTGCCAAACGGCTGTGGACCGGATCCCTAACGCCTTTTAAATGAGAACGAGCAGAGTTTTTGTGTCTGTAGGTTTTACACATTAAGTAAAATGCATATACAGTATAATAAGTATGCCCTGTATACTAATAATCTGCTGATATTCAAATGATCTGTCAGCTAATTGTCTACAAAACGTAAGCTAGTTTTACTGACCATTTATCAGGGTTATGTTTTTCACATTTAGGATTAAGAACACACACAGCTTGCCCCTTGTGGCTCAAAATTGTGTCATAAATTGAAATAAATAAGTACTTTGAGCTTTTTTTCATTTGTTTGTGAATTTTTCTGCTGCACTGATAGATGCTGTATTTGAGGTCGGTGCAGTTTAATGCAAAATAAAACGCCTGATGGCACTACTTTCATTACTTTTGTCAAACTGTAGTGACTGAAGTTGCAGGATAGGACTCCCGTTAGTCGTGAAAACAGCCTTTTAATGCAGTTGTAGACAATGTCCACAATTATACATTTACATTTTAAAACACATAACGTTGACTGTTTAGTCGGGCTACACTCTCATCCATCAGTCCCCGTCAGAGAGAACATGAACAGAGGGAAATCCACCTGTTGAGTCTGCTCCACTCAGTCTAATGCTGTATTTACCTATTCTTTGTATATTTAATAGCATTTTGTCTTGACTAAAAGGAGTTGTGTCCCTCTCTGCAGCGCTTTGGAACAGAGCACTCTCTACAGATGCTGTAGTGCTCTTACTATTAACCACATAACTAGTATAACCTAGGAGAAACTTAAAATACTGCAATTTTAATAGAACATTTACGTAGTTGGACTAAGGCAATATTTCGAATTTCTCTAGTTTTATGTAAAAATGGTGACTAAAACAAAGTCTTTTGAAACAAATTTTAGTTTGAAACGTCAGGGTTTTCAAGACATGATTACATGCCTCTGATTTATTGTAGTATCTTTGTTCACTACATCCGCCAAACTAACCAACTAAAGACACCTGATATAAACCCTGAACCTTGATCTAAACCTTGATGACAATTACATTTAAGTTTATTGTCCAACAAAGTGAACAACAGCCCTGAGACATAAACAGGTAAAAAATAATACATAAAGAATATATAAATGATAAAACCAATCATTGGCATTAAATGTACGGTATGTTCAAAACAGTAAGCATGTTCAGTGTGCCTGTTTTGTCTCATTTATGCTTCTTTCTGTGTTATTGGAGGGAAAATATATAATAAGAAAGACGGGAATGGAAAGTATGCAAAAAAAAGGGGCTTAATAAAAATAATAATAATATTAGATTAAATTTATATAGTGCTTTTCTCCCAAGGGACCAATGGACTCAGAACGCTCAAAGAATGTCCAATATTCATTCACTCCACAGTCACACACTGGTGGTGGTAAGCTACATTTGTTGCCACAGCTGCCCTGGGGCAGACTGACAGAGACGTGGCAGTCACGGCCTCTCCGACCAACACCAAACATTCTCACACATTCGAAAACTAGTGCCACAGACACTGGAGGCAAGGAGGGTTAAGTTTCTTTCCCAACCTTCCGGTTTTATAGGACGACCGCTTTACCACCTGGAGGTGTCCTGTAGAGGTGTCCTGAATGTCTCCAAGTAAAACTGCCCCAAATTAAACATAATTAAATAGATTTAAAAACTTTAAATTGCATTAGCCAAATTGTAGGGAACAGTTCAGAACCTCGCACTGCCCTACCTCCAGGTCAGGACCATTGTTTATCCCACAGTGAGAGGGGTCACTGAAAGCAGCGTCCAGTGGAGTGTGAAGTAGCCTGAGTGATCATGTCCCTCCTTTGTGCTGTGTTTTTGTCGGGACAAGAATCACTGGTGTTAATGATTAGTCCAGCCTCCTTTGTCAAGCGTCCAGAGACAAAGAGGACGCGAGTCAATCAGCCTCTGCCTGAGGACAGAAAGAAGAGGGAGTAAGAAGAGGGGTTATCATTGGAAATATGCAGCAGATAAGAGCAAGTAAATGCCTCGCAGATATCACAGAGTTGAGTTTGGTTTTTAGGGAGATTTAGGGTCAGGAGGCAGGTTGAGGTGGGGGATGAGACTTTGCAATAGGACACTGAAAATATCCTGCTTACATTTGACTCATGAAATTATGTTTAGCCTCCAAGGTTTTAGTTAAGTGTAATACCTGTTTACAGTAATTAGATGTAATTCTTGCCTAAACATAAGAATATATTAGGATTTGTCACTGCAGCCTTTAAGACACACAGAAACAAAACTGTTTTAACTAAATGATAGTAATGTATCTAGTATCAAAATGATCTATTAAAATGATGGCATTGCAGCTTTTACAGTCATTAACATTGTTTTTAATGGGTAGCTGTTTAAAGTATAAGCACCAGAATTAAATAAGTCAGTTGCTATTGTATTGTACTGTACTGTATTATACTTTAGGGTGTTTTTGATCAATAAATGACAAATTTGGAGTCTCATTCAGTGGACTATCCTGCAATAAAAAAGGGAGAAACACTGTAAAAAACTAAAAAAATAAATCAAATTGATTTAATTGTATTTGTACGGTGCTATGATTTTGTCTTTTACAGGTTTTTACTGTTTTTATCTGATGTTTTTTCAAAGTGTGTCATTCACTTTGCTTTTTTTTTTTTTTTTTGGACTAGACGTGTTTGTCTTGTTACAGTTCAGCTGATGACCAAACTTTACTCTGGCCCTTTCTTGGTTCATTTTTAACTGCATTTCAAATGAAAAGGCCTCACCTTTCATGTCCCGCTGCTGTCCCTCCAGGGGATCATGCTCGGCAGGAGGAATGTGAGGCATTGGCGGGGGTTGGGGGCTGTTTGCAGGGAGGTACTTTTGTTTGTCCTCCCATCGTCAGCAGTTGTGGAGCGTGTTTGTGCGGAGGTCATGTGGTCAGTTTACCCATCAGTACTGGAGCTGTCGGCCCGAGCCCTCTCACCATCTGTATGACCTCTCCGGTGACCGCTCGGGGCTTTGTCTGCGCCTCCCGCCGCTGGTTCTCACACGGTCCGAAGGGTCACTGAGCGTGGCCTTCATTAACCTCTTTTTCATCTGCTTTAATGATTGTTGTTTCTGCTGTTGACTTTCCCATGAGACACAGCAGCACCACCTCAGAGCACACTTCATATTATATTACAAGAGATGTGCTTATATTGAGTCAGACCTGGCATTAACATGTGTTTTCTCATTATCAGATTACAAATGACCGACTCTGTTCACACCTGTCGTTAACATGTGTCCTCTTGTGTCCACATGGGGTAATCTCACTTTCCTGTTTAATGTGCAAACAAACACAGCTGAAGCAGGGCTTAGCCAGTGCTTTCCATTTGATTTCCAGTCTCACATTAAAAAGCTTAGTGACTGTAAGGTATTATTCACAGGCACACTAATAATACACTCTCATTAATGGTATGACCAGCTAAGTTAAAAAGGCCATTGGGACGGGTCAGGGTACATCCATTTACAATTGTCTTCCACCTAATGTGTGATCAGATTGGTTGTTTGTTGTCTAATGGCATTTTAAAAGTGATTCTGGACAAATACAGCAAAATAACTGGTAATGAGGGTGTTTTGGGGTTGCCCCGTCTCTTGTCTTAAGTCAGCCGGGACAGGACTCAGGGTCATGTGGTAATGACCCTGAACAGAAAAAAAGGACATAACAACGCATTCAGTTGAAGTTTACCCAACCACTCTTCCAATTGTTTAAGTTGAAGTGAAGAATCACTGTTAAAGAAAATCAAACATAACTTAAACTTACTGTATAATTGTATCTTGAGTAAGCTTGAGAAAAAACTGGACTTACTACGCTTAGGCAGCTTTTGTTACAGCATTTAATGGGGAAGACTAAAACAAAGCTGACTATAGCTCCACTAACAGAAGCAATAAGTTACTGCAACAAGTCATTTTATTGTTTATTTTGTTTGGGCCTTTTAATGACACTCAAGTTCTACCTACTACACCTTAAAGTGAATGCTGTTTCCAAACCAACAACTTCCAACATTTTTTTTCTGTCCTGTCACTTGTCTCTGTTGCAGGTGAACTGTCCTTATTTACGGTTATTTACGGTGTGTTGAGGCCGCTTGTCACAAATCACAGCCAGGAGCCCACCTTGTCCCAGGACCCTCTGCAGAGACAGGGACACACTCCTCTCTCAGCTCAGCACTACCCCGCTTTATGGCGTCATAAAGCTGCTTCTCAAAACACACTTTATGACATGACAGTAATTGGAGTGTTGTCTAAGGCCATCACCTCTGTCCTGACAGCAGTGATTAGCCCTCAGCCCAGAGAGGACCGCAGCTTTAACGACCTTTTAATGGTAACTCACTGTTAACGTGGCACACTTCAGCTTCCACTGGTCAAATATTGGTTTGGGCTAATCTTTTTTATGACCTAAAGCCAATTTGGGGCAAGCTGGCCTCATTCTCACTTTATTGGGGCTTGGAAAGTGTCAGGCAAAAAGATCAAATACAATTATAGAGCAGATTTAGCGGAAGGCATCAGGATATTTTGACTTTGGGTTTTCACAATTTTAATGAAAAGTTGTCACTGAACAGGGTTTAAAACCAAGAACTCTTGGATCAAAGCAAAAAATCATAGAGCTTCTAAGCAAACAAACCACTGATTTGTTAATAAATGTTGAATACTCAATTAGGTATTTAACATGTAACACAGTCCCTTCTTGTTCTGCACAAAGGTCTTTTTATGAATGAAGTGAAGAATAATGGGCTATAACTCATGCCTCTGCTTAAGACTTACACAAAAACACTGTGAACCAAAACGTATTTCTGAATCTCTGATGTGGCCCGGACCCTGACATGGTTTATCCCCCAAAGACAGTTGTGACACGTGACATCTCTCTCTGCACAGCAGCTGGCAGACTTAACAGGAAAGGAAAGATATTCTCACAACATTACTGTGAAAGGACCTAAATTACAAAGCACCAAATGATGTGTTCCGCTTTAAATGCGTTTTAAGAACTTTTACACATCACATCAGCACTACGTTGGCAATATCCTTCTTCTAGATTTTATGAACGGAGATGGAGTGTGTTGGTGGGAGGCGCTTGGACCTGTCTCACGCCTGCAGCGGCCCCTCGAGGGCGGCGCGCCGTAATGTGATCCCCCTGAGCCCGCTGAGCTGCTGTGTGCGTCCCGCAGGCACCGAGGAGCCAGCGGGCACCAGCTTCAACTCCGCGACGGGACCAGAGCAGAGCGGAAGGAATGGCACCATACTGCCTTCACAATAAAAGCACGACACTGTTATTTTTACTGAGGTACGTTAGAAAACACAATTACCATAACCCAACATATAAACGGTAAAATAATGTGGACTGCATTTAAAAAAGAAGTAAGTAGCCAAGAGATATAAGAGATGACTAAATCTAAAATTAAGTTAAAACTAAATTCATAAACTACTGAGCTAAACCAGGACTAAACCCCCAAACAGATTAGTTTCTTTAGTATTATTTATTTAAATCAAAGCCTATACATCTGGCCCTGGATTAATAATGCATGATTATATTTATATATTTATTTCTCATTTATTTGAAAAAGAACCATTGAGGGATAGAAAAATAAACCAAAAAACACATTTGATTAACTTTGAAATACCCTAATGGTTTACTGTTTGGTCACATTGTGCTCTCGGTTTATTTACTGTGTGCTTTTTAAAGGTTTAGTGTAACCTTATCCCTGTAGGTTTGTGATTGCAGAGCGTCACCAGGTTTTAGTCTAAACATGCTTTTATTTTGAACACCGTAACCGGAACTCACAAAAGTCTCCTCCACTGAGCCTTGACTGAAGCGGCAGTGGCCCCTGGTACTTCACTGAGAGCAGCAGAGCGGAGCCCACAGAGCGAGGCGGCTGTTCCGTGGAAGCACACTCCGCTCGTAGAGACACACACACACACACACACACATCTCCACGCGTCACTCTGCGAGTCCTCCGCCGCGTCCACGCACAGCTCCACGCGCCGAGAGGATGGTCCGGACTTCTAGACCGTGTGGACAGCAGCGAGCTGAAGGGATTTAGTGAAAGAGAAGTTGGTTTTTCAGCAAACTGCGCCCTCGGATCGGACCTTGCTGTGACTTGGAGACGTGGATTTTTGTGGACTTTTATTTCCCTCAACGCTGTTGCCAAAGAGTCCAACAAGGAGTTAACGATATAAGAGCAGTTTTGTGGTTTTTGTCCAGTTTTACGTGGATTAAAATCTATGCTTGGTGATCATTAAAAAACCCCAAGATTCACAGCCAAGCAGGACACTTTGAGTAAGTATTTGTAATTCATTTTTATCCGTTTTATTTGCTTGAGGAAAACTCGCTTTCACTTCCTCGTGCGTGGAGTCAGACAGGTTAGTGTCTCGTGCAGTGTGCGTAAAGGAGAAGTGGAGACAGAGGACCAGCCCACAGTGGTGCCAGCGCACAGGTGGCGCCTGCTCAGTCCCCAAGTCCGTGCGTAAACGGGTCCTGCGTAAAGCGAATTATATGATGTGCGCGTAATTGTGGGTCGATTGGCACGGTTTTGGAGAGAACGTGCAAAGTGGGCTCTGGTCACGGTTTTTTTTTTCGTGAAATGGGGATGGTTGCCTACGTTTTCTAAAGCTGATATAAGAGTGTTGAAAAAGCATCACGTCTGCACGTTCAGAAGCATAAAAAACATGTAATGATTGATGATTTATATAATACCAAGAGTTTTTGGAAGCAGATGTTCCCCCTGGTCGTAATCTCGTGTTTATTTCTTTTTCGGTCCAACATCATAGATATTTATGAATGAAAAATGGCTTCGTGACTGTGAGTGGTTTGGAGAGAACGCGCAGTGGTCTGTGGTGCTGGAGAGCTGCGGGTGCTGATGTGAGGGCAAAAGTAGTTTTAATTTGATGGAACTGTAAATGTAAAGTTGTTTTAAAAAATGCTAGAACTATAGATGTAGATTCAGGCTACACAATATCAGACAAAACAAAAACCATGCAAATGAAAGCTATAAATAAAAAATAAAATGAATATCACTTAAGTTCATAAATATAGTTTTGGCTTGGCCCATTGTATTTCCAAAAGAAAATTAATATTTTACCATTCAATCAATATACAGCCTACTGGGTGATAAAGGTAGGGTTTTCATTAAAGTAATACAGTCATCTGGATTATAAAGATTTAGGCAGAGTCATATAAAGAATCATCCATCCATGAAAATCCAATAGATGCCTTACAACAGTGACATGTTTGTGATCAATAAAATCATCAACACAAACACATCCTCCTAGTTCATTCATCTAGTCTCACTTTAAGGTCTCCAACAGTATCTGCTTCAAAATTGCAATGGAGAAATTATAAAAGTGAGTTCAAATATTATGGTATTTGATAAGCAGGCTATACATTTAAACCCCATTTAACCCAATATTGAACTTCTAACGGCTTCGTCCTGGCTTCAAACCGAACACGCCTTTCTCTTCACTGCATCGGTGACGTCTTCCCGTTAGCAGGAGAAGTATGAATTACGCATCAGCCCCTCGCCCCTCTGCCTACGACGCCTGTGATCATCTCTGAAGTTCACCCAGAAAGCACTCTCCTCTCTCGTTCTTTTTCTCCCTTTGAATGAACGCACAGCACAGTTCTCTCGCCTCAGCAGCACATCACTCATCCCTCTTCTTCAAAACCTCTTCAATGGCTTTCAGATGGGTCTTTTTGGCCACTCAGCTCGGCTTTAGCTCCTCTACTTGTCAAGTCATCGGAGAGGGGAATGAGCAGATGATAGAGTCCTACACGAAAGAGGGGGACAGCTGGGAATGAGGTTCAGGGCAAGCCCCAAACAGAGTTGTGCGACGTAATAGTTTAAGTGAACCAAATCAGTCTTATTAGGTTTTTTGTAAATTTGTGGTTCTGTACATATGGGGTTTTAGTTCTCAGGAGTACTTTAGAAAATACTCAGCTTTACTCCTAACTTTCTAAATGAGATTTGACTTAAAAAAAACAAAACTGGATAATACTATTGTTGGGTTTCGACTTTTTATTGACTAAATTACTTTGCATGATTGCTCATTTAAGTAGACAAAATCAACAAATTCAAAGGTCAGGTCAGAAAGAACAATTGCCAAACAGGAGTTTCAAACAAACAGAAGCTGATTTGACCCAAATTAGATTGGATTTGATAAAAGTAGCTGTCTGAATAACATCAATTGCATCTAAGTTACACTTTGTATTTCTGGGGTTTGCACATTACCTACTGTTCTTACACCTTTACAGCCAGTTCTTTCTCATTGCATCCATTGTGGACGGCAAAGAATGAACTGCATTGTCCAGGGAGACGTGTTAACGTAGTGTGCTTGAGAATAAAAGTGTATAAATCTTAAAAGTGTCATTGAGAATAAGAAACGTGTAACTGTTTAAAGTAATAAGTAGGCTATGTTGCAGTCAAAATTCCCAATAATATAAGTAAGTATAGTGTCCATAACCATCCCTTTCCACTGTTGCCCTGTTTCTTGGTATTGTATTGAGTTCATATCAGTGTCACTTCATTGTGTTGCATTGTAAAAGCTTTTGTTCCAATTATGCAAATTAACCTGAGTTTTGTATTCTTCAGTGTGTTCAGCATAAACCATGAAGCTCTATTAAATAAATAAATGCATAAATTAGTTTGCCTCTATTGACCTGAGAAATAACGCATGCCAGTTTACTGCATTTCCAATCACAGACAAACCGTTTTCACACACTTCTGCTCCAAATGAAACTCTGATTAGCTCTCTTCATTTCCAAATTGGCCTGAGACCACGTTTTTTTTCAGAGTGCAACTTCTTCGACTCATTTACGTGACTGACTCTGAGTTGCTAAATTAAACAGAAGCCTCAAACCCTCGTAATGATCGGATATTAAACGTTAATGTGTTGCAGGTGTTGGAGTCTCGCATGGTTCCTCGGTTATAATCGGCCTGCAATGGAGCGTTATGGGCTTTATGCAGCTCACTTGTGTTGTTTTATTTCACAGAGGCCATACTGTGAATGTAATATTGAGTAGGAGCATTAAAAGTGGCACTAGAGCCATGTTTCCACCTCCCCGCTGTGTCCATTTAATATTCCTCCCAGTTCTCATAATGTGTCCAGCACCACTCTATTTGACAGCGTTAGGCCTAATAACATGTCAATGCCCCATGACAAGTGAGATACAGGTCACTAAAGGACACTCACAAGTTGAGCTGACTGGTTTAATTCAGTTTTTAGGACACCTTTCTTACTTGGTCTTCTGTTATTCTCTTCATTGTCCAGTTTGTATCAGGTCCTGCGAGGTAGCTCTGTAATTGGCCGTTTGCCTTATTGAATGAACTGCTAAATGAGGACATTTCCTTAAATTGACTTTGAAATAAGTTGTTAAGTCTCCATAGCAACTCCATAGTCAGTGTTTGGATCGTCTGTCAAAACTGTTGTTCATTGTTTTTTTATATCTTGAATGTAGAAGTAGCTAACAGCTAAGCTTATATAAGCAACATTGAAGACAGCGTTTATCTATGGATGTGACTGTGCGCTCAATTTTTCCATTTTTGCATTAGAAATCACTTCTCATACCTATTGTATAGTTTCCTCACTGCTGCAAACCATTTCTGACATGATATTTAACTTTGAATTGATGATGTATTTGTGTTATTATGTGCATTAAAATAAAGACTTCATTTTGATTAAGATGCCATTAAAGCAGACTGAGTGCAGGCAAAAAAAATGCTGAATCGCTTCAGTCACATTGTTGTTTACATGAATGAAAGGCAGAAACTGATTAATACATTTCTTTTGTCCATGGAACAGTCTCTAAAATGTATATTTGCTCTATAGGGTGTTTCAGGAGTCCACAGCTGATAGGGAAAGGCTGTTTTGTAACACAATCAGTGCTAATTATGTAAACAAACTGTTCATTTTTTAATGTTTACGATTACAGAGAATGAAGTGAGAACACTATTTACAACTAAACTAACCTGTCTGTCATTCAACTCTAACATGTAACCCGTGTTAGTTCACTGTAATGGTCGTCCTGTTCCTCTCACCTCTCAACTTTTTCAGTTCAGAATCTGCGTTTAGTGTACTTGTTTAGAGAAGGCAAGACGGGTGAAAAAAAACGTGCAGAAATTGAAACTGGAAAGCAGTCTGCCCGTCTGTTCCTTCGTCCCGTAAACAGTGTTGATTGGTTAATTATTGAGTAGTTGTGACACAGCGCTGAGGTGTGACTACCATGTGACTCTCCTGACAGGGATTTGAACCGCCGTTAACGCTCTCCTCTGCCTCCGAGCGATTACAACGCGAAGACAGTTGTGCATGATTAATGTTCATGTATTATTTACTGCAGCGCTTGTGTTTCCCTTTCATGCTTTCAAAAATATTAGCAGGAAAACACTTTACAGGCTTTGAAGTCCACTCGGGTTCTGCAGGATTTGTATTAGCTCTTCTTCTTCTTCTTCTTCTTCTTCTTCTTCTTCTTCTTCTTCTTCTTCTTCTTCTTCTTCTTCTTCTTCTTCTCTGCTTCTGGAGGTTGTTAAGTATCAAAGGGCGTTTAGTTTGCAGCGTGGAGGGTTTGTACAAGTCCACGTTGGAGTCAGGACCTTTTAGTTTTAAGACTTTATTTTAAAAACAGACTCTATAAGGCATTAGTTCACTGTAATTAGCTTATTTTGTTTGTCAAATTAGCCGGGATTCACTTTGTTTGTAAAGTTAGTATAGTTGTGTGTCATTGCTGACTAATTACCTATAATTAAATGACTCAAAAAGCCACTACTGCTTTCCAAATTTTCAGTCTGCATGGTACTAGAGGAGATAACATCCAAACAATCTGATTATGCAGCTTTTAAATACAAGATTTTATACTAGATGATTATCAGTTATTGCAAAGAAACTGGGTTCTGGTTCTGGGAAAATGGTAAGAGACTGTGGACAAAGCCAAGCGCCATTCACTTTTCAGTTGCTAGTTTTATTTGGGAATTGTTTCCAGTCATAGTAGTGTTACAAAAGACAGGTTATTGCAGCCCTTTCAAAACCAAAAGCCGAGTCAACCAAATGAATCAAAGCAATGTGGTGCAATAGATTCTAGTTTTTATAGTGCACAAGTTTAGACAGTCCTTTTGCACAATGAAGTTCTTTGTTGAAATAGATGCAATCAAAACACACTAACTGTTTGGAAAAGTTTTGTTTTTATTGTAACGGTTAATATTGCCTTGATAATGCTTTGATTTAATGAAAACTTTCATTGTTGGCCAGAGAAAAACAATCGGATCATAGCGGACAGTAGTAAATGTACTTACAATTTCATTTTGCTTTTAGAGTAAAAAATGTTGTAACAAGAGTAAGTTGTAAGGTGTAAGGTGAGTAGTGCAGTAGTAGTAGTCAGGACAGACACTGAGGATAAGTCCTTATTAGATTTTCCGGTGAGATTTGGCTTTGTTAAATCATTAAAAACTGCACTTTATAGAATAATAATTACCATCCTCAGTTTGTGACGCAGAGTGTAGGAGCTTATACTTTGTTTGAGTGTTTTGACTACGACCCAACAACTGTCCACATTAGGCCTTATCAGACCAAACAAACAAACCACACAGGCCTGGGGTAGGACAGAGAGGTTGACAGATTCAGAAGCTCAACAAGTGGAAAACACAATCAGTCGTGGAGCGTTTGAGAATAAAAGTGCAGTGGTGTTTAGATAAGAGGCTGGTGTGTGTCTGCTCTATCTGTGCTGTGGTGGATTCTGGGCCGGACAGCGATAATGTGCAAACAGAGGCTGCCTCAGCTCTGGCCTTCACTATGTGCTGAGCAAGGAGTGGGTCACAGGTTCCTCAGAGGGAAAGAAAAACAGGTCTTAAGACTTAAGACAACACAGTTTTCTCTGGACCCACTGTGTACAATGCACCTCTGTGTGCCCTGAGAGCTCCAGGAGGGACGTCCCACAGTTACATTTCACAAATGTACATAACCCTGGCCTTGTACAGTACATAATGAACCTACAGGAGGTAGGGTTGGGCCAATCCACAGCAACTAGACTGAATATTTCTAAATGATAGGGTGAGAATAAGGAGGCTGTCCAGGCTAGGAACTATTTAAATTGAATTGTTTATTGACTGGAAATAAAAAAAAGTCTGTTAAATGACTCATATTAGACTATCTGAGGGAACTTTAGTTTCAAAAGTCAGGTAGATTACTGCAACTCACTTAAATTGAAATGATTGTTCAATACATTTCAGATATTTTTACTTTCACAAAGACCTTTTTCTGCACAAAGAAGATATAGTAGAAATACATGATGTAACAAAGATGGTGCTGAACTGACAACTCCTCCTGCGTTATTTTATTTTTTATTTTTTCACAGCCTTCAGGTCACATGAGTAAAGCCTGTGTCTGTTTCCAACTTAACAGTGAAAGTGTGAAGACGGGGGGTGGGTTTTCTTTTCTGGGCACCACAGTCTTCTGCACAAACCTGGGTGCATTGCATTCCAGCGTCTTAAGCAAACATCACACTCCTCCTCCTCCTCTTCTTCTTCTTCTTCTTCTTCTTCTTCTACTGATACTTTACTCTTTAACATTCCTCATCCTGAAGCAAGATTAGCTGATGGGTGTCACTCGGTTGGTAAACCATGTAGAAGAAGAATGTAAAAAGAATGACATGCGTTTTATGTCTGCGATAGGTTCATGGGTATTATTTTAATCACAACGCTGCATGTTTATGTGCTTGTGTCTGAAAAACTTCTTAAAGAGTGCATTTTAAATATTTTAAATATTGTTGTGGTGGCTTCATAAGGTTCTGAGAAAGACTGTAAAGTCGGATTTCCGCCTTAATCCTTCAAATCTGTGAGGAATGCCAGGTCAAAATATGGCAGCATAAGAAGAGATCTACAAGTCTTTTGTTCTTCATGTTGGCTGTTTTTCCTTTTTGAGTCTTATAAATGCCTTTTACAGTAAGGTTTTTGGGCTGAACCGTGTTGGAAAAACACACAATATAATAATATCACTTGCAATATTTGTATACTTCTTTGGACATATTCAGTTCAATCAGTTCAATTAAATTAGATTTTTATAAAGAAATAGAAGCCTTTGGATTAACTGAACACAGACTAAACAATGAATAGGACCAAAGACTCTAACATAATTGCCTCTAAAGAGCTTCACCAAACACATACTAGTGTCTTTGTTGAGATTGTTATATCGAAAATATCCTGCCCTACTAGGTTTCAATCTTTTTAATGTTTTTTCTTTTGTAGTTTGGGGTCTTCCTGGACTTTTTCTTGCGGCGTCGGAGGCCGCCGTCGTTGTGGACAGCATGCGACTGCAGGATGTGGTCTGAGTCGGGCCTTGCTGCTCCGCGCCGCGGCTCGTCGTCCGGAGGAATGACGGCTCTGTGGGGCTCACTCTGGCTCTGCGTCCTGCTGCCTCTCTGCGTCAACGCGGCCAGCCTGCCCACTGCCCCGCCCACAGGTAGGTCGTCATAGCAACCCCAGTGTCACTACATCACACCTGAGTTCCCATACTGTAACTGTATACTCTGACTATCTAATCCTATGTACAAACCCATACAGCCTTCTGTGTGCCAAAAAAGTACAAAATGAACCTTCAGACGTTAGGCACAAAGAGCACAACGCAAACTAAACTGTTGCCCACTAGAGTCCTCTTTGATTTGAATGTGTGTTCATTGAATAACTAGAATAAAAATGTCTGTTTGTTGCCAATGAGCTGTGTTCATCACTTCAGTTGGACCGGTTTGTTGGTTTGGAGAATGCAGCAGAGCAGGGTTTTGGGCAGGATTTAATTGGACTGTTCATTCTGCTGTGCTTAGCGTATTTGCTCCTCTTTGTTCTGGAAGCAGAGAAAGCCCCAAAGATCAATCCAAAGTAAATGCTCGCTGTTTGTGTTTGATTTATTCTTTCCATTTTCAACCTAAACAACACAGAGCAGTTATCTTTTTCTAAAGTGTTGTTATTCCCCCCATTCAGCATTCGTTTTTATATAAAAGTTGTTAAAAATGACTCTTTGACAATGTTTACACACTTCAGTGAGTTAGAGCTTTGTGGAGAGGAACTGTCAGATCCACTGTATGTGCTCTGTACAATGGACTGACTACAGACATCCTGACACTTCAATTACACACTGTAAAGACTATTCTGTCTCTAAAGTCAGAGCTGATGGGGTGAGTCTACTTCAATCAAAGAACTATATTGCTGTTTGAAGGCTAGTTATTATCGGCAAATTGTTGGCAGCAAAATGTGGAAGAACAGATGTAGACATTTGAGAAGATAAAATACAAACTTAAGTGTCCAATAACACATATGCATTGAAATGGTCTTTTAGGTGTGAAAGGCTTTGAGTTAAGTTTAGGAGATGGCGGAAAGGGTCTACGTTCAAAATAAACTCACCAGTAACACCAGTGCAACCAGTAGAAAACTGATTCAAAGTCCTGCCTTAGGAGACTTTTTTATGTATTTGGAAGAACTGTGTTTGTATTTAACCATGATATCAACCCATGTCCCATTTACTTGGGAATTTATAAACATTTAAAGAGGTTACCCCAATACAGTGATCACGTGTTCCTCAAGGTTGTACTGTTCGAATCTCATACTGTCCCATTCCTGCAGATGGGCTGTTAATTAGCCCTGAGTTGGTGTGTGGACAAAATAAATAATTCTTTGTTTAAAATTCTTTGAAAAAAATATCAAAACACACGTCAAAATACGGACATAATACACGGACGGGTTGTTTGCCCAATGTCATCCCCTTCTCTCTCACTCTGTTTCCTGTCGAGCTACTGTCAAACGAACAATAAAGGCATAAAAAAGCCAAAAAGAAAAAACCCTAATAATGTCAATCTTTGACAGGTGTTAATAATTTAAGTTTTAACAAAAGGACTCTAGAAGAAAAATGTCATGTACTGTCTAGCCTTGAATAGACTTAAGAGACTTTGAACTAAATTTGACATTGATTTTCTGGTCCTGCATTAAACCACAGCTCCACATCGGGCCAACCTAACAGACCTTTACCTGTATTTGACTTCCTGTCTGGGACTCCCGCTCCTCGCCCCCTGCCCTCTCTCATGTAAAACCCACTGCTACAATAGACGTGTTGTGATTCTCTCCGCCTGATTGCCTTCCCCGCTGGGAGCCTTCACGGCCGATCAGACAGGACTCCATCCACGAGCCAAGTGTGTGTTTAAAAGCTCCGGGCGGTGAGCGCTCTGGCTGTGGTCAGTGTGTACCTGCGCCCTGTGAGGGGATAGTGTTTCAGCTCACTAATGTCTGAGTGTGTTTGATTCATTTAAGAGGAACGCAGGGATGGTCAGGTGATAACATGCAGCGTGGAGCACACGTGGAGAGGTGTTTATTTAAGGGGAATGAATGTGTGTTTGCTCAGTGTGATGCAGGGAAGTCAATCCCTCATTGACACAAAGCTTTTTAAGTGGCTTTTAATGCGCCCTGCAAACACTTTAGTTCAAAACGTCTCATGGGTGATCATTGATTTCTCCATTTCATCGTTTCAGATTGCTTTATTTGTTTTCGTGGTTAAATTAGGTCTGTTGGTAAAAAGAAGAGAAACCACCAATACTCTGCTGTATCTAAGAATTGTGTCTGGTTGGTGTCTAAGACTCAGTGTCCCGTCCCGGATGGACCCTTCAGCCCCTGGCTTTCTACAGCGTTCCCCTCATCCACAGATGGAGAAACAGTAGGGATAAAACGACAGTCATTTTCAGGGCAGATGGCCGTTCTCCCCTCAGCTTCCATAGTGTCGACTCCACACCGGCCCCACACCACTTCTGTGTTTATGTGTGGCAGGATTAATGTGAGTGGTTCAGGGTCAGACAACGACTGGGGCTAAGGACAGACCAAAGTGTCCTTGATCAGCTCAAATACAGAAACTATTTCATGAGCAGCCAGCTACAGAATTAATTCCAGTTTAACTTTAAAAGCCATTGTGATACTCCTCTACCTCACAATGTAACAGAAGGCCCATCTTTAGAAGAAAACTGCTCAATTTGACATTTGCCTTGGGACCTTTATGTGAACAACAAGCGGCTTATTCATCATTTTATTAGTGACACTTTACATGGAACATAAACTCAAATAAACCTTTTACTATAAACCTACACATTGTAGAAACCCGGCTCCTGTCTTACATGTGTATATTTAAGCAAAGTCTGCGGTTCGTGTGTGAACTTTAATGCTGTGTTTCCATTGACTCTACCGTAATGTTGTTTCAAAGCACAGCGTTGTTTATTTCTCCAGACGCTGGTGGCATTTCCAAAGCCTGACCAACACCCAAAGTAACACAGCAGTAAAGGCTGTATATGTTATCCTTCGTCTTTTCTTTATTTACTGACCACACGCGCCTCGCTGACTGCGCCCCCTGCAGATGCTCCTCTGCTTTGACTTTGTATCAAAAAATAACTACGCAGTAAGTGGAATATCTGACATGTATTGAGCATTTGTCATAAAACTTTTGTTTTATGTTCAGAGCTCTTAACAGAGCTCTTAACATCACCACACTTTTATCATCGTCTTGTGGAAATGAGGTGTTATTAATATCTGGGCTTTGTCCATAAAACTCCATCTTTTGTGTTCATTCCCTTGGAAACATTATCTCTGGCAGGTGTAGGAGGAGGACGAGCCAAATAAGCTTCAGAGAATGACGATTTGTTGAACAATGGGCTGTTCTATGTTCAGTCCATCAGGCATTTAATCCAGTCGGCACTTAAGACACATTTCTGGATGGAATTAAACATTAAATACAGATCAGCCTCCTGTTTAACAAGAGATCACAGCGAGGTTACAAGTCAAGGCTAATAGATTTACAGTGAATATTAACTCCATGTTTTACTAAAGCAGAACAGAGTTTGAATTACAGTACTATTATCCAGAAGGAAGGAAGGAAGGAAGGAAGGAAAAATGCTTGTTCTGTCACTTAAAATGTAAGTAAAGCAGAATTCACATACCATTAAAGGTTTAAGCAAACTCAAAAGGTTTGCTCAAAAGGTGCAATAGGCTAAAAACAATACTGGTTTCTATTTGTATGGCCACTGGTCCACCTACCATAGCACTGTAATGTTGCAACGTTATTATCTTTTTGGGGCCATTCTGATTATTTCTGATAGATATGTTGACTCTACGCCAGCAAAGGCCTCTTTTGTTCACTGTGACAATTCCTTAAAAAGATCATTAAACACTGTTTATACTATTTGATGCATTTTGGAGCATTTTGTATCATTTAGCCTTAAATCTCTCCCTGCGTGTGTCGCTCTGTGCGTTATGTTTAGACACATAGATCCTGTCTGAGTTCTTCTAACCTCGTCCCCTTTACTGTAACTGTGTTTTTCCCCAAATCTTTCTAATTTCCCAATTTCTCACATTGTACACAAAGCCATTTATACCTTAAGTCTTTCCAAACATAGACTCCTTTTATCAAGTTTCTGGCTGATTTTCAAACGTCGATCACATGGCGGCGTGCACTACCTGTTTGAGGCTGTCCCGGGGCACATACGCCTACACACCTGTACATGTCCTACACTCTACCTCTGGCTGTGGTTCGGGGCCGGTCGTCTTTCTCTTGACAGCAGTGTTGACATACGGCTGGTTTTTAATTACAAAGCTCTCCTTGAGGAAATTGTTGAGCTACTCAGAAGATAAGACAGACATGGAGGGAACAAAGAGGCTCGTTGTATCAAAACGGGACGTCTCTCTGCTTTTGGAGCAAAGGGGGAGGGTTTAGGACTCAGATCTGACAAAACATTTTTCTGCTCTGAACTGATTGGATAATAGGGCTTTGTGCACTTTCACTGCACTATTACCCATAATGCTTTACTGTTAATTTTTATGGACACTTTTAGCTGTTTCTGTACAACTTGAGCTGTAGGTAAGTTATTCAAAATCTTTTATCCCGGCACCTATTCCTCTTGTAAATTCTCAGTAGTCTCATTGAGTTTTTAATTCATCTTTTTTATAGCATATATACAGTATATATGGTGGCAGTAGCTCGGTAGGTAGAGTGGTCGTCCTTCAACTGGAAGGTAGGCGGTTCGATTCTCACTCTTCTTACAGTACATACTGTCATTGTGTCCTTGGGCAAGACACTTAACCCACCTTGCCTCCAGTGGATGTAACACTGGTAACTACTATAGAACAATGTAAGACGCTTTGGATAAAAGCGTCAGCTAAATGAATAAATATAAATGTAAAATGTAAATATATATATATATATTATATATATTAAGACATTTCATATATTAACATTACATTAACTACACTGTGTGCTTAGTTTTGTTTGCTATTGTTTCTATTTGTTGTCATTTCTGTGTGTTGTCTTACTTGCTGCTCAAATGTATTGCCCCTGGTGGGATTAAAAAAGTTGTCTGAACTGGACTGAACAAGCATTAAGGTAAAACACATTTTGTTAAATATCTATGTAGGCACAGATATGTATGGATATTAGGTATAGTAACATAGGGACAGGCTAGCTTGCTCCATCTTCTATTGATAAACAATAAAGCTGCCAACATACCTGAGTAGAACTTAAGTCCATCTGTAAAATAACCACGCTCTTAAACATACAATTACTATTTTAATTTAGTGTGCTTAACTCGTGTGTTCATGTAAAGGAAATATGTCTGCTTTTGTTGCTAAAGACGTACCTTTTTGATAGCTGAGTATATAGTAGCTCTCACTCCCGTCATGTTGCCATTATATGGACTGTGAAAAGGGCACTCATTTGGTTTATAGTCCAATAGAAAGTCTAGGTATCTGATTGTGGTTCATTTGAAATGTGCTTATAGCAGTATATACTATCTGTAATTGGTACCTTTATTTAAGCCATAGCCACACCAGTTTGCCTGCCGTTTTCAGTGAGGGCTCCTAATTAGATTTCACAGTGCATCAGGATTCATGGCCTCCGCTGGGTTAATTGCATAATTGTCATTGAATTGTCATGATGGATGGCTTGTGCAGCATAAAGCCAATAAGCAGTGTCCTCTGTGTGTGTGTGCAAACATGTCAAGGAGAGTGTGTGTATGTGTGTGTGTGTGTGTGTGTGTGTGTGTGTGTGTGTGTGTGTGTGTGTGTGTGTGTGTGTGTGCTTCTGGAAAACACAAACAGATGGCAGGTTGTGTACTGAGCTGTAAGGGCTCCAAACACACAAAGAGGAGACAACCTCAGGCCTGATCCAGCCCACCCCCCACCCATCCACCATGACCCTCTGCTCACGGGACGGCACTCACAATGGCCCCGCTTCAACCTTGTACGTCATGATCCCTAGTGTCCTGCAGTGTACTGCATTATGGACACTGAAATTGTGTAGACTTATTATAAATTGTACAATTGATGTGCATAAAGTAGTAACTCTAATGTAGTAAATTTCACACATGTGCATCTTTCCAGTTTTTATATAATACCAAAAAAAGCACTGTACTGTAGGAGGATAAACACTTCCAAATACTCAAATTAGACTATGTCTGGTGGACACCTTAAAAGGAATTGCCATTTAGCTGTTATGGACAGAAAGTAGATTTATAAAAAGGTTTAGCGAAAAGGGACTGACATGGAACAAATGTCAAATCAAACCGAAACATTGGTCCACTCAGGAGACAAACTTCATCGTGAGAACAAACAAAGAGGATCAAGTGGCTCCAAACCAGGGTACTTATAAGTCTTGAACTGACAAAGTGCACGGATAGAGTTACAAAAAAGTTTACAAAAGCAACTCTATATCTTGCTCTTGTTTCTGTTCTCGTGGCGAAAGACAGATAGGACATCACAGTTTTCTGACGAAAGGTGTTTTCCAGTTTAAACAGCGCCGGTACCAGTGGCATTTTAGGAGAAAAACCACTGCAGTGTAAACAGCTCCTTGGTTTCTCTGCCCTTTCCGCCTTGACTTTTGCTTCTGTTTAAACCCCCCACCTCCCCCAGTGCAGCTGACACATCTTATGCCCCCCCCCGTTCTGTTATTCTGCCAGGAGAGTTAAAATAATAAACCCCTGTAACGTCTGCACGCCGTAATGGAAGTTCCTTGGAAAGAGGAGACAGACTTTCTAGTCGAGTTGTGACACTTGAGCTGACTCCAAGTTTGTGTTTTTGAATGTGGTGTATCTTGTAATTTGTGGCATTTTTTCCACATGGGACAACTTTCCTTTCATTTCTGGAGCAGTTTTTAGTGGTTTATCTCATCTGTGTCATTGCATAGTCAAACATTTAGCTGCAGCCGTGGTTTTAGGATCTGTGTATATTTAGGAAAAACTGCCTCAGAGATTTTAAAGGTCTTCTATTGTGCTTTTTCAGCTTTTACAGTGTGTCTTGTCTTGTTATTTAGATAAAGGGTCCCAAAAAGTCCCGCTCTGATCTACGAAACCACGAAGTGTCACACAAGCCGCTTTGCAGCAGTAGTTTGAGAAATGTGTTTAAGGAGCTTTAACAATCCTGATTTTATTTTTATGAGAACACCAAAAAAAACTGTGATAGTGTGGCAAATATAAGCTGTAACCTGGTTTCTGGCAACCTCGAACAAAGTGCACACACACAAACTCAAGACATGAATAACAAAACAAGTAAAAAGTTAGCAACTTAACAAAACCACACTTTGACCAATACTGTGGCCACTAATAAAATAATAATAATTAACTGACTCCACAGCCATTGACATCCTAAAGGTTTCTCTCAATGCATTTTACCTTGTCCTGGACTGTGGCAGTGACAGCTCACACCAGTCCATTTGTTTTGCTGCTGTTAGTTGAAGATTTTATGAATAAGCCCTGTCTGTAACGCAACTGTGTTGTTCAGTACTTTTTGCACCAAGTACCACATGAGAAAATGCGTCTCTTCAATTCAGATCAATAGTGTTTGTCATGTAAACCCAAAAAAAATAAAATAAATACTGTTTAGAGTCAGATAGTAAAGTTAAAATTGAAGCAGATGTTTCTATTTGGGCGAGTTTACATTAGTTATCGGTTACATCACAGAACCCTCAGTTGGGGGGGAGGCGGGGGTCTACGCTGTGCTGGTATAGATGTCTGCTATAGATGTCTCTGGACAACTGCGCCCCAGTTGTTCCTCTCCCGAACAGAGCCCCTCTCTCTGCGGAGTTAGTGCCGTGTCTACAGCAGGGAAACACAGGGATGATGGGATTACGGGCTTTCCTGCTTCTGTCCCGCTCTCATATGAGGCACTGTGATGTCACTCATATACACACTGAGATATTGAAGTGTTTACCAGTGTGGTGGCTACACTTATTTCCCTTTGAACAACATAAATGCACCACAGTGAGGTTAATGAACTGCAAAAACCTTTGCATTAATCATTTTTGTACATGTGAGTGTGACGTCACCTTATGGAGTGTCGTAAAAATACACTAGAGAAACGGAATAACTTTGTGTGGTATGCTTTTTGAATAGTAGGATGTTTGATTAAATAGTAACAAGGGGATACATAGCAAAAAAAAGTAAGAGCCGCATCAAACAGTGAAGATACACATAAAGTGTTGCTAACTTGCTGAGATTTGCAGATTAAAATTCAAAGTAAGCATTGATCTGGGAAGGATAAGAGAGACCCTAACCACTCATGTTTTAAAAAAGAAGCTTTGAAAGTTTAGATATTTTTAAACAGAGAAACAATCAAAAAACAAGAAAACCAAATAAAATGAATGAGATTGAATTGTAAGAGGAAAACAATCACTTTTCTGTAAAGACAGTGTGGGACAGCTGTGGAGGGCTGTTCAGTAGCAGGTCAGTACGGGACAGGAAGTGGGCAGGAAGTGAGTGTGGGAGCGTGTTTTGATCAGAAGCACATGGTGACTGAGACCAACAACAGGAGTCTCACGTGGAGAGGCAACAACCGGGACAAGGACGGACCCACACTGTCCCACCGCACTAATAAACAGCTTCATAAACAGAGCTGTAAATGCTTTTATGTCCCGCTGATCTGAGCCACACCCACCGCCTCCAAACCCAAATTACACTACCCACACGAGGCACCAAACAGACCCAAGACTCACATTTGTTAACATGTTAGGAGCTTAGTTACCCATTTGCTTACATTGTGGGCAGTTTTGTCAAATGAATTAAAGGTGGTTTAAACAAATACTACAGCCACTTAAACCATCTTAATATGTACAATAAAAATGTTGTTTCCTCTTTTTTGACACATTGTTCAATCTAGAATCACAAAAGAACGAAGCTTTAACATTGTATTAAAACATCTGTAAAACATATTCAAGGATTAACATTGTAAAAATGGTAATTGTAATACTTCAAAACCTTTAACACTTTTACTCAGTTTAAATTTACTAAAGAAAGCAGAGGATTTTTATTGGGCAAATGCAGCAAGTGTGTCCCAAAACTCACAAAATTTGTTTTCAATTAGACAAAACTGAAGACGTCCAAGTCTTAACTGTGGTGTCACGATCACAGAGCAAAACAGCCTTGAGTCTTCTTTGGAGTGGCTTGAAACTGATGTCTCTGTCAGCTCGCTATCATCTTCAAAGTCCCGCCACCAGAGCAGGGCTGGACATTATTTTTGGGGGGGCATGTCATTGCTGCTGGGTAGGGGTACACTGGCCACACTGAAGGGGTCAGGGCAAGGTCCGTGTCAGGGTCACAGAGGGCTGAGTGTAATGTTTCAATCAGGCATCTCTTTGTGCAAATACACCTCTTATCAGCTCTTTCTGGGCGTCCAACTTTGAGACCAAAAGAAAGGGTTTGTGGTTTGTACAGCTTCTAGTTAAAGGTTTAAGAATTGTTAAATGCATCAGTGCTCAAAAGCTGTCAAGCGTTGGGTTCATCAGACAAGGGTTTAAACCATGAACAAAGCGTCTTCTGTTGAATCTCTGGCAGATCAAATGCTTCACAGTGGGACCCTATGTTGATAATGCCACTGTGAGTAAACGCTTTGGGGTATGTAAACACACATCTTATCAGGTTACAGTGTTTTCCCTGTGGCAGCACATTTATAAAAGCTATGATTGTAATATCTATTTACAGTAATTTTACAGAACAGTCTTTTGTTTCATGTTGAAATTTGTATTTTTAGCACATTTTTCTGGCTCCAGTTTCTGTTTTTTGTCTCTCATCTCCTCCTGGTTCAGGAAAATTCTTAGGCAATGAAAACTGCTGAATATGCTTCAAATATTTTGGCACAGTCTCCCAAATTATTTATACTGATGTGATGTTGCATATGGTCATTCTTACGACAGTAAAAAAAAAAGGGTTTGTACTTTATTCAAGCGCTGTATGTGGGTTGTCAGCTTGTTTCCTAGTGGCCCATTTCTCGCCTCATGCAACATCCTATTTTAGCGACAGCCATTGCACCACATCTGGGATCTGGCTTTATTCAAGTTCAACTTAGGGCCTTATTAGGAAGCTAGGATGTCCAAAGAAGGCTAATGAAGGCATCTTGTAATCGGATTGGTTCCCGCGCGTCCAAGGGAAGTGTGATTATGTTGTATAGGAGCCCCTCACACACACTTCGCGGACATCCTGGCTTTTGTGGGCCGAGCTTCTTACACTTGTCTGTTGAATTGAAACTAGGCCAGTTCGTCTTTGGAATGACAATTACCATGGACCAAGCCCAATGACGGGGCGGGGGCCACAACGTGGCTATGAAAGGAACAGGGCGATTGGACACTGCCAAGATGCAGCTCTGGACGTACAGTAGCTTCCGATGCTCGTTAGCGGACGAGCAGCGGGCCAGCAGTTGGTAGGGGGGTTATTTTGAGGGGGCAAAGGGCTGACACAGGCCGGGGCGGGGTGTTTAGAGGCAATGTCTATCTTTAACTTGATTCTGGAGTGTCTTTTATAAAGTGCGGCTCAGCTAAGGGAAGAATAGTGGCAACAAGCTGAGGAAGCCCGCCCTCCCCACTCCCTCTCCAAGCACCGCTTTTCTCCACCGCTCCTTGATCTCTGCCGAGCCATCCCTCTTTTCTCCCCGTCTCCTCCTGGCAGCCTCCCGCTCAACGGTGTGAGGTTGTCAGGCTGGCCCAGATTAGAGCCATTGTCCAGAGGTATTTACATCCGGCCAAACCATATTAAACAGAGATTAGGGGTTTTCACGACACATAGCCAGAAAAACTCAGTCAAAAGAAAGGAGCTTTTCCATTACGAGCTGGATTTACAAGTGGCATAGCAGGGAAATAGACGTAGAGAAATGTGTTTGGTGGAGAGGGAGGGTGCTGGATCCTGTTTGAAGGTCATGTGATGCTGGAGCGTCTGAGAGGGTCTGAGCTGTTGCCAAGTGGTTGGCAGCCGGTCCACTTTTGCATCAGAGGAAGTAGGAGAATGTGTTGGCATGATGCATTAAGCAGACGGCAGTGGTGAAGGTTATCATGCTCTCAACCAAGCTGTCTGTCTGAGAAGCGTCTAACACAATTTATACTTAATGTTGTTAAACTGTGCAACTTTGGTATTTCTTTTTTTCTTTTCAAAAGTGTTAAAATGTACACTGTAAGAACCTCTTTTCTACATACCTCCTATTGTCCAGATATTATTTTTATCTAAAGCAGTACATCAGGTGTAAAATGTCTCATTGACTGTGGTTTGGACTGAGCAGACTATATTTGGTCTGACCAGCGAGAATAGCCAGATAAAGCACTGGAGTTTTGGAGCAACAACAACTTTGTGAGAAGTCAGAGAAAGTACATTGGGGTGGATTGAAAAAACTTAGTCAAAATTAATTATATTAAATGAAGACCAGGAAAAATCATGAATGGAGATAAGCTTTTTTGTGACATGCATTTATACATATTCTAATGTAGAAAAGGAGCTGCTGTTATAACAGAATTTACAATATGGCAGCTTGTAACCTGTGTGCTTTGTAAGGTGCATCGTACAAAGCAGGAAGCCAAAGATTGTGAGCAGACACACTGAACATGAGGGCAGCAGGTTGAATAACAAATGTCCACAGCACCAACAGCATTGACCAGACTAGACAACAAACCATTCATTTATTCATTCATTCATTTTCTACCGCTTTGTCCCGTTAGGGTTCGCGGGTGACTGGAGCCTATCCCAGCAGCTTTGGGCCTGAGGCGCGGTACACCCTGGACAGTGGCCAGTTAGTCGCAGGGCTGACAACAAACCAACAAACCATGAAATAATTACAAAAAACACAATTGTCAATAGTCAAACTGGCACCACTGACCTGTTCATTCACAAATATGTTTACTGCAAAAGCCTTTTCATACACTGGTTTTACCCATTCAACTTACTTTATAAAATCAAGGTTAAAAATACACAGCTTAATATAGAGTCCTTTTAAACTAATGTGATTTCGCTTGTGTTCTCCATATGGATAAATGTGCAGAAACCATTATGGCATTAAGGCTGGTATATACCCTCGTACTGTACGTCCCGGCTCCAGAGGCAACAACCATTGGCTCTGAGTGATCCCAGAAATGTGGAAAGTATTTGCACAGCCTGTTAAAAATAGGAGTCCAGTCTTTTCAGAAGTAGAAGCAAACAACTAATTACCAGCAATAAAAAAGGCCATTTGTCGCTGTATTTTCCTTTTTTTTCTCTTTCCCTCTTCTCTGCCTTTACTGCAGATGTTGGAAACACAGTCTTGTCGTATTATTAGCTCAGTAAAGTGAGGAGGAGGGAGAAGGGGGCAGCTTGATAAAGATAAATGTCTCCGAGGCCCATCTGGAATCCATCACTTTCAGAAGCAGTTTGAGCAGATATGCTTTAAAAAGGTATGTGTTTCCAGCAGACTCAATAAAAGGACCTGTTAAGCTCCTCGAAAAGAAGGCCAGTCTTGTAATCTACTGCTGTTTATGATCCACCGCCGCCTGTTTGAAACCGGTGTGGACACTTTATGCAAAGCAGCCGGTGTGTTTTTTAATGACAGGATATGAATATGGACAAAGTCAGAAAGTCAGCAATAGTTTAGGTAAAGACACTCAACTGGCATTGTATACTTTTGGAAAAAGTTTATTAAACTTTGTGTCACTGTCGACAGACTATTAAATTGATTTGATTTGTATACATTTTAGATTCTATTGTAGGGTTTAATATATAAATGTAGGCCCAAAAAGAACGGCGAGAGAAATAAGGGCTGGCTCCAAGAGACATGGCTCCCATTAACTTCTGTTAAAAAATGGCCAAAAAAATCTTGTGACTATTTTTCTTTTATATATACCACCATGAATGTTTTCAAATAATCAAATAATAGTAAAATCTGTAAAAAAAAAAATAAAAAATAAAAATGAGGGTTGTCCAAAAATATCATATGCAGTTAAACAATATCAAACATTTTTGCAAAGTGACCCATCGTCAAAAAAGTGGGAAACAGAAATTTGTTTAAAATAATATAGAGTCTGTGCTGTAGGAACCCAATTGTAATATACAACTGTAATATACCCGTAGGTAGAGTGATTTAAGTGCTCCTCTAATGTCCCCCATGTTGTGACCTGATACGCAGCAATGGCCCCTCAGTCTGGTCTGGAGCCCTTCCTGTCCCTCCGAGATCCCTCACCAGGCGGCTCTGTGTGTGTCTGCACTGTGCTTGAGACGGAGAGAGCCAGGCGTGGAAAGGCTTCCCACATAAAGAGGTCTTTTTATCCCTGGGGCCGCTGCAGCCCGCCGGCCCCTGCACAAGTTTGTAGAGGATAAATAAACCTCTTGAGACGCAGAGAAAAGATGGAGTCTGTGAGCGCCGTGTTAACGGACAGCGCCGCAGCATCTCAAAGAGGGACTTATATTATTCTGAAGGGCTATTTGTTATGATATTGAGCCGAGGGGGTAAGAAGGGCCATGGGGGCAGGGGCCTCTTGATTTATGGAGTGACCATACAGGCATTCTGCTACACACACAGACGACTTCCTCATTAATACAACCTACAGAGAAATGCATATCCAAACCACATCTAGGTTTAGTCAACAGCTTATATCACACATTGCTTCCAGCTGGACTCAGGCAGCTTCCACATATTGCACCGGACGGCGAACAGCAGGAGCGTCTCGATGCTAAAATCGGAGTGGGGTGGCACCAGAAGGCTGAGATTATCAGCTTTGTCAGAATCACTATGGATTTGGCAGAAACAGAAAAAGAAGGCAAACATTTAAGGCTATAATTTATTTCCTGGCTCTTTCTATAGGGATTTATACTTTTTATTATACAACAAAGATTTTTACAGCTCATATATAACTCTTTTTAACATTCCAAGAGATCCATGTGTAGATTATCACTCAGATTTTGAGGGAAACCTTGCCAATAAACTGTCACTTTATCTGATTTAGAAGATGAATGACTGCTGTTCACCTGCCACAATCTTTTGAAGCAAACTTGAAAGCTTCTTTTTAAATAAGAGGCGTGATTATATTGAAGACAGCCTTTTCTATTGTGACTGTGTTTAGGATCCAAGAGCAGGTCATTATTGATCAATCAATCAATCAATCAATCAATACTTTATTGTCATTACACTTTTCAATGCAACAAAATTTTGTACGGTGTTGACGGTCAACATATAACATTTATACAGATAGACACACAAGGAGGAAGACCTTCACCTATGCAGCCGCATGGAAGTTGGATTGAAGTTGAGCTTTGCTGCCTATTAGCATCACTAGCTACATAGACTTTTTACACAGTATGCTTGTTTTTTAAGTATGGTATTCACACCATTAATACTTTTCTATGGGTCCATTTTAGCGGATTGTTTTTACTTCCTATAGCTGTCCTCAAAAATTAATCTGTTTACTAATTGCGAACTGCCCCATAACCCCTTAACTTTTCAGTGCTGAATTTTCAGCTTAACAACAAAGACACATGTGGACTGGTCTGTTTTTATTGGGCAGCGTTTCACTAACAACATGGTAAAAATAAAGGTTATCATGCATCTTTTTTACGATCCATATTTTCCTCAGTTTTTAAACATTAAGAAGATATGGAGACAACATAGAGGTTTTTTTTTTGTGAAGGATGACACCATGCGCACTCTTCATACATGACCCCTGACTCTGAGCAGCATTGTTCACCCACAGCTGGTCACACAACAGCTGGACTCCTCTGTTTAAAGTGCCACTCGATAATGAGGAATTCCTCTCATTGCTTGAAGGCCTTTGTCTGTTGTCACGGTGATCAAACATGTGACCTGACTTCATACCGGACACTCACTGGAAAGCCCAGAAAAGAAAGTCTGTCTGAGCTAAACCTTATAGTGACTGATCTGTCCTGAGCTGACACCTTTTGAGTCAAATCCATTTTTATTCAAGGCACTTTTTTTTCTTACTTTTCAATCTGCATTTCAAAGTGCAGAAGCTGTAGTGTAGATATTTCTCGATTGCCTTTCTCCGAAAAAAGAGGGATTTTTCTTTTTTTTGTCTCACACCTGGAGAATAGAGTTTTTAATGTATGATTCATACATCTTTGTTTGTTTTGCTCCTTCGGTAAATTGCATTTGTTTGGCCCTCGGCGTCGTGAGCATCCAGCAAAGAAATGAATGTTTCCCCTCCCTGTGTTTCTTTAGATCAAAGCAAAGGAAAAGCCTACTCTACGAGAACTCGCGGAGACGTAGCTTTAGCATTAAATCCCAATTAGAACAACTTATTGGTAGAACAGGTTGCAAATGGTCTATGTCTCAGTTATTTTCATGAAATTTTAAAGTTTCGACACCGTTGTTTTTGTATTCTGAAGGAGCCCTTTATTTTATGTCAGTAATGCCATCCTTTTAGACAGTCCAAGTCAATCTCATTGTTTTATTTTTAAATATTTAATCAATAAATTGTGGCCACTGCAATGTGAAGTAATGTTTTCTGTTATCATTGAAATGATAATAAATTTTATGTAAACTCAAACAGGCCATTTTACACAGAAAGCCCACCTCTGTCCACATTTATAAAGCTTAATTAAATCTGTTTAAGAGCCCCATGTTAGCATCGGCGTCTTTAAGCCCCTCCCCCTAAGCTCAATCAGCTGTGTTTGGTCAAAGTTTTGAGCTTCAAGTATTTCCTAAAAGAGAACCATGGCTTCTTTGACTGGGTCTCATGACTTTCTTAGAGACTCATTGTGTTACTTATCTACCTCACTATGTGAGCAGTGAGCCAGTTCAACGTTAAGCTCCATTTAACCAGGGCTTTACGACATTACAGACCTTTTTCAGTATATTCACAAGCTCAAACACTAACAACACCCTCCTTATTGATTCATAAGCCATTCAATCGTTTTGCATCAAAAACTCTACACAAAAATGAGTTTCTAGTGGAGTCTGTATGCTTCTGTTTATTGAGAGAAAGAGCTCCACGCAGTCAGACTGAGCTACGAGCCTCTGGAGATTATTATATCTGCCTAATAAAGCCCCAGTCTCACATATTTAAGGGCTGCACATATTCTAAGGCCTATTTTCTCCTCTTCTTTCACAGAGGTCATAAGTAAAGGTAGCGGGCCATTCACGCTGCGTCTAGATTTATGCTCTGCACCGTCGCCTCACTGTTTTTTCTTATTCTGAATGGGGCTTTTTGTTTTAAAAAAGTGCTGTAAATACTGTTGTCAGAGCCACAGAGAAAGCCCCACAGCCATTGACTCTACATCCACAGTGTTTAATGGGACTAATGAGACTGAGAAAACAAGTCACAACTCTTCTAGTCGGGTGTTTGCTTTATACAGGGTTAAATCATAAAGCAAGTCTGGAATGGATTGTATTTGTTTTTCCCACTCACCTATCAAAGCATTGACAAGTTCCCATGTCTGAAAAACCTGGAAATTGAATGAAGGATCTAACTGGAAAGTGAATAAATAAAAATGCCTTAATTAAAACAACATTAATTGAAGCTTACCTTACAATCTCATCCTCCTTGTCAGTCCATCAAACATGAAACCACCTATTATTCACTGAACCTATTATTTGTCTCTCCTGATCCTAACTTGGCCTTTCCACTATAGTTTGCTGAGCTCCCATCAGCGTGCCAGTCAGCCATGGAGAGGGCTGCATTCGCTTCTTGTCAGCGAGTCTCTGTAACGCCGCTGCCCTTTAGACGGGTCAATACTGAGAGTATTTGCCGTCGTAAATCAGGCTCTTAACACTCCTCAGTCAAGTGTTTCTCGTGGGTACATATGCTTTTGTGTGCACTCTACTGTTACAATCAGGGACGGTGTTTTATGGCAGTGCTGTACTGTTGAAGTCTCATCTCAGATTTAATCCCATTTTTACACAAATCTCAGCAGTCTTGGTATCAATCCTTCTGGGTTAAGATTGATACCAAGACTGCTGAAGTGAACCCAGTCTATGAGTTTATCGTTAATGTTGAAACTGGAAAATGTACCACACACTCTCGTCATGACTTGGACTCGGTTAGTTTGGTCTTGATTACAACAACAATTTGTGGTTGTGTTATGTCTATGGTTTATGTAGATGCTCTAAGAAAGAGTAAACACATTCTTCTCTGTCTCAGCTGAGTCACTGGGCTGTGAATGTGAGGAGTCCCCTGTGAATCAGGACACAAGGCAGCCCTCTGTTTGTCTCTCAGACATGTCCGTCTCTCATCCAGCATCTTCAGCCGGGCTTGTAAACATGTTGATTTTTCCTTGGCTCAGATGCCTAATGGAGCTCAGGCTTAGGTGTGTTGGTAAATGACACAGCACTTCCAAAGGCAGATTAGCTGACAGCTCATGGCCGAAGCTGCATTATTGGTCTGTTTTATAAGAGAGAGGTGTTTTATGTGACAGTTTTGGTTAGGCTCCTAATTACACTTTGGAAAATAGAGGTCTTCTTCTTCTGGTAATGGCTGAAATGAATGTGCACTGACAGAACCAGGGCGGGACAAAGCTCAAGGGATGAAAACAGAAACCAGGAAAATAATACTACAATATAGAAAATATAGAGCAGAATATCCCGTGTCTGTGTGTTAAATCCAACATCCTTCTCATGTCTCTGTCTTCTCTCTTCTTTGTTCCAGACTCTGTGTCCAGTGAGGCGGCCTTCCTGGAGGACTTTGTGCTGGGCATGGGTGACACTCTGGAGATGTCATGTGACCTGGCAGATCTCTCCAAACCGGTGGTGTGGTTCAGGGACGGAGCAAGTCTCGTTCCCAATAACCGGACACGGGTGGGCCAAAGGTTATTACGCATCATCAACGTGTCGTACGAGGACTCGGGCGTGTACTCCTGTCGAACGGCTCACAACAACGCACTGGTCAGCAACTACACCATCAGGGTTACAGGTAAGGCACAAGTTTTATTCCTGTTAGAGCAACAAGAAGCGCAGATAAAAATGACAGTACAGCTTCTACATTACAGCTCTGTTACAGTCCTGTTGGGGGAAAGGTGTTGGTGTAAGTTGAGAGGGAGTCATAACTAAGCAGGCCGTCGATTTAAAACCATGTGGCTCTATTTTCTGCTCATAAAGCTCCTGGACGCCAGCTGAGCCTGTTATTGACAACTAATTAGAAAGCAATTAGCTCCAAAGATTCCATTATTGAAAACAGATGGGGTGGCGAGAAATGAGAGAGTTCGCTGCCTCTGCCGTTCACCCCCCGCCTCTTCACACACACACACACACACAGACACACACACACACAGACACACACACACACACACACACACACACACACACACACACACACACACACACACACACACACAGAAACACACACACACACACACACACACACACACACACACACACACACACACACACACACACACACAGAAACACACACACACACACACACACACACACACACACACACACACACACACACACACACACACACACACACACACACACACACACACACACACACACACACACACACACACACACACACACACACACAGAAACACACACACACACACACACACACACACACACACACACACACACACACACACACACACACACACACACACACACACACACACACACATACACACACACACACACACACACACAGAAACACACACACATACACAGAAACACACACACACACACACACACACACACACACACACAGAAACACACACACATACACAGAAACACACACACATACACACACACACACACACACACAGAAACACACACACATACACAGAAACACACACACATACACACACACACACACACACACACACAGAAACACATGCATTTGTTTGGCCGGGAGCCGCAGAGAAAACACTCGCAAACATAGGCTACTCCTAAATTTTCCAAGTCATAGTTTGATGTTGAATGTCCAGGTGTGAGCAGCTTTAGTTGAATCATGCAACACTTCAGCACTTGAGCTCCTTGAGAACCAACTATGGACGGCTACAACAAGCTCTCAGCACATTACTCTAAAGCACAATCTCACCCTCTTTCAAAATAAGAGCTTAAGTTACAGCACATTTATTCTGCGCATATAAAACATATACCAATCTTGGGAACATTTTCACTCTGTTTCTTGTAGCATCCCTAGGATTTCCTTGCAAGGTAAAAAAAATAAAAGGTCCAACTCCAAAAATCTTCAATCTCCTTTGATGTGTTTCTGCCAATTGCTATAGTATGTCTTTAAGTAAGAAGAGATATTTTAGGCATCATTTAATTAAAATAATATATATTAATGCTCAACAGCAGCGTCAGGTGTGAGAATCTTTTCAATGATAGCCATGTCTAAACAGTTCAAGCCTACACAGTTCTGTTCATGTACTTTTCCTCACGTCTCTTTAGGGCATTATTAAAAGAAGGTAGCCATAAAATTAAACTTTTTATGATCGTTATATGTTTTGTAATCATACTGGTGAGTTAATTTATTTTGCATTAATCTTTCTCCATCATTAACCAGTTATTCTGCCCAATCATAACCATACATTTTAATATTATTACAATGTCATGTGTTAAATAAAACCCACACAGGAAGCCCATTCATCACAGTATTTTCACACTAAACGCTTACATTATCCATGACTTCTTACTGTACGCTGTGGTAATATCCTGTCTCTACAGTCCACTCTCCTCCCTCTACTCTAAACACGGGGCGCAAAGCACACACTGACTATTGTGTTTTTGCACAAATATTTGAGCAAGGTGTCAGATATTTAGGAGCAGTATCAGATTAAGCTCTTGGATAGCGTCCAGACATGGAAAGAGGCCAGTTTCACAGTGTACACACTCACAGCGCACATGTAGGAATGTGAGCAGATGAAAGGACTTATCCGGACACTTAGCGCTGTAAAGTGTTTAGATCTTGTCTGGACTGAGCAGAGGAGAATAAAAAGTGTCCACTAGAGAGAAGGAGAAACACTGAAACTAGGATGGTACTAGGATTACAGTATCAGTGAAGTTTTTATTGTCTCCTTGGGTGACTTAATAAGAGACACAATAATTGATTGATCCTATAAACCATGTTATTTGTGATAGGTATTTTTTATATTTGATAGTGGGATAATTAGAGAAAAAGAAACATTAAGATGGAAATAACCTGGAGCAAATGGACACAGGCTGAGATTTGAACTTCCTCCTCTTTATGTGATATGTGTGTGACCTCAAGCTGCATTTTAATAATAATAATGGTAATAATGGTTTGGATTTATATAGCGCCTTTCTCCCAAGGGACCCAAAGCGCTTTACAGGTCGTCCATTATTCATTCATACACAGTCACACTGGTGATGGAAAGCTACAACTGTAGCCACAGCTGCCCTCTCTCTCAATCTATTGATTGTATGTTGCTTGTAAAATTTTAAGACGGTGGTCTGCTGTTCTGATTAGTTTTATTCCAGTTTTCCTCTACAACAGTAATCTTGTTTTGTTTTTTTTTTAACTCTCACTTGTAATAGACGTCAAACACCTCAGAAGAATAAAAACAAATCTGTAGAAGCACAAAATCTAATTAAATATCTTGTCGGCTTGTTCCCCTACTTTAGATTTTCTTTTTTTTAATTGGGCGTCAAACTCTCTTTAAAGTCTGACTGACACTTATCTAACTCACTATGTAACAGAGCACCGTATAATTTTCCAGCGAGCTTAGAGAAATACAGATTTTACCCTATTTGCTTGTTTTTGGATCTTGCTTTATTTTTCCTGTCAATGCAGTTTCTAGGATTCTTTTAAAAAGAAACGCATGTCTTGAAGATTCCTTGTTGGGTCACTCGAAGTTCATATTCTCTCTCAGACCCATTTGTTCTATGTCATCTCCTTATCTCTGTCCCCATTTTTCTGTCTGCTTAACTGTCTCTATGTCCATAAAGGTTGTAAATGCATCCCAAAAGCTTACATGTTCAGGTACAAATAAGTCCAACAACACTGTCCATCTTTTTCTCTGGGTTTTATTTCAACCACAGACAGTGATGCTGTACATTCAGTTTCCTCCACTGAGCAATGTTGCAAGGGTAAACTCAGGTGTCAAGTGCTAGAAACAGAAAACCTGGTCGCCGGGGGATTTGGGGGCAGTTTGTTCAGTCGTCGTGGCAACAGCTGGTTCTCATTAAAAACCAACCTGCACAGCTGAACCAGAAAACGTTTAGGTCACGACAAAAATCATTACAAAAGGCAGCGTTAATGTGCGATAGAGCAGATATCTGTGTCTGAGGGCTAATTAGCCGTCATTTGACTCGCTAAAGCTTCGAAAGAGTTGTTTTCTAGTGTTTCCACTCACACGAGTGGCTAATGACAGACCCCGTTTGTGCCGACTGTGGAAATGTTTGGCTTGTAATGCGTGAAGGAGCCGTGGCGCTGCACAGAACTGTAGCCCATTCATGAGATTTCACTAAACTGGGTTTATTATGCATGTGTTTCTGTGTGTGTGCCATTGTCCAATCTTTACATTTCACACACCATTTAAAGCTCAAGGCCGTTTGAGGGAACAACACTCCTCAGTTCACTTCTTATCTGACGGCCACAAGTTCAAGTATGTACAATTCATTGTAAATAAACCTCACTTTGTGTTTTTCTTTCTCAGATTCCCTGTCGTCTGGTGATGATGAAGATTACGATGAAGATCCAGAAGATGCAGGTAATGCAAATGGTGAATTCCTTATTATTACTTTCCACTAACAATCTCACACTTACATTTGAGTGAAGCTGGTGCTTTGTAGCAAACCTGTATAAATCAGTGGACCTTTGTGGTGAAATGTTCTGTAGGTACAATCACAAGTTATGTTTTAAGTTACAGAAAAGGCTCTTTTTTGAAACTTGTTTACATGTTAAAAAAACAAGACAATTGGGACAGGAAGATGAGACAACTGGGATATTTTAGTGTTTTTGCAGATATTCCCACAGGACATGGGACAGACTTAAAAACAGGACTGTCCTGGCTAAAACAGGACATATGTTCTCCCTAGTTTTACAGACATAGCTGAAAGTGGTGACGTCTCACCTCAGCCGGGTATCCTCATGGTAGTTTTGTGTAATGATCATGCATATATTCACCCCACTGTGTAGTAAGTTAATGCTAAAATCAGATGTGGACAGTGTTACAGGAGCAGTGTACGCTGTGTGTTTGCTGCGTGAGTGGTTCAGCAAGAGTGTGACAATTAACGGACCACGTTATTTAGTCCCTAATACAAGGAGATATTTTGTAATAACGCTTTTGGAAAAAAAATTATAAAAAACCTGGGTATGATTTGACATAGTTTGTGACCAGAAATAGATAAGAGAAAATGATAAGAAATTCAAACGCTACCAAGTTTTCTGTTCAAATACAATAATGATGGAATAAAGTGTTTTCTGGAAAAATAATGACCTTTAAAAAGCGGCCTTGAGACAGGTCTTAAAAATATATATGACCCTAATGTTAGCTTGTTAAAAAGTTTAGGATGCAATGTAACAATCTGTACATTATGCAAAGGTCATAATAGTGATTGTATGTCTTTCAAATGCCTTCATGTAGCAGCTATAATTGTAGAAAATAAGTCTTGTTAATATGATTACCTAAAGCTTTAAATGTAACTCAGCCCTCGGTACAGATTTTATCTACATTTACATTCATTTGCCTTGTCGCTTTGATGAACATTCCCATAAAGCTTTTCCTCGAAAGATGTTTTAGCTGCTAATTAAGTAACACTTATTGGATTTATTGGACTGATAGCATCTAATTAGATTTCATAGCATCTGTAAATTGGATTTTATGGCCCTTTATCAGTTACGCTCACAGTCAGTGGAGAGCCTTACTAAAGCTCTATGGCACTGATCAGAAAGTACAGTTTCTCAATAGTTTGCAGTGAAGTGGATGAGCTGGGTTCAGGAGAAGGTGATGAAAACACACGTGAGAGACATAGACTGGATCTGTCCAGACCACTGCTTTTGTTGTAGCTTTACCAGCAAAGGTTGACACGAGCCAAGTCGAGCTGAGAAATAGAAATAGATAGACAGACATCCACACAAAACTTTATTCCCTCCTGACTTTTATATAAGCAACGGTTCTCATAGTTCAACGATCAGATTAACAATCAGATTAGCGATGTCTCCACAGCCTTCAGTGCCAAATCCAAGCCAGAAATGTGTCAAACATGTCAAATAGTCCATCATTTCTTGAAACCTGTCCAAGTTTAACAATGCTACCACTAAATCCAGAAGAGAAATGTGGAGTATTAAAAGAGACAGAGACCATACAGAGAGAATCAAACACATCAGACACAGAGAGGATATTACCCAGTGGTAATTATAAGACAATATGTCTGGGGGGCAAGTGATAGTCTATTGCATGTCCACATTCAAAAAAGGGATTTAATTGTGTCTAAAATGTGTTATCTAATATTTTTTTTTAATACCATAGAGCACTGTTTACAGATTTACTGATAGCTGTGGTTAAAGATACACTGAGTCAAACTGTGGTGGACAAAGTTGAAAGTGAATTTTTAATAGTGAATCATTGCCTTGTAATAACATTCCTTGTATTTGCCTATTGTAACATTTAACTCTCCCTTGACCCCAGAACCCATGTTGCCTCCCTGAGGGGACAAACTGAACACTGCTACAAGAGAAGCACAATCATGTTTCTCTGTGATCACACTTGAAATCTACAGTACTCTACTCTAACAAGGTTTTATTAGCAGTTCTCACATGTAATCGTGTCAATACGATTAAGCTGTAGAGGAAAAACAAGAACATGTGTGTAACAAGTTAAGTTAATTGTCCAATCCCCAGAGATTAGCTGCAGAGTGAGAGTGCAGGACAGTGTTTTTATACTGTACAAGTCATTGAATGTGGTGCTTTAAGTTTCTTTGTAAATCCTGGCTGTTTAATGCCGAGACTGACTGCTCACAGCTCACTGCAGACTGAGTCCTGACTGTGGGTAAATAGCCTCAGAGCTCCAGACTTAATCTCTGTGTGTCAGTCTACCTCATGACATATGTGGCTCTCATTTCCTGGCCAAAAAGAGAGGGATTAGCCCAGAAATGCTAAACCACTATCGCTGCTTAATGGCCTCTAAGCCAATGCTAATTAGCCACCAGAACGTGAAGGAGCCATGTGACACACAGTCCCTGACGCCGAGCAGAAAACCGTTCACACGCAGAGACGGCTAATAGATGTAAGACAGTGAGAGGGGCATCGGAAACATTCGGTCAGTGCCAGATGAGTAAAGATATCAGTGTTGAGTCATTTTCAAAGGCTGCCAAATGAAATGATGCTACTGGCTAGAGCTTCTGCGTGAAAACATAGACAGACGGAAAGAGACAGACACAGAGACACTGGAGTCATGAGCTCATTCCTCTCAACTGTCTCCCATGGCCTTCTGGGAAATGGCACGAGATAGGAGCCCAGCAGCCAAAGGAAAGTCTGCTGAGACAATCGACCAATTTGTACCTTTGACATTAAATTTGTCCTCTCAGTCCGTTATCTGAATAGAAGGACAGCAGACTGAACGGTTGCTATTTTAGTCCGAGTGTCTGGACATAGGTTAGGAGTTAGAAAGAGCAGCCTTTCTCTGACACAAAGAGTTGAATTTTGGCTGCATTGCTATGACTGTTACTTAAAAACATTTTGAGTTATCATGTTCAATCAAATCCCATGTTTCAAAGTAATAAACAATCATTTTTCTTGCAATTATAAAACCTCCCACCATCATGAAACTCACATAAAGATATTTTCTGTCAAGTGTAAGGCACACTGTGAGCCTGTATGTGTTTGAGGGATTGTGCACAGAGCTCGGTGTGTGCTGGGCTGTGGAGCTATGCGGCATGTTGTTTACCCTGGCAGCAGAGCAAAGGGGGACCCTGGGCATGGGAGGCTGGGACATGCTGCCCTGCTCCGTGGCCCACAAACCTTGGCGGCAGTGCCTTCAAAGACCCTTCTGTATCAGCTCTCAGATCTGCCGTGTGCTCAGAGGCGTCACTGTGGCCAAATTATACTATTACACAATTACCCCCTCCTCATTAGCCAGGTTTAGCAAGATCAGTGTCTGTACGCTACACAGCGGACATGGTGTCCTGATCATTAGTAGAGGTCCCATAGAGAGACACATTCATGACCCTCAGGCCTCATCTCACAGAGCAATATTATTAGAAGTTGGGTAAAGATAACTGCAGTGACCTGCTTCAATCCTACATTTAGTCCCAGTTTAAACCTGTTTAATCCTGGTTTAGTCCTATAGTATAATCTTTGATACTGATTTAGCTCCTATTATCGTCATCGCACTATTTAAAATTATAATTGAATATAACATTTTTCCAATATTGTGCAGTCCCAATAATTACAAATCCTACTTTACCCTTTACGTGGCCTTTAAGTAGTACACCCTGTTACTTTTTACAGTAAATAGAGTAGTACACGGTGTACAGTTCACATTGCAATCACTGTTGCCGTGCTTTGGAGTCCATTTTCACCTTCAAACCAAACAAACAGCAAACCGGAGTACACCTATGTATTTTTAGGGCCCTCTGTGGTTACCCGCTGCAGCTGACAGGTCACATGACACCACATACTGTATCTGACATGCTAAACTACTACGACTGCAATGGTTATCCATGTCCCGTCCGGAAGTGGGTCCTGAGGTGTATGTATCTGCCCCTCTGCCCGCTCTGCCCGCTCTGTCCAAACCCCCGTCCCACGCTGCAGAGCTGAGGAAATACCATCCGGCCAATTAGACACGGGCCGGGATTCCACAGTTGAGCAGAGCTGCACTGTAAATCAAAAACACACTGAAATAAAACAACTGCTGCTGCTGTTTCAACTGGAAAAACTGCTATTTTTACTCCTTCTGGCCTAAAACGTGTCTGTATCAGCTTCTTAAAGTAAACTGTGAGGCATTCAGAAAACCACCTGATCTGAGGTGTGTGGCTTTTATCACATTCTCAGTGGAAATAAAACATCTGAAATTACTTAAAAAATTATAAGTGTTTATTGGGGTTTTTCAAAATTTGCCGGCAAATGAATAAATCAAGTGACGGGGAAGTGAGCATAATAGCAACTTGTGTTGGGCAAACATAATACTGACCCAGGAATCCCATCAAATATTCTAGTGGCTAGTTTTGTGCATTGTTTCTACAATATGTGTTACAAACTACTAACACCAGAAACATTTGTATTGTATTAGAGTTGTAACTATTAAACTGCACTAGGCTCTTCTCTAATAGAGCAGTGCAGTTTTGACAAGGGCGCTAATTTTTGTGATTACGTGGCAGGGTGCGTGTCTTATTTAGCGACATAATTACTAAAACTGCACAATATTTGGTGCTGAACCAACAGCCAGCTCATTTCAATAGTGCTAAGTCAAAAGATTTTCACTTTACTTGAAACTGAGAGCATTGTGTTACAGCGGTGCATAGTCTCCAGGATCAGGAGCATGGATTTTTACGCACTGACAAAATAAAAAAAAGATCTTTTCGACATTGTCTCTTTATATCTGGGATTTGTTGAACTGTCAAGTAGAACTTTCTCTGAGATGTGGGCTATGCTAACATGTCTATTCTAATACATGTGTTGCTTTTTCTTTATCCATTTTATGACATTGTGGGAAAATGCTAAAACAATGTGTATTTTATTTTTGAAAGCTTTTGGCTGCGTTGTACTAGAATCAGACCAAAACAAAAACAGAGACACAAGTGCTGTGCAGTGGATGTCTTCTTTAATCTGATGCTCCAGAGTAAAACAATACCGTATCCTTGACGACCAATTCATTCCAAACCATACAACATGTGTCTCAGCCTTTATGAAATATACTGTCATCATTTCTGAAGCTCTAATGTGGATGAAGTTAGTCAAATCATTGGCAGATTTTGTTCCGCATGTGCGTTGTCTTTGCTGACTGACAGGAGACCCCATGCAAACAGCAGTTTGTTTTGTGTTACTGTTTAGTGTCTACCACAGATACAAACAGCTCACGGTGTTCTCGTAGGCGTCTATTTGCGTTAAACCGGTCATTGTGGCGGCCTGTCCCAGCAGCAGGACGGTGCATTCAGGCTTAAATGAGTTCAGGAGGTGGACCACACATCAGGACGGAGACTGTTTAAACCGGGCTGTGTTTGTGTTCGGCTCAGTGCGTGTGTGTGGCTGATTACGATTCCAAGAAAACAATGTGTTCAGACTCCAGAGGGTTGTCCCACATTGAGCCGCGGCTGCTCCAAATAGGCCGAGACAGCACAGAGAAGTCATGAAATCTAACAGATATTATCCTTTTATGGCGGAGTGTTTGTGTTAGCGAGCTGGGGAGTCCAGCGCGAGAGCCGTCAGCGCGTTCAACTGTTACATACTGTTACAGGCTGGCGATTTATGTCACGCTCTGTGCTGAGGGGTAACACGCTGTTTGTTTGTTTTTTGAAGACACATCTAAGTCTCTCATCGCTGAGTCTCTCCCTCTGGGTCTGCTTGTAATTACTCAGTGAAACCGCGCCAGAGTTTGATGGCAGCAGCCAAAGAAACAGTCTATGTGTCACGAGTCAATCAGAACGCAGGAACACACTGATAAACACACAGAGACACTGGATCAAAGATAACTGGGTTTAGAAAAAGCCATACCAAAGATGATTTTCTGTGGTAGAAATGAGCAATAGGTCAGGGAAGGCATGACGTTTTTGAAGCCAGAAATGATCATCATATTTGTTCTGAGTTTGGAAAGTGCTATAGTCACAGTTAGCTCATGAATGTATTAATAAATATATGATTAGAAAACAACACAGGATTTTTTGTGGTGTCTCAAAGCCATTGACACAAAAGACTTCCGTAATTTGCAGAAGTGTATTGGCTGAGATTGTTGAGGATGGCACTGTTTTTTGCATTAAGAGCTCTGTCCTAATGTCCAACTGTTTTAGAAAGTTTAGGTCAGCAGTATTAGTTTGTCTCTTTAGAGAAAATCCTTTCTGGAACACAAGGGATTGTAGTCATTGCAATAGTGGTCAGAGGTTAAATTGGCGACAGGACACAGGGGATGATGCTATATCCTGGTCATATCAGCTTGTGAAGATTACAATATAAAGCATAGGTCTCTGTCATTGTATAGAGTCCAGCTCAGTCAACTCAGACACAAATTTCAGGCTTGAATTCAAGATTAAGCCAAGACTAAAAGTAGGATAAACCATAAATGAAAGTCAAGACATACCCATAACTAGTTCCACTCCCGTTTGTGTCCTTCTAACATTAGATTCCCTCATTTTCTTTAATTTACATTGTGCGTTTTCACATAAAAGCTAAAATGAAAGCTCAAATAAAATTTTGTATTCATTCTTAAATACTATACCTGATCTTCTCAACATTTACAAACTCTCCACAGAGAGAGTTGTCTGCAACAGTTGTTTGCCTCTAGTCCACACATACACACAAGGGCAGACATTGAAATGGTAATTAGCTCCTCTCTTTTCTGCATTTGGAAAGTAAAAAGAGACATCTGATGACCGGTCAGCCACCTCCCCAGCCTTTGTCCCGGGAAACTCACCACGCATCAGTGCCCTCTCTCCACACAGCCGGAACAATGGCCGCCTCTGACTCGCTGCGCTGCCTTTGTGTGCCATCTTCTCAATACAACTCAATAAATCGCACTGACAGCTTTTCAAACTCTCAGGAACTGAAGATTCAAATGGACTGTGGCATTGTTGTCCCGGGACTGAGGACGATACACATTGTTCGGTCTCATGCCACTCGATAGAAATGATTTACATCCATGGAGCGTCCGTCAGAGTGGGTTTAACAGCGAGTGGGTTACACACTGTATCTCTGGGCGAGAAGATGGGCTTTATAGCTCAGATGTAAAGATGAGAAGCACCAGACCACACACCAGATTGCCTTGTTTTGCAGAATTTTAAACAACTGTACTCAACTCCTTTAATCAGTAAGATGCCAAGTTTTGCCAATAACAGAAGGTGGTTTGGTTAGATTCTGTTACATAGTGACACACATAGCTAGATAAGTAACACAAGCACTATAAAAGGATATTTAAAAAAGCAAATGTTACTTTTGACAGATAATTGTGGTGCACAGTGATCTGGACTCCGTGCTGGCTGTCTGTGTGGAGTCTGGATGTGTTTTTGTGTAATCCCTCCCAGTGTCCAAAGACAGTCATGTTAATGTGAAATGGTAAAGGACAAACGAAGTGTTGGTATTTAAATGTTTTATTTTCTTGGCTGACCTTTTGTGATATGGTACCACAAACTCTTAAAGGATTTGTGAAAACACGTTGAGAAGCTCAAGGTCGACCAGAGCTAATACCAAAGGAGTGTCAATTTTAAATCTACTTTTGGACACAACTGCATCTCTATTAAAGAGGCTGAAATGTGGAAGTCCTTAGTATTGGCTTTCAGAAAGTGTGGCACTTTAAAACAGTTTAATTCTTTAATTAGAAAATGCTAATAAAAAGGGTCTCTGCCCCAGGACTACAGGTAGAAATGTGTTTTTAGCTTTTTGTCAAGTCTAAACTATAGAAACCTTGTAGTTTACTGGCAATTTTTTTGGGGTGTCCCCCACCTTGTACCTGAAGTTGGGGTTGGCTGTAGACCCCTCGCAACATAACTGGATAAGTAGAAAATAAATAAATAAACAAAGAAGTCCTTCTGAACAATCAGATTGGACCCAGCTGAGAGGTACGAGCTTAAAGACACTGGTGATAATTATTTAAGACAAAGTTTCTCCAGTGCAAATTAAAGTTCCAATACATTTATGTAGATTTAAAATGATCATTCTGTGCAAGCAAAATAACAGAACTAAAAATAAAGTTTGATGATTAATGTAAATACAATTTATCAAATAATAAATAGTCTTTAAAGTAAAAATCAATTTCTTAAAAACTATACATTGTTGATGAAATGGTACTAGTTTTGTTTTTTGTTGTGGATCTGGCCTAAAATCTTTAAAGTCAGGCATTTAATTAAAGATATTAGTAGTTAGGTAGTGGATGTTATGGTGTATTCAAGCGTTGAGCAAAGTCCTCTGGAGCAAACTCACATCTGTTTGGGACATGACGACGTAACTCATCCAACATGGAGCAATTTGAAAACAGGGCAAAGTAGCAACGCGTCCCGTCTGTGCCATCTTTTAGCTATTACTAAAACATGTAAAAATGAATTCCTGCAGGGTCTTCCCCCAATATTTCTATGATCTATGGATATACTTAGAAAATGGAAAACAAGACCAGAGCAGAACTTCTGCAGTAATGAAGAAATGTGGTGAATTTTAACAGCACTGGTCAGGGACAAGTCTCGAAATGAGGAGCTACAGTGCTTTTTAACCTGACATTGTGCAAGACTGGGGGAGAAAAGGACTGGTTTTGGTCAGGACATGGTCTTGGTTAGTGTGGTCTTGACAGAAAGAGTTAGTAGACCCTTTACTTGAGCCAATCGAAAATCATGTGATACTAGACTCTGCAGAATTGTGTTTCTTAGGTTAGATTAAGGTGTTGGAATTTTAACTCGTAAAGATTTTGAAGGACCTCTGACCCCAGTGTCTGAACCTTGAGATGAACTTGTGTCACATGATTTAAGACTTAACCTCAACCACAGACTTGATGAATTTGTCGAGTTCCTGTTTCGACATAGAAACACAAAAGTTCAAATCTTTAATTTGTTGATGTGAAAGTATTTCTATGATTGACCCAGGATTCATTGTATTTCCAGAAGCTCCTCATTGGACGAGACCTGAACGAATGGACAAAAAGCTTATAGCTATTCCCGCCGCCAACACGGTCAAGTTTCGCTGTGCGGCCGAAGGAAACCCAACGCCGACGATCCACTGGCTGAAGAACGGGAGGGAGTTCAAAGGAGAGCAGAGGATGGGAGGCATCAAGGTAAGGGTTTAGCATATTAATCTGTTTCCATCATCAGCAAATTAGGTGCATTTCCATTAACTGTAAAAATGTATCCATTTAATGTGACAGAAGATGCTAGAAGTATGATTTCAGAATACTCTATAGTCTTTGGAGTTTATTGAGGGCAATTGGCATATGTTTTCTCTTGTCTTTTGGAGGCATAGATGATTTTTGATGCATGCGGCATATTTTATACCAATGCAGTGTGACCTTTTGGCACATTTTACTGGTGCTTTCCACCAACCTCTGCGTAAACCTTACAGCTGTGCTTGAAAATATGTTCATCGAAAAACCTTCAGTTTGGTAATTAACACACTGAAAAAGCTAGTGATAAGAGGTTATGACCAGGGCTGACTGTGTTTCCTCAAAGTGCAGCACATTTAAATCTGTGTTAGTCCGCCCTGCTGCCCTCGGTGAAGTGCTAAGATGCTCCCAGGAGTGAAAGTCTATAACTGGACAGAGTGCTGAAATCTTCTCACGGTAAATAAAGGTCAGAAAACACCGAGCCGTGATCCGGGCCTCTCTTAGCCTCAACCAAACGGACTGAAAATAAACAAGGATCCGTAGTGTAAAGTGCTGAAACCGGAGTGGTGCTCGTGTTATAGCTCAATGTTGACTGTAAAGAAGTGCAGCAAACAGCTGTCGTACTCAGTTTTGTCATCAGATTCTCTCTAAACACTGCACTCTCATGTGGAAAGGCCCCATTTAAAGGAACAGTGCTTTGTCTGTGTTTGTCCTGCGGTGGCCCAGAGCTTCAGCATTAAAAGGCTGACTGTGGTAACTCCTCAGGAATTCAAACTGAAAAAATGTGTGTTTGGTTTGAAATAAACTCAAAGTTAATGGCACAGTGATACAATAAAAGCCAGAGATGTCCCTAGAGCTTTGTTCTGTCTCTTTGATTGTACAGACCTGCATAAAGCAACAGAGAATTACTGTCTCTCTACTATATATCATTTTATTTGTGCTCAGCTTTTGCACATGTAGCATCCGCTGCCTGTGTAAGGGAGGTGTTTGTAATAATACGTGGACACTGTTCTGGATGAACAAGCAGAGACTTTTGAAAACAATTATTGAAAACTTTTTTATCATCTTCAATTTACACATTTTGTTTCCTTAAAAACAATATACATGTCTTATTAGAATTATTGGTAGTGTTAATTAAATAAAGACTGTTTTGAAATTCTACAACAAAGGTTTTAATAGGAAATCTATTTGAGTGGATGAACCTTATTGTTGCATATGTCTAAGATCACTGCAAACATAACTTTGTCAATGACTTAAGGTAACTCACACAATATTTCATTTTAAAAGGCCATGTTCATAAAGTTGTAATACTAAAACAAAAGATACTACACTATGTACACCCACCATATAGGTTCTACTATATTATACAGGCCCTGTCTCTAAAACCATTGTAAACCCACTGTTATCAATGACATTACTTTTAACATAATCTTTGGTCATTATCATATAGGGCATATTTATTGACAATGAAACAATTCATAGAAACAGAGGTTCTTCACGTTAAAATAAAGACTAAAGACACAAATGCAAATTTATAGAGAAACAAAAAGCACTGCATGAATTCCAGTTAATTCTCTGGGATTTACTTCTAATGCTTTAAAGCTCACCTAAAAGCCTCCGAAATCCAAAGCTGTGTGAAGGTGCGGAGACCTCAGCATCTGAAATGAAGAAAGTAACAAAATTAAAGGCATGTATTGAGGCTTTAAAAGCAGTGGGCTGCCTCTTTAACTGGAGCGCAGTAAGTCAGACCAGGGGCGAAGTGCTGAGAGATGGCTCTCCCCGAAGGAGCCTTGTTCCTTTAAAGGGTTAAATGTAATGAGATCCTGCAGCTATTAACAGTTTACAGAGATCTCTAACATCTGCTCCCAGCAGACCAGCAGCAGTTGTCCCGCTCTGCTCTGGCTCTCACACCTGTCACCAGGCCTCAGGGCAGCACCGACTCCGGCCTTCTCTCTCAGCCACTTTGAGAGACTTGCTAAGACCTGCTTCAATATGATTGTTACGAAAGTTTACATCTGAAGTTAAGCCAAATTTCAAACTTCAGTTGCACATTTTAGAGCAACGATATCATAAAGAAAAACACTCTGGTGTAATTAAACTCTATACCATAGGATATTATTTTCATGAAATTATTGATGTTTTGTTACTATTTAAAGCTATACAACCCAGATATGTTTCCATTTGAAACCTTCCAGAAATGAAGCTCTTATAATGCAATCATGTTTAAGCCTGTTTTTTTTTTATGTTGACCAGAAGCATTATTTCTTACAAATTGATTGCATTGCATCATTTTTTATTGAACGGTTGGCAAAAGCATCACAGCCATACATCTGTAAATGACTCTGCGATTACATACAGTTGCTCTTTTGTCAGACTGATGAAACACTTATCGTTTCCCTGTTGCGTTGGCTTGTGTACGATGTCATCAGAGGGATATGTATAGTGCAGTGATATGTCTGTATTAAGGGCTCATGGGTATTTGGCGACCTGTTGGTCTTGTCTTGTGTTGTGTCAGTATTCGATGTGACATTACAAGTTGTCATCAGGCTGCACATTAGATTGCTGTGCATTTTATGCTTGATATAGCTCAGCACTTAAATCTTGGCACTGCATTGCTGGAGGTTTGGTTCCCACTGTGGCCTGTACGTTGAAAGTTATTATTACAGATTCAAGGGTCGACCAAAAAGGTGAGCAGATCATTTCAGGTAAAACAAAAATGAAAATGAATTATTTTATGTACTGATTGTACTGAGAAAAAACATATACATACATCAATCACACAACAGACGATGTGTAATTGATGTATTAAAGGTTTCAGTGTTTCCTACGCCCCTATAGTTTATAAAAGTAGAACTAATTGTCGCTGCTTGCTTTGAGTCTAATTGAGTTGTTACTCAGACTGGAACCTTATCAAGACACAATCATGACTTAAGCATAAAATACTTATACCATGGTTTAATGTGATTGTTATCTGTTGATTATTGAGATGTTTCTCTTTGTCTTTATTGGGATGCCCCAGTCCACATTTCTCCCGTGGCTGGATTAAAATCCTGTTAGCGATCCCTCTGAGGCTGCGATTGGCCTTGAGGAAGATGAACGCAGAGGTCGCCCTGCGTTGAACCGGGGGCAATGGGTGACAAACAAACTACTGACATGTCCAGCCCGGGGAGGGTCAGAGGGGATGGTTCAATCCCTTTTCAAGTCCAAAAATCTGCTCAGCCTTCACCAAAATGATCTGCATTGTATCTAAACTTAGGACCAGTTTAGTCACAATATACAGTAAATAACCATTAGTTGATTCAATTAATAATCTTCAGACATAATATTTCCTCTTCATTGACACAAGATAGCAGCACTAAAACTTCACATAAATTAATGGACCTGCCTGGTGCCTTTATCTCATCACCTAATTAAAAAATATATATTTTTCAGTTTCCAGTTTTGTTGCTGCCAAGTGTTTTTTGAGAATTTCCTGTAAAACAATTTTCCCGTAAATCAAAAAAAATCTAAAGGGCAGTGCAGCAGAGTCTTTGTGTAGACTTTTTTTTGTCCTTTAGATTTTGATAAAAACATTTTATAAAACTATAAAAATGTAATATAGAAGTATTACATGCACACTATTCAAATTACAAGTAATAGATACTCATTTAATCTGCCTCTGAGAAAGATTTTGCTTTGACTTTATGGGATCCTCTTAAGTTTTCCACTTAAACTGCAACAGGTCCAAAAGAATAGAGACTACCTGTGCCAGAACATAATGCAGGCAATTCATCCAACGCTTAACTCCATTTGCAAAAGAAATACTAGACACAATGTGTATTCTTTCCTTAGTCTTAAAAACAGCATACGATTAACCCATACTATTGGTGTTGCCTTTATTCTACAACCAAACCATGTATTTTAAACTAAACTAAATGTAATGATTCAGGGATAAACCAGCTAAAAGTTGATGAGACGTGAAGACTTCCCTCAAAGATTGACTCGTCTGGTGTTGACACATTATGGACACAATACAAAGTGTGTTGCTAGGAGCGATATTGTGTTGATTGTATTGAGCGCCCCTCATATCCTCACATCAGTCTGTGACGAGTTCATCTGACGGGTCGGGAAGGTGATGGGTGGTGAGACGGGTCACTCGGGCCCTGACAACCTGACAATAGCCTCCTGAAGCCACGCCCCTCTCTAGGGTCCTCAAGGTGACGGTGCTTCGTGCTCCAAGTGACAAGATCATCTCTGGTTTGACAGCCGTGGAAAATGCTGCTGAATCAACGGCTGCTGTGATTTTTTTTTAACTTGTTGATGGGACGATTACACAGTCTCTGTTCTTTGTCAGCCCATGGACACTTTTATTGTTGGCTTTTTAAGTTGACATTCTTGCAGTTTATAGTACCTATAATTCTTTCCCATGAGAGTAGGTTATGTTTGAATAGAACAGGGGTTTAAATGGACAATATGCAGTATTTAATAATATTTTCAAATGTTTATATTATTATATAAATATTGTAGCATTTACCAGTGATGTTAATCAACAGAAGGTTCAGAAAGTGCTGTTCTGGATTGAATGTGACCACTTTGTACCACTAGATGGAGTCATGAGCATGCAGCAGTTATCAGTCTAGTTTGAGCTCAAAGTGCTTTTGCCACAGGACTTATTAGAGCATCTTGTCATTTATGTCAATATACAAGTATTCCTCAAATAACTATAAATGCCACAATGATTTGTAATTCAGAGTTGTCTGCTAGTTTGACAGTTTGTAAGAGATGATAAAAGTCAGGTCTAAATGATCTCTTTTATCAAAAATTAACTACACTTAGCTATAGTGTTTCGAGATACTGCAATGACACAAAGACTAAAAGCTAACTCACAACTCATCTCTGTTCTGAGTCAGGAAAAAAATGCTATCATTGCACTTTGGGGCATCTTTAGTGAGGGACTTGTTAAATGATCCGTACTGGCCACAGTGAAATCCTGGGCTGCAAACACTTCCTATCAGCCACTTTGTGACATACTGTAAGTGCCTTCAGATGTGCAGAAGAGTAGGAGGAATAGACTTCCATTAAGGTCTATTACCCTTCTGTAAAAATACATCCTGTCGCCACACTCAAGTGGGTCTAAGTGGTCTTTCTGTGGATGCAAAATCTTCTTCCTGTTTCCTTAGATATGTATAAATGTATCTTACTATCCTCCAAAACTACTAGAGCATCCTTAATGAAAGTCTATCAAGCTATGAGCACCGAAGCCTGAGCTCACATTCATACCTGTCACACAAACACTTTGTAAGCCATTGAATGCAACACGGACAACTAAATGGTGCGTTTGTTGAAACCAAATGAAACGGTAAATCGGATGTGTGGCTCATTTGTAAAATAGAAAATCCGATTCCAGCAGAGCGGAGAGAGGTGTATTGTGAGCGTTCCCAGACAACTGTGGCTCTCGCTCCATGTGGCGCCACGATAGGCCAGGGCCAGGGGTCATAGTTCAACCTCTATTGAGCCATCAGATGGAGGTGGGGGGTGAGGGGTGTGTCGGCGCTCTATTGAGACGCACTGAGTCTTTGACAGCCAAAGCCAGTGCTGTTGTCTGAGGCCTCATATGCACCACACATTGTATTGTGTCGATGCTAAACTGTGGCAGCGCAGGCCAAACAAAAGTTGAAATTGTAATGATTGTGTTTCAATCCGCGCAGGTTGGTCTGATTTTTCAATCTGTGTTTTGACAGGTTTTCAAGGATTTTAAACTGGCTTCACAGTGCTACTTTTTAAGACTTTAAGCACTTTAAATCCTTGTTTTTCCACTTCACATTTTAACACAGCTTGGATTATGGGGCTCCATGGGCTGCTAATCATTGTTGGACCCTTTTTAATTTTAGACCCGACTTTTCCTTCCTGGTGTTTTATCCAAACACATTGCTGTTATCAAAGCAGGTAATTTACAGTTACCTCTACAGTGTCCCCACCTCAGTGTTATAACCTGACCCTCGGTCCAATGGTCGCTGTGACATTCTCATAAATCGTGTAAACTGGCTGGTTTTGACAGAGCTGTTTAGAGCTGTTCAGAGCTGAGGTGAAGAGATGCAGGGTTCTGGCTATAAAGGGAAACAAGCGAGCAGTTTGATCTCAGACAGCTACTCCCTTAACAAAAAGGAACAGGAATGTGCTTCTCCTCCAGCAGTGCTTAGTTTGTCCAATGTGGCCCTTCATCTTCATGCATTGTGTCTGCCTAAACCTTCAAGCTGTAAAATTCTAGAAAGCATGGGGTCCGACACTCAGAACACTCAAATGTTTCAGCCTTTATCCAGGATTTGTGTAACATTTCACGTAGAGCAGGTCCTAGATGTGATACTGAGCACTGTTATGATTGTGGCCAGTGTGAAGTCCCCTGTCCTTTCCCAGGCCTTGTCCCTTTCGCAGAACCACAGCCAAAGCCCTAAAAGCTCTAAAGCCTCGTATGACTTGGAAATAAGCTCCTTAATAATGTAATTCTGTTTGGAATCTGGCATGATTGAAATGAATGGGATTATCACGTCCGTCGACTAAGGCCCCCGGTTCAGCTGGGGTTTGACCGAGACAGTGGCATGTGCAGCAAAAACAATTAAACACTCAAACAGACAAGTTTCTTAGATTTTATTTACATACTTTGTTTCTTATCATGTCACGGTCTTTCTGAATACTCTTTTCTGATTGGCTGATAAGTGTGCACTAAAACCATATATACGTCACTTGTTTAGAATTACGTGTAACCATAGCAACTGTAATTAGTGCAGGTGCAACACTAATGAGAAATATTGTCAGTACAACCCTTAGGCTACTTATATGACTCAAGAAATGTGAAGGAGAAACGCTATTTGAAATTACATTGGCAAGTATTTCTATTGTAAACAACTGGAAAAAACATATAACAGTAAAAGAGTGGGATTTAAAAGTAGAAAACTCCTCAAGTGAGCTACAGTTTACCTTTTTAGTGTTGAAAGCCGTGACGAAGGTGGATCTCTCTTCTTCTACTCTGTTTATTCCAGGTTTATTCCATCCCTCCAGCCTCTGACATCACCCACTTCATTCATTCCTCGGGCAGTTCTTGGAAATGCAGCTTATTAGCATTTCTCTTCATGCCACACTCCCAAAAGTTCACTTCATATTTGATTATTACTGTGTGGAAACATGTCAGGAGATAATTAGACCAGACTGACCCCTGGACATCTATAAACAAACTTTAGTTTAGTAAGTAAAAGGCATCATTAAAGTCAAGGAAAAATCATTTATATCATGGCTGTCTTGGGGATGATTTTTGACTATCTGCCACAAATATGACGGCTTTTATTTATTTTTTTTGCACACCTATCCAATGCTTAAATTAGCTGGAAAAGCTATTGGTCATTGGTATAAATGCAATATAATAACTTAAGTTTAAAAGAGCCTTTTGGTTTGATTGCGTCAGTGTTTGAAATGGTATCCCCCAAGTTTCATGAGTTTAAAACATTAACTAGAAAAGCTTTTATTTTTTTAGTTTAAAGAGTTAAAAAAACTTTCAAATGTAGTGAATGATCAGGAGTTGAGTATCTTGAAGTGCTTTCTGCGAGACTTATGATCATTTATGGCACAAAACAAGGGCTTTTAGGATTTTAAATGGCCCATATCCGTGAGAGCAGTCTCTTGGTGGTCTGTGCTGCAGCTCATATTTTACCACCGTCTCTCTGGAGCGCTTTTGTTCTTCCCCCCTCGCTCCTCTCTGGCCTGGGACGTCACTCACTCAAGTCCCAATGAGAGCAGCCATTGACTCAGGACGGGACGGGTGTAGACGGGGCGGGGGCTTGCACTGTGTGTGTGTTACTACGCAACTGCACAAAGCAAAATGCACACACAGCCATAATATTTACACTGGGATGATTTTCCGCATTCGCCTCCAACTAAGAGCAGAGGAGAGTAGGAGGGAGAGGAGAGAGGAGAGATGAAGAGGAAGGACACGGAGACAACCTGTGACCTTTGTTGGTCCAGTTTTAGATTTTCAGAAACAATATTTAGAACTGACAACCAAGTGTGGCTTTATGCATCAAAAACACATTTGGTCTGAGGCAGGGTTGTAGTCGAGCTACTAGTTTTCGAGTCCAAGTCACTTTCAGGTCCTCAGTGTTCGAGTCCAAGTCCAAGTCAACAAAGACTAGTTTGAGTCGAGTCCAAGTCAAGCCATCCAAAAAAAACTATAGAACCAAAAGTGAGTTACAAATCCGTGATTGATTATGATTTTAGGTTTGTATAAGCCTATTTAGACAAAGACATTTGATGGAGTTTTTATTATTGATTATTTGTTTTGATTATTGAGTTAAATGAGAGCAGCTCGTCCCGCTCTGAACACATGCAACAGGCGGAGGTTTTGAGGTGTTGTCGCTGAGCGTGACTTGTGAGTTCTTTGTGCTCAAGTCTAAGTCTAAGTCCGAGTCAAGTCACGAGTCCTTGTGTCTGAGAATAAACAAGTCCAAGTTTGAGTTCAAGCCATAAAAAAGCAAGTCCAATTCGAGTCATTGAAGCTTTCCTTCGAGTCAAGTCGCGAGTCACAAAAATGAGCCTAATGACTTGGGCCGATATCCAGTTATGGCCTTATGTTTGACGTTAGCAATTTTTTTATTAATACTTAAAATCTGGCTCTAAGTGTTTTCACTGTGGTTCACCTGATGGAGTGCAAACCACAAACTCAGGAGACCCGAGGAGTTTGATTTCTGCACAGGTCATTTCACTAAAATTGGAAAGATTCAGATATATAAATTGTCTTAGTACCTTTCACTAGCCTTTGCAATAGATGTTTAAAAACAAAATCAATGAAAGAAAAGTAATACAACTAAAAACAGTCAAACTAAACATTAAATACAACAGACGTCCACACAAATTTTATGTCAGATTAAAAGCCAAAGTGAGTATTAGGACCTAAAAATAACTGCAAGAGTCAAAGATATAATGGTGCATTATGGGCATTTCTTGTCATGAAAGGCTACATATTACAGAAATACAAAGTGTCCGGGCTTTGATATCATGTATATTGTTTCCACCAAAAGGCCACTGAAACATTTGCCCAAATATTTCAATCCTTTAGACAACAATTGTTTCTAGACAAACCAAAACATAAGCTCGATCTGAACTATAGAAGAAGCAAACAGAGGTGGAGCGTACGTCCTGAAGCCTCCTCCTCCAGAGCCCTGTCTGAATGTCTGGCCCGGTCCCGAACGCGTGGGGTGAAAGGTTTGTGCAAACACTGAGCACTCGCTGCTGCACATTTTTTCCGTCGCAGGTGAAGTGGAGTGAAAAGCCTCTTTGTTGACATCATTTCTGCGTCGTTGTAGTGACGCTGACCTCGTCCGCGGGAGTTCAGAACTGCAGGTTTCCACTCAGAGTCTGTTTGGTGTGTTGGTGCTTTCTATGTTCTCTTTTGTTCAGTCTGCATCTGTCTCTTCACACACCTGCTTTATGTTACTTTCCTCTGGGAAGAGCAGGTGTCCATTTAGTTTTTAAGACACTGTTTTCAAACTACCACTGTTAATGTGGATCTTATCTGACTAAATCGAAATGTACAATACACAGATGCAAAAGTTTCCAAAGGACTAACTGTCTTCCTCCCAAAACTCTATATTTCCTTGTTCACTACATCTAAATGTTAAATGTCAGTAAGTAAGTGTGAGTGTGGCTAAAGACTATAACCTGGCCACAGATTCAAAAGGAGCTCCATCTAAAAAACGTCTTCCTACAGCAAACAAAGTGAACATTAAACATAATCAACATTTCAACCATCTTTCATAAATGTATAAACTCTCACACCAAACAATCAAAGCACTAGGGACATGCTGTAATATAATTCAGTCTGTTGCAGCGACAAGCCACCAAGAGTCTGTCTATTCAAATAAAACACAACCTGAGTTTGTGTCAGATAGTCTTTGTGAATCCACAATAAATTCTCTCACTTTTTCCTGAGCCTGATGAGACATGGTGCTGTTTATCTCCAAATACTTTTTAAACCCTCTCCACTCCATCTTCATGAATCTATAAATTGTAACTGTATTGTAATCTATAAATGTACTTTCTGAATCTGCAATAATATAAACCACAAGAAAATGAAGCCTGAATTTTTTTATTCACAATTATCCTTTTTCTCCGTCTCAGTCACAGTGTATGGATTCCTTTGAGAGAATGTTTGTTTGAAATCTGTTTGAAATAAGTCATTAAAAGTGCATTAAGACTAAACTATGTATATGTTTATAAATTAAATAATACGATAAATCTTACTTAAAAACACCCTGTTTTTTGTGCAGACTAATTCTACAGAAGATATAGCCCTGAGATGTCTTTTGCTTTAGTGTATAATTAATTAACGCTACATCTTCACCGCCTGCAGTCGCGGCGCTGCGTATTACTCAACTCACTAATGATCCTAATGATATTATACGTACCTCTCTGAGCTCAGTTGAGAATACATTTTACAATGCCTGGTGACTACAGCCTCACTGATGTGTTTTTAATGGTTTTCAGACATCATGTGTGTCGCTAGGTAAGGTTTAAATATATAATTCTAGAAATGACTGGACTGAAGTAGCAGCAGATTAAACTGTTTTAGTAAAATATAAAGCCAAGAATTCACATTGTGTTGAAATATATCAATAAAACAGCAGTATTATAATTACCAGTGTGTTCATCTAAAACCTTAAACCTATTAAAGTTAATTTTGCTTCTCATCGGGAAATGGAAATGCACCTAAAAAGTTTGCTTTATAGATACCCGAGCACTTATTCCTAACCCGCTAATGTCCCGTCTCTGTCCTGCAGCTGAGGCACCAACAGTGGAGTCTGGTGATGGAGAGTGCCGTGCCTTCGGACCGGGGCAACTACACCTGTGTGGTCCAGAACAAATACGGCACCATCACGCACACCTACCAGCTGGATGTCCTGGGTAAACAGGCTCAAACACTGTCACTGTTTCTGAATAGCACTGACTGTGTATAAAAATGAGGGGTTAAAGTTCATTCTTTGTGCTAAAACTACCAGTGACCCTATCTTTTGACATAATTTTTAAACTTGACACCAAGAAGCAAAATGGAGAAATTAAAACATTGAGACATTTTTGCTGGAATTTTCCTTAACAATTTTAACTCAATACTTAAAATATGCCTTAACCTTGGAAATCTTCATATGTGTATCTTTATTTATGGTCCTGTCTACACACACATAATACAACATGCTTATAAAACCCCAGACTCATCCTTGTGACCCTCTGCATCTCTGGCCTGTCTCCAGAGCGGTCGCCCCATCGGCCCATCCTACAGGCAGGACTCCCGGCCAATCAGACGGTGGTGGTGGGCAGTGACGTGGAGTTTCACTGTAAAGTTTACAGCGACGCACAGCCGCACATCCAGTGGCTCAAACACACCGAGGTGAACGGCAGCCGCTACGCTCCTGACGGTGCACCCTACGTCACCATCCTGAAAGTAAGTGTTCCCCCATGAGACCTGTCCCACTGCGATGTTAAGTGACATCTTACCCATAAATGTCTGATAATATGACACGGTACAATAGCAGGACGTTGAATTCAAATACTCCTCCTTTTGTGACCATAATAATTTTTAATAAACAGTAAACAAATAGTGGGACCAGTAGAGCCTGAGTCTAATTTACTTTACTTAAAATCAAACCTTACAGCTACCAAATGACTTTTTAATTGTATTTTTTTGTGTGCTGGACACTAACTCAACTACCCAAAAATAGGAATATAGAGCAATTGCCCCAGACTGGAAGGGGGTCTGAAAAACAACTGACTGTATTTTGACTTATTTCTGATTTTATACGACCACAGATATGTCTTTAAACAATTAGTCTTCATATATATATCTATATATCTATAGATAGATAGATAGATAGATAGATAGATAATAGAGTCTCCATACGCAGATAGAGTTTTGTCTTGTTTGTCTACGTTATGTTCCTTGAGTGATGAAGATTAAATAAACCAAGCATCAGGCCGACTCCTCCATGTGCCGCTGCCTCTCAGAACAAAGTCTGATTTGGTTTAAAAGAGGGGAAGACTCCCACTTTCTTGTGCCTTCAGAGAGAGAGACAGAGCGAGGGGGAATAAGACAAACATCTGGTTTGGACTAAGTTAAGTGCTGTGGTGGCGGCGTCGCAGGCAGGCAGAGAGACGGGCGCGTAAAACCGCCACTGCGTCAGATGTGCTGCGCTGTCGGTTTTGAAAAGGAGGTGGAGGAACGAGGGAAGAGGCACCGAAAAAAAAACACGGAAAAAATGAGCCGAGGAGCCGGAGAAGGGCAGAGTCAGCACTGAGGGAAAAGTGTGACGGGCGCTGGGTACAAAGCGAGGGGAACCCAGACAAACGGAGACAAAAGAGACGTGTAATTGGGAACATATCAATAATAATTAAACAATCTGAAGGAATACCAAAGAAGCCACAACTCCACATGTTAATGGGATCTAGACAAAAGAGATCCCAGCCTCCATCTGGAAGACATTATACCACAGTTAAAGCTTTAATTAAAGAAACAGAAATCATACCTGATGGTTTTTCACCAGTGTTTCCTCATGTGTCTTAAACGATTCATGAACAACCCTAATTTAACGTTAAGTTTAACATCAGAATGCAAAGTGATTATAAACAATGTTTATACAACAACCTGTTTATTCTTCACAGTAATGTTAATCTCACAGAACAATTACTGATCCTCAAAAGGAATGTCCCGCTACAACAGTTTCCAGAATATGAGTAATCATTGCCTACTCATTTGTTTTGAAGGAGACAGTTTTTTGCCTCTTAACCCTATTGTCATTTTTGTTTCGAAATGTTTTTTAATTTTTGTTTATTTATTTACTTTATATGGACATATGCGCTAATTCTCAACACTAGTCAATAGGAGGCTTTTAAGAAAGGAGAGTATATCAATAAAAACAAACATAAAAGAATGTATCATCCTGTCTTCTTTAACAGAAGTATTAGTACTCCAATACCACAGAATACAAATAACAGGAGCTGATTGTGGACAACAATAGCCTTTACATGCATTGCAAAGTTTAAAGTGTTTTTATTTAAGTGGACAAAAATCACTTAAAACGATTTGTTCATAAGTTTCTACAGAATGTTCATTATGTAATTATTTTAGCCTGAAATGCTTTGAGTTACTAGATTTTTTTATGTCATAACTTGTCAGTAACATACTTTTTTCTGGAATAAGAAATATGTAAAAATAAGTATGTTTTTCATATTAATTTTTCATATTAGCAAATTCAAGCCTCTCTCTTTAAATTCAGTTTTGCGCAGATACAATCTTTAGGTTTGTGAGATTTATTTGTTCTGAAAAACCTTGCAGAGTTTAGAAGTTATAGCTATTTTCCCTTTGGTTTGATATAGACTGTAAGTCTCAATATTTACTCAATACAAAACATAGGACCGTTTCTAAAGTTCAAAATAAAGTCGTACCGGCCCTTTAAATGTGTTTTTGGAAACACGAGACTGACAGCACATTTACATAAAGTGTGTGAAACAGAGTGAGATAGTGAGGTGAAGGAGGGAGGGAAACAGACAGGAAGAGAGTGAAACGGAGGGATGGGGGGGGGGCAGCCTGTCAGCACCGACCGCGGCTCCACGCTCTATTTTCATCCACCACATAATTGAAACAGTATTTACTGAGCTCTCCACCGCACGCTTCATTCAGGCGCTACGTGACATCTCATGTGTGGTATATATACGGGACGGCTGTAGTTAAACACAGCTGAGGGAATGGGAGGGGGGTGGAGGGGGGTCTTTTGAAGCTGGGAAAGAGTTAATGTTTGGAGAAGTGGGTGAAGGAGGCGCCTGGATGTGAGCCCTGGATCTTCATTAAGCCATAAAAAAGTGATGTGTTTTTGAACTTCTTCCCCGAGCGAGACACCTTTAATGTTCCAACAGACGTGTGTTTTTGATCTCACAGGTGGAACAATGTAACGCTATAATCTCTCGGTTTGCCTTGTGAACGTGTAAATGTGAGGATGTGTGTGTGTGTGTGTTTTCTGGAGATGCACCAATCGACCAATCCGTCTGATCAAAATCAAACCAGCTTCAGAAGTGTCTGTGGATGATAGCTTCAACACAAACTGATCTGATTCAGTGAAGGTCAAACACAAACACATTGTACAAACTAATTTTAGTTAAAAAGTCAGATTAGATGACTGTCCAAGAGTACAGTAAATGTAAGGGATGTTCCAAAATGAGTACAGCTAATCAATGGAGGAACTTGCTGTTAACTATTCCAGATGCTAATATTGTAATGCTTCTAAACTAAACACAGATTTCAGAGCCATGTTGAGTTTTGTGAAGATTTATCAGCAACGACTTTTATTATTTAACTAATCCTCACATATGTCCAAAGAGCAAAACAAAGAGACTACAGGGAAAACAAAATCTCACACGTAAGTGGGTAAATGTACGCCTGCACCTGAGGAATTCAAACAAGTACAAGTAGCTAATACTGGTATCAGTCTGCATAACACTGATACCAGTATATCCCCAATGTGCCAGAAAACAAGAAAGAAAAATGACATTTGATCTACTTTTACTGTAAAATTATGCAATATTATAAGTAACCTGGAGAAGGTAGAATAATTATTATTGAAAGAAAATTAGATAAAGTTAGAAAATAATATGCATTTATTCATTTATTTGCTATCACATTTGTTCAGTGAGGTCAGTACAGTACATGACCACAGAACTGACTATTTTAACTCAGATTCACCAGATGAAATTCATTCCTGATTAAATTCATTTTGAATGCTTATGTAACACTGAGCAACATCTTATTATCCAGATAAATCTCTTCAGTGTGCAGACAGACAGTACAAAGACTGATAAGGACACAGAAATACGCAGACATTCTGTGAGAGATGAAACATTTGAACATGGGTGTTTTGTGTGAGTGTGCTTCACTGGACACACGCACACAGGGCGATGACTTCACTGACGTGCGTCTCACTGTCCCCTCCTTTTGCAGAGCTTGGTCAGTAAACGCACCGAGATCCACGATAAGTTCAAACTGTTCAATGTCTCGGAGAAAGACGCCGGCAAATACTGGTGTCGCGCTTCCAACTTTGTAGGAAAGTCAGAGAGGGCTTTCTGGCTTAAGATGCACAAACCAGGTAAAAACCCACAGCTGAGAGCGGCGGCCATCTGAGATCCTCTGCTTGGTGTGCTCCTGTCTGTCTCTGCAGGGCTCCGCTTGGTTTTGGGTTCAACTGATGAGGCCTGAACACACCTTGCTCATAATCAGTGACCATCTTTTCTTACTAGAGTTTGAATCTGAACAAAGTGCTTAATAGATAATCTTATTCACTTTACATTAGCAATAGATGGTTAGAAATGATACGGTATATTATCTTAAATCTAAAAATAACACAATCGATACTGGAATGCCCCCCCCCCTCACTTTGTTTTTCCAATAATCAATAATATCACACTCAGACGTCTCACAGGAACACCCACTCATTTGTAAAACACATAGTCGTATTGATTTCCCTGGGACTGCAGCTGTTTAATGTGCTCTTACTTGAAGCACTGTTCATTACTGAGGCCTGAAAAACAAGAAATACATATGTATTTTAGAAAGACTAGAATATAAGTAGGCACTAAATAGCTTACAATTAGGCCATAGATCATGTTAAAATAAAAGCCCCAAACCTCTTTTCTGAGCAGTAAGCTAGAAACAAATTTGAAATGAATAAAAATCAGTTAAAATGCTAAAGACTTGAAGAATGGGAGACGACAGAAGCAATTTCATAATGGAGCTTAATCACTTTATCAGGCAGCAGGTTGAACAGCAATTTCAAATATTTTAATTTGTCAAAAAAGGGATTAAATGTGCAATAGTCAGGAGCCTTTGGAAATAAGATCCAGAATATTATCTCTCTGTGGGGCGCCCCCTGAAGAAACAGCTTTGATCTTGGTGTGGTTCTAAAAGGAAAGTCCAAATGGAGCTGTTAATATCTATAGTCTTTTGATGTATTTATTAAATGATTTAATATCAGGTTCGGTCTCATTCATCACCTCAAGGCTACGGTGAAGGGCTTTGCTTTAACGGCAGGTAAACATTTTACTGGCTTAGTTTAAACCCACACACACTGCTTTGTGAAAATCAAACCTAAATTCATCCTTTCTCTTCAGATATAAACTGCACAATATTAGGCTTTGAGAAAATGGTGCCTTAAAAACACTTTGCTTGACAATGGAAACACGTCTTAAACAGTGCTGTACTGATCCAACAGAACAGCTCTAGTGGAAATGTCACTAAATTGACAGTGTTGTATGTAACTTTGCCGTGTGAAAGGTTTAAAACTGAGCTGGTAAAACCTGTTTTTTTGCAGCGAGGTGGAGGTGGTGCTTGGTGTTTTCAGGTGTCGGCAACAGAAGACAATTATTCTTCAAACGCTCCTCTCTCCTTGTCGTCAACCAATCAGTCCGTTCATCTCTGCAGTGATTTATTTGGTGTTGGGCTCATTACATCTCTGTCCTTCTCTGTCTTTCTCCTTTTCTCCGCTCTTCCCACAGACGGCTGGTATTAACACCACCGATAAGGAGCTAGAGGTGCTCTTCTTGTCCAATGTTACTTTTGAGGATGCGGGCGAGTACACTTGTCTGGCGGGGAACTCTATCGGCTTTGCTCACCACTCTGCTTGGCTCACGGTGCTGCCAGGTATATTCTTCTTCTTACTGCCTCTCAGGACTTGTGCTGTCATATATTTTAAATGTTACAGATGTCAATACACTTTGTCTATGTGCTGTTTCACTCAGTAGCATTTTTTATACTCGCTTAATTACATACTGTGTTGTTCATTAACAGAGTTTAAGGGCATTCTATCGCAGCTGTAATCGGCTGAACACGTAATAGAGCTTCTGTTTGATCAGGCAGACAGTGTGTTTAGACGTCTCAAGGCTGAAAAGGTAATACAAAGTCTAGTTTAGCGCCGTAATTACATCCCCGAGGAGAGAGGATTTGCAGGTGCAATTACCTGCCGCAGGTTAGAAGTACACGCTTGTGATGATTACTTCACTTTTAATTCAAAGCAGTATCGAGCAAACGTCTGTAGAGCACTAAGCATGTTTCTACTTTGATTTAAGTCACAAAAACTGCTACTGAGCAAAACAATATTGGGTCAGGATACTTCCCCAGTTCACCTCATGGATCAGTGTCTAGATCAAATACGATACGATAGAGCTAAATACAGCTCTGCACCTGCTGCTAGTGTTTTTTCCAGTTGTTAAATGTGGCCTGATTAAGGAGTTTTCTTTTATGATTGGACAAAAAGGGGATGGGATACCAGAAAATGTTCATTGCAAAGCAAAGGGACAGGACAGCCATGCTACTCACTACAGTGATAGTAGTTTGAATATTGAGCTACAGTATATCACCTTTTAGATGATTTATAAAATAGCATACTTCTCCTTTAAGTCAAGGTTTGTACATTTTTTGCAAGATCAAAGATTCAATGTTACATTGTAGAGAAAGAATATCCATGAGGTGAACAGTGCGGGCCTAATGCCTGTGTTTTTTTTTTTTTTGATCAATAGTGAATTGTTTTTTGGTAAAACAAACACTGGGTAAAACCCTTACGTTAAGTGTCTCATGTCATGTCTTGTTTTCTTCATCGTCCAAAAGCAGTGAGTGAAGAAAAGGACGACTACTACGCAGACATCCTGATCTACGTGACGGGCTGCGTGCTCTTCATCCTCAAGGTCATCATCATCATCTTGTGTCGAATGAGGATGACCACACAGAAGAGCCTGCCCATGCCTCCCGTACAAAAACTGTCCAAGTTCCCCCTCAAGAGACAGGTAACAGAAAGTAGATACAAGATTAGCAAAAAACGTACCTTATTCTCTCTTTCTCTCTTCTCCAGTTACTGTTACTCATTTATTATAAAGTTTATTCCAAAGATATGTTTTCTATAGAACCACTTCTGTCTTTGCATAAATGTAGCATCAGCCATAAGTTTGGATGTAGTTTGGAAGAAGGCTTTTATTGCATATGCATCCAGTAAAAACACTTTAAGGTCTACTACATTAACTTGATATTCTCAAAACCTTAAATGTTAAACCTGCGTACACTTCTGTGTTTTTTCCTCTAAGCCCAGTCGGATCTGATTGGTCAGACTTGCTTATTGATAAGTGAGACCTTGGCTTCCCTTTCTCATGCCCTCCTAAAAAACAAAAAACAAATGTGTAACTTATCTACCTCACAAGGTAACAAACAGCAATGCATCCATTGTTTATCGGAATAGTTTTAGCTGAGTTTTGGTTTTAGATAATTGGACTTTGCAAATGTAACTGAATAACAAGCAGTTATTTCCAGAGTTGACTTGGCTAAAGTAAGTTAATCTCATGTCAAACTAACACTAGCCTACATAACCATAAGGATCTAGCAACAAAGAAAGTAATAATTTGAATAAACCTATGCAGGTTTATATGTTTTCACTTGAGACTGTAGCCCCTCCCTCTAAGCCTAGTCTATTTTGATTGGTCGGATAGCCCACTTTGTTGTGATTGGTCAAATAAAGTTTAAATGAGACCTTTCCTGACTGGGTTCCCTGCACTCTTTCAGAACCTGATCTGTTACTTATCTACCTCACCATGTAACATAAGGACAGTCTGAAGAACCAGACACTTGCTAAATCATGTATCTTTATGTCATGCATTCACGTCTATAGTTTATATAATGAGGTCCTAACCCTTCGAGACAATGACAGAGACTGTGGAGAAGCAGCTGCTCTAGTGTCATTTCCCTGCGAACAGTTTGGGGAGCTGAGAGTGAAATCTAAGCCCAACACTGACAGTCGGAGGAGGGCATAAATATCTCCGAGCCCCCGGCTGAGTACGCTCCAAGATAAATGCCAACACATGTCACCGACGCAGTGCCTTCCAGCTTTCGCACTGCGTCACCAAAACAGCACATAGACGCACAATTCCTCCCTTTTTATTTGTGCTTCAGCTTCTTCACCAGCATGAGATCAGTCTTTGATGTTCAATCGGGAGATGTCTCAAAATGTAGTGCAGATTCTCTCACGGAGGCGTAAATGACGAAGCACTAAACATTTTTCCATAGCTATATTTCGCTGAAGAAGTAGCACTGACAGGTTTTGATGACATTTTTGATGAGTCTTGGGATTTTAAAAAAGTCTTCTCAATGGTACCTATTGTCAGTGTCTTGTTTTTCTGCCAAACCCCTTGATAGTTTTCCATGTAGTTTGTTTTCAGTGCACTCATTGGGTAAAAATGAGAACTACTTTTAGAAAGGAAGTCACTTAATGGGTTCATACGCCTCATGAATAGAATTATAAATAGGTGGGTGTCATTTACAACTTCTTTAAACATGCTAGAAAAAGACAAACTGCATTAATGCTTTACAAACTATAACCCATTAGTATCTGTTTATACATTTTTTTATAGTGGCCCTGAAAATAAGACTCACTGGCTTTTTTTAGCTTTCTGTGACATAGTGACATAGAAAAGTTACACAATGTGTTTCCAAGGAGCACATAGAACCCATTATAAGAAGCTATAAGGTCTTACAAAAGTGAGATTGAGCTTCCGTCTTTCTTTCCTTCCATAAAAGCATAAAAGTGAACATATTCCTTTCATTCTACCCATAATGCACTGCTCTACTGGACTCCCGCTGTGTGCAGTCTAGTGTGGTTTTTATGTTTGAGCTCCAACTTTCCAGAACTTAAATTAAAGACTTCTAAAAAACCCAGAAGATTTTTTTTTTTTTTTTTTTTTTTTTTAGCCCAAAGACTGCAGCGTCTGAGTCAAAGCTGTGATTTACAAAACTGTACTGAGTTATACTTAGGCTGAAATTCATCTTGTAATTTTCTAAAGTGAGCTCCAAACTTAAAGAGTGCTCTTGTTGTGGCTCCTTTTATTCGTGTGCGTCTCATGCTCTTGTAAGGTAGTCCAGGGAAAGGCCTCATTGCATTCTTCAGTAATCTGCACTTCGTTTTTTAAAGCTAATCTCCGCTCTTTTTCATAACTCTGACTAAATCTCCCACAAAGCTCCTGGCATGTTCTATCACATATTACTTTTCGTGCCTCTGAAATTGTATTCAGGGGGAGTTTTCTCTTTTTTTTTTTTTTTTTAGCTTTACAGTGTTTTCTCATTTTTTCGAAGCTGAAAGTTTGGTAAGTGCTTGTCTGGGGACTCTCACCTGAAGGGCTCGGGCTGCAAACAGATCCATCAAGCGTTCACAAAAACAGCGGCGGAGATGGCGCCCGCGGTCGTAGCAGCGGCGCAAATCTGGAAATGGGAGCTCGCTGATGGATAGAATTGTGTCGCACCTCTCCGCTCGTTGCTCGCCTCCACTTCCTGCTCCATTTGTCTTTGTTAGCGGCTGCTTTGTCTGACGTCGGCTGATTGTAAAAGTCACCAACCTTGAATATTGTTTGTGATATTTCAATGCACAAATATATCAAGCATTTATTTGGATATTTTATATTTGCTATTGTTGCAGCAAAAATTAATACCTAGATGTTAAATGTCAGTTGTTCCTTTTTAGATCAATCTGTCTTAATTACAATCTACTGGGCAGGAAAGAAAATCAATGGGATTTCAAGAAAAAAATCAAATGTGCATCTCCTTGACAAATCAGTTATTATCAAGGTTTATTGGCAAAGTTTTTGTTTCATGGCTTTTGGGGCCTTTAGTCTATAATTTATCAAGATTATGGACAACAAATCAGCCTTTTCTTCAACTATGTACCTTAAATAGTTGAGTCTTAACCCATTGTTTCGGCAGTGTTTAAAGCAATATATGCATAATATCGTACATTATGCAGCCAGTTGATTTAAAATTCATTGATTTTCTGCTGTTTTTCCTGTTATGGGTGTTGAGGGGCAAAAGATGGGATATACTCAGTGCAGGGCTAACACTAGAGACAAACACTCTCATATTCATTCACTCTACAGCATTTATGAACAAAGCCTGGAGAAAACTCATGGAAGTCTGAACAGAAGGGCCATTGCAGGTCGGCTTGGGCATAAATTCCACAACATTTTTGACATTTTTTTTTTCAGATCAAAATGTGATTTATTTTAGATGAGTCAAAGACTTTAAATGCTTGGTTGAGTAAGTGCTGGTAGAAAGTATTCAATCTTCACAAGCCATTGCTTTGATTTTTTCCTTCTCTTATTAAATACACTTCCAGAACAATCATAGCTCAGACATCTTCAGTATCTTACAACTTTACAAACCCATATGTTACAGCAATTTTTACATTCTTTCATCATAAACTACCTTCACAGTAACTCATTCCCCTCTTTGTTTTAAGACAAAGACTCATGACGGCAGCCCTGTCAGAGATTATAACAGTCTGTTCTTGCACCCAGCAGGTTTCCTTGGATTCCAACTCGTCCATGAACTCCAACACGCCGCTGGTTCGCATCGCGCGCCTTTCCTCCAGCGACGGCCCGATGCTCGCCAATGTGTCCGAGCTCGAACTGCCCTCCGACCCCAAGTGGGAGTTTCCACGAACACGGTACAAACCATGTCCTAATGTCTAAATGCCTGTGAATTATTTAGTCCCAGTAAAACAGCTAATTATCTTAGGAATAGGGTAACACTTCAGTGGCTGCCAAGCAACACGTCATATACTGGATGCTTTTCTTCAGTCGTCCTTATGTACCGAATGAGCTGTGAAAACATTAGCTGTCGATGCATCAAGGTCATGTCATCGCGGTTTCTGTATGCAATCAATCTCGGCTGTTTCATATCAGAGTTAATCGTTGCTCTCTGTGTGTTTTTCAGGCTGACGTTGGGTAAGCCCTTGGGCGAGGGCTGCTTCGGTCAAGTGGTCATGGCTGAGGCTGTGGGCGTTGATAAAGAGAAGCCCAACAAACCGCTCACTGTCGCTGTCAAAATGCTCAAAGGTAACACTGCCATTAAGAGTAAAGTCATCTGAGCTCCACAGTGACAGAATGATTTGTACTGTGTAGGAAAGCACTGAGTTGCATTCATCACTGTTTAGAGTTCTCTTCCATTTGCTGACGTCTGTTTTGTGCATTTTGTAGATGACGCCACAGATAAAGATTTGTCAGACTTGGTGTCAGAGATGGAGATGATGAAGATGATTGGCAAACACAAAAACATCATCAACCTGCTGGGAGCGTGCACACAGGACGGTGAGTGTCATGGACTATAACAACCAACACGCCAATGGAAAACTGTATTTGGTTTCATACAGTGTTTCTTTGCATTTGTTAGGAGAGGCAGAAAAGACTAGATGAGACTAGTTTAGACCATACTGCTATTAAACAGTGTGTAGAGTGTTCCATATCACAGCAGTAACTTGTAGCATGTGCATTATCCACTGTCTCCTCGCAGGCCCTCTGTACGTCCTGGTGGAGTACGCGTCCAAAGGGAATCTGAGAGAGTATCTTCGTGCTCGTCGTCCTCCGGGGATGGACTATTCTTTCGACACATGTAAAATCCCAGACGAGCAGCTGACGTTCAAAGACCTGGTGTCCTGCGCCTACCAGGTGGCCCGGGGCATGGAGTACCTCGCCTCACAGAAGGTCAGACCCAGGACAAACTTGAAAAAACAAAACTCAATTCTGGTTCAAACGTCTCAAAGGCATAACTAACTTTAAAGTATTGACCATTTTCTCTGGGGTCTTAAAAAATGATGTTTTAGATTGTGTCTTTAGATTTTAGTCAATGTGAAAACTCAGCAGTAAGTTGGAGGTCATTGGTGTTTTGCACTTTTTTGATGTGTTTTATTGTGCTTCTCGCTGCAGTGCATCCACAGGGACCTGGCGGCCAGAAACGTCCTTGTGACGGATGACAATGTGATGAAGATCGCAGACTTTGGTCTCGCCAGAGATGTGCACAATATAGACTACTACAAAAAGACCACCAATGTGAGTCTGGCTCTCAGTATAACTTTGAAATATGTTTGTGTGGATGGTAGTTACCCCCTGGATTATTTACTGAATATAATATTTTAGTGCTGTTTTTGGAGGAGGGATGCTTTGGGCTAATGCATGCATTTACTGTGAAAACATAGTTAGCTTTAAGTGCTTTTAAACGCCCAGCCACGGTGTGTGAAATTGGATTATGTTAGTTTAGAAGTAGAGTCAAGAAACCATAAAGAACTGAAACAATGTGCGCTAATTTTAATAGAACAATTAAAAAGACAATTATTTTAACTATTTATGTCCAGTATGTGTCTACAGTAAGTTTATTGCTCTGCTGAGGTCATTTTGTCCAAAGTCGTTATGAGAAACAGGTACTAAATATGTCTTGTAAAGTAATTTTATTCATTGCTAGTGGAAATAATTTAACTTTTATGTAGAAATATTGCAAAACATAACAGCAGTCCATAAAATGGTATTTAAAATGAGTAAATTTAACAAAGAGCTTTCTTTCAGTCCACTGTCACTGTGTTGCTTCTACCGCAGCCACACTGTGTAAAACTGTCTACTGTTAGCTTAAGAACAAAGTAAGCAGACTTACTTTTAAAACTGTGCTTCATGGATCTTGTATTGTCCCGAAGTGATCATAATCAATGTCTCATAATCCATTTTTATTCTATGTTTCTGAACTTGAGGTCTGTTTTGCCTGGACATAGTGAATATTTGGAGGGTTTTGACTGAGGCCTTGTGCTGTTGTTCCAGGGTCGTCTGCCCGTGAAATGGATGGCTCCGGAGGCTCTGTTCGACCGGGTCTACACTCACCAGAGCGACGTGTAAGTTTACACAACTTACCGGTCCCCAGTGCCAGCGCTCCAATCGTGTGGAATCCCGTCCAGTGCTGAAATATCATGACTGAGCGCGTTAGCATCAAACTGCAGCGTGTGAATAAAGAGCTGCTGCGATCCCAAATATCAAATATGTCTCTTAATCCTTCAGCTTCTCCTGTGAAACTCCACATTCCTTGCTGCGTTTGTTCTTTAATCTCCCGACAGCACATCAGAGAGTCCGCAGCACAGTTTTTAAGCGTTGTTTTATCAGCACAAAACCAAGCCGTTGGTGAGATTTTCATGAAGTGTTCACCACAAACCTGACAACCCTCTGCTTTTAGAAGGACTAAGATAAGATAAGATGTACTTCATTCATCCCAACTTCTATGGTTACAAACACTAAAAACGAATAAAGCGTTTGAAATCACTGTAAAATACAACAATGCAACAATTTTAACACGTTTTAGGTCTTCACAATATTAAGAAAACGTGTGAAAATGTAATAAATATAACAATAAACTAACTTCCAGGGATCACACTGAAGACAATAACGTGCTTATTTGTTTATTTGTGCCCTAAGCAGTACAAATCAATGCAAAATAAAACTAAATACAAACTGGAGCATCGTTAACACATAAGAACATGGTCTGACAAGCTGAGAACAGAAATAAATCAGTGATGTGTTGGTGGTCTGGGAGAACTTACTGCATTAACAAAACATTTATGAACCCCAGCTATTTCCAATGGTCCTTATGTCCTCCACAACATTAAAGGCAAATATATTCCAAAAAACTGTTAGTTATTGACCAATTCAATATAAAAATCTATACATTTACAGCTAATGTAGACATAAAAGTCATGAACATTGTGTTTTCCAAAGTGGTTTAGTTAGGTATGTTGAATTAATCAAATGAAATAATCAAATGCTGTGCCTAAATGCCATAGGATTAAAGCCAGTCTAGTTAAAATGTCCGACTGAAGGGTCTGTTAACAATATAATGAAAGTACAGCATTGAGTTAAATTAAATACTTTTACAAAGCCAGTAACATAATGAAAAAAACATCTGCACAAAAATCATTAAATTCAAGCCAAAAAACATAAATTGGATTCCTCTGAAATTGTTGAGCTACATGGGTCACTGAATATGGTTCACTGTTATTTTCCAAAAGAATCAAGACAAAAGAGACAAATGCACCTTTTTAACCTCTTGCTCCTGTTTTGGCAGAAGCAGAAAACACAAAGTTAACAGGTCACAAAGTCAATGTGTCTCGTATTAGCGGCGCCCTTCCCCCTGGCCCAGACTGCGTCCCGTCACAGCCGTCCAACGTAAACACAGGCCCCTGTCAGCGCCGGGCCGCGTGTGATTAGACCCGACTGGAGACGAATCGGGCCGCCCTGTTTTTTCAGTAGCTCTGAGTTAGTGCTGCCTCCTCCTGCGTCGTACAGTAGTCGTTTACTCTCGAAACGCCGGGGACGGGACCCCGTGCACTTTATCATGAGACGGACGGAAGAGCAGGACGTGTTTCGTTTTGAACGTTATGTTGCAGAACACAGTGCTATAATGGCAGAAGTGAAATAAAAGAGTTTAGGAGTTTGACCTCTTGTCTTAATAATTACCCAAATTACACAAACTATTCTTCAGAAAATTATGATAGATGTGTTTAATAGCAGTGTTTGGTGGAAAACAATTGACAGCAACCATAACCATTTATATTTAGTGTTTTCATTCGTACGATTGAGTAAATAAATGCCTCTTGACAGAGAATGGAACAAAATTCTAAATATTTTAATTATCAGCCAATCAGAGAACAGTGTTCAGCCTGGTTTATCCAAAATGTATACATCTTTACTTCTATGACTAAAATTAATTTGGCCATGTGTAAAAGCATTTTTGCTCAAATGAGTGAATATTGTTTGCGTTTAAACAGAGTGCTTTAAGTCCTGACACTGAAGTCGCAGTGACCTTCCCTTTGCTCCTCGACTGTCAGCTCCGTTTGCTGCTAAATAAAGACATGTTTACATCTTAACTGTCTCCCTCTTTTAGGCGTCTAATGGGCTGTGAATATTCATCTGTGCCACGCAGCTCTGAATACAAAACACCTGCCGCTCCTGAACACATCATTTGTTTTATGTCAAATAACAAGGACTCAGACTTAGACTTCGCCCAGATATTTAAGTTTTAATTTTTTTCTCTAAACAGTGAAGTCTCTTTTGAAATGTTTGCTCTGTCAGTGATGGGAGGCAGGGCTCAGTGAGACGGTCGGTAGTGTTTGTTTTCCTCCTAGACTAGATTATGGATAATCAGATTAAACTCTCAAAGGGCAGCTCTGGGAGAAGGAGGGTAGATCTGGTTCAGTAAAACAACATTAAGACACTGGACCAATAGGCCTCACTATCTCATTCCCTTCAATCTTTTTCGTAGTGAAGAAGTTCTTACCTCAAGTTACTGGAAAAAACACAAAAAAAAAGGGCACACAGAAATAATAGATACAAAAAACACCAGTCTGGAGGAAAAAGAAAGAAATGCTCTATATTACATCATAGTTTAATTGGTGCTTCAAGTTCTTAGTAATGTCTTAAAAGGATTAATAGGTTGAATAGAGATTTATATTTAGACAGGTTCATTGTTTCTAATAATAGAGGCCCTTCAAATTCCTTGATAAGGCTCTTCCATGTCAGTTTATACATTGCATTATGTGGTTATGGATTATAAAAAGCACTTATTTTAATGTTTTATTCCTGTCTTGAGGGGAAGCCTGTTGGTTTAAATAATTATTGACAGACTGTCCGCAACAATAAGAATCAAGTGGGGTCTTAAATTGAGTTGAATTGAAGATCAATACTTACTCAGTCTTCTGTGTAAATCTGCTCCAGGTTGATGTATGCCCTGTAATGTTTTTTTTTTGTCCTGTTTTATGTCCAGGTGGTCTTATGGCGTGCTGCTGTGGGAGATCTTCACTTTGGGAGGATCACCGTACCCTGGGATCCCTGTCGAGGAGCTGTTTAAACTTCTGAAGGAGGGGCACCGGATGGACAAACCGGCCAACTGCACACATGAACTGTACGAGCACACACATCATCTCAGACGCAATAATATTCTATATCTGTCTATATCTAATGGGTTTTCAGCACCTTTCATCAAATAAAAGGCTTCTGTTAGTGGTTGGCTTTAGGCTCTGACAAAAGGGTTAGTTCATTTTTTAAAATACTTTGATAGTGTGTTGTTTAAAAAGCTTGGCATTTTGGGAAAAAACAGCTATTCATGAGGTACAAAAGCAAAAATACAGACTATGCCCAAAGAAAAAAAAACATTATCGGGGGCGGCAGTAGCTCAGTGGGTAGAGCAGTCGTCCTTCAACCTGAAGGTAGGCGGTTCGACTCCCACTCTCCCCACAGTTCATACTGTTGTTGTGTCCTTGGGCAAGACACTTAACCCTCCTTGCCTCCAGTGGCTGTAACACTGGTAATTACTGTAGAACAATGTAAGTCGCTTTGGATAAAAGCGTCAGCTAAATGAATAAATGTAAATGTAAATGTAAATTATCTAACTCCAGCAAAGGTTGTTAATTAAATCTCTATTATTAATTTCTTTATTTATTGGCATTATTGAGAAAGAAAAAAAAACATAATTTGCTCAACTTTCATCCCCATCATTTTATTTTGTAGTAAAATATTTCTAAACATGCAGTATAGAGGAAAAACATCCTGCAGTGAGAAGAATCTAAGCAGTATGACAAGCTCCTATAGGCAAGCAGAGGCTATTATTATTTTTTAAATAAATTGTCCTGCTATCAGGACAGCTCTAATTGTCCTCAAGGTCATGTTTTGCTCTAATATTATATAAAACTCAGTATCTAGTCTGGTATTGATTAAAAGACTTTGATAATTATCTTGAGCTAAAAACAGATGGAAACCCATTAATAATGCCTCTTTGAGCTTCTGGTTATATCTTCAGATCAAAACGGATCAAAGAGACTCGCTGTATCTCCAGTTTTCAAAGAGCAATCTCGTGTTTGTTGCAGGTACATGATCATGAGAGAATGCTGGCACGCCATCCCGTCCCAGCGTCCCACCTTCAGACAGCTGGTCGAGGATCACGACCGCATTTTATCTATGACCTCCACAGATGTAAGCCTCACCAACAGCTGCCGTTTATTGATAAAGAGGAAACTGTCGAAAAAACACAAGAGATTAGACCCAGGACATACAGGTTCATGTCTGTTTGGGTAAAAAAAAAACATATGGCCTTTTGTTCCAAGATGTGCTGTAGTTGTAGTTTTCACTTTAAAATCCTTTACAATCTTGATTTCTTTTCCGATAACTATGGATGGGAGGGTATATAGGTCGTCATATGTCACCAAAGTAGAGCTTTTAAGAACAAAAATACAGACTTAATCTTCAGAACATGCAATTGTTGAAATGCCACGGCTGTTTTTTTTTTTGGTTTTTTATTTTAACAGTTTGATAATTGACACTGATCAAAGGCCCCAGCGAGGTCTGGACAAAAGACAGACTAGATATGAGGGGATCAGTGACATCTTAAATCATTCTTCAGTAATACTGTATTCATTTTTATTTATATTTTCAGAATCCTTTCATAGATGTATTGTAGTATGTTAATGTATATTGGTCAAGACATATTTATATTTCTATCTAACTTGCAATTATTAACCTTAATTGTAAAAGCTGCATATCTAATTGTAATATTAATTTGTTTTTGCAAATTTGTGTGGTTCTAAATATGTCTCCAAAAACCATTGGATTGAGTTCTTTTATGTAGTAATTGTATAAAAAAGGTGTAATTATCCAGCTGGTATTGATTTCACAAACAAAAAGGTTCTTTCTGTCTTTTGTCTTGACTCTAAATGTGAAGAAATCTTTGTACTTAAATGGCTTTAGCATATCTTAAAATTAATATGTCTACATTTAGGACAAATCTAACTTTAAATAGCAGTATAACACCTTGTCCCATCATGTAGCTTTAATGATGTGTTGTGATGCCTTTAATGAAGCCTCCATTAGTATTTTGACCTGTGTCCTCTGTGCCACAGGAGTATCTGGACCTGTCGGTGCCGTTTGAGCAGTACTCCCCGACCTGTCAGGACTCCAACAGCACCTGCTCCTCAGGCGATGACTCGGTTTTCGCCCACGACCCTCTTCCCAACGAGCCCTGTCTTCCCAAGCAGCTGTCTTCAAACGGGGTCATTAGGACATAAACCCGGACCCCCGCTCCACAGTTTTGACTTCGATCACCTCTCAGCAACAAAGCTCCTTTTCAAAAACACATGCAATACTTCCACAAAGTGATTTGTCTTAAACTCTCAGAAATCCAGAGTTGAATCCTCCTCCTCTCAAGAGACTCCTTAAACAGTGAAGGAATATTTTTTTTGCCGTTTGAACCATGTTTTTCTTTTCACAAATGAAATTATATTTTTATACTCGGGCCAGTCTTTTGTTACGGACAATCTGTGGAGTGAAACCATTCCGTGCCTACTGGGATTTAACCTCCTCAGACTCGAAAAACGGACAAATAATACAAAGAATGAAGGGCATTGGTCAGTGATGATCCAGGAGGAAGGAGTTGATTGGTGGGAAAGTTGCCAGCAGAAACCAGTACTGATGGGACTCGTTCTTCCGAAGACATTTTAAAAACTCCATTTATACAGAGCATTATGTGAACATTTACCTTGAGTTTATAAATATATATATAAATACCGTTGTCAAATCCCGAAAAGCTGTTTCTGTGATAATCACTGAACAAATTCCTCATTGAGGTGAAGTTTCAGGGCCATTCAGTAATAACAAAGGTTTGGAGGGTTTTTTAAATGTATTTAGTAAAATGATTTATTGTAAATATTCAAATGCAAATATGTATAATATCCTCAGCCATGTACGTTAAAGACAAAAAACAAAATTTTTAAGTATTGTTTAGGATTGAAGCATTGCAGTCTAGAAGACACTGTCGTGATATGTAAAACATTTAATCATACAGAAAAGGTTTATTTGAATAATTAACATGTATATTTGTAAAGATATTTATAGACTTAACATGTGGTTCTTAAGTTGGAAAGGTTTAGTTTAGGTTTTAGTACTGTACGCAGATTTTTATTCCGATTTTTGTAACTTATTTTAAGGCAGAACTGCAACGTGATTTTCACAACTGGCAGACTTCTCTGAGTTTTGATCTATCTTAAATTTTTGGTTTGTTTTTGAGAAAATAATGTATGACAGACAAAGATTATTTTGTAAAGCGAGTGTGAATCGAGCGCCAGCAGAGACTCGTGGTCTGAGAAGTTGATGTTTGCAAAATGAAAAGCCAACAATTAACTCTTGCAGGGCAAGAAATAGCAGCGCTTCACTATATGTGCCAGAGAGGCCTTTCAGAGCGACATTATTAACATCAACCACACCTCACTGTGAAACATGGGAAGTCTTTAGAAGAACCTCATTGAGCGGTTTTATGGGAAAGATCCCCAAGTCATTCTGCTTTTTTGTTTATTTAGTGAATCAAGGTGGCATTGTTTTTTACTTTAGCAGCTTCTACAAAGAGGTTAATCATGGGTTTTGAAGATTCAACAGTTAACTGCTATGGCAACAGACCTAGTTTTAATCACGTGAAACCCATGATATTGACGATTAACTTCTTCCCATAATATGTTGGGAGAGCTTGGTCAGTCATCCAAACTGGTCTGGGGGCTCTTTTGCAAAAAGAGTGGACTTCTGCTTTCATCTACATTTTTTTTCAATCCATTAGGCAGTCTTTTCATTCATTCATTTATTTATTTTCAACCGCTTAGTCCCGTTTGGGGTCGCGGGTGACTATAGCCTATCCCAGCAGCTTTGGGCCTGAGGCGGGGTAAACCCTGGACAGTGGCCAGTTAGTCGCAGGGCTAACATTTAGAGACAGACAACCATTCACTCTCACATTCATTCACTAGGGACACTTTAGAGTTGCCTATTAACCTTCAGATACATATAGGGGCGGCAGTAGCTCAGTGGGTAGAGCAGTCGGATTTCAACCCGAAGGTAGTTGGTCGGATTCTCACTCTCCCCACAGTTCATACTGTCGTTGTGTCCTTGGGCCAGACACTTAACCCTCCTTGCCTCCAGTGGCTGTAACACTGGTAATTACTGTAGAACAATGTAAGTCGCTTTGGATAAAAGCGTCTGCCAAATGAATAAATGTAAATGTAGATGCAGTTTTTTCATAAAGAAGCAAATTATTTAGACCTATTCTGGAGGAGCCCCCAAATTTAATATACTGTACAATGTAACACATCTGTACATCCATTACCTCATTCATTTTATTCCAGTTAAAATAGATCCAGTCTCATTATTTTTCCTGTTAAAGTTTCCTGAATAGTTTTTGTCTGGTCTATCAAAGCCAGATACCTTTTCAAACTGAAACGAGCCAACATTAACTTAGAAAGTCTGACCATTACTGACTCCTTGCAAATACACAAAAGTTGTAGCTGCTGCAACAGTCCACCTTACAGAAAAGTAAATGTGTGAAAAATTTTAAGTGGGACATTTTTCCTTTGGAAAATTTAAAATGAAGGCTTTATGTTTTTGCAGAAAGGTTGTAGGGTTGATCCTAACTTGTTGAAAGCGGTGTTGTATGGTACAACACCTGCCCAGATGTTATCGCTGCTGTCTAGTATTAAAACTGAAATGAAGGCATGTTGTGTGGTTCATGGACCACACAGCATTAAATAAATATTTAAGCAGTATATTTGTTTGTCTGAGGAAGCTGTAGTGGATCCTTCTTCAAACGAAGAAAAAGTGCCAAATTTAGTCTTATTTGAGCGAGTTTTCTGTGTCACTGCACAGTTGAATGTAGGCAGGCGGTGGTCACATGTGCAGTGAAGGATTGTGGGATTGCCAAACAAATATCTTTCTCTTTCTTTTTCTTCCTCTTCAGTGTCGCTCAGCTGACCCCATATAAAAACCAGGGTTGAAAAGTTTACAGTGATGAAAGGGAAGGTGCTGATTCAGTGGCATTGAAGGTTTAGATGCTCATTCACTCGCTGCTAAATGAAAACGTAGAAACACTTCACTGTGCAATGGCCTTTTTCAGTATTTTATAGAGCATTATATTTGTATTTTACCAATGGACTATACTTAAAGATGGACAGAGACTGTCTTTAATCACTTCCAAATTTATGTCACTGTCCAATTTGTACTCTTCTCTCTTCAGCCTGAAATAGTTCAAAATAATCACATTTGTGCAATAGCTGTTAGCTAGCTACTGTCTAATGCAATGCTAATGTTTTACATGTATTCATTTAGCAGACACTTTTACCCAAAGCAACTTACATTAAGCTTCAAATCCCCTGTGTTACAGCTGTGTTACACCACTGGAAGCTAGGTGTCTTGCCCGAGGACACACCAACAGTATGAACTGTGGGGAGAGCTGGAACTGAACCACCAACCTTTCAGTTGAGGGACAACTGCTCTACCACTGAGCCACTGTGCCCCACACTTACACAGAGCTTACGTGTAAAGGTAGCTAAGTAGAAATGTGAGTCTAAAATAATTAAAGAAGAATGGTTCTGACCTGAAGAGTTTAGTAATGACACTAGAACTTTCCAAAGCCTAACAGATGTAGAAGTGACATTACATTTAAGGGCATTTGCATTATCCAAGATGGCTGGCTTTTGCAGCAATAAAGGTCATTGCTGTCAGGCCACGATAGGTTAAAACAGCTGTCAATCATCTATTTTATAAAATAAGATAGATGTTACTCACAAAAAAATCCAAAACATTGGTATGGTCTACATTAATCTAGGATTGTCATTGTCAAGTTTAGTTTGAGATTAATCCTTAGCTTATGACATGTTTTGAAACCACACTCAATCAATGACACCATAATGACCCTCTGTCCATCTTTATATACAGTCTGGTCTAACCCACTGACTGTGCAAGTACTTAATGCCCCCCCCAAACACACACACACACACACTTGCTTGCATACTTATTTATTTATGTTTCTTTGCTGTATATTTTCCCTTTCTTCTCAAAAAATTCCAACTTTTATTGGTTTGTTCACAGAATAAAGGCCTTTGTACAGTAAGGACTAACACTAACACATGCAACAGTTATATGTGTTTTATATGTATTTGGTCTTGGCCTGAATCTATGAAGTGCCTGGAGTGATTTAGTGGGATTCATTTGGATTTGAATGTATAATTGTATAGTTTTGAATTGTATAATTGATAGAAATATCTATAAAACAACAGATTTTTTTTGTAAAGTTCTTTTGAGACAGACAAAAAGGCACTTCTAAAGGTTGTATGGATCTGATGTTTAATGGTATAATTTATTCTTCCATGCTGGGTAAACACTTTCCCTATGGTGAGAGTGTTTTATTCAACTATGTTTTCTCATTAAGAGCACCATACGCTGATGCCCCCTGTCAGGCCCCCTTTTCTTTTTATTTATCTTACCATTTATTTTGTTCAGTTTTATTTTGAAACCCTCTTTGACCTCTTTCTGTTTTCTTTGTCAAGCTTATCGTCTCTGTCTCTGATGGATCACTTTTTAAATGGATGTGTAGCTTTTGTTTTTGGCAACAAATAAACTCCAACTTAACTACAGAAAATGGCCAGCAAGCTTTTTATAGAAGACATTTTTATAATATTTTGTAACAGAATACAACCCACTTCAAATAAAAAAGTCAAACCCCTTTTAGAAGTGAAAATTATTGGCTGTTATCTGAATAAAGACAGTCTCAGCAGTCAGTACTGTTCTTTACCCGTAGACAATAGATAAAAAATGGACCATGGGTGAGGGCCAGCTCCAAGAAATGACTCAATTAGCTTTATATTAATATTTCTTTGTTATTGTTATTTTATTTCTGGCCTTTTAGCCTTTACATGATAGAGGTAGTAGAAATAGACAGGACACAGTGTAAATGAAAAGAAAATGACGTGGAGCGAACAAACTCGTGCTGTTATGTTGTCGCTTATCATACACAATAATTATGTTAAAGATGGACCCTATTCCACTAATGCCTACGGGATTTATCTACACTTCCCTATTTGTTAGCATCACTAGCTATTTAGTATCTACAGCTAATTTTGAGACTAATATACTTTGTGTAACTTAATACTTTTTTTTCTGGCTCCAAACCCACACGTCCTTTGGGTGATGTCACAGTCACAGTGGTATAACTTTAAACTCCACTATGACTCTAATCTGAAGTGATATTCAAACTGTCTTAGTTTATTCAAAAAAAATATTATTTCAATATTCTTCTTCCGATCATGGATTTAAAGGTATTTTTTTACAGATTAAAATTTGCTTGTCAGAGATTACCTATAGCCTAATAATTTATAGTGCTTCTGTTTAATTAGAGCCGTGTGAGCCATGTTCCAAGAATCTTGAAGTTAAATAACTCCATTAATATTTTCTTTTGCTTTGCGTCATGTTGCAGTGTGCATACCACTTTGGGATTTTTCCTTCAGGAGCGAGACAAAAACATGCTTGTCACCAATAATTTATTTTCCCTGCCACTGTTTTCTCACATAGAAACTAATCATTTGGCATAATCTTTTCATATTTTATTTGTAATTCATGTCATTTTTACCCAAAATGTTCATTATTAAGTCTCTGTAACATTACTCCATCGCTGAGAAAACACAACAACTGCTCTCTTTCTCTCTGTGCCTGACAAACTTATGCTGTCAAAAAGGTTTTCAATAAACATGTTATAATAGCAGCCAGTGTGAGTCCTGTGTGTCTTTGACAAAAACACAAACAGATTTATGTTTATGTTCACAAAATGCAACCAAAATACCACAAAGTACACAACAGTGAGGCCTGTTCGATTCCTGTCTCTGTTTGTTTTGTCTGAACAGTTGGAACACAAGCTCGAGCCGAGGTTCCAGAAACATCAGACAAAGGCAAACCAAACTGTGGCCAAAGTGATGCAAAAACTGTTTAGAATGAAAGTGAAACATGAACTAAATAGTCAGAGCTCTTTATACTGCTGTTGCTAAACTCTGGTGACAAGAAAGAAATGATATGGGATGTTGTTGTTTTTTTTTTTTTTTATTGAGAATGCAAAGGATTGTTTCACATTTGTCTTTTGCTTATCTGCAATCCATTTTAGACTTTTACTATGGTGAAACTATGGTTAAACTAAAAACTTTGGCCACAAAAAAGTAAGGTTTGTTTTTAATATATTCATCAAAGTTATTACTTTTGGGCACCAGGAGTATTTTTGTTAAATCAAGACAATCAACAGTTAAACAAAGAAAATCTGAGTGGTCAAATTTACAAAAGTGAAATGTCTCTAACACACAAATCCTTAACTATGCTTTAAAATCTGTTGCTTTGCCTAAACATCATCAAAGAAACGTTTTATTTCAAGGATGGTTGCTCCAATCATGACTCAGAATTTTGCATAAATAACCCCCAAAGATCATTTTAAAATGTGAGAATTACAATTATTATTATTATTATTATTATTATTATTATTATTATTATTATTATTATTATTATTATTATTATTATTGCAATTATATTGCACTGAGGAGGCTGAGCCAGAAAAGTAAATTACCTTAATTAAATGAGTTATAATTTCAGCTCAAAGTGTGATTGTGTGAACAAGAGCAAGAAATGAAGGAGCACAGTTTTGTGAACACATAAACCTCTGATCCATCATACTGCCTTCAGAACACCTTAATACCACCATAACAGCTCTTTCCTCCGTGTGTGGGGCCTAATGTGGGACAGATCGAGTAGAGGGGATAAATAAACATAATTTATAATAATCGCTGTATGTGGACAATCTCCCAGACTACGTTAAATCCACAATAATAGGTTTCTATTTAAAATTGTAATGTTGAATGAAAGAAATGCCAGTCTATATTAAAGTATTTTTAAATTATTATCGCTGTTGGCAGCCAACACCAGGGGGCACCCAGCATTGTTTTTAATGTTGGTGAGGAAAACCAGAAACCCAAGATCAGGGAGAAAATGCAAACACCACCCAGAAAGGTCCCGTTCAGCCCAGGAGCCAAACCTGGACCTTCTGATTATTATTATTATTGTGAGGCAACAGTGCTAACCACTGTGCAGTGAGCTTTGCTTTTTACTGTAAATCAGTGCAGTAATAGAGAGACAGTACTCATTTACCTTGAATAAATACAGCCAATAAAACTAGCCATTGACAGCAAACCCAACATACATAAAAACTGTAGACTCAAATCCCGTTCTATATAAAAATGGCTTTTTTTTTTTTTCTTTGGTTCAATGACTCAGAAAGAATACATTTTTAGTTTTTGTTTATTCAATAGCCAAATATAATGGCTCTGTGTTTTATATTGAAAATGTAATTGTAATACTGGATATTTTTTGGACATGTTTAACAATAAAGAAAGAAACACTCACAATAACCCTATTGTAACTCAGACCAAATAATTTAAAACCAAATTAAATCTCTCCAAATGTCCTCACTTCTCTGGTTAACACTGCCCCTCATCAGCGACACACAGCAGAGAGAAGGGTCTGTGTGCAGCTCTGGCCCCTGTCCCGTCTCGAGTGCGTTCTGAGGGGAACATCCTGCCCCTCGCTGGAACTTCCTCGGGGCGCTGAAGTGGCCCATTCACAGAGGTCTTGTGTGGGGTGGGGGTTGTTTTCACTGCTAAATGGATGTTTCTGTTTTGAATGTGTTTGCTCTGCCCCTCCTCTCAGTTATTCCCTGCGTTTTTCTGCCCCTCACTCATTCCTCCTCTGGTCTGTCGTTTATCAAACCCTCGCCCTCCGCTCAGACGACCTTTAGACGCCCCTTAAATGCTGCACAGGACAGACAGAGACAGAATTGAGCACTTTTCAGACAACTTAGCTCTCCACTAAACATACCGGGCTTGAACAGAACACAATCAGTATGATTTAAACATAACTCATGAAGACTTACAGAACCACTAAAGAAAACTATTTTGTACAGTCTCCTTCAAATATTTATATTTTTTATGGATTAAAAGATGCATAGTGTATAAAGAAGGGGTAGAGCTAGCCTGGCCTCAAAAGCAACAAATTATTTTTCTCTTTTATTCAAAGACTTAGTTCTATGTTGATTTGAGTTTGAGCCAGGAAGCTGAACAAATGGAGACATATTAAACTACCTCTGAATGCAAATGTATAGACAGTTAATACTGTTAAAGTGTCCTTTGGCAAGACACTGAACCCTCCTTTGCCTTCAGTGTCTGTGACACACGTTTATGTGAGAGTAAGTGGGTGAATGGAGACTTGATGTAATGCACTTCAAGTGCCTAAGAAGGTAGAAAAGTGCTTTATAAAGGCAGTCATTTAGTGGCAGCACTGGTTTACAATAATAAAAGGGTCCAGTTTAAGTCAGACTAATGCAGTTTTTCTTTTTTTTCTAAAACTGTGTCTTGTCAGCAGTGACTAAAGACCAAAGATAAACTGGAAAAGACCAAGAGCCGATATTTAAAACTAAGCGAGTTATTGGCTGTCAAAGATAAAATCATTGTTTGAAAGTGATTTGTCCAAATACACTGGAACGTTCCCAAAAAATATTAAAACACATGCTTTCTAATTGGAGGTTTCCAGAGAAGAACAATCAAAAAGCAGAGATGGTTTCCCAACAGCCATTTTTATCACATTTTTATTTCTATGCTGCCAAAACTTATAGTGTGTTCTGTTCTATTCAAGGAAACACAAACAAAAACAATAATTACAGTCTGACAAGAGTTTCACTGAACGTTGTCTCAGCGATAAGGTGTTTGTACGTCAGGGATCAAAGTGTTCTCACAGATCCTCTTGAAAGGTCAGGCTTTAAAACAATGTCCAGATGCATACTTCCAAAAAATATCGACAAAGAAAATGTTAAATCGAGTCCAATGCTTTGTCTACTTTTATAGTTTATGTCAAATTGTAGTTTGAATCCCTTCATAATGACCATTTTTCCTGCCTCCATTCCTGAGTGTTACCTATTGACTTGTGATGGTTAAGGTTTGGTTCTAGAGATGTCCCACAGAGATATAAAAACAAGACAGTGTGTGAGTGCCCCAATCCTGAAAGCAGACCTTGGTATGTTGTTACTGTAAGTGTGCCAAATCAGCGATTAAGCAGCGTGCCAGTGGGACAGGCGTGTCGCTGAGTGACGCTGGAGAACAGGTGCATGTGTAAGACTATCCTGAGTCTTGGGGTCTCCTCTGAGAGCGGTGGTCCCAGCGAGCAGCAGGAATAGACCTGATGATAGTTCACAGACCAACACAGGGACGACCTTCTGACAGAGCAGTTCCAAAAGACAGCAAAAACAATCACACGGTAAAAAATAACCTCAGCAGGAAGCCTTCATAACCTTCAGACACATTTATGAGTCTTTGGTGTCCACACCGGTTCAGTTTTTAAAGCATTGATCATTCATGCAACCCTATATGAGGTCTTGGGGCACCTACCTAAATGTTATAAATAAAATTGTTTTCTTTAATTGTGACCTTATCATCTGTCTTTTTTCTAGTTGGTTTTGTTTGTAGACATGTCCCTGCAGGTCTACCTTAAATGTTCACATAAGCTAGAAGCTGGAAGCTGGAGATGTGGAAACGTAAACTACACTGTGGCCACTAGATGGTGCCAAAAATACATAGACTACCTTTAATTTTGAAATATCCTGGATTTCATCTCTGATTGATACAATATAAATTCAAATTATGTGAGTGTTTCATGAATATGGTTTAATATCATTTAGAAATGCACAGACAAAATAAAAACACACTGGTCTGGACAGAGTGTATCACATGACATTTCTTCAAACTGTTACGGGAGAACTCAAGAGAGTGGACTCTCTTGAGTACACAGATCAAAAACCAAAGAGCACATTTATGAAACAAGGCTGGCACGCAGAAATACAAAATGAACTGACAAACTGGCACAGGACAAAAGGAAAAAGGGCTTAATATACCCAGGTAGGAGTGAAAATAATTTAAAGTGAAACACATCAGGGAGGGGTCAGCAGGGGATCACAAAAGGCAGGAAAACAAAAAAAGGCAGGAAGTAGACAGACCGGGAATGAGACAAGCCAGTAAGTGTCAAAATAAAACAGGAAATACAATTAATCAACAGCAAAACATAACCTATGGACCAGAGCTGGCTGTGACACAAACCAATTAAACGAATTGTGAGCACTTTCTTTTCTGCTGACATAATAAAAGTTTAAAGAAACCAAAAGTATTGCACAGGTCTGGATTGTGTAACGAATACAAATCAAACAGGTGTTACAGTTGCTTATAACTGTGTAACATTTGGCACATGCATACCGCATATTCAGTGGACTTTTGGACACTAAAACTGTGTCAGCAGCCAAACAGTGCCTGGTCAAACCGCCACATCAAAACCTGTGGTGCTTGGATCTCTGCTGAGTAAGAAAGTCAACACAAGAACACAGATCCAAGAGTCGCTCTTTAAACACAGGTCACAGAAAACCTTTCAGAGGATAATGGAGATTTACATGATTCAGACTTTTATAGACATTTTTTCCACTGTCCAGAATCAAATGTTCCAAGAAAATAAGCTTTTAAAATTTCTGGTAGCAGTTGCGCAACATAAAACACCACATTATGGACCACACAGAAAGCTTTTTTAGGAAACAAAGACACCACATCAGCTTTAGGACCAAATTATCATACTTTACCATGGATTTATGTGTGTTTATATAATAATAAAGTTTTGTGAAACGGATACTCAGGCCCAATACTGCTGGGATAGGCTTCAGTCACCCGCGACCCCTAACGGGAATAAGCGGTAGAAAATGAATGAATGAATACTACTGCTACTACTACCAGAGGTGAGGTAAGTGAACCTGGCAAACCACAATTTAGTTTTTATTATGAATACAGGATTACTGTGTTCAACAGATGTATTCTCATAATATTTGTCACAAACTCACAGAAATCCATGTCATCCCTATAAAAGCTGTGTATTTACCCCATGGCTGTTTTGGACCAATGGTGTGGCAGTACTCAAAGCTATTCAGAGAATTTATTTACTTTCCTTTTGAGATGTCAAAGCGAGGTTAATAGGTGGGATCACAGGAGTGGACATGGGCTTGTAGGCATGAGATTGTGGGCCCTGACTTTAAACCAAAATTATTTTTATTTACATCGATCGATCAGTCTAATCAAGCAAACAAACCAAGAGGAGTAGGCAATGTCAGGGTCAAAAAGCAAACAGGCAGTCATACATGATATAATATATAGCACACAAAATCACAGGAAAGCTTGACAGTAGTGAACAAGACAATCTGGCACTGGACAGGTGGAAACACACAACTAGATCGAACAGAAAATGGGGAACAGAAAAAACACTTGAAGGACGGAGCAGGTAATCGTGATGGAGGGAAAACACACAAAAGTAAAATAAAGTAAAACAAAGAAACACATCACATAACTAAGAAGCAGAGTGGGTTTTGAGAATAGGTGTGTTTTGTGTTTCAAGACAAAGCTTGTCCTTACTTTACAACATGCTCTAAGACGCGGTTTTCCCAATCACCAGGTATTCATGTAAAAGTACCTGCCATTTGCAAAGATCATCTGCCGTGTTCAGGTTATACAAGAGTTTTGAGCAGTGGTTATGAGTTTGTTTGCAAATAATCTTATATAATCACAACTCTTGGTCTTAAACAAAGACCAACTTTGTCTCCAAAAACTCTTTCATGAGCTGTTCCTCTGATGAACTCATACCTGATCCAACTTGGTCACTCTCAAAGAGAAGCTCAACAGCTCTGCTACCTCTTAGGCTTCCTCCTGTCTTTCTCTCTGTGCAGATGTCTCCAAACTACACAGGTTTGTTGGTCTCACTACTGTCCTGTACACCTTTCCTTTCATTCTTGCTTGTACTCTTTTATCACACTTTTCTCCACCACTTTTACACACTCCCTATTTTTACTGGACTGTTGATCACGAAGCAGCCACCAATATGTAAAAATAACTCGAGTAAAAGCTAAAGCTTTTTTCCACACAGGCCGGGTGTCTTTCCTTACTTTGCAGTTTTATTTTCTATAAATATAACCATAAAAGTTCATTCACTAGATTTGAGAGCCTGGGTTGTTAATGATTGAGATCTGGAGTCAGTAACACATTGTGCTTTCGTGAGAGCCTTAGAGCAAGGCTGTGTACCTTAAACCCACCACAAAACCTCAAAATCCAAATCACAGCAACAATCAAGGGCAGCAGCCGGTCGATGGAGAGATAAAGAGGGAACATTTAAGCTGCACTTTAACCAGAAAAGAATGTGATTTTGTCTCAATGCAACACTTCGCAAATGGACTCAAAGGGACCATTGTTTCGTTTATTTGCCATGAAATTAGCAGTCATTACGACCAGGACTAAACTGTTCCACATGAGACTGTTGTTTGCCAGAGCATTTACAACACAAGGTTTGTTCTTTTAAACTCAATCTGGACATAGGTAACAATAAGGATAACAATGGAAAGAATTACCAGAAAGCTGCAAAAAAGATTAAACAGAACTATTGCTAAACACTTATAAGGCATCAGCAACAGAGATATCCAGTCCAGCAATTGACATTTTATAGAGGCCAATGATTAATTGTTTAGACCAACAGCTAATGGGAGCATCCCCAATGTGATTGGCCAAGGCATTGATTATGTGCTCATTATTGCTATCTATTAAATCTGACAGAGATGTGGCAGCATACAGCCTTTACCAACATACTTCACACTGTCCTCACAACAGTAATGGTGATTGAAACTTGGGCGGCAGTAGCTCAGGGGGTAAAGTGGCCATCGACTGACGGGTATGTGGCTCGATCCCTGCTCGAAACATCCCAAAACATCATAACAACCCGCTCTTCCCCACATACTGTTGTTGTGTCCTTGGGCAAGACACTTAACCCCCCTTGCCTCAAGGGGTGTCAGCTGTAACACTGGTAAAGTGCTTTGAGTGCCTACTAGGTGGAAAAGTGTTACATAAAAAAACTTTGAATCTTGGTGAAATTGAATTTAAACTGTTATAATTTGTTTTTACAAAAATGTAGATTTTCAAACTGAGTGGTGTTTATGTCTTACACTTTTTGAACAAAATCTACACCTATAAGGAAGGAAGGACTAGTATGACTTCCAACACTTGCCTCAATGTCAGAAAAAAACATCCGCTCATCAATAACTTCACTCTGCTTTGGTCTGTACCAGGTGCCACCTCTATGACCTTCACTCAGACCCACTTCTCCTTCGTCCCGTCAGACTCTGATGACTGATGGTCCTGAGGTGACGCTGCTCTAACTGTGAGGAATTTAAAGCCCCGCTGCCAAACTTCACTGCTGCCATCGAGACAGAAGTCATAGTTCATTCTGAGGTGGATGGCACATGTGAACAGAAAAACTCACAGCTGCGGCACACTGTTTCCATGGAGACCGATGCACAATAAGGTCACCCTGAAAATATCCAAGCACATTAAAGACAGAAAAGCCCAAAAGCTAACCTTCTAAAACAAAGTGCTTGAATTCCTGTTGCTTCACTAGCGATGTGTCATGGGCCTAAAATAAAGTCAGGGTTTTTACTGAGTTTGGTCATGTCCACACTAACAAATGTTGACTTTTGTAAGGGCCTTGAAGGTATTACTGTTGCAGAACAATTGGGTTTGATCCTGGCTCAGTTGCTGCCTCAGGAGAACCCTCAAGCCATCTCCTTAACTCTGATCCTTACTAACTTCACCTTCCTGCACTGTACCAAGCCTTTTTTTTTACAGACAAGGCAAAACAAACACAATACATTGCACAAAACATAAGGGCCAGGTACAGTAAGCATGTACAGTCAATTAAATGAGAACGTTTCGGGCTCAATATCCCATATGTGCATGCGTGCTCGTTTACCTGGTTCTCACTTCCTGATTTGCCGCCATAAGTAAACTAAGCAACACAAGCGGCAAAGTTGAAAATGAATTCTGCGAACACAGAGAAGAGTGAGGCCTCCAGCGCATTCAAAACCTGCAGATTCTCGTTTGGTTATTGTTCGTTTGTGCTCGTACAAGCGTGCGCACAATGAACACGTAAAACACTGGAACGTCAGAGGTGGATGTTGGCTGCAGGTGCAAAAATACATTTCATTGTACAGTATATTGTGCTTTGAATAACTTTGCATGTGACAAATAAAACTTATCTTAATCAATGGGTTGTAAAGTCAAAAAGAAATGCGTCTTCTTCTCCACTTTGTTATCAACATGGCTTCGCTAACGCTAAAAAATGTGGCACTAAAGGATTTTCTGGAAGGAACGTTAAAAAAAAACTGGAAAACAACCAAAATCCAACTTAATATTACACATTATCAATCATTATTTTTGATTTGGTGGACATTTGTCACTAGTCTAAACACATTTTTGACCTATACTTTAATACAAAGGCCCAGCTTGATATTATTTGAGTATGATCAAAAATATTACTCTCTCATAGACACTTGCACAGTCCATCCCGGTGGAGGGGCTCACCCAAGGCCAGAAGAAAAGAAAGGCCTACAGTGGGATGAAGGTTCAGGGCGACTCTTTAGTCAGTAATCCCAGTGCTTCATCAGACGATTAACTGTTACAACGTCAAAACCATCAGAGGTAAGCAGATAACAGTTAATGTCAAATACTGTGGATATAGTTATAGAAACGATCATATCTATGCATTTCTGATTATGTACAGCTGAGGCCAAGTTATTTAGACTTTGCAGACGGCTCAGTGGCAGCAGGAGTACGATTACAAGACTCTCTACCGCTAAGAGTTTATCTGTCTTGTTTTTTCTAATACACTCACAACTTTTGGCCAAATAGTTTCTTCTACAAAAGAGTTGTTAGTTTAGTGCAAATGCAAAAACTACACAAGTAAATCTTACTCCAATGGAAAACTCATGGCCAATTTGCTGAAGGGCAAAAAAAGACAATTTAAACTCACCTTATTTTAATTATAATGTTGAACAGTATTGGCAAGTCTTTAGTTAGTCTTCTACCTCCAGGTCTTAAAGAAGACAAATTTAAATAATTGCAATTTTTAGACAAATCACTTGAACAGACACATAGAAAGAGATTTAAAATATCTCCCTTAGGTTCATGTAATCAATGCTATTTGTTTTTTGAATCCATAAAGGTTCAAAATGGTGTTGAGTATGACATCATTGATGAAGTTGCCCTGATGCTAAAGCCAGCCGAGGGGACCAGTCCAGATGTGGTCCATCTTCTGGACTGTTTTAAACTTCCTGAGGAGGTCATCCTGGAGAGGCCACATCCAGCTGTGGATGGTGGAAGCTGTGATCCACACGCACACAAACGGAGTCTTCCACCACGACTTTAAGTGTGAGAACATCCTGATAGAAACAAACCACGATGCACTGGATGTTTGGTCAAAGACGGGACCTATGATTACTACGCAGGTATCTGCTCCTGCTGCTCTTTCTGTATTCCTGTTTGTTTTTCTTTGGCATGCCTCTGTGTGTGGCTTTCAGGCAGCTTTACTAAAGCCCCGGCGGAGTGGTATTCGTGCAAAGATTACGAGGCCGAGTCTACAACAGTATAGCACCTGGGCACTCTGTTCTACGACAAACTGCACCAGCGCTCGTTCAACACTTACCTGTATTTGAAGAAGAAGAGATGGTTCAGTGTCTGATGGGACAATACAAGAATTAGCAATTAAGTTAAATTTTTTTAACATTTTACCGTGTTCATTTTACATTTTACAGTTTTCATTTTACTGTTTGTCGTTCTTTCTTTTTTTCTTTCTTCCTTTCTTTCTTTAGTGTACAAATAAACATCCTAAAACCCCCATAAAGTTTTGGGAATTTTATCAAGAATGGCACCATTTGACTGCAGTTTGTAATTTTGCAATTTTACTAATAACACTAAAACCAGTTCCATTATAGTTACTGCAAACTCAGCACTTTATTCTCCTGTGAGAGTTGGTTTAAACCTGGCCTCTTTTGGTCTGGAGGTTCTTTTTTGTGAAAATTTGGCAGAAAATTTATTTAGAAGACTGTCGTATTACTGCAGTGCAGCAGCTCACATTAATGACAAAGAATCTACAAACACATGGTGAATACGTACATTAGACCACAACATACACCCAGGCACCTTTTTTAGAATTGTTATCTTTTAATTACTCACTTTACCAAATTGGGAGTCGGTGGGGACTTAATTGTTACAAGGAAACCAACACAAGCAGAGTCACAAACATTTTTGGGTTTGAAATCCTTTTCTCAGTTTTAGTTTTGGAAAAAAAGATGATTGTTCCAGGGGCACAATTTACTGCCAAATCTGACTTACTAAAAAAAGCATGGGATTAGGACACACATTTATGAGAGTTACTGGGCTACTAGCCATGTAGATTTACAGACTGGTGAAAAAAATCAAAGTCCTGGGTTTGACCTGCGATCCTCAGAGCAACCCGTTCGGCCTTTAAAGAAAAGCTATTTAATTGAATACGAGGTCTGACTACAGACTCCATCAGGGGCCTGTACCTTGCTAACGTCTTGGATTAGAAGGTTAGCCAGGTGATGTTGAAGTTAACCCTGGGTTTTCAGTATCTCAAAGCTGGTTAACTTTGTTTCAATTTAGAAACTGGCTCTGGGGCAGGTTGAGTTCCAGATAGTGGACAGAAACAGCCCACACTGACCCATCATCTTGTCAAACAAGCTGCTAGTCTGACTTTTTAATAGCATTTGTGATCATAATTTCAACAGTAGACGCTACACTTCTGCCTGCTTTTGGTCTTTACTTGCAGCTCCAAGTTGCTAACCCACTTTGTGATCCCACTAATCCAGACCAGGATGGTTATTGTCCAGGTTTTGTCTAATTAAAAGTGTCAGAGACGTACCTGGTGTCTGAGGTGCATGCACATATTATGTTAGATGTTGCTTTTATTATAAGAATGTGTCCTCTATGTAAAATAATGGAAAAACACTCTCTAACACAGGCTTATTTCTGTTCCACTTGTTCCTGTTCTTGTTGTATAATTGTGCAATATCTTAGTGGATGGTTTCCTGTGCCGAAGAGGGAAATACCTCCAGTGGAGCCGCATTATGATAATTGCCTGTAAAGCCTGAAGGAAACAGCCACACAGGACTAAATCCATTACAAAAACTGAGCAGCGGGCTAATTGTGCACCTGAGCCACACACACGCATTTGGCTCAAAAGAAAAATCACCTGCTCACCCACAGCTAATAAAACACAATCTGTGCAGCAGGAAAGGCGTATAGGCCACAGCGCCACAGGGCCATTGATCACTGTGGACGCCGGTGTATTCACTGCAGAGAGCTTTGATGCAGTGGAATAGAGTTTCCCTTGGACATAAAAAAGTTCATAATATTTCTGTCCACAGTGGAAAGGAGGAAGCTCAACATGAAAAGCTTTAGCTGCAGCTGCCTATTTTCGTTTTTACCTGAATGTGATACATTTTGAAGCTTGAAACAGGTTTTTATATGAATTCAACTGTGACACACACAGTCGGTATATACTCCTTTGACATTTGTTACGTTTTAGGTTTGGAAAGGGTTTAAACCAATAGCCTGCCAAGACTTTTTCTAGTCTATACAAAGAGTCTGTTAAATGTGTATTTTAGATTGATTTCTAGGAGGTAGTACAAACAAGAGAAACAAGAGTAACAACAAGATGAGTTCGAATAAAAGTCACAGCATAAAGTCACCCCTATTTCAGATAAACAGGTACATTTGGTCTGAATGTGGAAGCAGCTGTGAACTGAAGGGATACAAACCCATTTCATGTTTACAAAGCGATTGCGAATGGCTGTCCAGGATATACGTTAAACCAGCATGTTTTGTACATAGTTAAAACTGGAGTGTGAAATCAATGCCACATGAATCTCGTGAAAAACAAATCTCTTGATCCACTTCAAACCTTGATTAAGATATGAACCGCACCCCAAAACACAAATGGATCCAAAAACCAGACCAGACTTATTACCACAGTTAATAATGCCAATAATGAACATAAAGTATACATATTAGTGATTACACAGCCTAAATGTGCCTTTAGCAAATGCTGAAATGAGAATTGGCCTTTATATTCCTCAGTCCAGTACAGATGTATACAGCTGTAAGTGGGTTACGAAGAATACAGTGCTGTCTCCGTCACTGTCGGAGATGATGGATGAGCCGTGGGCGGTGACAGGTGAGTCTCTGTCTCTGCTCGAGCGCCTCCAGCTTCTCATTCTTCTCTGAGATCGATACAGACTTAACTTACACAATGACAGAGGGACTGCTGCGGGAGGTCAATTAAACCAACGCTACAGTTTATCATGGTACACTGCTCACAGAGTATTAACTGAGAGCTGGTTTGGATTAATAACAGGTTCTTAGAGCTGTGGGTAACAGGTGTCCACTTCATTCACATCACTCAGATTCTAAAGCGTTTATAGATTTACAGAGCTTCTGGGTGTTTTATACTGTTTTCCATTTGTCTTGTTTCCTTACATTATGTTGAGGCAAGTCAAAAAAGAAATGGAGCTAACTTAAAGACATATTATTTGGTGTTTTTAGAGACTGTGTGTTTAGATTGTGTTTGCAGCTGTAGTTCAGTTCATTTAGTTCTTGCATTTAACGTAACAGTTATAAAGCATTTTATCTCCTCATTACTCCAACTGATGCCTCGTTTATTTTTATTCCTACAGACATCACTCTCGCCTAAGCTGCTTGTCGCTGGATAATTGTGTAGCTAGTTTTCAGTGGCAGCACTGACAGAGCAACTGTAGCAGGGTTTCTTTTAAATTTGATGTGCTTCAGATTAAGTCCTGTAAATGTATTGTGTGTCAGTATATTTATAGAGAAAGGTTGTGTTATTGGAGTGAGGTAAGAGTAAATATCAGTGATGTACAGTAGGGCCTGTTGCTGGAGAGGTAAAAAAATAAGCTCAAAGACCACAGTAAATGGTTAATTCTATACACTCGGATGGTGCAGTAGGAGAAAAGAGACATGTAGGGCCGCTTCCCAGTCCAGGGAGGAAAACAAATTGTTCTCCATTTACTTTGGAAGTTGTTTGAGCAGACTCCCATTACAAAGGTTTTGTAAATGCATGGTGCACAGTCTATACATGGCAAAATATCCACTATTATAAGTATCTGAATAGTTTTCCTACATAGTCCCTTTAGCTTTGTACAAAAGGTGGTTTTACTTAAACTGTACATCGGCTCAGTGTAATTTTTGAGCAAAAATGCTATTTTTATTCCAGTGTCTCTGCCGCAGCTGCAGGGCAAAAACAACCAAAGTAAAGGCCCTAAAGTCTCCTTTACTGATTTTCTCTCAACAGCAGCAGAGTTTGATGTTGGAGCAAACCGCAGCCTGTGGTCTTCGCTATAATTACACACTATGTACATGCGGTAATTACAGTATCACTGCGGAAACTGTATGTTTTTCTACATCGCACAGAAGACGAGCCAAATAAAATCACACTAACGTCTGTCTCCTCCAGACCACAGATGGGCCTCGACTTCACTCTAATGTCCTTTATAGAGCAGTCAAATATCAGATTTCTGCCCTTTTTATCTCCAAACAGAGGCTGCGAATGATTACAGTGTAATTATAGAGCATGCATTTATCCATATGTTTATGCTGCTCTGGGTCACAATGCTCTGGAGCCACGTGAACACAGTTTACATTCAGCGTGGGATCATGAGACAATACAGTGCATTCACATCTCAGAGGGACAGTGGGATGTTTATGTAAGTTTCATGTCTGAGCTCAGGGATTCATAATTAAAATGAAAGTGACTGCACTCAGCTTTAATTTGGTCTAAACATGGCTTACCCAACTCATGGTCCAACCAGAATTATGCCATTACACTGCAATTATGTGTTCTTTATTCAGTTAGGTATACGGACTTTGGATGACCGTCCTGATGACTGTAAATGTGAAGTCGTAGGGCTAGTGGTTTATGAGAATCTTGGTGAAATGTACAAAAAAGTTCTATCTCCAAAATTAATGAGAAAAAAACAAAACACAATGGATTTTACAACTGTCTTTTTGATTAATAAGAGCAGACAGGGCTAGAGTTAAACCAGTAAACAGTTCAAGCAGACTTTCTAAACAACAGTTAACGTGAATATATTAGCAAAATAAAAAGAGAACAAGAGAACACTTAGACGTTTACTTGTGAATTTAAGAATTGTTGGAAAAAAATTCAGCACTCAATCAAAATTTACTTATATGCCTTAGAACTGTAGGAGGAAGTTGGATTATTGTATAACTGAACCTCTGCTGGTGTGGACCAATGGTGTGGCAGTTCTGGCAATTATAGGAGTGTTTTAGGTTTGTTACAAGTTGTATCAACATGCTGCTGATGCCATTTCCTGGTGATAGGATGTACAGATGGTTTAGTGTAAAAGCGCAGAAAACCCACAGTTCACACAACCTTCTTTGCTGTGAGCCAGGACTGCTGACCACTGTGCCACAAAGCACCCCCAGAAATGTATTATATTTAGTTGTATATACACATATAAAATGAAAGACAAAGAAATAAAAATAAAGATGTGGTTTCTTAATTTTTACATTTATGTGGGGATTTTTGTTGGCTCACTGTATTTGAAAAAGGCCACCACACGGAGAGACCAGGGGTTCAAATCCCAGCTTGGGCTCATTTGCTCCATGACATCCTCTCCCTCCCATCCTTCTTGTGCACAGTGTTTTTGTCTTATGACCAACAATACCCATTGATGTTATGAAAACATTTCTCAGAACAGGTCAATATTAGGAATGTACACAATAAATAGTATATTTTATTTTATTTTCAGCACATATATTTGCTTTGGAAGCCTATGTTGAAACAAAAAGGCACAGTCTCAATCGTCTGTCCTCTAAGCGACATCCTACAGAGCCCTGACATTCGGCCACTAACAAGTCCCCCTCCCACAGACTGAGACTCATCATCCTCAGGCCAAAGCTGCTCCACGGGACAACGGCCCGCTCTGGACGACGCTGCCTCTCTCCAAGACAACTGTCCCCGGGCCAAATGAGACCCAACTGGGCCAGACTGAGCGCGCTCAATAGGCCTCTTTGATAAAGCACTTCCTGGAGGCTCAGAGAATTACAGTAGAAGAAGAAGAGATGTGGATGGAAATACAGGAAAGAGGAGAGAAAAGAGTCAAAAGAGCAACATGAAGCAACAGTGAGCAGTGGACGAGCAAATATGTTTGAACTTTTGTTTACAATAAAATCCAAGAGTGATATATTGTGCACATTTAGCTGTAGGTTGTTTTGGTGTTTTAAAACCCTGAAGCATTGTGATTATTCCAGTCACATTAAATCATTTTTATTGGCACTGATGTCAAGGCTTTCTGATTTATTGCTGAAGGTTTTATTTTTATTGTATGTTGCTCTGCCTCTAGTCTTGGCTCGACACTTTTACAAACTAGTTTTCTAAACCTTCAAAGTAAAATCTCTATGTTGCTATTTTTGTTGAGGTAAAGAATGTTTAGCTCTCTGTGCAATACTATAAGTGTGGCCACTGGGTAATGAAGCAAAGTGACAATCGTAACTATTAACTTTTCTGCTTTGTCTGTGGTCTTCAGTGAGAGGATTGTTGGAAGGCTCAGTCCTAAAGCCACAGTCTGATGAAGCATTTCCCCTAAAAACTGTATTCCTCTATGTTTCCTTGTTACTTAATGATGAAAAGGGAAGCTTCAGTAAGACAGAGTAGGCCAACTTTTGACCTGAGCAAACTGCAGGAGAGCACCGATCACTGCCGAGGAAGCATGACAGCGTTGGGAAGGTCAATATTAGGAATGAGGGATTTAGCTTTGTAACAGAAGAAGACACACTTGTCCAGTTTGTGCCAAGGGTAAGTGACACCCTCACTGAACTCTCTTCTTCCCTTGTTTCAACACCTTCTCCTCTTCCTCCGGTCTTCTCCTGCTTCACTTCCTCCCAACTGTTAACAATTATCACATCTAGAGTGTTCCTGCGTTCCTCCACCTGCTCGGCCTTTCATCTGGACAGGTTGACATCTGACCCTGCAGCTTCACTCCAAATCTTCATTAATGAAAAGTGTAGGGGTCTGTCTGAGTTTGAACACAATGTGAAAAGGCATTGCACCCTTCAACCAAAGCAGAGATTACACTAGTGGCCACTTGTGGTACTGCAGCGATGACTTACAGCCCAGAACAAGAAGAAAAATGACAAAGATGACATATTAAATATCCTAATATCCTACTTTTTATCAAGTGGAGTCTGAAAAGGCACAACCCATTTCATCTAAAAGGAAAGAAGCCATTTGGTAAATCCATTAAATTAAATACAGACTTCCATCTATCTTGCATTACCACAATATTTCTACTGTCATTCCTACTCACATTATTAGCAGTAGCTTATTTATTTTTTATCACCTCATTACAAACTGAGAACCTTAAGACATTGTTTAGGTCTTATTCTCAAAGATTTTAAATAGAAGCGGATGTTCAGTAAGGTTTGTACAATCTCATGCTCAGGCACGTGCAGACATAGACATCAAAGGGGGCTTGAGCACCTGCCCTTTTTATTCCTGGAGAGAAAGTGCCCTTTTTTCTGGGGTGCTTTTTATTTTATTTTATTTTTTTTAAAATAATATATATTCCAGTTTGCGCACAGCTTCCCTGTCAGACAAATATATTTATTGAAGAATAGTATATCTAATAATCAGGTCAGGAGTTCTGAAGCGCTCATTGACCATTCCCCCCTTCCCCACTTGCGCGCAGCGGCGCACATCGGCACACATCAGATACACGACACACACCTGCAGGCAGCAGCAGCCCCTCCCAGCAGTGTTTTTTTGTCTTGTGCTGAGGTGAGTGGAGCTGGTGATGAACAAAAGATTAAAATACCAGTACCTCGAATAATGCTCGAATTTACTGCTGATTAGCCAGTAAAAACCTAGCAAAACCTGTGTTTTGCTAGCATGCATGCCTCATGAGCTACTAGACTAGAGCTGTGTAAGGGATAATCGCTATACATTATCCTCCTGCTTATTACATGGCTACCTACCAAATAAATAAATAATTTGACACAAAATATTAAAAGGGAGTTTATTGATTTAAACCCGATTGTATTGCTTCCGCTAAAGAAAATAGTACGCTCCGTCTCTACGGTTAGAATCCTGTAAGTCCATAGCAACGCTCTGTTTTTCATGGAAACGATCTGTTACACTCCGCACATTCTACATTGGAGATCAACCAAGCCATGTAATAAAATAAGTTAATAAAATAAGAACGTCCCCAGTTAGTGAATGACTTACATCAAGAGTCTTTTTTACTGAAATTTAGAAATCTAAATTGATGAATCTAGAAGAAATCTACAGATGCAAACAGATAGAGGATAGGCTACACTCTAAAAAATGTAGTAAAACTGCATCTGTACATTAATAAATAAAACTTTAAAAATAAATAAATTAAGTGCCCTTTATTTCACTTGAGCCCCTGCCCCTCAAAATGTCTGTGCACGTCCCTGCTCATGCTTGTATTCATGTGTGCCTGTTCCCTTTGGTCGTTGGTCTACACGGCATGTGAACACTGAATTAATGGCGGCGGATTTCCTACTGGTAAAGTAACTATTCCTATTCCAATGCTGTCTGCTTACAGCAAGAAACAGCGCAAAAAAGAAAAACACTGAATGAGAAAAATGGTAGCAAAGTAAAACAAATAGTGTCAATGCATCCACGTGATAGATATAAATGCATTGTCTAACTCTGAACTCACAACTAGACGTTTTAAGTTTTTTGGTTTTAATGTAATGTATTGGTTGTAGCATTTTAATTTCTCTCCTACATGCATTTACGGTCTGGTCTGAAATATAATCTAAAAAACATGGGATGTCTTTCATTGCAGTACCACGAGTGACCACCAGTTTTTTGAATACACTGATCGTTGACTTGAAGTGTGAATGGTCAGAGCAGTAACGGATGTGAAGGGTTTGAGTAAAAGTCTAAACCGTCCATTAACAATTTACCATTTAAACAATAAAAAACAAATAACAGTGGACATATCTGGTCTGATATTTAACAACCCATAGTCAGAGTTCGGAGGGTTAACTATGTGGCTCATTCCCTCTTTCAACGAAGATTACTAAATAGACCTAGAAGACAGAAAACATTTGAAAACCACAGGTGTAGACCACCAAGTGACATACGGTTTGGTCTGCGGGTCTGTAAATAAACATCTTTGCTCACATTTGTTTATCACAGTTTATCGGAAGAACTAAGGAGCAGACAAAATGTGGAGTAGCTGTTTTCCAATGTTGCATCATAATTTCTTTTCCCGGGGAAAAGTGTTTCCTTTAGCAATTTGTTTGGCTTTGATCTTCATGTCTTGGAGAGGAAGTATCACTGTTGGATTGTTTCTATATTCCTGATGTTGGGAAACGTGTTCGTCAAAAACAAAGCTGCGGGTTGAGCACTGCGACGGTCGGAGACAAAAGGAGACATGTTTAAAGGGCTACGGTTTGAGCTTTAAAGCAGAGCAACAGAAAGGGCTTTTTTTTTTTTCAAACACACATCTTTAATTTTCAGGCAAAGCAGCAGAACTCTACAGCAGTGTAGTTGCACTTCAAATCAAATTAAGGAAAGTTACTTTTTGCTGCAGCAGTATGGGTCATAGTTAGAAGACATGGAAGTGTGGTAGAGACTGATTCTTGAGACAGGTTTTAAGACTATTTCTAAAAGGAGATGAGGTTAGTTATCTTAAGTTGAGGAGGACCACACTCCTCAAACCCGCCTCTTGCTGTCATAGGCTTTTAAATAGCATCCGGTGTCATCCTTTCCCTGTTCTTGACTCTTGGGCTCGACCCTCCTTTACTTCTGCCTTAAATGTACATTCTGATGCCCAACAGCTCATTACCCTCAAGAAAGCTCCACACCGACTCACACTCATGTCTTTAATTCCAAAACGCGTGTGTTGAAGGTGTCGGCTGATTCTTGTTAGAAATTTGTTTGTCTCATCTTAGATTCAAAAAACTTTTTTCTCAGTCTGGCTGACCATGTGTCCCTGTCCCAGGTCTTATCAAATATTAGTAAACGCACTAAAATGTCCCAGTTGTGAACAGACCATGTCACCATTATACCCTTTATTAACAAACATCAATCACTGCAGCAAACAATTTTCCATAAATTACTGTAAATTTTTCTTTTTAAAAATAACCTTTTTAAGACACTCTTTTCAAAATGTTGTGGTTTGTTGAAGCTTTTTAGTCCTTTAGTACATTCGGATGCAGCAATTCTTGTGTTGTATTTTCACCTTCACAGCATGAAGGTTGTGAGTTCAAAACCCAGTCGACTGTGTTACTGTGGGTTCTCTCCGGGTACTCCCGCTTCCTCCCACCATCCAAAGAAATGCATGTACAGGTTAACTGGCAACTCTAAAGTGTCTCTAGAGGATGAATGTGAGAGTCACTGTCACTGTCTGTCTCTAAATGTTAGCCCTGCGACTAACTGGCCATTGTCCATTGTGTACCCCCCCTCAGGCCCAAAGCTGCTGGGATAGGCTGCTGGGATAGGCTTAGTCCCTAATGGGACTAAGTGGTAGAAAATGAATGAATGAATGATAAAAAAATATATATAATTTTTTTCTTCTGTTGGAGGGTTTGTGGGGGAAAAAAGTGTTTAGAGTTCTGGAAATATGGTGACAATAGTCTTGAACTTATAGGTATGGTCCACATTATTATTAACAAACAAACAAACTAACTCCTCCAAGTCTAAACTTGGTCTAAGTATTTCTTCCTGTATAGCCCACACATGTTTTGTGGTTTAATGATGACTTTGAAGAGCTGTATGCAGAAATCTTACAAAATTACATCTGCTCAAATCAGTGTAAACAAATCTTTACTTTCATAACAGTTATCAAATGTGATATAAAAAAAAAAAGTTTTTTGAGGCACACGCCACAAAGCAGAGGTTTGTCTCATGAATCGTGGCCCACAGTGAGTTGCTACAGTTTTTTAATCACTCATGTCTGAAATAAAGAGCGGCAGCAGCATATATTCAGTGGATGCCTCGTCGAGTGAAAGGCCCGCTCCATATCTTCCCCACTGTTTAGGCTGAATTGCTTTTTGAATAATCCCATGCCTGATTTCTCATGGCTGTTAGTGCCGTGCTGTTCCCCGCTCTGGAAGCACAGAAGAGGGAGGCCTGATGGAAAAACACCACGGCCCAAACCTAGTTAGCCGAGCGTTAAAGCTGTCCGCGCCGCAGCAGCTGATTGGCTCGCTGTCACCCGGGAGTGAATACGACACTGTCCCGCGGCTGCAAAACCACCACACTCAGCATTTACGCCAGGTTAGGTTTTCAGGGCGTGTGGGAGAAGAGAAAGGGGTGAGAGACGAGGGGTGCTGTTGCTAGGCGACCGTCCTGACAGGTGCATCGCGTGGAGCGATGTTGAGTTCATCCAGTTGTGAGCTCCTCTTGATGTTGCTTTTTTTTAGTTTATAGTAAAGTCTCAGTGCATTCTCCAGATTACAACAGACTGTTTTAACAGCATTAAAAGCTTTCAACAGAATCTAGGCTTTTAAATATTCACTGTGTGTTCAGGGCTGAATTACAAATTTGATCGGACCAGATTTGAATCCAACAAATATAGTAGGGCTAGACAAAAGGTAATTCAAAAACTTTTTCTACATCGTCAAATACATTTTTAGAGCGAGTTTAAGTTAGCACACATTGAGGAAAGATCCTGGTCTTATAAGTAGCTGTCAACATGAGCAATTAAAGTTATTCTTTAAAACTTTTCCTCAATGTCACTTTTCCTCCATGACCAGATGTCCTCAGGGAGGTAAAGTAATATAGTTGACTCACCAAAATGCAGCCAGGTTTTCGTCACACACAGAAAAACTAAGCCACGGGACATGAAGAAAACCTATAAGAAAAAAGTTTTGTTCCTGGCAGGAGACGGCTTTGAAGCACTCGGTTTCTGGAAGTCCCTCATCCAGGTGCCAGCATGATCAGGAACGGGATAGTCAATGTTCCTTAAGAGAAAAAAAACGTCCTGACAGACAGCGCAGGCCTCCATCTTTGCCGGCCAAATGTGTTCTGTTGAAGATGTGGCTGGGGTACGATGAAGAGAGGCTGGTGTAGGTATCAAATGGGCTCAGGCTGGCGCTGGTTCTTCTCACGTCATGTTCTAGAAAAACAACATATATATTTATATATAAGTGTGACATATATACATAAATATTTGGCATTTCTGGGAGTAAGTTCATGCAAAAATATACATTCTTGTATTGATTAAGTGGTTCTTAGACACGCGATTGGTAAAATGATTGATGATAAAATGATTAATAATTCCATGGTCCCGGGACGAGCAGCCCTCTCCTGAGAGACACGCTCAGCAGCTCAAACAGAGGGAGCAGAAACAGTTCAATACACCGGACCTGAGCAGAATTTTATTTGTACAAACTGCACTAAAATGACCGTTTCAGAAGACATGTTTTTTATTCCAAACGTGAGGTTATTATTCGTTTCTTCTCAAAAACAAACACAGACAGTCTTTTGCAGGATCTGCGCCCCTAGTGACTAAAAGTTACATAGTGTTGCTTTAATCAAAGCACTTGCCTGTTTATTGTGGCGCTGTTTAATTTTTTTATAAAATTCGCTGCTTGTTTGTGCGTTTTTTAAACCTCGATAAGACTTTAAAAACGTTCTTAACAAAGAAAATTTGTTGACCTCATTACTTCAGTGGGCATGCGTTCGTTGAAGTTTTTTTCTGGGGTTTGATTGTGCCACTACACCTAAAACTATCCACTAGTACCACATACAGTCCTTTAATAAAACGCTGAACCTTTAAGATAAAACATTTAATTGCTGAAGTAAACAAATTGTAACAAACACAAGTCTTACACTCATACACTAAATAACTGTGAAACATTATGAATGTTAATGTGAATAGTGTTTTACCATGATGCAGTAGCCAGGGGAAATTGAGTGTAAATGGAGCGTTGGACGCCACCCACAGACTGTGAGGAGGTTATCTGTGCTGAAGGAGCAGCAGGAGGCTTTAATACAGAAGTGCAGAGCTTTGCAGGTGAAAAGGTGGTGGATTTTAAAAAAGCAGTAGAGGGCTAGAAGAGGGAGAAAAAAAGCCTGGAGGTCAAGTTGAGTGCCAAGAGGCTGCTTTCAAGCTCAAAGTGTGAGTCTTTCATCTGCTGCTGTCGCCGGGGGAAACGGGAGGAAGAGGAGGGAGCGATGATGGAAGCGACACAATGCACCCAACCGGCCCCACAAAATCAGATTTAATCTTTCTGATTGGTGAGGTGTCTTTTTGATCTGCTGATTGTCATTCGACTCACATTGCTCCACATCCAAAGACACATTTTCATCAATTTTAATCGGCCACTGTCTTTGCAAAACTAGTGAAATATGTTACATGTAAAGATTATGGGATATACGGCTAGCAGTTTAACCAGTGGTGTCTAAAGTTAAAGTGTAATAAGAGTTACAGGTAAAGACTTCTCTGTGCTCTGTGCTCCTTTAAATGGGAACCCACATTTCAACATTCTCAATGAACTATGTTTGCCTTTCTGATTTTGTCACGCTAGTTACCATTTTGACCCATCACTAAAGCAACTCCCATACCACACTCTTTATGTGTCAAAAACACATAAACAGAACAGAAAGAACAAATGAACAAACAAACACAGCTCAGCACAGTCCAAGGGAACGAGAAAGAGAAAACAAAAAAGAAAATATGTCTTTAATGGGGCAGATATATACACGAGCTGGAGGTCAAGTATTTTATTGGGAACAGCTCCAGGACAAGTCTGTGGCAGTTGGATTAAGTGGGGGGTCTATCGCTAATCCATGACAGGGAAAATTCTTCTTTGTGCAGAATATGTGAGGATGTCATACAGTCTGCTGGAGCCTGAGCTCTAGAGCCTAAGAGCAAAGACTCAAGATCCAGATCCAAAGTTACTCCAAATATCTTCCTCATTCCTTCCACAATGTTTATCCAACATGAATGAATTTTAAGAAAAGATCAGAGTTTAACACCCTACCACTGATTTACATTTCAGACATAAAATCTGAGGGTTAATTTTGTGTCTTTTGGGGAACTCTGTACATGGTGAATTATTTTAAAGTGTAGCAAAGTGTAGCCTGGCATTTCAGCAAATTGAAAAGGTAAAAGTAATAAATAAAAATAAAATAATAAAAAGAATAACCCAGCAATCATTGACTATGCTGATAGAACTCATCATTGCACTCTTAAAAAACAAAAAAACGGAACTGCTTACAACCTCACAATAGACATCCTTATCATTGGATTCAATTCATTTTTAAGAACAGCAGCGTCTTCATATTTGCTCAGATCTACACAATATATTTCACATTTGCAGTCCCACAAATCCACAAAGAAGTTGGGCGTAGATCTTTTTAGTATAAAGCTCCCACAGACTGGAATAAATTACCACCAACAATAGGAGTATTTATCATCTCTCAGTGCATTCAGGTTTCCCTTATTCATATATTTCAAAACTCCTTGTACCGTATGTGTTTTCAGTTATTTTATTTGGCAGAGCATGAGACAGTGAGTGTATTTGTATTGTTTGTATTGTGTTGTAAAATTGTCTTGTATGTAGAGCAGTTTGTGAAGTGTGATGTTGTGTTATGTGTTTTGAGATGCTGCGTCTAAAGGGGCATTCCACTAACAAATTCCAACCTTCCTTCACATTCGAGACGCACAGACACTTTAAAACCTTGCATAAAACCATTTTCTTGGTGTTTACCAAACACCTTGTCTTTCAACCAACAGTTGCTGAGCATAAGATTTATTGAATTTTGCTGTCTCTTTTTTTTATTATTTATTGGCCTTTTTTCTGCATTTAGGGATTTAAAGAGCACTAGAAATATGTGTAAAGTAGAGGAAACTGGATTTTACACAGTTACTTGGTTGTGAACGATGTGACAGACTAAACATAATATTATTTATAATTCTTTGCGAAATAAAAGTTGAATACTTTTTTCTAAATCAGATGAGGTTGTACTCTTTACGGACAGAGCCTGGGACATAAGACTGACGTTGCAGCGCTGGGTGAAAGTCAGAACCACAGTTTTGGGAGAGTGAGGGGGGGGCAGTAGAAGTGGTGTACAAGAGGCACAGCTGGGCAGCTGCTGGGGAGAGCAGAGGGTCTCTCAGGTCCTTTTTAAATGGGCCTTTTCATACAACACCCACTCCAAAGGCTCAGAGAAACAGAGAGGAACATGACGAGGGCAAAGACGGGACGAGTGAAGGATTTACAGACGATAGAAAACTCTCGGTGTTTAAACTGTTTATGCAAACTGTTGTGTTGTGATGGAAAAGCCCTTTGTCCCGGCTCTAATCAGATTGTTATTCCTTGTTGTCAGCACAGTTCCAGTGGGTTTTGGTGCAGTTTATAACCAGGATCTGAGTTTACAGAGAAAGAAGACAAGAAGTTTAGTCTGATCTGAGAAAAACAAAGAGTTTATGATGAAAATGTAGAAAAAATTGCAACACCAAGGGGCAGTGTCTTATTCAGAGTTTAAGAGGGCTCGTCATAATAAACACAATATCAAAGTGTCCAGTACCAATCTGACACAAAACACTTTTCTAATTTATTGTAGAACACCTGAAAGTATCACCCAATCACTTCTTGAATGTTCCATAGAGATTATTAACAGGTACATTTCGGGTCACTACAGCATGGTTTAGTACGGGTGACCCCTTAAAGAGGCACTCATTTGCACTTTTCTGGGTCTATTTGAGATATAAAACATATTTAAAGCACACTTTTGAAACTTGGATGAATCATTGATAATTGATATAAATAAGAGTAAGCCCGTGTTTTGCTGCTGTAAACATCAGACTGTCTTTTAAACATTTTACTCACAGAGGTGCACCAATTTCTTATAATATAATATATTAGGCCTCAAGTTCCACGTGTGTTTAAAACCAGAAACAGCTGTTGCTAATTAGCTTTGTCTTCTGGAAAAAAAACATTTTCTGTTTATCACAAGAGCAAGGTGTAGGTTTCTTTATTTGAAAAACATTTCTGTTTAATGTTTTCACTTTCACTTCTTGTTTTTGCATCCAATCAGCTGACTGCAGTGTTTAGCTCCAACATTTTGAAAACATAACATTAACATGGGACTGTTTGGGACCCCAAGTCAGTTGAATGATATCACATCCGGCAAATGGTGGTTGGAAAAGTGGTTCATTTTCACTGAATGACTGACAGGAGCTGACTGTGGAAAGGAGCTGTTGTCAAAATGTCTACAGCTAAAAAATGTTAGTACAAAAATCACAAGTGCATTCAAAGAGCAGCTTTGTGAGCGCAGCTGTGTGGCTCTTTATCCATAAAGTCAAAAATGTAAAAGCCCTGCGTCGAGCGGCAGTGGGGGGTAACGAATCCCATCTTCAAGAATGTGAGGCCAAGTGACGAGAAGGTGGGATCCCGAGGAAGAGGAAGCAGAGAGGAAACGCAGATTACGAGTATATGAAGCGCCCTCATTATGTAACTTTAGAGGAGCGCATTACAACCGCAGCTCTTCCAGGAATTTCTCAGAGCTTCGCTGGGAGAAAAATGGCGCGCGTTGTTTTTCTGTCTCGGCAGCTGTCGCCCTGCTCGGCTGTGGTTGCGGAGGATTGTGACCCCGATGAGGCACGACATTGTTGAAGGAGCAGAAGTGCAGCAAAATACCATACCCCAAGAATGTAAACCCCGAGCCTCCTCCCCTCAGTGCTGTTCTTACAATTATCACAGTCCCATGTTGGCCTCAGATATTCACTCAGGGGTCTCCCACAAAGAGTCAGTGACAACCGTCCTAAAAATATACAATTATGTGTTGACTATTTACTGCTTTCCTGTCAGAAATAACACTGCAGTTGTCTTTTGAAGGGACATCTTTAATGTCTGGCAACTGTCTCAGAGGATCCTGTGACCAACACTTAATTAAAGAGTAAGATTTTTAATATTACCAACAAAATTATGTTGATTATTGTTAAGAGTAGAGGTTACATGGTGACTTTATGGAAAAATCCTCCTGTCAGTGCTGCTGTGTGCCATTGTTTTACATCTGTTGTATTACTGTTGGTCAGTGGTGCAAAAAGGGAGAATGCACTATATGAGGCGCCAAAGCGGTGGTATAAAAAAAAAAAAAAGAAATTACTTTTTTTTTGTGGTATTTCCTAAGTGTAGCTTGAGTGGTTAGTACTCCTGCCTCACAGCAAGAAGGTTGTGAGTTAAACAACCCGCCTGCCTTAAAACATTTTCGGCTGACTCCGGTCTTTCTGTGAGGAGCATGTCCTCCGCGTGTTACTGGGTTCTCTCCGGGTACTCCGGCTCCTCCCACGGTCCAAACACATGCATGTACAGGTTAATCGCCAACTAAAGGGTCCCGAGTGAATGAATGTGAGAGTGAATGGTTGTCTGTCACTGTCTGTCTCTAAATGTTAGCCCTGCGACTAACTGGCCACTGTCCAGGGTGAACCCCGCCTCAGGCCCAAAGCTGCTGGGATAGGCTCAAGTCACCCGCGAACCCTAACGGGACAAAGCGGTAGAAAATTAATGAATGAATGAAAGGCTTTTTGTAACAGAAAAAAACAAATTTAACCAAAATTGTATTCTCTTTGAATGTGCCACTTTTCCTTCCTTTTAACACTGTCAGAGCAGTGCCTCCATTTGTGTTACTTGTCTACCTCACTATGTAACAGAAGTAAAGCTGAACATAACTTCAGCCATTTTAGGAGCTGTGAGAAAACTGAGACCTACTTTATAAAGTTCCATCTCAGTATTTTAATATTAAGTTTTTTAATCCTGGGTTTAATTAGTCCTGCTGTAGAGCCAGTTAAGTCATGTTTTAGTCCTAGTTTAGTCCTGATGTTGTACTTATTTAGAAGTGTTGAGTTCTGGTTTATTCATAATTTATTCCAGATTTAGTTTTTAGTCATTTAGACATTTTTAACACACTTTACTCAAAACACTCACTGAATAATGCTGGACACATTTAGAGTCAAGAAGACTGTTTGCTTAGGGTGAGCATACGTCACGTTTTAGCCGGGACAGTCCCGTGTGCTGGAGGATATCAACAAAAACACTAAAATGTCCCGATTGTCCCATTTTGTTTTATTAGCATCAGTGCCAATTATAAAACCAAAAGAGCGTACTTTGCTTGTAACTCATTTGTCTGTTGACTGTCTGTGTGTTAGTCACAGAGTTGCCATGGTTACGGCAATATTAACCAACTCAATTCTGATTGGTCCATTTACTTGTTTAAGCCAGAGGCTATTGCTAAGCGTCCCTTATCAATAGGTTTCCCTGTTTCAGTCTGTCATCCACCAAAAAGAAAGTTGGCATTTACTAACGAGCTTAAGGAACAATACAACTTTTTTGAAAAGCAGGTGTTTGTTAAATGTTAAAATTATTTTTAAAAGTTACTCAATGCAATCAGTTTACATTCTTTTTGTGTTTACCGGTGGTATGATGAATTTGCGGAGGTACTGAATTATAGTGTCCCAGCTCTGAGGTTTAAAAATCTGGTCACCCTATCTTTGCTATAGTTTCTCGACAAAGCAGATTGTCATTGGCTTTTCTGCAGTGATCTGCTGCTGCTCCGATGTTGCAATGGAACAACTTCTTCATGTGAAAACCAAGTGTGAAAAAAACGTAGCTGTGGTTTGCGTCGTCATTAATTTCTTTCATTGATGATGTGAGCAAAAGCAAACCTATAATTAAGCCGGTGATGCATTAACGACTGAAGTCCAAGCCAAAAGCCACTCGAACAACCCGCTAAAAATGTTTCCTCAGGCCGTACATTCATCACTGTTCGTCTAAACGCTTCAGTTCTCCAACTGTTTCATAATTTGTTAATGCCATATTCGTGTGTCATGAATGAAGGACTTTATTTCCCTCTGTAACTTCAGCGTGGAGTTGATTTTCTTTCTCTCCATTAGGCAAAGCGGCTAAAATAGATTTGTTTACTGTACAGTCTCAGAGCATAACCTGCTTCATTTCTCTTCAAGTCTTTAAAGCTTAGTTTTTGATAAATGTAGCTGAAGTTGAGTTGTATCTCAGTTTTTTCATGTCACAGTAAAGTCACTTTTCCACTGAGCGATACAGGTTGGGTACAGGTTTGAAGACAAACAGTGATGCACGCCCTTATTGTGTTTCTATGTAGCATTTATCATATTTGAACGGAATTTTTTCAACCCTTTAAACCCGAGCCTATTTTTTGGTGTGTCTGCTCGAAAAGGACATGTTGACAATAAATTGACTGTATCTCTGTGTCTTTAAGGTGTATTTCAATAATTCTTGAGTCAAAATGAAGGAGACACTTACAGAATAAATCAAGATAGAAAACAGCAAAATAACTCCAAAAACATTTCCGACTAAAAGAAATACAATATTTGAATAAATATCCTCTTTAGATGAAGGCAATTGCAGTTCAAACACTATTTTAAATTACAGCCACACATGTCAACATTTACCTGCACCAAATATAATTCCTCGAAATTTGAAGCAAACCAAAAATGGTCTAAAATGGTCACACAGAGTCTTCATTATAAACAATAGGGCAGAATTTGGCATGTTTTGGTACCACCTGTTGTTGTTTGCTGCTGTTTGGTCTGTGTTTGGAGAAAAATATACGTGACTGAGTGTCAGCAGATCAATTTGATGTGCTGCTTTGCCATCATTTTCTGAGTGTCTGAATCCCTATCGTCTCCAAATTGGGGGATATGTGAAAAGGACTCTCGGGCTTCAAGGGTTAAATGAAAAAAAAACCTGGGGCCAGATCTATTTAAGCACTGCACCATCCTTTTTATTGCCTATGATGTTTACTATCTGACACACAGAACTGTTTAGATAAGAAGATGTATATTTATAGAGCACATTTTGTACTAAAGTAACTCAATGTGCTTTACCGAAGTGACACAAAAGTAGTAGCAAAGAAACAAACATGGAAGAATAAAAAAATAAAGAAATAAACATGGTGGGAAAAATATTTTATTTAACATATGTGCAACTTAAACAGATGTATTACAGTTTTTAATAAATCTTGTATCTGGCTCAACATCCACTGCACAATAAACACAATAAACCCCTGTGTTTGTGGATTACAACGTAGTCTAAGGTACTTTTCATTTCCTCATGTATCTTAAAAGCCTCTAAAAGACACATGACACAAAATATACATTATAAACTACAGTATATGAGACTATATATAGTGTATATGTTAATATAAAGACTTATGTGTTAACTATAATATGATATATTTTATGAAACTTATATTATTATAGATATTATTATACATCCATGTGTCTACAGGTGTGGTCCCAATTCTTAGGGGTAGCCTTTAATCACGATAGAGATGCTAGGTTAAGGAAAGGTTGTTACCGTTTGGAACATGTCGTAGTGGAATCAACTGATCACTGCAGAATATTGAAGGAAAAGGTAAAAGATATTCAGTCTTGTTTAATGATAAATAAAATATTAAACAGTTTAAATAAAAAAAAAAAAGTTTAAATTTAAACAGGCCAACGGGTCGCATGTGTTTCCCGGGCCTTAGTTTGCCCACCACTGTCCTAACTCTTACCCCTTTTTTTGGAGGGCCAAGAAATCATAATAAAACCCTGAATCTTATCTTGTCATGACATTATGCAGAACCGCTTTGGGAGAAGTGATTGATCGTCTCGAGGCTTATACTTTCAAGTGTGTGGACATTTACGAATCCCAAATATTGGAAGATTTCACAGATAACGGCGGGCCACGAGCTTCACGTCATGCTCCGTTTTATCTCTCTCTGAGGACCACTACGGGTCAGAAACACTCCAGCGGCTGTTGATGAAATTTCGTGAAAGAATGAGGGCCAGTCGGTGCTATAGTGGGACACGTGGGAAAGTGACCGTGTCCCCCTCGGTTTGCCTCCTTTTTTGGGGGGGTTTAGCTCATACTGTGTGAGACGGACCCCCCCAGATGTCTCATTAGCTTTATCATTAGGGAGACAGCTGGAGGGGTGCAGACAGCTGACGTGGGCAGGATTAGATCATACACAGAGTTTTAAGGTTTGGTATGAGGTCCCACTTGGAAAGAGCACTCAGGGTCTACTTAAAAACGGCTCCACTGTCATGTTTCCACAATTCAGCGCGTCTTCACGTCATCTACACTCATCCAGTTTCAGAGGAAAATGTGTTAATGTAAAGAGCGAGGAGTATTGGATAACAAGTAGTAAGGGCATAGGAGGTGTTCAAAATGTAAAAGGAATCATCTTACAAAGCCCAAGTATGGAAAACATTTAAAAATATATATCATGAGAAAAATGGAACAAGACATTTTTATTTATATACCCCCTTTTATAGAAAAAAGTTATCTTCTCTGACAATATCAAAAATGTTCAATGCATGGCCATGACCTGTAGATTTTCAGAAAACAAAGTGCTGTATTGGCAAAATTCAATATTCTTACTTATATATAAGTGCCCACAAAACTTAAAAATATATCCAACCAGTGCAACATGATCACTTCTGGTCAATATACAGTATTTGAAAAGTGTTGAAAAGCGAAAAAGATGTTCCCATGCTCCAGCCTCTATTTTTGTGCACATCAATGTAAAAAAATTTAATTCTGGTTTACTATGTCTTTTGAGCAGTGATTGGCCTCTACTAAAAGACTAAAATAGCCTTCTAATTTAAATAGGAAAATACAAGGGATCCCCTGGAGATTACAGCTTTAAACTATATTGGTAAAAGTCAGAATGTGTTTGTTTAGAAATATCTTTGATTGCGTGAGATACCAATTTTGTGCAACATAATTTCACTGTAAGGGATCCTGGTTGCCTGGTACAGGCTATTAAGAGAAAAAGGGGAAAGTGTAACTGTTTAACTATTAATGACACAAATTCCAAGTTTAACCAATGTGTGGCCAGATTATTTGTAAATGGATATTTATTGATGTCACTTAAGTGTAAAATCCCTAACATTAGTTTCCCTTGGTTTGTATAAATGAATATATGTCAGTGTGCACCTTGTTAAACGGGAAGATGTGTTTTATATGTGAATAAAATAATCTATAGAATAATCTGTTAAAAAAATACATTACTTCCAGACATCACCTAAAAGTTATTATTATGAATGTTTCCCTCCTGAACAGAAGCTTTGAACCAATCACAGCTAACTTCAGGAAAAGGGAGCACTCTAATTGGTCGACACTGATATTGATAAGGAAGTAATGACTGCCGATAAAACAGCTCTGAACACCCTTTTCTACAGTGAAACAGACCTAAAAAGATGTAATGTAATAGTATTTTGTGAAGAGAAATTGGTCTGGTTTTACTTTTTTTTAATGTAAGAAAAGTAGGAGATGTCCTTGTGCTGCTTTTGGGGGTGAGTGGCGTCCGAGTCAGGGACAAAAAAAAAAAAATCAGGTAGTGCTAAGGAAAAGAATAAAGAAAGGAAAGGAAAGGAAATAAGGAAAGGAATAAAGTAGCAATTATTCTGTTTTAATGAGATAAAGTATTTTTTCTTTTTTTAATTATTGTGAGAATCTTCTGATAAGAGAGCTCTGGACATCACATCATTAAACCAATACCCCGACCTTTATCCAGCAGCAGATGTGCATTTACTAAAAAAGTCTAGACCAATCACATACACCTACAACACACAGGCTTTATTAGCTATAGCTTCTTGTTGTTGCTGAAACCCCAATGCCACTAAAACAGCAAGACATGTAAAAATTTATAATCTCTGTAGGTAAATGCAAAGAGATACAAACAAAAGTAGTTTTTTTTATTTGCTGTTACTAGAGTCTGAGGTTTTGTTTTGGGGGGGGTTTAGTTAATTTAGTTTATTTTGGCCATCTTTAAAATAAAGAAAAAAATACACAAACTATGCAAAACTTGTGCAGCATAAGCAAAAATAGTCACAAAAAACAACTTATGGTGTTCTCGTTCTGGAATCAGTAACACAACAATTTTCTATAATAGTCACTAAAAGACACTAGACAAAGACATTAGCCTCATTAGCCTCATAGCATCTTCACTGTATTGAAACTATGCTATTTAGCCACGTGTGTCCTTTGGTTTAGAGTTTACCTATGGTCATGACCTTTGGGTCATCCACATCGAGAGGAGCCAGCTGAGGTGACTCGGGCATCTGTTTCGGATGCCTCCTGAACGCATCCGTAGGGAGTTATTCCAGGCATGTCCCACCGGGAGGAGACCCCGGGGAAGACCTAGGACACGCTGGAGGGACTATGTCTCTGGGCTGGCCTAGGAACACCTCGGTATCCCCCCGGAAGAGCTGGAGGAAGTGTCTGGGGAGTAGGGAAGTCTGGGCGTCTCTGTTTAGACTGCTGCCCCCGTGACCCGGCCCCGGATAAGTGGTAGAAGAAGCTCTATTAGTTTTTCTTTGCTGTAAAAGGACATTGTTTGGTGTGTATATTACTTATAGACTGTAAAACGTATTCTCTGTTAGCATGGCAGATTTACAGACTACTTGTCTGCTTTTACCGACGCTGGTTGCTTAATAAAAGGTAACATTGGTAGTAGTTTCTTCTGTTTTTTTCTTCTGTTAAAATGTTTCACAGACAAATGTGTTAGTGGGACACATTTGGAAATGGGCTCAATGTTTTTCTTCAGATTTTCTGCCAGCAGCTTAAATTTGTGACATAATCTCCCGTCGCTCTACAGCACGAATGATTTGTTTTTATCACGTAAGTGTTGCCAGAGAGTATTATAAAATGACTAATGTTAACAAAAATAATTGTCAAGTTCATTAATTGAGTCCACAAAGGTGATTGAAAGGCTATGGAAAAGCCCGTGGTTTTGGACACAGCCTACTTGTGCAGAACCCAGAAACAAAACCCAGAAGATAAAAACTGTGCATCTACAATGTTGGAAAATCACAGTTACCATATTTTGACCTGCTATTATCTACCTATCAACTAAATCCATGGTCTTGAAAGTGTGGTTGTCTCTGAGCTAAACTTGCACCGTCCCAAGATTTGAATCCTGTATTTATCTTCTCTCATCTGAAGCTGTCACAGGACCTCACCAGAATTCTGTCCTGTCTGTCACATTTACAGAGTCACAGGGGACAACTCACTCCTGTTTCGTTGTTTTTGTTGTTTTCAAACTGTCACTGAAGTATCTCTGGGAATATATCATCTCTACATCCCTCCTTTTTGTTTTGTCCTGCTCAAAATAAAACTGTTGTTTGTGGCACACTTGTTTTTTTTCACTCATTTTCAAGTGTCTGTCTGCTTCAGGAGAATTCACCCCGAGAGAATTGGACTCTATCATGAAGCCTGTCTGCAGGAAACAAAATGCTCCGTTGCTGCTGCTGCTGCTGCAAGAAATGGGCTGCCACTTACTGCGGCCCTGGGGAGGCTGCTCAGACTGCGTTAATGGCAGGGAAATCACATGGAGACGCTGAAAATGGACTTTTAGCTGTTCGTCTGTGGAGGATCTGGATCTGTTGGTACGGAATCATTGAAAGGTAACAAAAGGTGAGTTGAAGCCCAGGAGCGTGTGTGGTTTGTTTAAGGACAGAAACTTCCTCTCTGCATTTTCAAATTAACTGTACAGAGGTTTTGATTTAGGGTGCGTTTTTTAGATCGCAAAATGAGCCTTCTTTTTCAGGTTGACCCTGGTTGTTTTTTTCAGCACTGGACCAAACACCACAGACTGAGCTTTATTTGCACCTGATGGCGCAGTCTTAGGAGAGTGTGTGAATAACGTTTAAAGCTCCACTACCTGATTTTCTTTTTGCCGTCCCAGTCTCCAAACTTAAGTTTAGAGCTTAGCGTTAGCTTAGCAGCGAGCAATTATCTCTGCCTCGTTAAACATTACGTGATTGAACTGAAAATGTTTTTCCCAGTTTCATGTTGCCTTTTTTTTTTTTCTTCTCTGCTGATGTTTTTTTTTTATTTAGGTGTATTTTTCTGTTAAAAAACATAGTCAGCTTTAAATATAGACTTTATCGACAGCTAATAATCTTGTCGACTAAGCTGGTGTCGACTAATGGGAGCGATTCTTTTTTGAGCATGTGATTGGCCAATGTTTTCCGTTCTTGAGTACAGGTTAAAATACCTTATCACAAACAGTAGATAGCATCATAAAGCCTGTTTTTACAAATGATTACTTTTACTATATACTAGAAAAAATAAATCAGGGGTAGTCTGTTTAACCTTTAAAACAATGATAGCTTAATTAATTTGTTTTAATGCTTTTTCCCAACAAACATAAATTTATCTTATCTTCATTCCATACTAAACATTGACTGTATAAAATATGGACGTCTTGCATCCATTGCTTCCGTATTCACCGATATTGTCATTACTGCAGGACAATAAAATGGCGGTTGCATCCTGGTTTACTGCAAAGTAAAACAATAGTTTTCAGATATCATAAATGGACATTTTAATAAAAAAATTACCCCCATCCCCCCCAGTTGTCACATAGTAAAAACTTAGCTCTAGAGACCAGAGCCATCTTTTGTACCAGGCTGTAAACAAGATTTTTACACTTGTAAAGTCGCCATTGGGTTTGCCCTTAAAGTTCTGCTTTTGGAGTCTGCCCTCTGGTGGACGGCAGTATATTGCTGTATATTGCTGTGGTGCCCCTACTCGAGGACCGTTTATGGGAGAGGCTTGGTTCTAATATTAACCACTTCTAATGATGAATGGAGGGCTATTTTCCGCAATAGAGCCTTGCCATCTTGTATTAACACATGAAGAACAAATCTATTTCTTCTATAGTCCATAAAACCCCAAAAGAAGACATCAGATATGCATAACCAGTTAAAATAAATGAACCCCCATTGTCCTTTGTGACTATGTCTTTAGCTTATTACTATTTACTACTAACCAAAAATTCACATGAGATGAGTAAACAGAACAAAAACCCAAATTATAACAAGCCCTAAGTTACATTTATCATTGCTACCAAGTTTGGCCTCTGTTCATTTTTCTTTTATTCTCTAAAAGTAGTTAAGCGAGTCATTCATTTTGTGACAGAGATGCAGCGAATTTTAAAAAAAAAGTGAGCAGGAATTTTTGTTGAACTCATGAGAGCAATAGGTCTGAGCAAAACATAACTTAAAACCTCAGCACTCTTTACTTTGGCGATGCTGAGAGATGCAATGTGAGCTTTCTTTCAAAGTGATTTTGACATTTTTTATGTGAATTTACCCAAACAGGCAGCAATTAAGTCATGTGATTTGAGTGTTGCATCTTGTCCCCACTCATCCTATTCAGTTTTTCCCTTTTGTCACATCCAGGTTAGAGTCTGTGTCAGGGCTTAAATCCACAGTCCAGAAGCAGAAGCAGTATTGCCAGTGTGCTTTTTGTCTCCCGACTCTTCACTGACACACAGTCGGTGAAATCCGCGCTGTGTTTCTGCTTCAGCCACTCTGTCCGGTGAGCTGTTCGGGCTGTGTAATGAAAATAAATGGTGTTGTATCCGCAGTGCAGAGGGCGACCTGCAGCTCATCTATTCCAATCTGAGAGAGGCATTCACCAAAACAGAGGGAACCAGAGCTGTGCCTCTACAGCAGTCACAGCAAAATACAAGTTCACACTCCTAAAGGTACAACATACTCTATAAAGCCTATACACTTCTGAGTTCCATTAAAGAAACCAAACAGGTTTTACTTTTGGTTTTGTTGTCTACTTATCAAAATGAACAGCCAGCATTTTTTATAATTTTTTGGATACCATTTTAGCGTAAACCTATTGTGCTGAATATTGTTTTTTGCCTCTTACCCCTCCTTTCACCAGCGTGTAAGCAACTATGGTAGCTCTGCAGGGACATGCTGTTGTCTATATTCATTCATTTTCTACCGCTTAGACCCGTTGGAGGTCTCCAGCCCGGGCCAGCTGGAGGTGGTGTCTCCTGTCTGCACTCCGCTCCGTCATTCGTCACCGCCCCTTCATCCGCCGCCGGAGCCTCATCTGCCGCCAGCCCAGCCAAACGCAAGGCAGATTTGAAAAAAATCCCAGGCCCAGGACTGAAGAAGATGGCCTAGGGGGAGAATTCTTTACTTTTTTGCAGTTTTCTATTCAGTTTCCCTGTGTTCTATAATTATAATGTTCATTGTGTTTGTGTTTGTTCCTTTAAAATAAAGTTTTCATAAATGATTACAGTTGAGTGTGCTTACTTACTACAGTAAAAAAAAAATGTAATCAAATATAGGGATCGTGGAAAGTGTCCTTTTGCAAGTAGAATTGGTGGCAAAGGATCAGCTGTCTTTAAGGTGCTGAACCTGACAAAGCGTTGTATTGGTGCGCCGTTACCCGCCACAGTGACGGAGCGACACGTGGCTGATGAACTAAAACGGTTGCAGTAGTGGAACTCAGAGACTACAAAAGCACTCAACATAACACACCTCAAAGCAGGTTCTCAGTGGGCTTTAAACAGCCCTGAGAGAACAAAGACTAAAAATCTGCAATGTTTATGAAAGAATCTCAATATTAAGTTAAAAATCCTATATTTGTGCATAAAAGGCACCTTGCTTTGCTCAGAGGTCGTATTTTCACTTTATTTAGTGGTTTATAGTAGGTCTGAAGAAAGAAGAAGGCTCATCTCACACAGCCACATCTTAAAACTGAACTTTGAGTTATATTTAAGTCTTGATGTGAATAATGGTAATATTTAGACAGAGGCAAACATGACCGACACTGATGCAAGACAAGTTCAGAGTAAATGTAAAACATGACATTCTATGTTCAGATGACTTTACTGTTTTCTCTCCGTCACTTGAATTCATATATTCTTAAATATGCACATTATTATTTCCACTGAATAACCACATGATGGAAAGCTAACTACATTGAGCTTTTGTTTCAATGTCCAAACACTTCAGAGTTTTTAAATGTTTTAAAAATGACTTTGTATTTGTATTTGTACAGAATGTTTACAGTAAAATACATCCAAACAGTGCTGCACAAAGGAAAGAGCTAACTCACACTATTGACTGAAATACTCGATGGAACTGGTATTGGTATCTGCAGCGGCAGTTGTATTTATCGTTACATTTTAATTTATTTTTATATGTTTATTTTTAATATTCAACAACCGTGTAGATAGACAACGGAGTCTTCATAAAGAAGACAGGGCTTACTGGACAATCTCTATTACCAACAGCATTATTTGCAAACGAGCACATGAAACAGTCAATATAAAAACAAAATCACAGCACTTTTATGTTACTGTAAAACAAATTAAGACATTCAGCAGAAAGACATATTGAATGGGTCTTTTATAACTCTGTGATTGAAACTGAACAAAGAACAATCAGCAGAGGGCACTCGAGACTCAAAAGTGAACAGAAACTATAATGACACACCCATCTGTGTTTCTGTCTAACGTTAAACATTAGATACTAGCTCACACAAACAGGAAGTGAGCTCTAAAGTCAGCTTTAGTCCACAATGGTTTGCGCTGCTTTGATGAAACTCTCTGCTCTGCTCAGTGTTTTAGGTCAAGTACTCAAACTGTTTGTATTTGGGATGTTTTCTCATACACATGGACCTAAAGTGTATTATATTACCCCTCTTTAGGTTTAACAGAGGCGAGCACAGTCTTTCAGACCCCTGATAAATGTTCCCAGCAGAAATACAA